>JAJTUV010001021.1:0-729105 GCA_021653895.1 Mastomys natalensis
AGGTCCACTGTGGGCAGTGTCATCTGTAGGCCCAGCCCACTGCGTCATCCCTGAGCTGGTGCTCCCGGGTGCTATAAGAAAGCAGCTGAGCAAGCTGAGGGGAACAAGCCAGTGAGCAGCGTTCCTCCATTGCTTGTATTCCAGTTTCTGTTTGAGTTCCTACCTTGGCTTCCCCTGGTGATGTACTATGACCTGTAAGCCAAATAAACTCTTCCTCCTTTAAGTTGCTTTTGGCCTTGGTGTTCTGTCATAGCAATAGAAACCTGATTCAGACACTAAAGTTAGCATATGAATAAGAAACTGGGCACATCCAATAACCCACAGTGAAAGGGGGAGTTGGCACAAAATCAGCAAGTTGGTGCTATTTCACAAATTTAACAGTTACGATGGGCTGGGCAGTGGTGGCACATGCCTTTAATCCCAGCACTTGGGAAGCAGAGACAGGTGAATTTCTGAGTTTGAGGCCAGCCTGGTCTACAGAGTGAGTTCCAGGACAGCCAGGGCTACACAGAGAAACCCTGTCTCGGAAAACAACAACAACAACAAAAAAAAACTTATGATGGATTACTTGTAAAGTCAAAAGACACAGAATTAAATCCTTAAGAAGTATTTAACTAGTTTATAGCATGTGAATAAACACATTTAGTTGTAACTAAATAAAAATATTGTCACCCATGATACTACAGAGAAAAAAATATATACTCCAACATGTTTCAATTTCAATTTTAAGACATTCACAGAAGGAGCTGAGAAGGTGGTTGGTTGGTGGAGTACCTGCCTTGCAAGCCTGAGGACCTGGGTTTGCTTCCTTGAACACACAGCCAGGCATGGCAACACGTGTCTATAGTTCCAGGGTCCTCACAAAGCAAGGCTAGGCAGGGACAGGGTAGTTCCTGGAAGCTAATGGTCATCTAGACCATCATAAGCAGGAGTAAGACAAAGGGACCCAAGCTGAGGACCCAGCTGTGCTTAGATGGTTGCTCACATGTAATGAAAACACACACATGAACACCACATACACACATATACCACACACACATACACATACACAGACATACAAACACACACACCACACACACATCGAACACTACATCCACACATATACCACATACCACATACACAAACATGCAAACATCATATACAGACATGCATACACACAGATATCACATACACAGACATATAACACACATACACCACATACATACACATGCTACACACACAAACATGCAAACAAGCAAACACAAATGAACAAACATACAACCCACATACATGCAAAAACAACCACATACATATATGAACAACATATCTACATATATACCACACATACCACATGCACATACACAAATGTGCAAACATCACACACAAACATACATTTACACAGACACCGTATACACACCACGTACATAGACATACAAACACACATATATACCACATACAAATATACACATATGTCACAAACAAGCAAACACAAACACATATCACACATGCATCTAAACATATATGCCACACACACCACATACACAAATGTGCAAACACCACATACAAACATGCAAAATACATACACACCATGTACACACACCACATACACATGCCATACACAAACATGCACACAAACATGCACATACACACACAGAGACCCCCCCCTATACACACTTACAGAAACAGCCTGGAAGATACATTTGCTTTCCTCTCCTGAAGTGGCCTTTTTGTGTGTGTTTCTCTGTTTTCAATACATCTTCAATGAAGGTTATAATTCTTCTGAAATTAGAAACTCTGAAAAATCTACAAGAAATGTTATTTTTCCCCCACAGTACATCTACCTTTAACTGAGGTGCTGTGCTCGGCTCTGGAATAGGGGTGTGCAAACAGGATTTGGCTGTGAGTGTGACATTTTGCCAGGGATCTGAGGCAAAGCTACTGGGTGGATGAGCTGGAATGCTGACCCTAGAAAACCTCTGTTAAAATCAGATTTTCCTCTGCCTGTGACTCCTGGTGGATTTCATCTGCGGATAATTTATTTAATATGAAAAGTCTTTCTGCTATCAGAATTCATCGCTATGTAATATTATTATATTATATAATATGATTATTATTTATGTCAATTAACATATAACATGATAATGTAATTAATATAATTATACATTTATATGTAATTACATGTTATATATCAACTAATTGATATATAAATAGCCAATGTTTATGATATATCAATATGTTATATATTAATTATATATAATTAATTCTATATAATTATGCACATATAATTTATACGTATTATATATAATTGTATGTAATTGAATATATTATATATTAATATATAAGAGAATATAGAATATGAAATATGTGTTGTATGTATTCCCACAAAGCAAGTACCTTTGCCCCCAGAAGGGAAGTAGAACTCTGTGTCCTTCATTCAACAGATAATCACAGGGCTTGGGTTTCTGCTAGAGTTGGTATTCTAGAGGTAGGTCCTTGGGAAAAGCCTTCCAAGGTCCTGTGGCTGTTTGAAAGTTTTGGGAAAGAGGTTTTATTTCTATTATTGGTTATTGTGTATCCACTTTGCTTTGGTGTCGAAAGCCTACCAAGTGTACCTATGAGGAGGAACGGTCCATTCCTACGGCTGCGTCCCTCGTGAGGGAACCAGGCAGCCCGTGAAGGAACCTAGGGGCGAGGACGCCACCACCTCCCTGCTTGGAGCCATAAACGAAAGTGATGATCTCACTACATGTACCCCCTATTGAGAAGCATACAAATGGAATGATCTCTTCATATCATTCCATCATCTAAGCTCATGGATACCATAAAACTCACTGGTGAATGGAGAGACAGCTCGGGCTTGAGAGGAGAGCTCATGTCAGGTCAAGCTTGTTCCTTCACTTCTGGGCAGCTCAGACCCACACCTATGTAACACCAGCGGTGATTATGTCGCTTTTGCCTCCTAGGGCACCTGCACTCATAGGAACATGCCGTCACACAGACACACACACACATATGCACCTATTTTTTTTTTTTTTTTTTAACCTTTTAAGAATAAGAACTGCTTTGTGTTGGGGACAAACGGGGTACCCTCTAATTACACAGATGGAGTTCTTGCTCCTGACTCCCATAGACTGGTTAGGTCACAGAGCTAACCACTGAGGGAACTTTGACTCAGGACTCGAAACCAGTGTTCACGTGGTTATGTGCAAGCCACATTAACAACATCAAGAAACCCCTTAGCAGCTGGGTGGTGGTGGTGCACGCTTTTAATCCAGTACTTGGCAGACGTACAGGCAGAGGCAGAGAGGCAGAGAGGCAGAGAGGCAGAGAGGCAGAGAGGCAGAGAGGCAGAGAGGCAGAGAGGCAGAGAGAGAGGCAGAGAGGCAGAGAGGCAGAGAGGCAGAGAGGCAGAGAGGCAGAGAGGCAGAGAGGCAGAGAGGCAGAGCGCAGAGAGGCAGGAGGCAGAGAGGCAGAGAGGCAGAGAGGCAGAGAGGCAGAGAGGCAGAGAGCAGAGAGGCAGAGAGGCAGAGAGGCAGAGAGGCAGAGAGGCAGAGGCGCAGAGAGGCAGAGAGGCAGAGAGGCAGAGAGGCAGAGAGGCAGAGAGGCAGAGAGGCAGAGAGGCAGAGAGGTAGAGGCAGGCTGATCTCTGAGTTCAAGACCAGTCTGGACTACAGAGTGAGTTCCTTGACTCTTATTGATTACAATGCCTTCTGAAGGGAAGAACTTGGGGGGGTGACACCTCAGATCTTATCTTGGTAGATAGATTTGCATTTTCAAGCTTGGAAAATGAAGCCTTAATGGGAACAAAGTGTGTGTGTGTGTGTGTGTGTGTGTGTGTGTGTGTGTGGTGTGGGGGTAGGGGGGTTGTTCAGTTCTATACGGAGACAGGACAGTCAGAGAGCCTCCCTGTTGGCAGCTGGGATGGAGGTTGGGGAGAAATGACTAAGGAGGTGAGGAGAGACCATGATGCATTTGTACTACGCAAATCCCTCTGCAAATAGCCTGGGCTCCCCTCCACCCCCAGCTGCTGGCGGCTACAGACTGGTGATTCTCAGCCAGTAGCCCACTATGGGGAGATTGCCTCCCTTAAAGTCAGCTGTTGTGCCCAAGGTCACCACCTCCCGCAAAAGAGTTACAGGTCCAATAATGACAGGGGATCTGAAGGCTTTCAGGGGGGAGGGTCAGCTGAGGTCTTTTCCGTATTACTGCAGGCTTGCTACCTTCCAGAACATTCCCAAGGGATTCACTTACAGAGCAGTCTCTCTCAACACAGACCCCTGGACGCCAGTCTCCATCTCAGAAGTGAGCCTTCCCAGGAATCCAGCCTGTGACAGGGACCTAAAGCTGTCTGCAGTAGGGGGAATGATTTAAATAAAAATGGTGAAATTAGCATCTTTCTTTGGTGCTTTTGAGGCTGTTGTTGGAGGCGACTTGAGTCATGGGTGCCCAACACCTGTTCTTCGAGGTTGAAGTCTTCAAGTTCCTTCTCCTAACATTTCCATAAACTTCCTCAAAGCGCCACCAACCAGGGGCCAAGCATTTCAATACCGGAGCCTGGTCAGGGTGGGGGGGGGGGTGGGGGTATGGGGGGTGTTCTTATTCAAACAGGACAGAAACCTGGGAGGGGGATGTGAGGAAGGGTTTGGAGGAGTCGGCGGGAGTGAACGGTGGATTTGATCAAAATAAAAGCACTAAATGTGTGAAGAAAAAAAGAATTCTCTTTGGATTTGACTCTCTGGTGATTTCTATGCTTCTTCCGGTATTTGGCTCTACACGCAGGACTGAGGAAAGATGGCCATCATTCCTCGACAACTGTACTTCCTCTTTAAAAGTCAGTTGTTATGTGAGGTCCCTGTACTGTGTCGCCAATGCAATACCTGCAGGACCACATCACTTGAAATAGATTTATAATTTTAAAATGATGCTTCTCTTCTCTCTCTCTCTCTCTCTCTCTCTCTCCTCTCCTTCTCTCTCCTCTCTCTCTCTCTCTCCTTTTTCTGGCTGCTCCTTCTGGCCTCAGGAGCCCCCTGTTCTATTTTTAGGTGTTTAAGGTAGGTGGATCAGATGGAAGCTGCAGAGGCAGCTTTAGAACTCAGCATAGCATCGACCCCAGGAGTGCCCTCAGCTCCAGCTCTTTTCCTTCTAATCGCTGGTAAACCGGATCTCAGCTTGCCTCAGAGGAGGCAACATAGAGAATGAATTGTTTTGAACAAATGTTAATCGCTCAGACATTCTCTGATCACAGCTAAAGGGTTGTTTTTTGTTGTTGTTGGTGGTTTGTTTTGTTTAGACTAGGTTACTCTGTAACAACCCTGGCTGTCCTGGAACTTGCTTTGTACACCAAACTGGCTTCCAACTCTCAGAGATCCACCTGTCTCTGCTTCCCGAGTGCTGGGATTAAAGGTGTGCCCCACCACTGCCTGGCCAATTCTAGAGTTTTAAAATCATGTTGAAATTATTCTGCTTAAGTCGTCAACATTTGTGTGTGGATTTCTCTCCCCCCTACCCCTCTCTCTTCCTCTTCCTCTCCCTCTCCCTCTCCCCCTCCCCCTCCCCCTCCCCCCCCCTCTCTCTCCATTCATCTGTATACATGTACACATGCATGTGGGGAACTGACTTCAGAAGTCTTTCCAAATTTCTCTCTACCTTATTTTTGTGAAACAGGACCTCACATTGAACCTGGGGTTCACTGTTAGCATCAAGCCCGAACTCTGAGTGACGTCATATTCAGGTGACAGCGACCTCTACCTCGTTACTAAGACAACCGCCAAGCATTCCCATGATCCACCTGACTATCTCACCTGGTACCTGGGAAAGAATACGTCACAGGCCATATAAATATTCAGGGCTAGCAACCCCACGCTCTCTCTTTCTCCTTTCGCCATCTTTCCCCCCACTTCTTCCTCATCCTCTATCCAAATAAACCTACGCTCTCCCGTGGAATCAGCCAGTCTGCTGTGGTCTGTTCTAAGCCACGCGCCGTAACCCTTTATTCACCAATTCAGCTAATCTGGCTGGTCAGTGGACCCAGGGATCTTCATCTCTACCCTTTGAGCTTGGGAGCTCTGAGTACCTCTGGTACACTCAGTCGGAGGTTCAAACTCACGCCTTTCTACTTGTGCAATAAAACGCTACGCTAACTTCTCTGATCTTAAGAAAGGACACAGCCGGGCGGTGGGTGGCGCACGCCTTTAATCCCAGCACTTGGGAGGCAAGGCAGGCGGATCTTGAGTTCGAAGCCAGCCTGGTCTACAAAGTGAGTTCCAGGATAGCAGGGCTACACAGAGAAACCCTGTCTCGGAAAACCAAAAAAAAAAAAAAAAAAAAAAAAAAGGACACCAGAGCCTCACAATAAAAAAAACAACAACAAAACCTTTACCAACTAAGCCATTTCTACATCTCTGAGTCAACAGTTTACACAGCACAATTGTGTTTGTCAACAGCCATCAAACAAACAACCCCCCACATATATGGAAATATACACATATTACATACATATACACACACACATACATTGTAACAATGAACTTTCCTTTTATGTATACACACACATCTTATGTATCTACATTATAACAATGATCCTTCCCTTTACATATATACATATAGATACACACACATCACACTTCTGAGCTTCTCCTGGGTTTTAAGAGCTGAGAATGTGTCAAGCAATGGTAGCATATGCCTTTAATCCCTACCTGATACCCTTCCAGAGAAATATCTGGTAATGCTGATAAGAGACGGTTGTTAATGAGGATACTCTTGCTAAGTTGCTTAACTACCGATTACTTCAATGGTGGAATCATTGCCTGTATTCTCATATGGCTGCAAGTATATATCTAGCTCTCCCTTCAGGTAAGGCTTGATCAAGCAGCAATAAAATGTCACTAAGCACATGCTTCTTCCTGCTTCTCTACTGTAACTCCCTAGCATGGATGGCATCTTTATAGTGTTCTCAATGTCCTCTGGACACTCAGTTCTTGGTCTTTTTAGCACATGAAAAAAGATTTATTTATTCATATATTTTATGTATATAAATGCCCTGTCTGCATATACACCTGCTTGCAGAATAGGAAATCAGATCCCATCACAGATGGTTGTGAGCCACCATGTGGGTGCTGAGAATTGAACTCAGGACCTCTGGAAGAGCAGCCAGTGCTCCTAACCAGCTGAGCCATTTCTCCAGCCCCAGGACATTTTGCATTTTCCTACGAAACCATCTAGAATAAAACACAACAACAACAAAATATATCTTCTGATATCTCGTAAACAAGTTCTGGGTGTCAAAAGCCTCTTAGGCTGTCTGTAGTGGTTTGAACAGGTTTGGCCCTATAGACTCATGTGTTTGAATGCTTGGGTCACAGGGAATGATACTGTTAGTAGGTTGACCCTGTTGGAGTAGGTGTGGTCTTGTTGGAGTAGATGTGGCCCTGTTGGAGTAAGTGTGCTGTTGGAGTGGGTGTGGCTGTTGGATGGTGTGGCCTGTTGGAGTAGGTTGGCCCTGTTGGAGTAGGTGTGGTCCTGTTGGAGTGGGTGTGGCCCTGTTGGAGTGGGTGTGGCCCTGTTGGAGTGGTGTGGCCCTGTTGGAGTAGGTGTGGCCCTGTTGCAGTAGGTGTGGCCCTGTTGGAGTGGGTGTGGCCCTGTTGGAGTGGGTGTGGCCCTGTTGGAGTAGGTGTGGCCCTGTTGGTGGTGTGACCTGTTGGCGTGGGTGTGGCCTGTTGGAGTGGGTGTGTCTTGTTGGAGTAGGTGTGGCCTGTGGGGTGGGTCTTTGAGGTCCTGTGCTCAGGCTCCTCCCAGTGCAGAAGAATGGCTCCTCCTGGCTGCCTTCCCATCAAGATGTAGAACTCTCAGCTCCTCCTGCACCATGCCTGCCTGAATGCTACTGTGCTTCCTGCCATGATGATAATGGACTTAATCTCTGAACCTGTAAACCAGCCCCAATTAAATGTTGTCCTTTTTAAGAGTTGCCTTGGTCATGGCGTCTGCTCACAGCAATGGAAACCTTAACTGAGCCAGGTGGTAGCTTTTCCAAGGTGCCACCAATCTCATTTCTTTCTTCTCAGTGCCACCACTGTCTCGAGTACTCTCTCTTTTTTTTTTTGCACAGAGGTGAGCACCCTTGGTTCCTTAGTTCTTAGTTTATGTCACAGTCAAGCCCCTTGGATACTCAAGCTATGACTCCGAGTTATAGGAGTCTGTGTTAGTTCCTGTTTGGTTAGACATGGACAAAGGGAGCCACCACTGTAGCTGGGGGGCGGAGACAAGTCACATCTCAAGGGTTTAATATTGCCACCTGATAACCAGGACAGTGAACACATTCTTAGATGCCAGAACCTAGGAAAAGTCCTCTACTCGAACAGGCCTGATATGTGGCATTTAATTTATAATTTTTTGGGTATAAGTAGTAGACACCAGTTTGGCCATTCTGGGACAAACATACACTTGTGTAGAGTTGTGTCCACATCTGGGGTCCTGGCACTGTGTGCATTGGAGTAGCCAGGGGGTCACATGCTCATTATGCTAATGATTCTTGGTAATCACCTTACAACCACAAATCACTGATGTAAAGCTTCAGGTCTAGGTAGCTGTTATACGGATATAGATAGTAGTTGCAATCCTTGCCCACCTCCTGGGCCTGGCAAGGTGGTATGTGCCAGGAGGGGCCTCCTGAAACTTCCTTGGACTTCTACCATGTGAGGAGACATACTGGGATTTTCAGTCTGCCAATGGCCCAGAGCAAGAAGCTAATCTTCAATACCTAAAGCAAGGTACTTTCGGAAGAGAGAAAGAGGTGCCTGGAAGTTCAAAACAACAGCCATTTCTCCTGCTTGTTTTTGTGCTTCTTGTGTGCAGAGCTGCATAAATACTCTGGGTACCTATGGAATGCTGTGTTAAACACTTCTGAAATAGATACCACTAGGACGGGTTGATCTGAATTAAACAGCCAGAGACTGCAGCCTGTGCCATCTGTAACCCCCCACTTTCTCTCTTGGCCCAGTTTGAGAACAAGAGCACACACACACACACACACACACACACACACACCGATCCACAAGAAAACTACTGATTTAGAACACATTAAATAAAGCAACATGTAGGATGCCAATGCAGAATACTCCAAGACAGGGCCTCCAGCACAATGGCTCCCCAGTACATGTGGAGGACAGGCCAGCCTCATGTGCTCAACGACTAAATCCCCTGCACCAGGAGCAGGGATGACATGGTTTCCATAGACTGAGTGAAACGTCACTGCTCGAGATTCTCATACAGGGGCGCTGTGCTCCTAGGATGCATTTGGAAGTGTCTGGAAACGTTGGGTTGACACAGTAGATGTTGAGGATAGTCAGTATCTATCAGGTTGTGGCCAAGGATACTTCTTGGCATCTCATAGTATCCATGGGGTTATCCCTTCCTGACAATGGATTATCTGGCTTTGGGAGTAGGGGTGTTGACAGGTAATGGAGGACTGCCTAGTGGATATAAAACCCTGGGTTCAATCCCTAGCATACAGGAGGAGAAGAGGGGATGAATTATTTTTTTTTTACTATTTCTGTGTATGTGGTACCTGTGTGTGCATGGATGTATGTGCAGGAACATATGGCCATGTGCGAGTGTGTGCAGATGGCCGAGAAGGACATTGGGTGTCCCTTTCTATATGCGATGCAGAGCTTACCCTCTTGAGGCTATGTCTCTCCTGAGCCTAATGTTCAGCATTTTGGCTCCCAGGACTGGCTAACGAGCAAGCTCCAGGATCCACCCGTCTCTCTCTCTACTCAGCGCTGTTTTCTTTTTTTTTTTTTATGGTTTCGAGACAGGTTCTTGTGTGCCGGGCTGTCACTGGAACTCACCGAGACCAGGCTCCTCGAACCAGAAATCCGCCTGCCTCTCCTCCAAGTGCATTAAAGCTGACCCGGCTCAGCGCTGTTTTCAACGTGCGTTTTAGGATTCAAACTTGAGTCCTTGTGCCTGCACAGTGGACGCTGTCACCCATATGAACCATTCCCCAGCCCAGAAAAGAAGGATTTGACTTAAAATACCAATAGTGCAAAGACCAAAAGCCTGACTTAGAAGAAATAAATGCTTAATAGAATAAGACTCCCAAGCATATCTTTGGTCCTGAGAACCTGGAGCTGTTACTTGGTCGAGCAGTGTGGGTAACACTCCATCTTGACTACCAGCCACTCATCCACAGAGACACGGAAATGCCTGCACACACAGTCTTGCGTGGAGCTCTTCACAGGAAGTATTGCTTCTATGGTTCAAAACATACAACCAGAGGCTGGAGAGATGGCTCAGAGGTCAAGGTGCTTGCTGCTCTTTCAGAGGACCCAGGGTTTGGTTCCCGGCACCCACACTGGGTGAGTCATAACTCTCTGTAACTCCAGCTCTAAGATCTCCGAGGCCCTTCTGGCCTCCGCAAGCTCCCACACACACATGGCATTCTCTCACAAAGACACAGATAGAAGTCAAAACAAATGTTTAAAATATTGAATCAACCTCAAGTCTGGCAACTTGCAGTAGCTAAACAGAGAAAGGCCTGTCTGCACTAAAGCCAGAAACCAGAAGGAATTAAGTGCCAACTCTCAAAACGACAGCAGTCAATCTCGAATTCGTGATTCTCCTGAAAGAAGCCAGGCTCACAACACCACGTATTATTTGAGTTCCTTTTATATGAAATGTTCGGAAATAGGAAAATTACGAAGACAGGAAGTAAAGCAGGAACTCTCTGGGACTGAGGACGGGAATCAGTGTCCACTGTAAATGCCCTTAAGAGATCTTATTTGGGTTCTAAAAGCATGCCCAAACTGGTTCAGAGTGGTAGTTGTAGAACTTAATACTCTCAAAAATATGGAACTCAGGGCTGGGGAGATAGATGTCTTAGTACGTGACAGTGTGGAGTCCTCTTGCAGTGGACCCCGAGTTCAGTTCCCAGCATCTGTGTCAGGAGCTGTCACTCCAGCTCTAGAGCACTTGGAGGTGTCTCCTGGATTCTACAGACACCTGTGCTCACACACACCCTCACACATACACACATGTAATTAAAAAGTAAAATAAAATCTTTAAAAAACACCAAATTCTGGAGGCTGGAGAGATGGCTTATCAGTTAAAAGTGCTAGCTGGTTGCTCTTCCAGAGGTCCTGAGTTCAATTCCAGGAACCACATGGTGGCTCACAACCATCTGTAATGGGATCCGATGCCTTCTTCTGGTGTGTCTGAAGACAACTACAGTGTACTCATATACATAAAATAAATACATCTTTTTAAAAAATTAAATTCTACACTTGGAGTGAGCGAATTTTATGCTCTATAAACCATACTTCAATAAAACCTTGCAGTTTGAAGTGTGTCTGTAGACCAGAATGTCTGTATTTCTTGGGAGATGGTTAGAAATTAAAAAAAAAAAAAAAAAAAAGCCAGGCATGGTGGCGCAAGCCTTTAATCCAAGCACTCGGAAGGCAGAGGCAGGTGGATCTCTGTAAGTTTAAGGCCAGCCTGGTCTACAAAGCAAGTTCTAGGATAGCCAGGACTGGGGCAAAAAAAAAAAAAAAAATTAAGCCTCAGCTTAGACCCGCTGATTTAGAATCTGTGTTTATATTATAGTTTTTTTCTTGTAGTGCTGGGGATTGAACCCAGGACCTTCTGTCAAGTGTGCTTTCACTGAAGCTATCACCCATTTACCATCTACATTTTAAGCATCCATGGGCATCTTGCTGTCACATTTTGTGTATGAGTGTTGTTAGACTTTGACGCGCAGCTTAGAACAGACAACACCAGACCAAATGGTTTGGGGGGAGCATTTATTCAGGGCAGAGGGCAAAGGTGGGGAGAGAAACAGGAGAAGATGGTGGAGAAAGAAGAGAGAGAGAGAGAGAGAGAGAGAGAGAGAGAGAGAAGAGAGAGAGCAGAGAAGTGGAGACCGGCCATGACCATGTGGAGAGAGGGGGAAGAGAAGGAGGGAGGGGTGAGGGGACAGAGAGAAGCTAGAGGCAAGAGAGCGGAGAGAGCAAGAGAGCAAGAGAAGAGCAAGAGATCGAGGAGGGGGCAAGCAGCCCCTTTTATAGTGGGCCAGGCCTACATGGCTGTTGCCAGATAGCTGTGGAGGTGGAGTTTAGACAGAATACTAACAAGTGTGAGGTAGAGGAAGCTGGATCTCATCAAAATGAAGGGGAAAGTGTGTTTTATGAGAGAGAGAGAGAGAGAGAGAGAGAGAGAGAGGGGAGAGACTGACTGAGACTTTCGGGTCTTGGTTTGAACTTAAAATTGAAAGAACCCCACTGTCCCAGGACATATCCTGGGAGGGGCATATTCCTTAGTCAGAGGACACTTGCTAGATTAAGGTTCAGAGGAAGAAGGGAGAGGCTGATTAACATTCCTCAGACCATAGGGGAGGGAACCTATGAGGAAAGCCCAGAACACACAGACACATTCCAGGAGAACCAAGATGATCAGGAAGCTGGGCCCTTAACATGCTAACAGTAACAAACCTGGGCATAAGGACATATGGGCATATCATTATCATAATCTGAGTCACCTAGAGAATGGACCTGGGAACGTCAGCCTTCGTGGTTTCCCTTGTGAACTCTGTATAAAAACTGTTCCCAACATTGGCTCAGGGTTCCTCTTGTCTGCCTACAGGGGAACCCAGTATACTGGTTCTTATTATCTTTAAACCTCATGTTATTGCAGCAAATCCCATCCATGAGTGTTTCTGGGGGAGCACGTCCCCTGGTTTTGGATCTTAGAGTCCAACAAAGAAGCCATGGATATGTTGGGTGGAGGCGTGGTATGGTGCAGGGGTGGGGTGGGGGGATGGGGGTGCCTCTGCAGACCCATGCTGAGACATCCCTTCCACCTCAGGGACCAGCCACATGACAAAGGTATAGTATAGAATAGAGTTTATTTAGGGCATGGGGAGGGGAGTTGAGGGGGTGGTAGAGACAGAGAAAGGCAGAGAAGGAGAGAGAGAGGAGGGAGGGGAATGAGGAGAGAAGGGACAGGGTGGGGAGAAGAGTGGAAGAGAGCAAGAGAGTACGGAGGGGGCAAGCAGCCCCTTTTTATAGTGAGTCAGAGCCTAGAAGGAATGCTAACAGAAAGAACTAGGTCATGGCTCCATGACTCCTCCAGAAACAACTCACAGTTACCTGGACCACCATCTAGGTCACAATTTCTGAAAGTTCCTGTTACCTTCAGTAGTGCCAAAGGTTAGGTTAGGCCTCTGGGGGTACAGTCTAGATCTAAACTTGAGCATTCCAGTAAATTTTTTTTTTTTTACCATGATTCCAATATATATAAAAAAATCCAGGCCTACTGCCTGTTGCTTCTGCCAGTGTATAGGAGGAAGCTTCTCTGATGAAATGTGAACTTAGATCTAAGACAGACAGCCGTTAATTCACGCAGACAAAATAATAACTGCTACTACACACAGGACACTTCCAATGAACCAACGCCTAAATAGAACATTCTGGAACTTTTACCGGTACTACATTAGCTTAACTACGGATTTATTTTTATTTACTAATGGAGCAACAAAGCTCTGGGAGATTCATGGTATACTTAAAGTCACACAACTTTTAAGGTCACCTGTCAAGTGGCCCTGGGAGAGGAAGAAGTGGTCCTAACTAGCCTAGACTGGAAACCTGCAAGGGCAGGGTTCACATCACTTTCTGTGAATGGAGAGCAATCAGCACGAACCTTTTACTTCTAACATCTGTCTATAGCGACTCCAATGGATGATTTTGAATGCACCAATCAGACAAAAAAAAAAAAAAAAAAAAAACCCTGAGAGATGAAGAATAAGAAGGGTTTAGGCTATTCAGTGACCTGATTTGGACAAAGTTACATGACGTCGGCCACAGCAGCTCTGCGCTGGGCATCTGCAGTGTTGGAAACTATCCACGGTGGTTAGAGGGAGCTAGGAAGCAAGCATCTGATGGGATCTCTCAACAGGCTGGGGACTCAGGTAACCCCGGCAGCCTGCAGAATAGAGAGAGGCACGGGAGCTTTCCAAGGCAAGAGGAGATGATGTGCTCAAGACTGGGTCAAGTACTTGGAAAACAGGGGAATGGGAGCTGGGAGAGCATTTGGGCTGTGGGCTGGGTTAAGAGCACTGACTGCTCTTCCGGAGGTCATGAGTTCAATTCCCTGCAACCACAGGGTGGCTCACAACCATCTGTAATGAGATCTGTTGCTCTCTTTATGGGGTGTGTCTGAAGACAGCTGCAGTGTACTTATATATAATAAATGAATGAAGGCCTTTGGGCGGAGCGAGTGGGCTGGAGGAGAGAGGGAGAAGGGAAGGGGGAGGGAAAGGACTGGTTGCTGTTGTAGAGACCCAACTCCAAAACTAGACAGCGGCATATCCTCTCTGGCCTTCGTGGGACACCAAGCGTGAGTGTGGTGAGCATGCGTATATGCAAACACTCAGACATAGATAGAAAAATAAAACTAAATTACGTTTTTAAAAAAGAAATGGATAGGGACCAGAACATCTCCACACCCTGGTTCCCTTGCGGCAGATCTGGGCTCTGTTCCCTAGGCAGTGTTTGTGGGGTAAGCCCCAGGGTACCCATGATTGGAATGGCTAGAAGGATAAACTTGGCATGTTCCATGATATTTTGAGGGACGTGAATTGGAGGCCTAAATGCAGATACTAGGCAAGAGAACAAGAACTTGAAGGCAGGAGATGAACACATGTAATTAGATATGTGCTCTTGAGGACTTTGGTGTTCTTTGGCCAGAGGAACTCTTTAAAAAAAAAAAAATATCTTAGTCGGGCATGGTTGCTCACAACTTTAATCCCAGCAGTCATGAGGCAGAGGCAGGTGGATCTCCGAGTTTGAGGCTATCCTGGTCTACAGAACAAGTTTCAGGACAGCTAGGGTGACACAGAGGAACCCTGTGTTGAAAGCAAGAAAAAAGAAGAAAAAGAAGAAGATAGATAAAAATAACTATCTTTATTTTTGTTTATTTAGCTTTAAGACTGGATGTAGTCATTTTATTTTATGTGCGTTTTTGCCAGTATACATGGTATGTGCACCATGTGTGTGCTTTATGTCCATAGGTCAGAAGAAGACATCAGATCCCCTGGAATAGGAACTACTATCTAGTGCTGGGACTTGAACCTGGATCTTCTTCAAGAGCAGCAAGTGTTCTTAACCGCTGATCCATCTCTCCAGCCCCCACCTTTATTATTTTTAAGTGTGTCTGTGTGTGTATGTGCATGTGAATGTAGGATGTCCATGGAGGCCAGAAGAGGGCGCCAGATTCCCTGGAGCTGGAGTTACAGGTGATTGTGAACCACCCAATGTGTACAGGGAGCCAGATTCAGGTAAGGTCCTCTGGAAGAGGACCCAGTTCAGTGCTCTAAACGAGGAGTCATCCATCCTTCCAGCACTCATTCCTTTTTAAAATTTGGGTCTTACTATGTACTATGGGCTAGCCTGGAACTGGGGCTCTTCTGGCCTTCGTGCTGGGATTACGATGCACATAGCTCAGAGGTGTTCCTACTGGAATACCGTTGTAGCTGCTCCCACTTGTGAATGGACACCAGCACGAATGCTGATATCAGAGTATTCTGGTGGACAGCCGAAGTTTATTGATATATTTGGAGTAACGACTTCTATTTACTGTGTCTCAGTTTATTTTTGTTTTGTTATTTTCTCCACTTCCCTGCTCCTTTTTGCTCCGGTCCTGCTCGCTCTGGACCAAAGATTTATTTATTTATTATATGTAAGTACACTGTAGCTGTCTTCAGCCATCCCATAAGAGGGCATCGGATCCCATTACAGATGGTTGTGAGCCACCATGTGGTTGCTGGATTTGAACTCATGACCTCCAGAAGAGCAGTCAGTGCTCTTAACTGCGGAGCCATCTCTCCAGCTCTTGTTTGTTTTTGTTTGTTTGTTTGTTTGTTTTTTGTTTTTTTAATTTAACAAACAACTAATGGGGTTGTAGAGGTTAAGCCCCTGTTCTTCCTCCCAGGCCCACGCTCCCAGAAATAAGACTCAGACTCAAAATATATTTCAGATACCTTGGCCATATAGCTAGGGTTTCCCCAAACTAGATCATAACTAAAATAACATTTATTTTTAACTACATTCTGCCATGTGGCTGATTACCTGTGCTCAGGCACCAAGTGTCTGTCTCCTCACACCTTCCCAGCTGAATCTCCCTCTGGCTTTATCCCAGAATTCTTTCGGCCTCCCGGATGTCCCGCCTTCTATTCCTATAGGCTAGAGGTTTTTGATTGACAAGTGATGCATCCATACAATACACAAGATGTTCTTTCTACCCTGGGTAGTAGCAGCACTCATTCCATGGAATGTTCTTGAACACTAAGTGAGCTCCTGTACACAGGCAGTGTTCTCAGCACCAACTCCCAAAGGAAAGCACTAGAAGAAATATAAGTTTTTACGATGGAAAGAAAGCACTGGGCGGCCACACCTCTCATCTCAGCACTAAGGATCCAAGATCTTCGGGAGCTCAAGGCTAGCCTGATCTACATAGCAAGTTCCAGGTTATACAGGATTACACAGTGGATCCGTCTTAAAACAAAAATTAATTGATGTGAGAAATAAATAAAAACAGACAAAAAGTTGTAAGCCAGGTGTGGTGGTACACACCTTTAATTCTGGCACTCAGGAGGCAGAATCAGGCAGGTCTTTGTGGGTTCGAGGCCAGCTTGATCTATCTTGTGTGTTCCAAACCAGTCAAAGTTGCACGGTGAAACCCTGGCTAAAACAAAACAAAAACAAAACCCCAAATAATAAAATAAATAATAAATAAATAAATAAATATAAATAAAATTAAGGCCAGGAATGTGGCAGGCACCTGTAATCCTGGCTACTCAAGAGCGGTAGGTAGAAAGACAGTTTGGATTATAAAGTGAGACCTTATCTCAAAATAAAACAGGCACAGTGGTGGCCATCTTTAATCCCAGCCCTCAGAAAGAAGAGGCTTGCACACATATTCAAGACCAACCTGGTCTACCCAATGAGTTCCAGGTTAGCCATGATGACAGACTCTGTCCCAGTTTACCCAAAAAACAGCAGAACACCCTGGGGCTGGAGAGATGTTTCAGCAGTTAAGAGCATATACCACTCTTCTAGGGGACTGGAATTTGGTTCCCTGAACCCACATTAGGTAGCTCACAAGTCATATAACTCCAGTTCCAGGGGATCTGACACCTGTTCCTAATCGCTGTGGGCCCCTGCACCCAGAAACACACACAGATGTAAATAAAAGTAAACTTTAAAAATACAAATATGTAAACAAATCAGTGAGCCCATAAGTATTTATTGAGGAAAAAAAAAAAAACAAAAAACAACCATATTTAGTCTCAACCAAGTCTCATAGAGTGGTCCCACAGTAAATGTTTCCAGTGTATATAATATTTCTTTCTTTGAGACGAACCCTTAACTCTTTGGGGCTTAGAAAGGCTGGACAGGGAGAGCTCGCGAGCACAAATGATTGCTGGGTTCGATATTGATTGTCCTTCCTCTGCTCTGCCTGACTGTGACAGAATGAAGTCTTTGTTCCCCTTGATCAGCTGACCAGAGCCAGTTCTGACCTGGGTGACGCGTATGGAATTGGCGTCCAAACACTCCAGAGAGCATACAGCTTCAAGAAGTATGTGTCTGTCTTTCCTTCCTGTTGGATTTAGTTGGGAAGGCGGGAGCTCAGTCTCTACGGAGTGTGAAGAGTCAGTAGGAAGACGGACAAAGGCTGATAGTAAGCTGTGTGACGAAGCATGGCTGAGGCTGGCGTGGCGGCACGTGGAGGCAGCACGTGGCAGTGTCACGTGGCAGCACATGGCTATAATCCTAGTGATTGGGAGGCCTGGGTAGGAGGATCGTGATCTCCAGAAATTTCACAGACAGAACCTGCCTCATTCCCCCCAAAAGAACCTCTCCCCGGGGGTTTGTGTTCTATAAAAAAACAAAGTCTTCTATTAAAAAAAAAAAATTACTTCTTATCAGGTGTGGTGGCGGCGGCGCTGCTCACCTTTAATCCAGCACTCGGGATGGAGAATCAGGGGATCTCTGAGTTAAAAGCCAGTCTGATCTACATAGTAAGTTCCAGGACAGCCAGGGCTACACAGAGAAACCCTGTCTTGAAAAACAAAAGCAAAGCTTATTTTATTCCTGTTGTGTTTGTGTGTCCACCTGTGTGTGGGAGTGCCACGGTACACACATGGAAATCAGATGACACCTTGCAGGAGCTGGTTCTCTCTACCATATGGGTCCCATTTCAGGCCATCAGGCTTGGAGGCAAGCACCTTTACTCATGGAACCAAATTGCCAACCCTCAAAATAGTCTTCGAAGGAGGCCTGGTGGCTTAGGTAACACTCTGTGATGTAAGTCACTATCTTAGTTAGGGTTTGCATAAGTACACTGTAGCTCTCAGACCAGAAGAGAACATTGGATCCCATTACAGATGGTTGTGAGCCACCATGTGAATTGAACAGTCAGTGCTCTTAACCGCTGAGCTATCTCTCTAGTCCCCCAAGGCAACTCTTGAAAAGGACAACCTGGCTTCCAGGTTCAGAGGTTCAGTCCATTATCATCATGGCAGGAAGCATGGCAGAGTCCAGGCAGGCCTGGTGCCAGAGAAGACACTGAGAGTTCTACATCTTGATCCAAAAGCAGCCGGAAGACTGTCTTCCAGGGAGCTAGGAGGAGGGTCTCCAAGACCCACCCCCACAGTGACACACCCACTCCAGAAAGGCCACACCCACTCCAACAAGGCCACACCCACTCTAATAAGGCCACACCTCCTGAGAGTGCCACTCACTCTCTAGGCCAAGGATATTCAAACCGACATGAGCAATTCTTGCATACCTCAATCTCTGTTGTACATTACTTAGCACCGTAAGAGAACAGCTGTCACAAATTTGTGTTCTTAGGTAAATGTAAAGCAATATTTTTGTTTAAATAGTGCATTCCCTTTATGGAAGAGCTCAAACATGCACAACTTAAATTCGGCCGGGCTGACATGGGCAGCCACAGTCTCCTCCTGGGCTCACCATGAGCCTATATTGACACTAACTGTAAGCCTAGGCGAGCCATCCCATCCCTAGTCCATGGACTGAGTGATGCAGCTTTTGCTGGGACTGACTTCCTTTCTTTCCTTCTTTTATTTTCGGGTTTTTTCTCTTTCTTTCTTCTTTCTTCCTTCTTTCTTTTTCTTTTCTTTCTTTTTTTTTTTTTTTTGTTTTGTTTTGTTTTTTCGAGACAGGTTTCTTGTTATATCTTGGCTGTCCTGGAACTCACTGTGTAGACCAGGCTGGCCTTGAATGCAGGGATTCATTGCTTCTGCCTCCACAGTGCTGGGATTAAATGGGTGTGCCACCATGCCTAGCTTGCTGGGGATTTTCTGAGCTAGGCAGAAGGGCTATAAATGCATTTTCTGTGTCAGGGAATGGTCAGTGATTGCCTTTAAACATCTCTATTCTGCTAAAGTTTCTTCTAAAGTGGCAGCTTCCCCGCCACGTTCTTTCCTTCCTGGTCTGTCTTTGTTATATTACAGCCTAAATTTGCCTCAATCCTGTGGAAGTTCTGACACTTCTCTAGCCTCTGTAGTCAAAAGGACAAATGCTCTGTAGGTGGTTGATGGGTCTCCATCCTTTTCTGAGGGATCAGGGGAGGGAGGAAGAGAAAGAGAGACTGGGAAAGGAAGAAGGGGTAGCCACCATTTATCTGTTAAGAATGTCTCAGTGCAATTTGTCCTGCCTATAAGATGTACAGGGGTAAAGACGGAGCAGAAATTGAGGAAACCGCCAACCAATTTCTGGCCCAGCTTGAGACCCATGCCATAAGAGATTCCACCCCTGACACCATTAATGATGTCCTGCTATTCTTGCAGACAGGCGCCTAGCATAGCATAACTGTCATCGGAGATGCTTCACCCAGCAACTGATGGAAACAAATGATGAGACCCGCAATCGAACATTAGGCAGAGCTCAGGAAATCCTGTGAGCACAAGGAGGAAGGATTGAAGGAGCCACAGAGGTCAAGGACCCTAAAAGAAAGCCCAAAGAATCAACCACCCGAGTTCATAGGGGCCCACAGAGGCTGAACTGCCAACCAGAGAGCGTGCATGGGATGGACCTACGAGTTCTACACATAAATAACCAATGTGCAGCTTGGTCTTCATGTGAGACCCCTAACAGCAAAAGCAGGGGCTGTCTCTGACTCTGTTGCCTGCCTTTGGATCCCTTTCCTCTAACTGGTCTGCCTTGTCTAACCTCAATAGGAAAAGATGCACCTGGTCTTACTGCAACTTGATAGGCTGAGAAGGGTTGATGTCTATGGGAGGACTCGCCTTCTCTGAGGAGGAAAAGAGGAGGGGGAGGTGAGAGGTGAGGTGAGAGGGAGGGACTGGGAAGAGAAGGAGGATGGGAAGTTGTGATCAGGATGTAAAGTGAATGAATGAATGAATGAATGAATGAATGATAAAAAATGATGGGGTATAGCTCAGTGGTCTAGTACTTGGGATGTAGCTTAGTGGTTCAGTATTTGCCTCATATGCATGAGACTCTGAGTTGCCTCCCAGAACCAAAACCAGCCAAATAAAGAAAACAAGAAAACTGACGATTGCTTAGGGGTGAGTATAGCCATAGGAAACCTTTATTTATTTTGATAAATTGATAGACCGGATGCCAGGTTCATGACGAAGTCTAGAAGTGGGGTTGAATGAACCCAAACATTACAATTGGGGAATATGAAAGAGAGGGGATTCACAGAGAGTGTTTGTGATTCTGTTTTTGGAAAGCAGGAAAAGACTTTCTGTTCCCAACTCTGAGCTCTGAGTCTCCTCTCTGTCTCTCTCTGTCTCTCTGTCTCTCTGTCTCTCTGTCTCTTCTCTCTCTCTCTCTCCTTTCTCTTCTCTCTTCTCTCTCTTCTCTCCTTCCTTCCTTCCTTCTTTCTTTCCTCCCTCCCTTCTCTTTCTCTCTCTCTCTCTCTTCCTTTCTTCTTTCTGCAAGTTCTCTCTAGGTAGACCAAGCTGTCCTGGATCTCCCCACGTAGATCAGGCTGCTTAACTCACATAGACCCTCCTCCTTCTGCCTCCTAAGTGCTAGGATTAAAGGGTGCACCACCAGCCTGACTTCGCTCAGTATATATTATGCTTTTGTTGATTACACAAGTTACGAAGCTCATTATGCAAAAATTCAAGCACAGTGGTTGAGAGCCACGCACTAAGCCTTTCAGGTTCTCAGCTCTGCATCCTCTTGGGTATGACCATCGGTCGGTTTCATCTGGACGGTGAAATCTTTAGCCATCACCCACTGCATCAGACAGTGCTTTGTCCAGAGGTGGGAATCCCCTGTGACAGCGATAATGGAGAAACTGCTGTGTGCACACAGCAAATGTTCTGAGAAACACACTGTAGGCACACATTTTTTGCAACCTACTTTTAATAAGGGTTCAACCTCTCCTCTAGCCCATCACCCAGCAGAGGCAGTGGAAGAGAAAAGTTATGAGGATATGGGGGAAGTGGACCTGTTCAGCAATAGTTCTTTGGGGGAGAGCTCGATCTTCTTTGGCAGCAGTTCAGTCCTGTAGCAAACACCAAATATGGCTCAGTAGCTGCAGACTGGTCCTCTAGGCAGGCAGACCTTGCGAGTCCAGCGGGAGAACAGGGAGAAGCTTCCACGATGGTGGTCCCCAATGATACAAACAAGTCCATGGGTTCCAAGAGTTTTATTGTTCATGGTGTGTGATAGATGGTCTAGATATGCACCCCCAGTTTAAGCCAGGGCAGGCCTGACTTAAATAGGGGGGGGAAAAGAGGAGGGACTGGGAAAAGGAATAACTTAATTTAGCTACACCCTCTGGCCTTTAGGTAACTCATGAATATGGAAATCTCTTGAGGCTGAAGCCTGTAGTCACGCATTCTACCTGTGTGTGGATGGTGACACAAACCTCTCTGGGAGGAGCTGCTTAGCCAAGCGTGACTGCAAGGCACAGGTTAATGGAGATGTAGACTGCATGTCAGGAGTCTGGAATCCTGGGGTGTGGTGAGATATGTGCCGTCCTACACAGGCAATGGTCACCTGTTGGGTCTCTGGCTATCTCAAAACCAGTGCTCTACCAGGGAGACCAAACCATGGCTTCACGATCCTACAAGACATCAGGCAGGAACACCAACTGGCTTGAGGTGCAGAAGCAGCAAGCTGCCCCAGGAACCTCACAAGCAGTTCTTGGCGAATTTCTCTCAATGGCAGCGTTATCACAAGTTGTGCTCAACAGTACTATGTAAGGTGAACCAATACATGTATGTCATTAGCAAAGAATAACGAGGCAGTGCAAACCAAACCAATGCTCAGTGCTCCCCTCCATGTCTGTGGGGTCATACTTATACTCCTTCATCAACCGTTCTTTCACGTGTCTGCTGTATCCAAACATCCTTTTGAGTGATTTCCTGCTTGTATCCCGTCAGGGTTGGGATCACAGTCTGCATCAGTATGTCCAGTTCATATGATACCAGGGATTAAACCCAGGGCTCCAGACAGGTAGGTGAGCATCCACCCCTGATCCCTGCCCTTCCCCCATGTATTGTGCTCTGCACATAGCCGATGCATGCATACACACCTGGCAGTGCGGCAGGGCCTGTTCATACCAGTATCACCACATGTACACGACGTGCTGTGCTATTTTGTCATGGCAGCCCCAGCCCACTGGGTGATGTAAGTGACCTGGCTCCATTATCACCTGATGGCTCTGTTGTTGATAAAAGTATCGTGACATGGCACGTGACTGTCTGGAGGGCAGATAGACAGGAGGAGGGAAAAGAAGTGTGGGGGTGGGGTAAAAACATACAAGAAGCATCCCAGAGATCTGTTGTCAACTGTAGATTTTGTTAATCCCATTCCAGGGTTTCTACCCCACCTTTGATCATTCAGTTCCGAATAAAAGACACACAACTTTCATTATTTACAATAATCCTTTAACAGCACAAGAGCTGGCCAGATATCTACCTCTATGCTATTATATGCTATTAGAATCTACTTTCCTTTTTTTTTTTTTTTTTTTTGGTTTTTCGAGACAGGGTTTCTCTGTGTAGCCCTGGCTGTCCTGGAACTCACTCTGTAGACCAGGCTGGCCTCGAACTCAGAAATCTGCCTGCCTCTGCCTCCCAAGTGCTGGGATTAAAGGCGTGTGCCACCACTGCCTGGCAAGCCCTACCTGTCTTAATTCTACCCAGCTATAGGCTGTAGGCATCTTAATTTACCAATCAGAATAACTTGGGGGCAAGGTCACATAGCTGTTTGGGTCTACATGCAGACTTTCTTGTCTCTGGGATGACCAGGTCATGGGGGCCCACACTTAGCATTACAATATAAAAAGACCACACCTCAATGGTCATTGATACCTCCCAAGTTGCAGTTTACTGCAGATGTGACACCTGTCAATCAAGAGGATGGAGAAACAAGGTGACAGGGGTAGCTTGTAAGACATGGAGGACCATTCCACAGTACCTTCTGTGATCTCCACCTCCGTGCTCACACCCTTGTATGACCCCCTCTCTCCATCGTGACTGCATCTGTTTCTTGCTTCTCACTAGGAGGCTATGCGACTGTTTCTGGTATTAGACCATAGTTGACTGTCTGTCTTGCTGAGAGAGTCTTCTCTTTGCTTGTGGTAGCTGCTCTGTGCACAGGGCTACATGACAAGGAAATGAACTTGGCCCCTCCTTTTTTTTTTTTTTTTTTTTTTGATTTTTCGAGACAGGGTTTCTCTGTGTAGCCCCGGCTGTCCTGGAACTCACTCTGTAGACCAGGCTGGCCTCAAACTCAGAAATCCGCCTGTCTCTGCCTCCCAAGTGCTGGGATTAAAGGCGTGCGCCACCACGCCCGGCTAACTTGGCCCCTCCTGATGGAGGAAAAACCAACTACACATGGACAAGGAACTAAATGCTGCCAGCGTTTACACGGGCTCAAAGCAAGTCCTTCCCAGCCAGTTCCGAGACAAAATACCTGTTCTGTATTAGTTAGGGTGTGCAGAGAATACATCTAAACTGTAAAATAACGAGTGTTTTAAATAGAATTTTAAGCCGGGCAGTGGTGGCGCATGGCCTTTATCCCAGCACTTTGGGAGGAGAGGACAGGCGGATTTCTGAGTTCGAGGCCAGCCTGGTCTACAGAGTGAGTTCCAGGACTAGCCAAGCTATACAGAGAAAACTCTGTCTCGAAAAACCAAAAAAAAAATAAAAATAAATAAATAAATAAATAAATAAATAGAATTTTAATTTTAGCGGAGTTTTGTTGTTGTTGTTGTTGCTTGTTTGTTTTCAAGACAGGGTTTCTTTGGTAGCCCTCATTGTCTGGAACTCGCTCTGTAGATCGGGTTGGCCTTGAACTCACAGAGATCCGCCTGCCTCTGCCTCCTGGTGCTGGGATTAAAGGTGTGCACCACCAGTCCCCACCAGCAATTTTGTGTTTTAAGTTATGTATATATGTGTGGGTGTGTGCAGGTGCCCTGGAGGCCGGAAGATTCTTGAGGCTGGAGCTACAGGAGACAGTGAGCAACCCAGTGTAGGTGCCAGATCCGACTCAGGCCTCTGGAAGAGCAGCAAGTGCTCTTAATGATGAGCTGTCTTGCAGCCCCAGCACAGGGTGTTTTATGTGGCAGTGGCATCGTTATACTGCACACAGTAACCGACACAGACAAACCTGACTGGTGCTCAGATCATTTGTTACAGTTGCCCTCATTGTTGGCTTGTATTGTTGAATAGAGAGACACTGGGGTAAGTCAGAAATTGAAGACTAAACACATAAATTACCATGAAAGGTAGGCCCCTCTGTCCGTCATCAAAAGGCTGATGTAAATATTTTCAACCGCAATGATTTCTTGTTCCTTAAATAATCCTGGTTAGACAGGGTGGGGGGTGGGGTGGGAGGCTGGTAGCAAATCTCAGGTGTATTACCTCTCTGAGCTGGAAGTGGTTTTTACCTAGCAAAACAAGCGAGCTGACGGTTGTGCAACAACCTCTATTTTTCAAAGATGGCTTATTTAGACCCCGCTAATGGGAAAGAGAGAGCAAACTGGGTTGGAAGAGCAATCATCTTCCAACCACACCCCCTGAGCAAGACATTTCAGTTCTAAAAATACACCAAGCGCACCAATTCAGAGAGCAATGTCTCACTGGTTGTGGGAAATCTCCGCGCCCGGAGAAATTGGTCACATTAAGTCATCTCGATTTGTGTCTATACGTGCATAAAGCATGCCGATTCAGCCATTCATTGTTTGCTCTTAAGAGTTTCATCTGAAGCACCGTGGGGGCTCACAGATCAATTCTCTGCTCTTCTCTTATTGCCTGTGTGGAGTGGCTGGCCTGAAGCCTTCCTAGCTGAGGCTCACCCGTTTCCCTGCTTAAATCTCTAGAATTTATCTCAGCTTGTAGGTGGTCCGTGTCTATGCGCTATGAAATAAAATATCCTTGGCAATCTCCGTGGTTCAAATATAAAATCTTAAAGGATTTGGAGCCTTCTGCTCATCTTCTGTCAACAGGACTGCTCTGGGGGAAGCATCCAAGACTCAAAGATGAGAATAATAATTATATTTATATATATTTATATATTTTTATTATATTTATATTATATATATATATAGTCGCATTCCATAGAAAGTAATAATAGTCATGAGACCCCCCTCTTCATTAAGAAAGAACAAGAACAAGAGAGGGCAGAGGAGAGGTGGACATTTAGGAAAGCAAAGTGTTGCATCCCCAGAATCCATGTACCATGTACAAGCCCCAGCAATGGTAATGGGTGTGTGTATTCTCAGTGCTGGGGAAGCAGAGGCAGGCAGATCTCTGCCAGGCAGCTGGGCAGCCAGCATCTACCTGGCAGACTGCCAGGTCAACGAGGGACGCTGTTCCAAACAGAAAGTGGAAGGCGGGAGGTGAGAAGGCTGGATGGGCAGGAGCGCTTCCTGCATCTGCTGGTTTAAATGGAAAATGTCATGGGTTTGAACACTTGATCCCCAGTTGGAGAATGTTATGGAATGTTTTGGGGGTGTAACCTGACTGGAGGAAATATGTCTACTGGGGTGAGCTTTGACTTTTTTTTTTTTCAATTTTTAAAATTTATATGTAAGTACACTGTAGCCATCTTCAGACATCCCATAAGAGGGCATCAGATCTCATTATGGATGGTTGTGAGTCTCCATGTGGTTGCTGGGATTTGAACTCATGACCTCTGGAAGAGCAGTCAGTGCTCTTAACTGCTGAGCCATCTCTCCAACCCGAGCTTTGGCCTTTTATAGCCCAGCTCCTTTCCTGTCCTCTCTGTCTCGGTGTCTCTGTCTCTCTCTGTCTCTCTCTCTCTCTCCTACCTGACAGGTAGACTCACACTCCAGCCATCTTGTCTTCTCATCATGAAAGACTCAGCTCTCTGATCTGTAAACAGAAACAAACACTTTCCTTCCTAACTCGCTTTGTGATCTCGGTATTTTATCACAGCAAAAGGAGAGTAACTACCCCACCACACAAACCTGTCATCCTGTGATCAATCCCCAGAACCAAGGTGGGAGAAAAGGAGCAACTCCTTCAAAATGTCCTCTGACCTCCATTTGCGCCCCCCATTGTGTGTAAATGCACATAGACAGACACACAGACAGACAGACAGACAGACAGACAGACAGAGAGAAACATCCTGGGATGAGGATGCAGCTCGGTTGTTTGTGGATGCATATTATATACACTGTATCCTGAGGTGGATCCCAGCCTTCAAACCACAACAGTATGAACAAACTATTGGTTTGGTTTTTTTGTTTTGTTTTGTTTTTACATCACCCCTGGGAAGCCTTTTTTAGAGACGTAAGTTTCCTGGTAGCAGAAACCCACTGCATTGTGGCGTCTTTGCAGTGTGTCACTGAATTGAGGGACTCTGAGCTTATGCTCTCAGTTGATCTAATAACTTGATTTTTTCCCCCAAATAAATTTATTCTCAGTGTCTCAGTCTCTGCCCTCCTTCCTCCTAAATCCTATATTTGGTGAATTTCTTAATTGCATCTCATTCCCCTCCCACCTTCATTGAGACCTAATTAGCTTGTAACAAAACGCAACACTGTAGGGACCTATTGAGATAAGGATACACTAGGATACATTGTTCTTTTCGACACCCAGTCTTACTATGATTGTTGGTTCCGTTTCTCAGGTCTCTTGCCTCAGCTTCTTGCCTGCTGGGATACAGGCAGGCATCACCACACCTGTCATTTAGATACAATTTTACAAAGTTATATACCCGGAACCACTCCTCTGTAGGTAGAGCAGAGGCATAGCTTTATTTAGACCTGGAGTATTGGTCCCAGCATGTTAGGTGGCCCAAAACAACCTCTGGCTCTAGCTGGAATTCTTGATGCCCTCTTCTGGTCTTATGGGCACTGCACTCTTGTGCAAATACCACAGGGCACACACTCACACACATACATGTAATTAAAAAATAAATGTACAACAGTCATAATTTAAAAAAATAAGAACATTCTCACTAAGCCCCAATTGTCCCCTCACACCATTTAGACGATTGGTCATCATTCTCATCTTATCTTGCTTTCATTTCCTCCCTTTTAAAATGTTGTACAAATCCATCTGTATAGCCCGCACCCTTTTATTTTTTTTTATTTTTTATTTTTTTGGTATTTTGAGACAGGGTTTCTCTGTATAACCCTGGCTGTCCTGGAACTCACTTTGTAGACCAGGCTGGCCTCGAACTCAGAAATCCGCCTGTCTCTGCCTCCCAAGTGCTGGGATTAAAGGCGTGTGCCACCACTGCCCGGCGCCCACACCGTTTTATGTCTGACTTCTTTCGCTTAGCATGATAGCTCACATCGTTGCTTGCCTCAACCACGCATGTCTTAATGCAGAGTAGAGTCCTACTTCAAAGACAGGCCACCGATGTGTTTATCTTGTTTTTCCGTTTCTAGGTTAATGCGGGATGAAAAGAAATCCCCAGACCACTGTCTGTGCTGTGTCTTGCTTTGGTGCCTGTAGTCAGTGTTCAAAGTTTTCATTGTGTGAGTCCTGATCTTTCTTGTTTGTCTTATTTATAGGACCTTGGTGGTGTCTAGTGACTGGAGTGTACTCATTTCTTCTTAGTTTTAGCTCAGTAGGTGCTGTAGAATGGAAAGTCATTGATTATTACCCTTTGTACTTTCATCTTATGTTTGATTATCTCTCGGGGTCTTGTTGGTTTTTTAATAATTTTTTAGTGTGTCTCTTAGAGCTTTGCGCCTTTTAGTTCTATCAGCTGTAAAGAATGACTTGATTCCTTTTTAATTACTTTTGTAATGTCTGAGGAAAAGGAGAAAAACGGAAAGAATATAATTGGGTGTGGTGCTGGAAGGACACAAAGAGGGGACCAGATGTGGTCACCTAAGCTCCCTGTACGGAGACGGGAATGAAGACAGAGAGCATCTTGGAATCTAGCTTGGGTGTGAGTGGAAGGGAAGGGTTGGCCTGGGAAAGAGTCCAATGGGGACCCACTTCCTACTTCAGAAAACTATATATAGTATGGTTTTCTCCCCCTATGATGGTTTGTATATGCTTGGCCCAGGGAATGGCACTATTAAAAGGTATGGCCTTGTTGGAGTAGGTGTGGCCTTTTGGAGTAGGTGTGGTCTTCTTGGAGTGGTGTGTGGCCTTGTTGGAGAAGGTATGACCTGTTAGAGTAAGTGTGGCCCTGTTGGAGTAGGTATGGCCCTGTTGGAGTAGGTATGGCCCTGTTGGAGTAGCTGTGTCACTGTGGGTATGGGCTTTAAGACCCTCATCCTAGCTGCCTGGAAGACAGTCTTCTCCTAGTTGCCTTCAGATGAAGATGTAGAACTCTCAGCTCCTCTGCTCCATGCCTGCTTGCATGCTACCATGTTCCTGCCTTGATGATAATGGACTGAACCTCTGAACCTGTAAGCCAGCCCCAACTAAATGTTGTCCTTATAAGAGTTGCCTTGGTCATGGTGTCTGTTCACAGCAGATAAACCCTAATTTTAGCTTCTGCCATAAATGTCAGAGGAACTTTAAACCGAAGGGAACCATGATAAAAGAGCAGACCACTCCTTCTGGATAGTTCCTCCTCTCCATTTTAATGTCCCATGCCCGATTTGTTGGGAATGTTTTTATTTTTGTTTTTGTTTAGAGACATGTTCCCTCTATGTAGCTCAGGCTGGCCTTGAACTCATTATGTAGCCCAGGATTACCTCGAATGTCTGATCATCCTGCCTCCACCTCCAGGGTGCTGGGACTCTAGGCATGTGCAACCATGCCGGTTTTATGGGGTGCTGGTATTCAAAACAAGGACCTCCTGCATGCTAGGAGGGTGGTGTGGCCACTGAACTACATTCCCCATGTTGGAGATGTCTTTTGAGGTTAGAAAGGGAAATCCAAAGGGTAATGGGTGAAGGAAGAAAATAAAATAATTTCTTGGGTAGACTGTCTATCAAAATGTCATCCATGTCTCTCTTCCTATTTTAGGAAACGAGCCATTATGAGAACACTAGAGAAGTCCTTGTCATTTGAGGTGAGAACCTATCTGTCTATCTGTGCAATAGACTTAGACCGGAACCTTTCGTGGATCTAACAGATGGATGACAAGGTAAATAAGTTAAGTATCAAGCACCCTCTGGGACAACACCGGGAAGAGAGGGCTGCCCCTGCAGGTACCTGCTCCGGCCACTAGAGAGCGCTTCTGCTCTGGTGAGGCAAAACCACAACCAAACAATGGCTCTCCAGGAGGTCTGACTAGGCGGAAGCCCACGGGCTGGAGAAGTATAGGTGTACATTCCACGGCGTGGGGTGTGTGGGATCCAGAGAAACCTCCACGTTTCAAATGAGACAAAGGTTATTACTAAACAAGGAAGCTAAAAATACACAAGGGGGCGTGTGCGTGACAAATGCCGAAAAGACAGAAGTTTAGACATTTAAAAATGAAGTAAGTGGGCACAATCAGATACCACCTCACACCTCGAGAACCGCTACTAGATATTTTAAGATCTGGAGACTAAGTAACGTAGGTGAGGGTTATAGAGATACTGGAGTCTCGCTTCATACGTGCTGGTAACTTTAAAAGGTGTGGTCATTATGAAAAACCATTTGTTGTTCTTCAAAATGTTAAAGATAGATTTGGTGTAAGACCAAGCAATCCATTCCTAGCCATAAGCTCCCCAAAAAACTGGGAGCAGAGCCTGGTGTATGTGCAAACACCTTTAATCCCAGCACTCAAGAGACAGAGGCAGGTGGGTCTCTGTGTGTTCAAGGCCAGCCTGGTCTACACAGAGAGTTCTGGGCCGACAGTGAGACTGTCTTAAAGAAGCTGGAATGGGAGCAGACAGTTGAGCAGATAGTTGGACATCAGCTCTCATTCAGGAGGTGGAGACGGGGCTGGGGAGTGGCTCAGTGGTTAAGACTGCCTGCTGTTCTTCAGAGGACCAGAGTTTCCTACCAGCACCATGATGCTAGCAGGCATGTATGTCGGGGCCTATTGCTGATTTTAGGCCTTCAGTGTAAGCAGGGCTGCCCTGACACATATACACATAGTATCAACACAAACACACACAGAATCATACACACACACAGAATCACACACACACATACACACACAGAATCATACACATACGTACACAGAATCATACACACACACACACACACACACACACACAGAATCATACATACACAGAATCATACGCACCTCACAGAGAATCATACACACACACACAGTATCACACAGACACATACACACATAGAATCATGCACACATACACAGACTCATACATACAACACAGACTCATACACACACAGAGACAGAATCATATACACACAGTATCACACACACACAGAATCATACACACACATATACACACAGTATCAACACAAACACACACAGAATCACACACACACACACACACACACACACACACAGAATCATACACACACAGAGAGAATCATACACACACACACAGAATCATACACACACAGAGAGAATCATACACACCACACAGAGAATCATACACACACACAATGATAATATAAAGATATAAATGCGGTATATACACCACAGGTTATTTTTCCTAACATGGAATGAGGTTTGATACAACCAGGGCTAAGTGTGAAAACGAGCTAAGGAAACCATCTAGACACAGCAAACTCAGTGTTTACCTCAAGTAGATAGATTCTTTGAGAAAGTACACTGAAGGCTAAGGAAGCAGAATGACATTTCTCAGGGGGTGAAAGGAGGAGGGGGCGTGTAATTATTTAATGGGTAAAGAATTTGTTAGGGCCCAACATTGCGAATACACTTAACCCCTGGACTTGAACTTCAAAATGCTGGAGATTGCTCTCTGGGGGTAGTGGCACACACCCGTAACCCTTGCAGAGGTTGTTGGGGCAAAGCCTGGGCTACATGAGGCTCAATCTTAAAAAAAAAAAAAAAAAAAAAAAAAAAAAAAAGAGTTCTCAGTGGTTCTCAGAGCAGATTTCTCAGAATGTGTGAGCCCTGGGTTCTGTCACCAGCACTCCTTGCTTCCAGAAGCCTATTGTCACAGACAAAAATGACTTTTCGAAATGGAAAAACAACTCAACCTAAACAGTATCTGGTTGGCAAAGACAACATCTTGGTTTTAGCCTAGAGAGGCAGTCTCACATAGCCCAGGTTGGCCCAGAACTCACTATGTAGGCCAGGATGACTTTGAGCTCCTGATTCTCCTGCCTCCTCCCCTCTAGGTGCTGGGACCCACATTTGGGTCATTGAGCCAGGTTTATGTGGTACTGAGGATCAATCCATACCTTCAAGAACTTAGGCAAGTATTCTAGCAACAGAGTTACGCCCTTAGGTCCATCTACCTTTTGTTGTTTTTGAGAAATACATTGTAACCCAAGCTGGCTTTGAACTCCAGGCAGTCCTCCTGCCTCAGCATACCAAGTGTTTTGAATACAGGCTTGAGGTGATACACTCTACTAAAGATATTTTAATATCATACTGTGTCAGAAAAGGTGACTCGGGGCACAGCTGTGAATTTCTAGGACTGTACTACTGTCCCAATGCAGTTGGATGAGTCTCTCAAACTACTCTAAGCAGTTCCTTCAACTTGACACAATTGGTTCTGGAAATTTATCCTAGAGATAAACTTGTCTGGGGTGAACTGGTGTACTCAAAGGCTGTTTTTTTATTTTATTTTTCAGCATTGCTGGACAGAACGGTACATCAGAGACAGCTTTAAGAGGACATCATTTCAAGACGAATGAAAGCCTGCTGCAGCCATTTGGTGGAATTCTAAATAGCCATAAAAAGTAGCAAGGAGATTCTTTGTTTGGTCATCTGATTGCCATCTCTCCATCCCTAATTTTTGGTTTTTCAAGACAGAGTTTCTCTGTATAGCCCTGGTTGTCCTGGAACTCACTCTGTAGACCAGGCTGGCCTCGAACTCAGAAATCCGCCTGCCTCTGCCTCCCAAGTGCTGGGATTAAAGGCGTGTGCCACCACCGCCCGACTTTTTGACTTTTTTTATTTTTTATCCCTAATTATTTTTTTTTTAAGACAGGCCTTTTTTTTTTTTTTTTTTTTTTTTTCTGTGTTGCTCCAGCTGTCTTGGAACTCACTCTGTAGAGCAGGCTAGCCTCGAACTCAGAGATCTTCCTGCCCCTGCCTCCCATGTGCTGGGATTAAATGTGAGTGGCACCACCTCCCGCTCATCCCTAATTTTCTTTTATATTGCACTTTGTTTCTCTGCGTGTGGAAGGTGTGCACATATTCCACAGTGCACGTGGGGAGGTTGGAGGACAACTCTCGGGAATCAGCTTGCTTTTTCTACCTTGTGGGTCCCAGGCTTCAGACTCATTGAGTCTGGTGGCAAGTGTAGAACCCATCATCCCCCAGCCTCCCCCAGCCTCCCCAGCCTCCCACCCCCAGCCTCCCCAGCCTCCCTGGTAAGGTTTTGGAGAAGTCATTGGATCCTGAGGCTTTTATCTTCATGAATGGATTAATCCATTGATGGATTCAACAACTGAATGGTCTGTTGGGAGGTGGGGCCCTGTGGAAGGGAGGGTTATTGAGGAGCGTGGGTCATAGAGAGCATTCTCTAAAAGGACATACCTTGTCCTGGCCTTATCCTATGACTGTCCTGATTCCTGGCCACCATGAGGCTAGAAGCTTCTGCCAACAGGATACTGTCTCACTTCAGGGCCGCAGTAATGGGTCCAACTGGAACCTCTGAAATCACAGGCCCAGATAAGTTTTTCCTTTTCATTAGTCTGAGGTATTTGCCTTAGTGATGAGATACATGACTGAAACATAGGTCCCCCACAGAGGTTTCTACCTGAATATATATATATATATATATATATATATATATATATATATATATGCTAATTTATTTAGGAAAAAAGCTTTGGGGGATATGATCATGAGATGGAATTATCTGGGATTTTTTCCAAACTAAACCACCTGTATCCTCATAAAAAGAAAGCAGAGGGAAATTGGATAACATAACAACACCTGCCCCTAGATAATTTATAGACACTGGAACACCCACTGACCCACCCAGAAAAGTTAGAGGCTGTGGATAAGGACCTTCATTCATCCACAACCGGAACCCTCTGGATGCAAAGAGTGCCAGTATGAAACAGAAGGTTGGCAGCAGCCCAGGGCTCAACAGTGGGCACTGTCTGGGCAACATCGGGGATAAAACAGACACAGGAGTGTCTAAAACAATGTTCTTCTCGTGCACAAGCTAGACAAGAAGGTGGGTCTGAGACCTCTCTTGCTATCCTTTTTTACAGTAACCCTTCCTCAGCCGTGCTGGCTGTGGAGGTCACCCAAAGGGGTCCATACCCTGGAGCCTTAGGACCAAGCAGATGTTACAGGAGGGAAGGGGGAAGGGGAAAGCAGGAGGGAGGGGAGGGATGGTAAGGAGGAGGAAGAGGAGAGGCTGCATTTGCTACCTTGATGATTTTTAATTTTTTTAATTGAAAAAATTTAAGATTTAGCTATTTTTATTTTATGAGTATGGATGGTTTTCCTGCATGTTTGTATATGTACCACTTATGTGCAGTGTCTGCCGATGCCGGAAGATGGCGCCAGATCCTCTGAGATGGGAATGGGTGCTGGGAATCAAACCTGGGTCCTCTGGAAGAGCAACCAGTGTTCTTAACCATCCAGGCAGCTCTTCAGTCCCAAACCGCTGATTTTAAAGATAGAGAAAGAGGCCATGGACTGTCCAAATACTTAAATTTATTCCTTGGACAGTACATGGGAGGAGACAACCAACTCCCACAATGATAAAACACACACAACACACACACACACACACACGTACTCAGATAAAGAAATTTACAATAAAACTTAAAAGGAGCCATGAGTCAAAGACCATGGGTAGTTTCTAAACTTGTCCAGGAAATGGATACTTCCAGAACGAACTTGTCAACAAGCACTGGCTGTGCCCGCCAGTCTTCAGACACCGGGCACTTAAAAGAAAAAGGAAAAGTATTAAGCAGCTGTGAGAAGCAAATGCAGGGAGCTCCTTGCTGCTTCTCAACCCACAGTCTCTCTCCTCCCTCAAGGCTCTGTCTGGCCTGTGTCCGTGTCACGTGATAAGGCGTCCCTGTATCCCGTCCTGTGTTGTCATCCGTGGACCCCCCAACCTCCACCCCCGCAACTCCAGTGCTCTCAGATCTTGATGCCTGAGGGCTCTTCTCCGGCACCTGTGAGTTTTCCCTGCATTGGTTGGGGTAGGGTTTCTTGTAGAATGTCACCCTCTCAACAACGCTGTCTCTGGACACCTCACTGACGACTGGGGGGTGGGGATGGGGGAGAATTCTCCCTTCCCCCACTGGAGACTCTGTGAACTTTCTCGTAGTTCATTTTTCTCTGTGGTTCATTTAGTGACTGACCCTGAGTACTGTTTGTCCCACTCACTGGAAAAGGAGTGACTCAGCCCAGGACTGTGTTTCCTGGGTGGTCGTCCGTACCTTGCGCCTGCTGGGCAAGCACTCTACCACTGAACCATACACACAGGCTGATCAGGGGTTTTTTGCCCCCTTTATCTTTTGCTATTCTAATATCTGAACCGGTGTCAGCAAATAGACACTGATAAGTGTGTGTGTGTGTGTGTGTGTGTGTGAGTTAAACGTATGATATCTGATGAGGTCTTCATAGTTCTTCAACTCAAGGTGTAAAGAAATTATTTTAGTCACTGAACTTTTTGTCTTCTGGTTCTTGGTTTGTTTTGCTCTATTTTATTTAGAGATGGAGTCTTGCTGTGTAGCCCAGGCTAGTCTTAAACTTGTAATCCTTCTGTCTCTGCCTCCCAGGTTCTGGGGTCATACTATGCCACATGGACCACTGTCTTCAGTTTCTATCAATTTCTTAAGTGGCTTTTGCTGGCATCTCCTGTTGTTCAGCCAATACAAACTCATTGAGGGATTACCAGGAGCCAGGCACTGTGCAAGCTTTGGGGGTTGGCTGCTGGGAGCAAAACAGACATAGTCCTAAAGTGTGGGTGGTCACACGGGAAGGTTTAAAAATGAATATTAGGTTGACAAGAAAGGTGGAATTCAGTCTTATTAAACATTACTATTATATGCAGACTTAAGATGAGCCCCACTGAAAGGTATGAAGTGGATTCAATCATAATTTCAGGCCCGGGTGTTTGTCTTCTTGGAGCTCGGCCAAGGCACAAGGCACATTCAGACCATAGTCGGTGTGTGCTTTCATCAGCGCTGAGAGATTGACATTCATCTGGTCTCTGTCGCGCACAGGTTTCTGGTCTATCGTCAGTAATAATTATGCTAAGAACCCAGAAAAAGAAGACCTGGGCCACTGCAGGGATTTAATGACATTTTTTTTCCCCAGTTGCCCTCAGAGAAAAGTTGATGTGAGTTTTATATGCTTGAGTGTCTTGTATTGTAATGAATTGGGGATTGTGACATTACCCTGAAGCCAGCAGGCTGTAGGAATTTTTCATTTTATTATTATTATTTTTTTGAGACACAGTCTTAGACTTGCCTGGAACTTATCATGAAAACCAGGCTGGCCTCAAATCCCCAGTGACTGGCCTGTTTATGCCTCCCAAGTGCTGGGATTAAAGGCATGCGCCACCATGCTAGACTGGACTGTTTTTATAGTTCTAAATATTGTGTGTGTGTTGTGTGTGTGTGTCTGTCTGTCTGTCGTTAGTCGTCAGTCAGAGGTTGACCTCAGGTGTCCTTTCACTTGCTTCTCCACATTATTTTTTTGGGACAGGGTCTCTCTGGCTCAGTAATTCAGTCACAGTTGTTGGCCACCAAGCCCTGGTCAGCACCTCCTGTCTCTGCCTCCCCAAGGCTGAGGTTACAGGCACAGGCTGTTGCCCCTGGCTCTCCGTCAGACCTAGAGGTTGACTTCAGGTTCTCGTGTTTAGATGGCCAGCACTTTTCCAACAAAGCCAGCCCCCCCCAACCCCCCCCCACCCCAGTCCTCTTCTTGTTGTTGGTTGAGACAGGGTCTAAGGCTGTACTAGCCGACCTACAACTCACTGTGGAGTCCAGGCTGACCTCTGCTTATGGCAATGCGTTCCTCTCGCGTCCAGAGCCCTGGGGTTACAGGTGTGAGCCATGCCCAGATGCCAGAAGCATTTACAAAGAAACATAACTAGCCCAAAAGTCCGAGCATCGTAGAAAGTTAGCTATAGGGGCTGAGAGACGGCTCAGTGGTTAAGAGCACTGACTGCTCTTCCAAAGGTCCTGAGTTCAATTCCCAGCAACCACATGGTGGCTCACAACCATCTGTAATGGGATCCGATGCCCTCTTCCGGTGTGTCTGAAGACAGCTCCAGTGTACTTATATTAATAAAATAAAATAAAAAATAAATCTTAAAAAAGAAAGAAAATGAGCTGTAATCATGTAGCAGAGAAGCCAGTTGCCATTTAATTATGTTTTGAAAATGTATCTTTCCTCACTAGGCTAGCATTATTTTTATTTATGGTTTAGGAAGGAAAATATAGATTCGGAACTACCCACTCAAATGCAGAGAAGGCATTCAGAAAGTATCAGGCTCAGAGAGACAATGTAACAATCCATTAAGATTATCATCAGAGTTAAAATTTGGAAAATATTTCTGTGGTTGTTGTTAGCTTGTAAACGCTACTAGTTTAAATAAATCACATTTCATGCATTCAGTGGGAATTTTCACATCATGCAGGTGTGACAGGTTGGTTCTCCGGCCAAGGTAAGTTTTGTCTAATAGGGGACGTGGGGGGCACAGAGGATTTTTAGGCCTGTGAAACTATTCTCTATGATCTTGTTAGGTAGCTGCACACTATCATACGTTGTCCAAACCCATGGGACAGAGTGGGACATAGGGTGACTACAGAATAAGCCTCACCCAGATATGTACTCCAAAGAAACGGAAGCATCTCCATGCGTTCCTGACAAATTATTCCACAGTCAATGTGTGAACCTCCAGTGCAAATTATGGATTCTCCATCGTCAGTTACAATGTATCGCTGTGGTGGAGGATGACACTGATGGCTGGGGCAGGTACAGGGCAGACCTCGCTCTGCAGTGTCTGCCGGGAACCGAGGTCTTATCTTAAAAGTTAATTCTACCAATGGCTTTGTGTTCTTGATCTTACAACAGTTGTCATTACTGTCAGGAGACCTGCTTAAGATTAGGTCTGTCAGCCGGGCGGTTGTGGTGCACGCCTTTAATCCCAGCACTTGGGAGACAGAGGCAGGCGGATTTCTGAGTTCGAGGCCAGCCTAGTCTACAGGACAGCCCGGACTACACAGAGAAACCCTGTCTCGAAAAACAAAACAAAACAACAACAACAAAAGATTAGGTCTGTCAACAGCTAGTCATGGGGCAGGGAGAGTTCATGAGGCCCTAACCTTCTTTGAGAACCAAAAGGCGGATAGAGTAGCAGAGAGATCACACTTCTGAAGTCCTGCCCCCTCCCTGAGTTACTGTTTAACTGAAGAAGTTACTGTTTCCTGGGGTCATTTTCTACAGTGGTGTAAACATGGAGAGGGTTTATGCTCTTGTAACTTCTCTCCCAGGGTCTTGTAACAAAACAAAACAAATAAAAAAACCCTAAGAAGGTGTTTGGAGAGATGGTCCAGCAATCAGGAGCGCTTGCTGTCTTTGCAGGCTTTGTCTATCCCAGCACCTAACACGGAATGGATAAATTCATAGTCTCAGGCATTTGAGTATTTGGTTCCCAGTTGGCGGCAGCACTGTTTGGGGAGGATTAGAAAATGTGGCCTTGTTGGAGGTAGGCTTTGAGAGTTTTTTTTCTCTCTCTCTCTCTCTTTAAAAGATTTATTTATTTTATGTGAGTACACTGTCACTGTCTTCAGACATACCAGAAGAGGGTATCAGATCTCATTACAGATGGTTGTGAGCCACCATGTGGTTGCTGGGAATTGAACTCAGGACCTCTGGAAGAGCAGTCAGTGCGCGTAACCACTGAGCCATCTCTTTAGCCTGAGTTAGAGGTCTCTTATCATTTCGAGTTCCCGCTCTGTTTCATGCTGGCTATTGAAGGTTGGAGCTCTCACCTCCCTGCTCTGGCCGCCATTTCTCCCAGTCCCGGTGGGTCCTTTCCTCTCTGGAACCGTGGGCTCAATAAGCTCTTCTTTCTGTAAGTTACTTCTGGCTTGGTGTTCAATCAAAGCAGCAGAAAAGTATCTGCTCTTGCAGAGGACCTGGGCTCAGCTGCCAAAGTAGTGTCAGGGAAATGTTAGTGATCCCAAAAACAGACAGGAGCAGACCAGATGCAATCACAGCGGGGCCTTTTTATTCGAGCTAGCTTGGGCTTCTCAGCGCAAGATCATGCAGGATGGTTTTGGTGACGAGAAGCCCTGAATATCTATTGGGAGCAAGGCTTAGTTGTGGGGGTGAGTGTGCAAGCATGTAATTGGTAAGTTATTATGGCCTTTAATATAATTGGCTGGTGCTGGGAGTCATATCATAAATGTATTTTCTGCTTCCCTCTGCATTGGTGGTCATTAGGCAGGGGGCTCATAACCTGGGGGCACAGGTTTATTGAGGGAATAACCTGGAGACGCTGGTCTTCTTGGGGGTGTAACCTGGAGATGTAAGCCTTTTTGTGGGTGAGTCTAGACACTGGAGCTAGGTTCGGGGTTTGTTGGGGGGTAACTTGGAAACTAATGCTAGGTACCGGCCTCTTAGTTTACCTGAGTTCAAACTTGGGTCGAGTTCTCTAAAATAGAGTCTGAATGTAAAAGATTTGGCCTCTCACCAGCACCCAGATGGCAGCTCTCAACCACCTGTAACTCAGGTTTCAGGGGATCTGACAACTACATCCAGGAACTCCCTTTGTAGATCAGGCTGGCCTTGAACTCAGAAATCTGCCTGTCTCCGGTCTCCAGAGTGCTGGAATTAAAGGTGTGCACCACCATGCCTGGCACTGGTTACCATGGTGCTGAAGGTCAGACCCAGAGCTTGGCTCACATTTGATCAGCACTGCCTACATCACGGAGGTATAGTCTGAGCTCCTGGGTCCTTACATTACCTAGCCATTCCCTTCCCCCGATTTCATCATAGTAGGGCCTGGGACAGGAGCTCGGAAGCTGAAGTGTTTAGGTAATTTTGCAACTGAGCTAGCTTTAGGGTGGGTTCTCCCTACAGAGAAGACTCTCCATAATAAAGATTGATGACGAAGCCAGATTGCCAGGGTATTAATTTACAGTGAGTCTGGGACGGAGCATGCGTAGTGGGCATGGACTCCTCCGTTCAGTCTTTAGCACCGCACAGGCAAACAGATCGCAGTATCTCCTGCTGTCTGGCTAGCAGTGCATCTGCTCTCTTGGCGTTCCCTTCCTCAGTATGACGCGCACATTACACCCTGGAGCCACGTGGGTTTTTTTTAAAAGTATCCCAAGTCTAGATCCTTGATCAGGGAAATGAGCTGGGAACTGGGGAGGCCCCTGTGTTTTGTTTTACATTTTAACTTTTATTTACATTTTCCCGTGTGTGCAAGCGTGCCCAAGGGAGCATAGCATGGCATGCACATAGAGAGCAGAGGACAACTGGTGAGAACCCGTTCTCTATTTCACCATGTGCATCCTGAGGATTGAACTCAGTTCATCGGGCTTGGCTGCAGATGCTTAGCCATCTCACTGGCCACCTGTTAGTAGTTACCAAACCTCCTCTGGTGGTCCGAAGTGTGTATAACGATGCTCTAGGTGTATCTATACAGAAAGCCAAACTGTGATCAGACAAGCATGCTGTCACAGTCTGTTTTTAGTCTGAACATACTCATAAATATCTATTCTGTGCCGGGGACTGGGGTAGAGAAAAGTAGAAGTCATTACAATTTGGTGATTATAAAAACAGGCTTTAGAGCCAGGCCTTGGTGTCATAGCCAAAGTCTCAGCACATGGAGGCAGAGGCAGCCAGATCTCTTGAGTTAAAAGGCCAGCTTGATCATGGAGTTGCAGGACAGAGAAAGTCTGTCTTCAAAACCAGAAATAAATAAATAAATAAATAAATAAATAAATACTTTAGAATGAAAGAGTCTAGCTCATACCCAGCACTTACTTACCCTCCTTCCCTTTTTTGTTTCAAAAATCAGCCCCTCCCCCACCCCTACATCCACCCTCCCCCTCCCCCACCAACAAAAACATCTATCTATATTCTCATTGGGTCAAGAAAAAGGTCATTGTCTTTCTCCTGGTCCCTTCAAAAGCCTCCATTCTGACCCCAGGTGCCTCTTTTCTTGGCTTTGCTGTCTTGATTTTTTACACCTCTGTCTCTTTTAAGTGCATGTGTGTGTGTGTGTGTGTGTGTGTGTGTGTGTGTGTGTATAGGCGCACTCATGTTCAGGTGCCCTAGAGGCCGGAAAAAGGTCATCTGATATTTTTGGAAACGGAGTAACAGGAAGTTGTGAGGGCTTTGGGGTGGGTGCTGGGAACCAAAGGAAGGTCCCCTGGAAGAGTCGCTGAGCCATCTCCCCAGCTAGTTCGAGCTTGTTCTCTTGCGTGCGTTCCACCGTTACATAATTATTGTAGAGAAGCTATCCCTAGTAGCCATAGAGTCCAGCAAGCCTCAGTGTTAGCAAATAATACACTCCTTTTCGGAGATTGCCCCTTCACAGGTCAGTTTACACTCTACCCCTGTGTGAACTAAACAGCGTCGCCTCTTCACAGACACCTTCCCCTCCATTGCTCACGAGGCTGGGCAGTTTCCACACACTGACAGCCACTGGGCTTTCTCATTGGGAAAAGAGGATGGTTTAGCGATCCTGGCTTAAATTTACTTGAACATATCTTTGTGATGAGATCTCCACGATCTTGCTGCAGCTCAACCCAGAAGTACAAGGCTGGCAGGCGGGAGTATGTGCCGAACACTCCCCTGCCTCAGCTGCACTGCACAGCCTCCTGATTCCCGCACATAACCCGGGCGCCTAAGTGAGGCATGGGCGATGGCTCAGTTGAGTGCATTCCTGCAGAGGGCTGGAGTTTGGTTCCTAGCATCCTTATCTGAAGTGGGCTGTCCGGGCAGAGCTCCCCGAGGAGCTCGGACAGCAAAGGACAGCGCCCCAGACTCCGCAAGGGCCCCCATCTCCACACACAGCATCCTACAAACCGCCAATTTCAAACTTCCCAGCCCAGCCCCGCCCGAACGCCCTTGCCCTCTTCCTATTGGTCGCCAGTCAAAGAAGAAACAATGTGATTGGCTTTCCCATTTCACTTCCTCCTGCCTCCAAGACTTGGGCGGGCCCTGGAGGAGACCCCTCGCTGTCCATCAGAGGATGGCGAGCGCTGATTGGTTTAGGCCGGGCCGAGCCCTGCCCACGTCGTTTCCTTCAAACGCTAGGGCGGGAGACTCAGGGCGGAGCGGAGCGAGGCGAGCGTAAGCTGGGGGGTCTGCGGTGTGTAAGTCTGGGTTGTGTGTGGGAGTGTTGGGGGATTGGAGACGCTCGGGAGGGGAGTCCCCTTTCCTGGGTCTCCCCGGCCGGCCCCGCCCATACTGATGCTCACTTTCCCATTGAAGGCGACAGGATAGCGGGGGAGGGGGGGACTCCTGAGGGTCTGCTGTGGTGCAGCCTGGCGTGCTAGGGTAGCCCGGGGTCTGTGGGTGCAGCCTCGGAGTCCACCCTAGGGGGGGGGAGCAATGGGTTCAATCCTGTGTCTGTGGTGCAGCCTTGGGGTGTCCTGGGGGAAGCCTGGAGTGAGGGGCGGGGTGTGTGTCCCCAGGTGTGCTACAGGAGGCCCAGGTCTCCTTAAAGAGGACCGAATCCCCTGTAGACCAGTCTCTGTCCCCTGTAGCGCCCATGGCGCTTCCCATTATCTGGGTGATCTTTTTTTTTTGGTTTTTCGAGACAGGGTTTCTCTGTATAGCCCTGGTTGTCCTGGAACTCACTCTGTAGACCAGGCTGGCCTCGAACTCAGAAATCCGCCTGCCTCTGCCTCCCAAATGCTGGGATTAAAGGCGTGCCATCACCACTTCCCATTATCTGTGTGATTTTAACTCACTCCCTTAACCTCTCTGTTCCAGTGTCTTCATTCTATTCCGTGCCTAACCCAGCGCCTCCTTCTTGTGTCTTCCTCCCTGTTGTAGCCCTCTTGCCTTTCTGGTCAGCCAGGCGACCTGCCTCAGGACTAATGACCTGTGTACACTCCAAGAGCAGTGTACTTCTTCTTTCCCCAGGATAATCTTCAAGGCTCACGATCAACCCTTCAGGTCTTGGTTCACAGATTACATCTGTTTAGCTCTGAGGTATCAGATGTTTGTTTTCCTCAGGATTCTCTAGGGGAACAGAGTTGGTAGGAAGAAAAGAGTAAGTGGAAATTTATTAGCCTGGTTTACAGGCTACGTCTGCCAGTCCATCAGTGGCGGCTGTTAGTTCTTTTGAAATGATTTATTTCTATTCTTTATGTGTAGGAGTATTTTTGCCGTCATGTGTCTATGCACCATGCGGAGGCTGGAAGTGGCCTCCTCGTCCTGATCTCTTTAGGGAGACACGACTCTGCCAAGCCCTTCCTGCCTTAAATGTCAGTACCCACTTGACTTTTCCCATGTTCCTTCAGTGTTGGCAGAAAGATGTTGAAGTTCAAGTATGGAGTGCGAACCGTCGAGGCCAGTGCTCCCGAGCCCGTTGCCAGTCGGGCCTCCAGGCTAAATCTCTTCTTCCAGGTAAGAATCTACCCGCCAACGATGCACAGCTGGGGCTGCCGTGGTAACCGCCTTTGGTTGGATTATGGACGGAGGCTAATAGTCTTTAGGGCAATCCTGTTTGTCCTTTTACATGTCCTGTCTGAGCTGGACAGAGAGGTGCCACTGTGTTGATGGTTACGCGGCTGGGCGTGCCCTTGGGGCATCCCCTCATTTCTTCTACTTCACGATGTGTTTATAAGAAGATAAAGAGATATAGGATATGTTCTGTGGTTGGGTGGTCAGGTACAGGGGGAAGGGAATGTCTCGTGTGCCATGCCGAGGTATCTCTTCCCCTGAAGGACCAGCCGCTCGACAGTATAGTATAGAATAGAGTTTATTCAGGGCATGGGGAGGGGAGTTAAGGGGTAGTAGAGGCAGGAGAGAGAGAGAGAGAGAGAGAGAGAGAGAGAGAGTAGAGAGCAGACAAGCAGACCTGGCCATGAGCACGTGGAGAGAGGGGAAGGGAATGGGGGAGGGGACAAAGCAGGAGCAAGAAGGCAAGAGATCAAGGGAGGGAGGAAGGGGCAAGCAGCCCCTTTTATAGTGGGCCAGGCCTACCTGGCTGTTGCCAGGTAACTGTGGGGAGGGGCATACCTGGCTGTTGCCAGGTAACGGTAGGGGTGGAGTTTAGACAGAATGCTAACACTTCTGAACTTATTTCTTTCAATGGAGAAACTAAAATTGTCTCTGGGTGTGTGTGTTGTGTGTGTGTGTCGTGACGTGTCTGTCCGTCTGTGTTGTCTTGTGTCTGGGTACGCAGAAAGACTAGAAACTAGCTTTGCATCTTTTGGATGTGTGAGCCGTTGTTTCAGGTGTTTGTGAGCGGCCTGTGTGGACTTTGGGATCCAGACTGTGGTCCCCGATAGAGTAGTGAACGAGTACTCTTAACCATGAGCCATCTCTTCAGCCCCAGTGTAGAATACTTGTACTTCATACAAGGGATATCTGTTCTTTTGTCCTTCCTTTCTTCCTTCCTTCCTTCCTTCCTTCCTTCCTTCCTTCCTTCCTTCCTTCCTTCTTCTTTCTTTCCTGCCTTTTTTCTTTTCTAGACAAGTTCTTTCTATTACATGGCTCTGGCTGTCCCAGCACTCAATATGTGGACTAGGTTGGACTCAAAAATCACAGAGCTCCACCTGCCTGCCTCCCAAGTGCTGAGTTAAAGGCGTGTGTGTACCACCACACCTGGTGGCTCTCTTGCTCTTTAGATTAAATACCACGCCTACATTCCTCATTCAGGACCCACAGTTCCATCTTCTATAAAGACCAATGTCATGAAAGTATTTCTAGACAGTTCTATAGTTCATTTCCGCTCTGACTTGCCTTCATGGTGGGCTGTAAGTTGTAAACTGAAATGAACCCTTTCCTGCCCAAGGTCATGATGTTCTTTCGAAGCAGTAGAAAACAAGCCAGGACATTTCCATTATATCCCGTCTTAATGTGGAGTGACCTTAGTTGGTTTTCTATTGCGATAACAACATGCCAGAGGGTGTGTGCTTTTATAAACAAAAGAGGTTTCCAGAGGTCACAGTCCTGCACCCTCAAGTACACCAATGGCTTCCACTTGGCTCCGATCAGGGCCTGGTTACAATGTTACTGCACTGGCCAGGGGAATGTGGAGAGATCACCTGGGCCAGATAGGAAGTAAGAGACCGGCCTACTCCCTTTCCAACATCCTGCTCTCAGCTCCTGAGGTTAAGAAAAGCATTTTGTCTCTTGGAGACCAGATAACCCCCTACAGTGTCTCACCCCCACCTTTTAAAGCCGTCACAACTTTGACCCTGGATCCAAGCTTGGGCCCCGTGAACCCTTGGTAGCACTGAGTGCTCCCTGCAAGAGGAAGTGGGTTGTGGACGAGTGTCCTGGTACAACTGACCTGGGCCTCATGCTCCAGCCAAGGCTACTGTGCTCCTCCCATGCAGGGCTGTTACCTGAGGGTCAGGTAACTGTGGCTGGTTTGTTTTCTACCGAGGTATGTCCTTAGACTGGATCTCAGTCGGGGTGTCTCCCTCCTACTCAGGACACTTGTGTTTCGGTGCTTGGCAGACTTCCAGAGCCCCAGAAATCTCACAAATCACCAGGCGGCCAAGGCTTTGCCAGCTTTTTATTGTGCCAAGCAAGGATGTGGAAAACAAATGAGAGGGAAAAAAAGGCTATTACTTTCTGGTCTTTCATTTCCTAAAGAAAGGGCAGTTTAAGAACCATGGAGAGAGTGAGAACACTCATTAGAAAAAAGGGCCCGTTTTCAGGGTTGAGTCCCCTGAGGGTTTTGGGCGTGCTCTGGGGTGCTCTGAGCCTAAGCCTCCTCGAGTCTCTGGGACCCCCCTCATCTGCTTGGGTCAACTCTCAGGTGAACAGAGAAATGAGGCTGATCTTCCAGAGTTAGAGGCAACCAAACGGACAGGCTCAGCGGCTCCCAAGCTTGAGCTGGGATCGCTGTGAACTTGTTAAAATCGCTCCTAAGCTGCAACCCAGAAGAGTTTAATTCAGGAGGTTGGTAATGGGGCCAGAGAATCTGTTCTTTTGTGCTTCTCTAGTGATTCACACACAGCTGCTCCTTTGTGCTGCCCTGGGTTGTGTAACGAGCCCTTACCAAGACTTAAAGGAACCATGGCTTTCTTCCTAGGATTCTGCAGGTCGCTCACAGGCCCGGAAGTACACACCTTTAATCCCAACTCTTGGGAGGCAGAGGCAGGTGGATCTCTGTGAGTTGAAGGCCAACCTAGTTTATATATCGAGTTCTAGGACAGTCAGGAATACAAAAAAAAAAAAAAACCTAAACCAAAAAACAAACCCAAACCAAAAAACCAACCCTCCCTCCCAATGAGACCCTGTCCCAAAACAAACAAGCGAACAAACAAGCAAACGAACCCACCCCAGCAGGTTGGCCATACTTCAGTGGGTGGCTCTGCTCCACCCTCTGGGATCAGCTGGGGTTACTGGGTCTATAGTCAGCGGAGATGACACCTGGGGCAGTAGAATATAGGCACTGACTGCTCACTAAGGCATCCTGTTTATTTAAATTTAATTTATTATTATTTTTGTGTGCTCACATGCTTTCGTGACTGTGGGCGTGGCACGGGCGTGGTGTGGGCATGTGCGCATGCGTGGGCGTGCCATTGCATGTGTGTGGATATCACATTGCAATTTTCAGGAGTCTGGAGTCCTCTCACCTTATTTTGGAGGCAGGGTTTTTGTCCACGCGATCTTCCTGGCCTGCGGGCCTACAGACTTTTTTGCCTCTACGTCTCATTTTGAATTAGGAGTGTTAGGGTTACAGATGTGCCTCCACATCTGGCTTTTTATGCGGATTCCAGGCATCAAATTCAGGTCCTCAGCAAGCTCAGAGCAAGCACTGTCACCGTCTGCGCTGTTCCCCTGCCCTTATGTGGCCTTTGTATGTTTTCATTTATTTAATCATTTCCTAGGCTACGTTTTTTTTTTCTTTGCAAATAATAAAAGATTTTTCACTCTGTGGGTCATTGGTGGCAGCTGTTCAACTTTACCACTGTAGCACCTAGTGCGTCCCTAACGGTATGTAAATGAGTGGGCGTGGCTGGGTTCCAACCTGATCGCAGTCGGGCCTTGATTGGCTCAGAGTCTGCAGTATGCAAAACCTTTAACAGGCTTAAACTCACGTGCATGGCGGCTGCCTTGAACCTTGACAGCGCCATTTGGGTTTCTCTCTGCGGTTTAAGTTGAGTCTCAGAGAGGTCATGGGTGTATGGAGATCGTAGGCACTGAAGGGAGATGTGACCTGAGAGAAAGAGTCTGCCCTAAGGTTTCTTTTGAACTCATAATCCTGCCTCAGCTTCCCATATGCTAGGGTTATAGGCGTGTGTCACCAAGCCTGGCTGCCCTGGAATTGTGTGTGTGTGTGGGGGGAGCCAGCTGTAGACCCTGACTGTATTTCCTTGGCTGATCTCCACTGTAATCTTTTGAGACAGGATCTCTCACTGAAGCTCACCAATTCAGCTAGATGAACTGGACAATGGACTTCAGGAGTCCATGTCTCACCTCCCACTGGGTGACGGGCACTTGTCACTATGCCTAGATATTTTACATGAGTTTTGGGGATCTGAACTCAGGTCGTTACTCTTGTGTGATGGGCACTTTCCCCCAGCCCCTGGAGTCATAAAAATCTATTTTCTGTGCCTCCTACCTGTAGCTGTTTTTACAGAGATTTTTTCCCACAGTCTACGGCCTCACATGGGAATCTAAACTTGGGTTCCCAACTCGGGTCTTGAGAGGCCAGACAGAAAACAGAGAAGTCAAGTCTGCAGTGACCTTTGGCACTCGCCAAGAGGGGGACCTCAGCTCCTATTGTGTCATGGTCTCTCCGAACAGAGGGCAGTATTGCTAGATCCGCTAGAGTGTCAGGAAAAGAGATGTTCTGGTGTGTGTGTATGTGTCTAAAATCTACTGATTTAAAAATATTGGCGATAATTCAAATTATTTTAAATACTTTGAGCCAAACAAAACATGTTTGTGGGGTAGACACAGTCTGCCAATCTGTAAGCGATCCCACAGATCATGAATAAATTCGGTTCCCGGTACACATCCATTCCCACTTCTCGACTGAATTAAAGAGGCTGAAGTGTCTGCCATCCTCCAGCCTCACAGGGAAGGCATGTCGGTCACAGTTTCCTATGGAAGAGATACGGTGCCATCTCTGAACTCGTAGGGTCCACAGCTCCAAACGTTCCAACAACGCTCAGGCTCCAAGAAGGAATGACCTGTTTTCGGGGGCGGTGCCGCTGGGACTATTTTTATTTCCCCAGATTCAGGTGAATTATCACCAGCAATGGAGCCACGTGGATAATCACCGAACGGTCCCGGAATCGGTGCCAGTGTGCCGGGAGCAGTTCAATTGAGTCGGCCGGTTGTGATTTACTCTGTGGATGTTATTGATCGAAGCTTTTCATTATTGACAGAATCCCCATCTGCTGTTTGCCATTTTTAGGGGAAACCGCCCCTCATGACTCAACAGCAGATGTCTGCTCTTTCCCGGGAAGGGATGCTAGATGCCCTGTTCGTTCTCTTCGAAGAGTGCAGCCAGCCCGCCCTGATGAAGATGAAGCACGTGAGCAACTTTGTCCGGAAGTGTAAGTTCTCGGCAACTCTCCCCGGAGAGCAGCTGTTCTCAACCTGTGGGGCTCCGCCCCTTTGGGGGTTGGACGGCCCTTCCGCCAGGGCTGCGCAGCAGACACCCTTCCTATCAGAAGGTCACATTACGGTTCATAACAGTAGCAAGATTACACTTAGGAAGTACCAGTGAAATGAGTTTATGGTTGGAGGTCTCCAAGACATGGGGAGCTGTATCAAAGGGTCCCAGCATTAGGAAGGTTGAGAACCGCTGTTACAGAGGAAGATGGGATGCTGAAGGCGGAAGGCATCGGTGGTAGTTGCAGAAAACCATGGTCTGCAGAAGACTGGCCCGGGGGCGTGGACAGATTGTACGGCTGTAGTCTGGAGAGCAGAATTAAGTGAGGCTCCTCACTTCGAGTGACAGAAATTCAGTCATGAAAGGAAACATGTTGACTCACAAGACAAATCCAAGGATGTTCCAGGCATGGCGGGTTCCAGGGACTTAAATGATGGGGATGCTGCCTTCTGACTCTGCCCTTCCACTCTGAGCTAACCCGGCAGGCGGGCAGAACGGGCTCAGTGCTAGGTGACATTGTGTTGAAATTCAATAGGATGATTTGTTCCAGTTGCTTAATTTTAAAATCATGATAATAGATGAATGCAGTAATGATTCTGAATCTGGTGTCTTCTCCTCCCCCTCCTCCCTCTCCTCTTCCTTCCTCTTCTCCTCCCTCTCCTCTTCCTTTCTCTTCTCTTCCCTCTCTTCCCTCCTCTTCTCTCTTCCTTCTCCTCTGTCTCCTTCCTTCCTCCTTCTTTTCCTCCCTCTTCCCTTCCTTCTCCCTCTCCCCTCCTCCTCTCCCTCCTCCTCCTCCCTCTTCTCCTCCTCCCTCTTCTCCTCCTCCCTCTTCTCCTCCTCCCTCCTCTTTTCCTTCTTCTTCTCTCTCCTCCTTCCCTCTCTCTTCTCTCTCTTCCTTCTCCTCCCTCTCCTCCTCCTTCTCCTCCTCCCTCTCCCTTTCTCCCCTCCTTCTGGGTAAGCAATGCCAAAGGACTTACACCCCCTGCGGACGACTTGACTTGTTTTATTTATACCACTGATGTCGTAAGATGTAATTCTTAATTTTTCTTAAATGGAGAAGCAACTGGTGACAGCAAAGTGACCTAGGGCCTGTGAACATCACGGGTCTGCTGACTTTGACTGCTGATTTAGTGTTCCTGATTTTTGCTTGACTCTATCGTGGTGGGGCGGTTGGATGGTGGTGCCACATCTACTATTTTCTGCTACTGTTTGCAGTGGGTGTTCCACTCCAGCATCTCTTGGAGAAACACTGAAAGGCCTTTTGGGGTGTCACAGCTGGGGCATGGTAGGGTGTTACTGGGTGAGCCTCGGTCCTGCCAAGTATTCAAAGCACACAGGACCGAGATAGTCAAGCACGCCAGCTTTGAGAAACTGTCTCATCTAAGATGTCCAGGTAATCAAGCACTCCAAACTGTCGAGGCTGAAAAGGATAGTCTTGTATCCCTTCTTCATGAGTGTGTGGCTTGATTGCATTCAGCTGGGGATTCCTCTGGCTCTCCTAAGCTGGAATGTTCTAGATGGCTTGCTCAGCGTCTGTAGCCCTGGCTGGAGAGATGAGCTCCATTGCGATTTGGGGATGAAAGGGGTCTCAGACTGTCAGTCAGTGTCTCTCTCTTTCATGGAGATCAGGGTCTTGCACTCTCTGGTTCCTCTGTGTGAGGGCCCAGGAAACTGTGAACTGCTATGAGTAAGCAAAGCTTTACTGGAAGCAGCCACAGCCACGTGTTTTAGTCATACATTAGAATACTTGGAACAGAGATCATGGGACACTCCCCACCTAAGCCGAAACTGTTTCCCACCTGAGCTATTGAGCTGAGCTCAGAAGCCAGATGCCCCTCCTCAGCCGCCTGAGTGTCCATCCGCCAGTGCTGAAGTGGAGGCTGCTTTGAAGGCTGTTTTATTGACCATGGAAGAGGTCTGGTCTGTTGTTGGTCAGCTTTCTGTTACTGTAACAAAACACCCGGAATAGTTGTAGGTGCAGAGGAGGAAAGGTTGGTCTTCTCCGCCGGTACCTTTGGGGATTTCAGTCTATGGTTGGTTGCTTTGGAGACCATGACTGGGCAACAAATCACAGCAAGAGGGTGTGGTGTTTACCTCAGGGCTAGAAATGAGCAGGAGAGAAGGAGAGGAGTCAGGGTCTCACTAGCCCTTTTCAAAGGCACACACTTTTGGGACCTTCCCATGGGGCCTGCCTCTTGTTGGGAGTTAGGCTGTGCTGCCCAGTGACTCTGTGTGGTCTCCATCCCCAGGGGTTGGGAGAATACAGTCAGAGAAGTCCCACAGGTTCCGTGCTAGGCACCATCTGGGGTGCACTCTGACGCTCGTGAAATGCACGTAACTCCAATCCACCAAGGGGTTAGCATCCTGGAGAATAGCCAGTAGCCAGAGAAGCCCTCTCCTGACCCAGTTGAGTACTTATTTCCACTGCCCTCAGTAGCACCATGCTAGGGGCTCTGCACTCTGCGTGTGAAGCAGCTGCACAGGACGTGAATCCCAAGTGTAGCATTCACTGGAAACTAGTTTCAGAGACTGGATACCACCTCCTGCCCAGTTAGATGTATTAGTTTACTTTGTAAAGACACGCTCTCACTGTGAGCCCTGGCCAGCCTGGAAATCACCAAGGAGACCAGGCTGGTCTTCAACTCAGACTGTCTCTGCCTCCCAAGTGCTGGGATTAAGCAGGCGCATCACCAGGCCTGCTGCTAGGTGGTTAGCTTTCCTGTGGAAGATTCTGATTGGTTCTGCTGAGTCCCTCCAGGAGGACATTCCGATCAGCCTTCTCTGAATCCACAAAGGAGCAGGAGCATCGATGACCAGGCCTCCTAGAGTGGACTAAGCAGCAGCCACTCCAAGGCCCCAGGGGCGCTGAGTAACCAAGAGTGATCGTGTCCGTTTTCCTCGCCACTGTTGTGACAGAATAGCTGACGGGGCAGACTGAGAGCAGATGGATTTGTTTTGGCTCACGGTTTGCGAGAGCTCATGGCAGAGAAGGATAGTGCAGGCCATGTGTCAGCCCTTTGCTACCGAGTGCTGACCAGGAAGCCAAGAGCTTGGCAGGAGGAGGAGGCGGCGATAAACCCCAAGGGTCACCCTCCAGCCATGCCCATCCTGTCTTCCCCTCCTGAGTGCTGCACAGCCTGCCCAAATAGTGCCACCAGCTGGGACCAAATGTTCACGTACGGGAGCCCTTAGGCCATGTCACATCCAAACCATTGACCAGGGCTTCACGGCTTATTTGTACCTCGTCTGCCCTCAGTTTCCTCATCTATGAAAAGAAGACGTGCAGCTAACAGTGCCCAGAATGAGTCAGTCGAGCTTGCCATGGTGGTCGGTCCAGCTCTCAACTTGATAAGCTCTGGGTTGGCTGGCGGAAATTTATCCGCATTAGGTTAATTAAGCAAGGGAGACCCAATGTGATTACACCGTTTCCTGTTGGGAGACCCGCCCACTCTAGTTATACCACTTCCTGTGAGAGAGACCTGCCCACTATGGTTTCGTTCGCTTCTGGGCTAGGATCCTTGACCAATAAAAAGGAGAAAATGAGTACATTTCCTGTTTCCTGCTGCTTCAATGTGCCTGCGGTGTTACCAGCTGCTTGGGGCTCCTGCTGTCTTGACTGTCCCGCCATGATGGACTGCACCCTGGGCCTGTGAGCTGGCATAAGCCCGCCCTCCCCTAGTTCCTCCGTGAGAATATTTCATCATAGCAGAAAAGTTCCTAGGACAAGCAGGCTTGTCAATAGGCAATACTTGTTAAACACAAGCATCACCCATGATTAATCAATACAGTGTGCGTCTTTAAAATGTCCTTGAGGTATTTACTCATTATCCTGCATGTGCTTAAATATTCCTCCTCCACCTTTTGAATATGTAAATTATCAAGTAGGCAGTGGGAGGGGGCAGAACTTGGAGGACCGCTCTCCAGTCCCTTCGTCAGGTTTGAGACCTCAGGGATGCTTCAAAGCCGTCAGTCATAGGAAGCTGTGTGTAATCAGGTCGTGTGTCTGTGGAGTGGAGCTCTTCCGGGAGACTCGTTCATACTTTTTCAAGAGGCTTCCTGGAGAGGACACTGAAGAGTCCCTGATTGAAATCCAACGACTGCAGCATTGAAATCTCCACCCCCACTTCCACCTCCACCCTTTGAGTTTCTGCTTTGGAATGTGAGCTTTGCTTTTCTGAGAGGCGAAGGGTCTGTCGGCTGCCACTGCCCACGTTCCTCGGAGTGGAGGTTTCCTCTGAGCTGCCAGCGGAAATGGACAAGGACGACTATTTGAAGTGGTGCCTTTCACAAATGTACCCCTGTCCTTGTGCCCGTGGAGGGCAGGCAATGAGCACCTGGGAACCGGGGGCGTGACTATTCTCTTCACCAATTGCAGTCCTGCATTGATTAACTATGGCCATGTGTTCTGGTTGTGTCATTAGATGAGTTTGTGGTTGTGTGGCCATCATAGAATGCATACACAAACCCAGGTGGCATAGGCCAGTGACTTTATTTAGCTGTTATTTCTCTCTTTCTTTGAAATGAGTTCTTATTCTCTAGTCCTGGCTGCCCTGGAACTTAGTTAGACAAGACTGGCCTTGAATTCAGAGATCCACCTGCCTCTTGTTTCCCAGGTGCTAGGATTACAGACATGCACCATGCCTTGCCTATGAAGTCTTTTAATTAGGAGCATTTGCTTCTATTATAGAGGACCTGGGTTTAGTTCCCAGCATCCTCATGATAGCTTACAACTTCTGTAACTCCAGTTAAGGGCACCTGGTGCCCTCTTGTATAAAACACATGCTTATGTAATTTATATAATACCTTAAATTTTAAGTGACACATATATTTATATATTTGAGAGATACTGTGGCATTTTAATACCTGATTATCTATTTATTTATTGATTGATTCATGTATTTATTTATTAATTAAAGAGTTATTTTTCTGGGTGTGGTGGCACATGTCTCAAAAAAAAAAAAAAAAAACCAACCAAACTCAACCAAAACACACTCATTTATTTTTATATAAATCATGTGACATGTTTGCCACTTTTAAAGGATTTGATGTATACATGCGTGGGGGGTTATCTGTACGTGCATAGGCGTGGGACGCCACTCCCTCTGTTAACCTAGCACGACGCTCATGGAGCAGACACTTGTCAGGTGTCAGACACTCCAGACATGAGGATGCAGCTGGACGGCCTACCTCATCGTTCAGAGACAACAGACACCCATGTGATAGCTGTCCAACAGGATACTAAAGCGCGTCTGTCACTGCAGCCATCCTGACTTAGAGCAGTCTATTCCAGATGTTTATGACAGTGCTGTTTGTTCTAAAGAAACCACTGTGCTGCCGGCCCCACGAGGGCATTCCATGCACAGTTATACGTTCCTACCGCCCAACAGTGACAACAAGTGACTACCATACTGTTTTATGTGCTTGCTATCCCTGCCCTGTATCCTGTCTGTCATCGCAGTGTAGGACTGCTCAATTAGGTAAGTATAAGAGAGTCTGCCAGGCCCTGCCTGCAGCAGCCTCAGACACGTCTTGAAGTCAGGCTACTCTGATAGGATTTTAACTGTTGATAGGACAAAATAATGATGAATGCTCAATGAGACGGGAGCGTTAATTATGTCAATGTAACTGTTACACAATAAACAAGTGTTGGGGTGGTGAGATGGCTCAGCAGTTAGGAGGACCCGAGTTCAGTTCCCAGCATCCACATGGAGACTCACAACCATGCGTAGTTTCCAGTTTGAGGTGATCTGACGTCGTCTTCTGGCCTCCACGGGCACCGCATGCATATGATACATCTGTATATATGAAGACTATGTATGTATACATGTAGACAAAACACACACATGAAATAAGTGATTTTTTTTTTTTTTTAAATAGGGCCTTTGTGCATAGCCCTGACTGACCTGAAGCTCCCGCTTCTGTGGGTTGATCCTTAGATTGTTCCCACGTTGGTGTTCATGGAGGCTTAGGGGCAGTCCGCTTGCTTCTGAGTCTTACCCTTTCCGCTCTCTCCGTGAGCCTCTTCATGTGCATCTCCTCCCAGCGCGTGTTCTGTGAGGGATGGAATCCCAGTCTTTGGAAGGCTGGACAGAATTGCAGGGAAGGAAGCTGTCGATTGATTCTGCCTGGTTAGCTTTGGCCGCCCTCACGCCCACAGGTCCAGTCGTCTGTGTAAGGAAGCCACAACCTGATCTGTGTCTTTGTTACATTGCCCTGTGTCGTTCGATCTGTCTGAGTTTTCAGTGTGCACTGGGACCCATAAGCACTAACCAAATGTTCACAGAGATGGCGCCTCCATATTGTTTTGGGGTCACAGAAGCGTCTGGCGTGGGGAGAGGTTGTGAAGGGCTCTCCACCTTGTCTCTCTCTTTTAAAATAGTCAGGGCCTTGATTTTAGCATCTCACCTGTTCACCTTAATAATGCAGAACGCCTTTGGGGGAAAAGTTAGAGGTTTGGAGTGCTTTTCCTGCAGTTCTGAAGGTGTCACGGTTTTTGCCCACAAAGCGGTTTGTCTAACGTGTGTGATGTAGATGCCTGATTGTCCCCAGTGAGGGACCCGGAGTTATCGAGTTGGGGAACATCGTAAGCAGTTTTGGAGCCCGAGGCCTGAGAGGAAATGAAGAGGGATTGGCCTGTGTACAGCTAAGACACAGTCAGGTTCAACTCGGAAATCTGCAAGCCAGTGCATTTGGCTAATTGTAATTCAGGACTCAAACACTTGGCCCGAAGGGAAGCCCAGAATGGAGTGGAGACGGAAGGCAGCCTGGCTCGGCATGGTGGTGCCACTTGTGGGTCACAGTATCATGTGCCTTCATCTGCTGAGCCATCTCCATGAGCCTGGACCCACTTTTAAAACAGTGCTCACGATGATTGCAATAGCTCTACACACCACTCTAGGTTGGTCCCCAAGGACCAACAGGAGACTGGGGGGTCAGGACTGGGATCATAGGTTACAGGCATGTGCCACCATGCCTGGCCTTTTATGTGGGTGCTGGAGATTTGAACTCAGGTCCTCATTTGTAGAGCAAACGCTCTTATTCACTGAAACATCTCCCCAGGCCTAATCTTTGAGCGTTCAATGGAATGGGAATTCTCCAGGGTAAGGGTTTTTCTTTTTTTCTTTTTCTCTTTTTTTTTTTTTTTTTTTTGTTTCTGATGCTGGGATTTGAACCTAGGGCCTCCTATATGCTGAGTATATGCTCCACTACTGAGCTGCACCCCGAGCCTAAGATAATTTGGACTGTAGGTCTTTCTTGCCTTCCTTTGACTGTAACCCCTATTTCTGAGGCGGCTCCCCTGTTAGTCACAGGGTTCCGTCTCATTTAGACCATCATTGCAGTTCCTTGTGTTCTTACAAGTCACTGGGGTTCCCGGTCATCTAGAGGTGTCTCAGAGTGTGAGGTCCCACAGTACCACCCACTCAGCCCTGTACTCTCTAAGTTGATCTCAGCCTGAGTGACTGGACTAGGGAAAGGAATAAGATTATGTCAAGAAAGTGAGGGTCGCAGGCCCAGCCGGATGTGTGTCTGTCAACCTTGCTGAGCAGATGTCAGGGCTCTCTGGGCCTTGGGGCTAACCCTGTACCCCTGTCAAGTACTGCAAACAGACTAAGGCCAGAAAAGGAATCCTCTGAAACAGTATAAGGGCCAGTGGCACAAAGGCAGGCAGAGCACAGCTAGCTAGCACGCAATGATCCAGAATCAGCTCCGAAGCTGATGGAAGAACAAGGGTCATGTTGCTTCTGTTACGTTGTAACGCCCTTATGCCGCCAAGCTTGCTTGACCCCAGCCCTGCCCCAGCCCTCAGAGGAAGAAGAAAAGCATGGCTGTCTGCTCCCTTCCTAATTTCTGACTCTACAGGGCTCGAATTCTAGCTACCATGGAAACCGCACTTTGGAATTTCTGAAGCCCTTAATTTTAACAGATAAAAAACACGTTGGTGCCGATTTTATAATTGTTCATGATAGATGAGAAGTGACTAAACGTCTTCTGAAGGGGAAGGAAGACAGAACACATTTCTCTTTCTTTTTTTTTCCCCCACTCTTGAGAGATGTGCGCCTCCGAAGTGTGTCTTTTCGTCTGGGTGTGACTCTTTCATCTTCCACAGATTCCGACACGATAGCCGAGTTACGGGAACTCCAGCCTCGGTGAGAGACTTCGAAGTTCGAAGTCTTGTGGGCTGCGGTCACTTCGCTGAAGTGCAGGTGGTTAGAGAGAAGGCAACCGGGGACGTCTATGCCATGAAAATCATGAAGAAGAAGGCTTTGCTGGCCCAGGAGCAGGTAGGAGTGTTCGAATCTCAGGTCTGGCATCTTTGTACCAAATGTCCATCACAGGGACAGTGACCTGCTAATTTGATGTCTGGGATCCAGTGAGTTGTTAATTATAAGTGCAAGAGCTATAAAGGCCTCTCCTGTCCTTAGCTCTCCTCAACCTGATGTTGATGAATTCCGAAGCCTCAGAAATTTCCATCGATCCCTTTGTCATGACTTTGCAGCTGCATTTTATTTTAGAGACACGTTGGGCTTTTAAACTAAAACTGATGACTTTAACACGACCCCCTCAGGACCGTAAGCTTGGGTGTTAGGGACGTCGTGCCTCACGATGGGGTAAATCCGGCATTGGCCGCGCCTGCGCATTTGCTTAGGTGACCCTATTGTGGGCTCTCGAGTTTAATTTTAGAGCAGGCCTTTGCAGAAGTCCAGGTAAAATTGTTCTCTGTGAATCGCCTGTCTGAGAACAGGGTCCGGAGTTATCTTTTTAGCTGCATTTTTTTTCTTCCTTTGAAGAAAGGCTGCTCTCTCCAGACGTATTGATTCATTGGCTGTGTTTTCAAGAGACAGCCGTCAGCCTTGGAGTTCAGAGAGTAATCCGTTAGTTACAAGCATTCTGGTGCACACCATGAGTCCGATAACGTGCCCAGATCCGTGGGAAGCTTGCAAAAGGAATGGAAGTCCCATGGCTGTCCCTTGCAGGGTTGAACCACAGCCCCTGGAGGTGGAGGGAAACTGCAGATCTACAAAGCAGGAGCTTACCCGCTAAGCACCACAGAGGGGGAGAGAATTAGCGGATTCATTAGCCGTGATGAAGGACGATGTCATTGGGTGAGCCAAGGGCAGTCAGGAAAGTCCTTAGAACAAGAGGGAATGGAGGCATGGAAGCGATGGGAACTGCCAGGAGGACACGTGGTCAGAGTCATATCCTGGGAGTGTGAGGTCTGGGGTTCTGTTCAGGGGTGTGTGTGCGTGTGCATATGTGTGTGTGTGCATTTGTGCACTTGTGTGTGCATGTGCATGAGTGCGTGTCTGTGTGTGTCTGTGCATATGTGTGTCTGTCTATGTGTGTGTGTCTCTCTGCATGTGTACATGTTTGTATGCATGTGACACATGTGTCTGTGTGTGTCTTGTGTCTCTGTATCTGTCTGTGCATGTGTGTGTGTGTTTGTATGCATATATGCACATGTACTGTTTATGCACACAGAGAGAGAGAGCGATAGAGAGGAGAAGGAGAGGTGAGGGAAGAGACAGGAGTTTGGTGGTTGAGAACTAACTGAGAGATGAAGACATCTGAGCGGGCAGGGCCACAGTTGAGGGCAAATCTTAACAACCATAGTATTTCATCATGTTAAACTGCATGTACCACATCAGCCATTTTTGCCGTAGAATTCAGTGGCCTTGAGGGGCCCCCCCATGCTGTCATCCAGTTCCGCCAGTGACAAAGGTCCTTAGAGATGGCAACTTAGAGCGGAAGATGTGTTGGCTCACGGTGTCAGAGTTTTTACTCCACGGGCAGCTGCCTTCCCTGCCTCAGGCCTGCAGTGAGGGATGCCATAGTAGAGGACATGTGGTCATGGAGAAGAGATAAGGGATGGGGGGAAGGGGGTAGGGGACCAGCCCTGGGACAAGACAGGGCAAGCCCATTAGCACCCTGTTCTCTCCCACCAGGCCCACCTCCTGCAGCCCTACATTAGCCCATGTGTTACTAATCCAGGAAGGGAGTCACCCATTGATGATGTCACAGTCATTTCCCGAGGGCCCCCATCTCTGCAAGTCGCCCTATCAGGAACCAGGCTTTCGGGATACCAGCTGTTGGGGACGTTTCAGATCCAAATCGCGATGCTCCTAAACAAAATCCCAAGATCCCTCTCTGTTGTGTTCTGTCTTTTGAGACAGAAGCTGCAGCAGAGGATGGGAGGCCACTTGTCCGAGTCCAAGCGTGACACGGCTTCTGTGTCTCAGAATGAAGTGTGAGCAACATCTCAGGGAGGGGGAGGACAAGACACTGCCTGTGATTAGGAGGCCGGGGTGGGGTGTGCTCACTCAGCTTCCCTACCCAGGGAAGCGCTGTCCATCGTCCACACTGGCTCTCTCACTGAGCATGCCCATGCTCTGCGTGGTGCTGGGTCCTTGGGCACGAGGTTGGCCCAGTTGTGCAGTGCTTGTGTTTGGTTGGGAACTAGTGCTTGTAAGATGAAGCCAACTCAACGTGCCACATGCCGGCAGGCAACCGAGAGCCAAACCGATGCACTTTCCTCCAGGAAAGTGACCTCAAGTGACCATGGTGCTGAGGTGAGGGCCTGGGTCTTTAAACACCCTATTTACATAGGAGCTAACAAAACTAGCTACTGTTGGTAAATATGCCGTTGATGAAGAGGCCAATGTAATAAAGAAAAGCCGGCCCCTAATGGGGTCACCGTGAGGATTTGGAATTTAAGGATATGAACAGAGAAGGGCAGCATGGAAAAACTGAAGGAGTTGTCAGAGAGGGTGTGAAGAAGTGGTGTCCTCATCACACAGAAGTGGCTGGAGTGCTGTGACAGCCAGAAACGGCCCCCAGAGACCCGTTACTGTAAAGGAGCCTTCTGGGGTCAGGCAGAGTCAATGGTGAGTGAGTGAGGCCAGGACCTGTTCAGATCCAGCTCCCCGACTGACTGCCTTCCCTGTGTCAGCAAAAAGGATCAGCCGTCAGTATGTTTGCTAAGAGGCTCAGCACTGGGGTCTCCAGGGTGACTGTATGGACTAGCGACTTAACAACACTTCAGAGCTTGGGATACAGCACAGAGGCCACGATGCTTGTGTAGCATGCGTGAAGTCCTGGGTTTAGTCCCTAGCACTGACTGCATAAACACCGGTCTGCACTCAGGACATAAAGACTCGTGCATAGAGGCCAGAGGAGGCTGGTGTCCTGCTCTGTCATGTTCCACCACAGTCCCTTGAGTCAGGGTCTCTGACCCTGGAGCTAGACTGGCACTCAGTCATCCTGATGTCTCTCTCCTATGGCGTTGGAGTTTGGAGCACCTGGCCATGCCCAGCCTTTTTTATATTTACTTATTTATTTGTTATATGGGCTGGGACACCAACTCAGGGCCCACTGCACGTCCTCTGGTAGCCCAGCCTGGCTGGCTGCCACACCCATTTGCTGCTCTCCTCACCCTGATTGGGCCTGGCACTGGTGGCACTCTGCCTCGCCTACCTGGCCTGGACTCATGGCACCTGTGAGAACAGACTAGGAAGTGGAGGTGCTTGGGAAGAGAAAGATATTTAAGCTCAAGAAAAGTGGCATGAGGAGAGATGTTAAGGACGTAACTGGATGGCTAACGTGAGGGCCCGGCAAAGCTGAGCCAAGAGGTCAGTAACAAAGCTCAGAGCATCATGCTAAGGGATTTTGATTTTAATACCCGCAAAGATCAGTTTAGACTGAAAGGTGGGACAAAGGCCATTTCCCCCCACAGTTAGTTCTATCACAATTATCTAAAGAGTTTCTCTTCCCTCCAGGTTTCATTTTTCGAGGAGGAGAGGAACATATTATCTCAGAGCACGAGCCCTTGGATCCCCCAATTACAGTACGCCTTTCAGGACAAAAATAACCTTTACCTGGTGAGTCTTCCCGTCTGTCCCCATGGAACGTTCTGCGGCTCCGATACTCAGATACCACAGATTGGGAACGATTCTTGCCGGTGTTGCCCATGACATCTCTCTCTCATTCAGTCGATTTTCTGACTAGACATCTCCCGTTCCTTGTTCTAGTGATTAAGAGCTGACCCACTTAGAAAAGGCCCACTGTACGCGGCCGCAGAGCGCAGCAATGAGAAGTCATTTAACTGGGAACGGTCTCTAACTACCTTTAATAGAATCTTGCTTTAATTAAATTAATTAATATAGTTCTTGAGACAGGGGCTCATTATATGGATCTGGCTGGCCTGGAATTTGCTCTATAGACCTGGCTGGCCTGGAACTCACAGAGCATCCGTCACCTGCCTCTGCCTGCCCAGTGCTGGCATTAAAGGTGTTCTCGTCTTGCTTTAATTTTTAAAAGTGAAGGTAATAACACATGATTGATGTAAGAAAATGCAGCCTGTTCCCTCCTCACACGTGTGGAAGCTGGACGGGTTTATCTCCTGGAAGCAGAGGATAGGATGACGGTTGCCTGGCTACCAGGTGAAGAGAGGTGGGGAATGATGGTTAATGGGTACATCATTACCCATTACCGTGAGTGGATAGGTAAGAGGGATACGTTTTGGTGTCCTACAGTAGGGCAACTGTTTCGAAATGATATGCCTCATAATAACTAGAAAGGGTTGAATGGTCCCAAGACAAAAGGATGGTAAGTGTTTAATGTGTTGAATTTATTAATTGTTTTGATTTGACCATCGTACATTGTATATATTTATCCAAATATTCTGTACCCAATGGCTACACATAGTCGTTAAGTGCAAATTTAAAATGCACACCAGTACTGCCAAATCCCACCCTCTAAATGCATATACTGGGCCAATAGGATGGCCCCGCAGGTTGGGCTGCCTGCTGACAAGCATGAAGATCTGTGTTTGATTCCTGGGACCCACAAGATGCAAAGAGAACTGACTCTTGCAAGTTGTGTCCTCTGATGTGTACACACACACCACACACACACACACACACACAGGTACTTTAATAAGGTTAAACATATACACGAGGACGTGCGAGGAGAGCCACGTCCTCTACTTTCTGCTCTTCTCTCTGGAGGGAGCACACACTGATGCAGGGGTCTGCTCTTTCTGACCTTACCTATGTCTTAGTAGGGAGAAATTGAACACACTGCTGTATATGCAACCAAAGGACTTTTTTCTCCAGGTGTGGAGGTGCACGCCTTTAACCTCAGCACTCAGGAGGCAGAGGCAGGGGGAGTTCTATGAGTTCCAGGCCAGTCAGGGCCTCAGAGTGAGTGTTGACGTCACTACACACTGCCATTGTTTTGGGGTCAGGCATCCAGGCCATGCCTTGAGCATGCTAAGCACATGTGTTCCTGGGCTGCAACCCTGGCCTCCAGGTTAGCCCTTTTGGATGGTGGCAGAGTCTTTTCTGATGTCCATGTAGCGTGGCTTATGGAATGCGGAGCTCACGGGAGGCCTTTTAGGTGCTTAGAGGATTGAGTTCCTAACTGTGAAACATGCTCTAGAAACAACATTTGTTCCTGGTTCAGCCTTTCGTGCAAGACTCCAGTGTCACCTTGGGTGAGGATGAGGAGGCTTGTGGAAGGGAGCAAGGAGCTATTGTTTGTTTTGAACACCTACTGGCCATTTTTTCTTTTAAAAATGATGTTACTTCCTTTGTTTCTGATCTAAAAGAATCAGTCTATTCTCTTGGTTCCAAATGAATTGAAGTCTCTTCCTGGATCCACCCAGCCCTCTTTTGTATATGGTGGTTTGAGGTAAGGTCTTGTTATGTATCCAGGCCAGCATGTAAGTCAAGGACCCCATAGCTGGGGTTGTAGGCATGGACCGCCACATCCTGGTGACTGAGCTTTCGTGGGGTCTGTCCATGTGCACGTGGGTGCGTGCACATATATCAGAGGCCAGAGCTTGGGTGTCTATCCTGATCGCTCGCCACTTGATTTAGTTCTTATACAATGTCTTACTGTGTAGTCCTGGCTTCTCTGGAACTCTCTATGTAGAGCAGGCTGGCCTTAAATTCACAGAGAGCCCCTTGGCTCTGCCCACTGAGGCTGACATGAAAGGCGTGTGCCACCACGTCCTGCTCCACTACGTGTTCAGGTCTTTCCTCAGGAAGGCCAGTTTGTCTCCTGTAAGATAGAATCTCTCATTGGCCTGAAGCTCGCCAATTAGGTTAGGCTAGCTGATTAAAAAAATAAAAATTCCCATTTGCAGTGACATCCCGTTGAACTTGGATCGCCATTTTTCTGCACTGCGGAGGTAGCACAGTTCAAGCCAGTCTCGGGCTCCATCTATCAAGGCTGGGCTGTGACGCTGGCAGGTGGCCCGCAGAGTCGGTTCTTTGTTGATCTCACCACTAGCTTTTCTGTGCGTGAGCAAATTCACGAGGGAAACTAGTTAAAGGCTACAGAGTCCCAGTCCATCCTGGCAGGGAGGGCGTGGTAGGAAGGGCAGCTCTTCATGGCTGCCAGGGAGGCAGAGACAGAGAGACATGAGAGAGACATGAGAGAGACTATGAGAGAGATATGAAAGAGGGAGAGAGAGAGAGAGAACCCATACTCCCGTGCCCCTGGCACTTACACTTGAGGTTGGTCTCCCCGCTCTCCCTGGAAATGTCCCCTCAGAACATCTGCACTTTTCTGTACGATTTCCCAGGCACCTCCCTGTCCAATCAGATCAGCAGATATCAGAAGATTGGAAGGGTGGATTTGGGGTGACAGTTAGTGGTCCCCACAGGGGTACAGCTAGGACTTGAAGCCAGGCTCCTGGCTCCCACCAGCTTCTAAATTCCTACTCCCGGTGCTATCCAGCTGTATCCAGAAGGTGCCTGATAGCATCCTTCTTTGGTTGTGCTGCCTGAGGGTAGCTTTTCAGTCTTTCAGTTTTCAACACACACACCCGTGCAATTCTGTGGGCAGTGTTTCCTTTGCATGTAGGAATGGGTTGAAAATGACCTGTTTTGGGCCACTGACCCCAGGGCCTTTGTAGACACCGACACCTGTTACCATCCCGAGTCAGGAGAGAGTTAATGAACGCAGAGCCGTTGTTTGTACTAGAACCAAGTGACAGCTTATGATAGTTTTGACAACGAGACATGTGCTGTTTTGATCTCTTGGCTAGGATTATCTGAATTTCAGGCATGCCTCAAAAATCACCAGGCACGTGTTTGCGTGTTTCCTCTCTGGAAGCCGGGTTTAGAAGGCCACTGCCCGTCAGAGAAATCTGGTTTAAAAGGCCTTTCTTGTTTTGTTGCTATTCCTTGTTTGGACTTCCCAGAGTCCTCCTTCTCAGCTTGAGTTTCATTGGTAAATAAGATAGTAATTCCTCTTTTTGGCCCTAATTCAATTGCTTGAGTGTGTTACTGCCCTGGGGTTCTTTGAGTTTGAAGTAGTTGCTCTGTGTCCAGCTCCTGGGGCATATTTCAAGAGAGTGCATTCAGTGTTTGGTCCTTTTTAGGAGACACAGTTTGGTTGAATGGCCTTAGTTCTCCATCTCTGCTCTCAGAGTCTCTGATTCGGGAGGTCTGACTGCGCTGCTGCTGCTGCTGCTGCTGCTGCTGCTGCTGCTGCTGCTGCTGCTGGTTCAGTCTCTGTGAGCAGTGTTGCCTTACTGTCACAGGCCCTTGGGTTTCTGATCATTGCTTCTTCCTTGGTCTGTGCAGTACCGGAGCGTGCACATCTGAAGTCACTCGTTCTGAGTCTCCGGAACGGGCTCCTTTGGACTGTCAGCCTTGGGGCACTCCGTCGTCCCATGTTCATTTCCTTCGCTCGCCCGAACTCTGTCAGCGGCCCTTCCTCAACACACGTGCTGGGTTACTTGGCTGACTGGCTGCTTCTTGTGCAGACTGTCTGAGTCAATGCTCTATAAGGACTTTTTCTTTTTATAAATGGCCGAATCAGGCTGGAACTCAGAGTTTCAGAGATAGAAGGCCTTGTCTCATCTCCTAGACAGCAGCTGTCAATCTTCCTCATGCTTTGACCCTGTAACACAGTTCCCTGTATGGTGGTCACCCCCAGCCATGACTTTATTTCATTGCTACTCCATAACTGTAATTTTGTTACTGTTATGAATCGTGATGTAAAAATATCTGATATTCAGGATGTCTGATATGTGACCCACAGGACGAGAACCACTGTCCTAGAGGTTACCCTGACCTTTCAGACAAGTAATATAAGGTCTCTGTCAAGGACTCCTTGCTTAGAGGGATTCCAGCCATCCGCCACGATGCCAGCTCTCAGAAGTACTGGGCAGAGCTCAGTGTGATGCCGAGAGCACCGTTGTGTTTTGTGTGGCGCACGTTGAGCGTGCGAACTTTGCAAGGTGCCATTCCTGAGGGGCAGCCTGCACAGCATGCCTCTACGGATGCTCTGTTCCAGCAAACGGGAATAGAGCCTGTCTTAGTCCACCTGCCAGTGCTAGAACAAAATACCAGAGACAGGGCAGTCTGCGAGGCACAGATGCTCATTTGGAACATGACCCTGAGGGCGTGTCACTGGCGTCAGGCTGGGATCGGTCACAGGTTTCTTGCTGCACGATAGCATGGCGGGGAGTGTCACGTGCTAAGACAGTCAGCATTCCAGCCCGTGTGTCTCCTTACAAAGCCACGAATGCAAGCCCCCACCCCAAGGCCACGCCTCCAATTAGCATCGACAAAGAAATTTGGGGTTAAGTAACCAGTGTGTGGACATTTTTTCTCCTTATGTGTATGTATGTGGGCACACATATATGTGGTTCTTATTTACGCGATGTGTATATGCATGTGGAGGTCCGCGGGTGAGTTGGGACTCTTCCTGGATCACTCCCTACTTTATTCACTGAGGCAGTCTTTCACTGGAACCCAGAGTTTGCCAGGCTCCCGTGGGGATCTCTTGTCTCTGCCTCTCAAATGCTGGAGTTACAGGAAGGCTCTGCCACACCTATCCAGCATTTACACAGTTACGGGGTCGAAACTCTGGTCCTCACGTGTGCAGCAAGTACTGTGCCCGCTGAATCATCTCCGCAGCCCCCGTACACCATGAGCGTGTGTGTGTGCTGTGCCTGCCATGACATGCTTGTAGAGGCCAGTTGTCTCCTTCCACCAGGTGGACTCCAGGGAGTGAGCGCAGGGCGTGAGACCAGGTGCCAAGAGCCCTTTCCTGATGAGCTATTCTAAGCCCAGCAGGTGAGCTTCTGAGGACACGGTCACACCATGACAATACGAGCGTAAGCGTTCATACCCACCTCCCCCATGCATGCAACGCACACAGATACGTGCACGCACACACAGATACGTGCACACGCACGTCGCAGCGCACATTTATCCTTCATTTTGACTTTAGCAAAGTGAATGGAAGTTGCCACTGAGTCCTTGGAGTACAGATGCAAAACCCAACAGTGAAGCCTCAAGCTCCTTCCAAACCCAACACATGTAAGATCTGCCCTTTAATTAGCATTTGCAGCTGCCGCTCTAGAAGGGCTCTGTCTCTGTTGGCCAGAAAGTCTTTGCTTTGAAAGAGCGAGTCCTTCACAGCTCCAAGCTGGGCTCGGCTGTCAGCTGCTATGTGGTCTCTGCCACCAGCGGGGCTGCCACATTGTGTAGGCCTGTTTCACCGGAGGCTCTTTCTGCCATCTCATCTCCCTGGCCTCTGACTGCTGTGATTTGGTGACTTCCCCATTTGTGTACCCTGTGCCTATTCTCTGTGTAGATGTCTCTCCTGTCCTTGCAAGGGTGGAGATGACTGTTTCAATGCCAATAGCCTGGTTATTTTCCAGCCCTTTATTGTCTGTGATCTTGTCTTGATAGCTCAGAAAGCCTCGGGTAGTCACTGAAAACAAATGCAAGCAGAAGTGATGTCTGTGTTAAAGCCAAGGTCTGCTCAAGGGCAGGCTGCTGCGGAAACTTTGAATAGGACGGGATTAGGAAACGGAATTGGTTCTGCAGCCTCATCAATAACGGTCCCGGTGCAGTGCCGGGTGAGCAGCGTTGGAACCAATCCTTAACAATGCACTCTCCAGGTCAGTGAGACGGCGCAGCCAGCAGAGGCGCTTGTCCTGCGGTACTCATGACCTGAGGTCGTGTGGGGAGGAGCGGACTGACTGCAGAGTCTCCTCTGACCCCTGACCTTCGACCTCTGTATGCATCCCCTCTTACCCCAGTAACAACAAGTAATAAATAGTTTAGGAAGACACATTCCTCAACTGGATGTGTGTGCGCCATATGCCCAGGACTCGGGAGGCCGATGCAGGAGGATTGCAAGTGTGAGGTCAAGAGTGGGTGGGGGACCCTGCCTCAAACAGTGCAGCTCCGTGAGCACCGATGCCTGAGTTCATTCACTCTGTGAGCAGTTGGATGAAAAGGAAAAAAACCCTCACACCCCGATGCTTCTTATTACTTTTATAATAAATCATAGACAGGATTTCTCCGAGGAGTCCTGGCTGTCCCGGAACCTCCTGTAGACCAGGTTGGTCTTGAACTCACTGAGATCTGCCTGCCTCTGCCTCACTAGGGCTGGATCAGCGATATGCACCACTACTGCCCGGCAGTTATTTGAATTCTTAGGCATTCTGCTGAGTTCTTCTCTATGAAGACACGGGAGAAATTTATTTTTTTTTTCCTGTTTTCATTTCTGATATTTAGAACATTAACATAGAGTAGACCTTCAAATATTATGGATGAAAGTATATTACTTTAAAAAAAAAATCAAGGCATTTACACATCTTTGAATGTGTGTGCATACTTGACACATTCGTGGAGGTCAGAGGACAACTGGCGGGAGTCAGGTTTCTACTTTGTGGGTCTCAGGTTGTGGGACTAGGTGGTGCGTTCACTTGTTGAGCCATCTCTCTGTCCCATGTCGCATTTTTTACAAAGCACTCCTCCCGTGACCCTGATGGGCAAGCAGGCTTGGAGAACCCTCTGTAGGGATGTAGACCCTTCTTGGGTCCGAAGCCGTATTTTGGGGGTAATGGGCAGATCCATGCCATCTCTACAGAGATGAGCACAAAAGTTAGGGACAGAGACGCCTGTGGACCAAACCAGATGCTGCGTGTGGGTTCTAGCACATTGAGGGGGCGATTCTGTTCTTCATTAGTTTATAATGATTTCTGGGCCTTGTCTCGAAGACTCTGAGACTGTGACATTCGATGAGGACTTCGGTAGCCTCTTGGCTTGGCGCCATCTTTCACAGTCCCAAGATGTTTCTGAAAGACCCCAAATCCCCATCTTTCTCATTTCTTTTAAGTTCAGCAGCATGCTAACTGGTTAAATCTGGGTTGCATTTCACACACAGTCTCCCACAAGAGCGCCGTGTATTCCAAATGAGACCTTTATTCTGTAGTGCCGTTACAGGCTGTGGATAATGTCTCCATCCTCAGAGTGACTCAGGAAAGGTCCAGAGCAGTTCTGATGTTGTACATGTGGAGGATGAGTATGCTAATTGGAGATTGTGTTGGTTCTTGAGGGTTGATTAGGCTCTCTGATAAGGATGCATCCTATTCAGATGTTTGTCATTTAGGGTGTCTATTTTGGCCCCATGTCACGGAGTGTTCAGGCTAGCAGCTGTTGTAATTTTTGTGGCTTGTTTTCTCATCAGTCCCGGTTCTGAAGATGGGGGAGGTTGTTTGACCCTCAGAAAAGACGAATGTAGTTTGGGTGGGTATCTTCCAGAGAAGAGCAGTGAACTTGTGTCTTTTTCCCTTTGTAAGAGGTGCTGATTTTCTGGAAATTCTGCTGGTTCTACCAAACAAATCTTCAGGAACTGAACTAATACTAAGTATCGGTCGGTTGGCATGTGACCTCACCAAAGTGCCGACAGTTGCCGTAGTTTTGACTTTCCCAGGCTTAAACTTAGAAGCCATTCTGGTTCTCACATAACAGAACCCGAAGGTCTGTAACAGTGGTATGTCATCACAGATATGCATTGTTCTTATTTAAAACCAAAGTCCCGGTGCGTCTGCTATTATCTGTGAATTTCCTTTTGCAGCTTAAGACCCTCTTAATGGCAGTATATATTTAAAGCAGACTTAGAAATTAGCATTCACCCACATCTCCATGCCTGTAGAGAACCAGGTTGGGATGTGTGGGTGAGCTGTAGCAAGCCAGGTGGCTCCTGTAGGCTCCCATGGGGCTGAGGTGATGAGCTGACGTCACTGTCGTCGCTGTGATTTAGAAGAAATAGTTTTACCCCTCCTAGGTGTCGCGCTTCTTGCTGGTGAGCCTCTTTGCTCTTAGGAGCTGAGGTACAAAATGGCATCTTGCCTTCCTAGGGCAGTTGTCCTGTGTGTGCATAGTGAGAGAAGCCATGTGAATGGATCGGTTCCCAGGCTGTGAGAGGCTGTGCAAGTCCCTGGCTTCCCCAGCAGTATCTACTTCTGGGCTGGCCTGGTGCTTGGTGGACTTCCTGGAGTCTTTAGGAGACCAGCCTGGAACCTCTGGAGGCCTCTACAGAAGACTTCCATCTTGTTCTAGGAGCTTTCTGTTGCCTTGATAAACACCACAAGGCAAAAGCAGCCGGGGCAGGAAAGGTGTGCTTCATTTGACCCTTCCAGGGCACAGTCCATCCCCAAAAGGAACTCAGACAAGAGCTGAAGTAGAAACGCCTTTCTGGCTTGCTCTCAGGCTGACATCCGGCTACCTTCCTTCTCAGCCCCGGCCCGCCTGCTTAGGGGTAGTACGACCCACCATGAGCTGGGAATCAAGGACATGCCCACTGCCATGCCCACAGGCCATGAGTAGGGCATGATGGGAGTGATCCCTCAGTTGAGGGCCCTTCCTCTGGGGTCTTGGCAGCCATGGGTAGCCATCACACTTGCCTAGAGTTGTTTCCTAAGAGTACAGGAAAGCCAACCTCGGGAGGAGAATAGACTTCACATCCCAGAACTGGCTCCTGGGATTCAGTGCTCAGTAGACGTCTCCATCTCTTCCCTCATGGCTGCGACCAAATTCTCAGGAAGAAGAAGCTACAGAGAGGAGAGCTTTACTTCTGCTTTATGGTTGGTCATGGGGAAGGCATGGCAGGGGGACGGTGAGGAACCGCTCACATTGTGTGCACGGTCAGGAATCCAGAGGAGATGCGGTCCTCACAGCCCAGGACCCCCCCTGCAGAGCGGTGCTGTCCACGCCTAGCGTGGGTCTTTCCTGTTCAGACCCTCACAGCTACCCCTCCCCCCAGGTGTGTTTCCATGGTGATCCTAAGTGCAATCAGGTTGACAGTTACGGTGAGCATCACTGTGGGTTTAGTGTTTCTCCACAGAAGCGCATTGAAACGTGTGCTTTCTTGAGAGGACTGGACACAAGCTGACGCTGGCCCACACAGTGGACACTAGAGCAAAGGTCAGAGAACCCGGGGAACTGCAGCACAGTCAGGTGGGCCCGAGCTTCTCTGCAGCCAGAGAGGAAGCACACAGTGAGTGAGGGGAAGAAGGATTGGCTCTCACGTGGTTCCAGGCACTGAGCCAGGCCCTTTCAGGTCTTGCCCAATCCTCACACAGTATAGCAAGGGGATTAGTCTTATCTGGAGTCCTCAGAGGCCAGCCATGAGAAGTTGAGACGTGAAGTCACCAGGTGAGTCAGACCAAGCTAACCGGCCTCCCGGTCATGCGTGGACTCAGGAACGCCTCACCTGACTCACAAAAAAGATGAAGGGCTGCAGATTTAGCTCAGGGTAAAAAGTGCTGGCCGTGCAGGTGTGATGGATTCAGTTCAAATCCACAGCATCCGTGTAAAGCCAGACGCAGTGTGAGCATCGGTAGGCCCAGGCTTCCTTCAGGGAGGCGGGAAGCTGAAGCAGGAGGCTAGTCCGGAAGCTGGCGGGCCAGCTCATCTGGCTCTGTAGTGGCAAACCACAAAGAGACCCTGACAAGATTGGAATCAAGGACTGACTGACACCTGTTGTCTCTGACATCCACCAGTGTGTCGTGCCAGGTGTGTGCCTGTGTTCACACACGTACAGATGCTTGTGTGTGCTATTGTATGATCACGTGCACCGGCACGCACACGTGTGCGTGTGCACACACACCATGTGTGCATGTTCACATTGATGTTTTTCACTTCCTTAGGATGGAGTTTTCTAACTAAGCATTTTAGCTGAGAGGTTGCATATTCTGATTTATTTCTTTTATATGCCAACAAATTAATTTTTCTTCTGATAAAAATGGAGGTTAGTCTTTATCCTGTACTATCCTGTCACTTTCTGTGTTGAGGACAGCCTTCCACAGTAGCATGAATAGCCAGAGTCATGTGTTTTTAATATCCGAGTCATAGCCCATGATTTAGAGGTTCTCTTATGGATGGGGGCTTGGATGATTTCCAAGTATACTTCCCTTATCATAAAGCAGTCAGTAGAGAATCTACTTACTTATCTATCTTTTATCTATGCATTGTAAGTACCAATAAAGTAAATTGTTCAGAGAGGAATAGCTAGGCCAAAGGGTATATATTCACTGTTAAATTTTTAATAAGAGATCATCTACTGTACTTTTACGCTTCTGCACTGAGTAGAAAAGGGAAAACTTGTGTTGCATTTACCACACGCCGCCTCTGTTCTGCTCCGGGCTGAGGGGAATGCGAAATGACTGCCCTCCAGGAATATCCATCTATGCAGTGTGCCCGATCAGCTGGGGGGTGTCGGAGGAGGAGGAGCGACGTCAGCTTCTCAGGTTTGCCTTGCAAGCGTCTTGCAGGACGGCGTCTGTGGACGTTCTCTGTTCTCTGGGGTCATGTCTGCAGTTTCTGTAGGGCAGAGGCCTCAGCCTATGCCTGAGGAACCCTCTCACACATCTTTGTCCCTCGTCCAGGGGTCGTGACTACCTTGTCTGAGGGCCTAATGGAGGTGTCCCCTATCTGGGCTGTGTAGAATAATGAATCGCTTCGCCACTCTCTGCAGGTCATGGAATATCAGCCTGGAGGGGATTTGTTGTCACTTCTGAATAGATATGAAGACCAATTAGATGAGAACATGGTCCAGTTCTACCTTGCTGAGCTGATTCTGGCCGTCCACAGCGTGCACCAGATGGGATACGTGCATCGGTAAGTGGGGCGCCCAGGAACACACGAGAAGTTTCTGAATCACATACGAGCTCCTGCATAGAAATGAGTGGCTGAGTAACTTCCGGGTCAGAAGACATCTTCATCTAGTTTAGGCAGCCTGGCCTGTGATTGGCTAGTAATGGCTCTCCAAAAAGGCTGGCATCTTATCTCAGCACATCCATTCGACCATAGGCCTGGCTGTCTGATGTAGCCAGGTAGGGACAGGAACCCTTTTCTGGGCCCTGTGGTAGGAAAGCGGAGTGATGGGGAGAGGGACCGGCTCGTGTCTTGGGAAGAGAAGGTGGTAATGAACAAAGCAGCTAACCAGCACTGCCTCAATGGACCAAGCGCTCACCCCGTGATTGAGAAAGGGCCGTTCTGGTTCATGGTCGTGCAGGTTTCGCCGTCTGTTTGTCCTGTGTTAGATCAATGACACCCACTCTGTGGTGGAGACACAGAGACAGGAGAAGGTCCTGCAGATGATTTGAAATTTCCCTCCAGGGCTCGTGTATCTTGGTTGCCTGCCATGATGCTAAGTGATGGGGTCGTGAGGACTCTGACTTCATTAATAGGCTAATGTACTGAGGGAGTCAAACTTCGGTGTAACCTTGGGATTTTCCACCCGAGTTCCCCAAAATAATGACTCTGAGACTTCTTATATGAACAAATGTGTAGCCCAATAGCTTTGGCTTGTTTCTGCTAGCTCATACCTCAGTTACCCTATTTAAACTAGTCTCAGCCATGCCATGTGGTTAGTTACCTCTCCTAGGTTCACATGCCTGTCGCCATTGGTGTCGGGGCAAATCTCTCTCCCCTGACTATTTCCCAGAATCCTATCTATCTCCCCTGGGTGTCCCACCTTTCAGTCCTGCCTCGGCTCATTGGCTTTTTATTGACTGGTGATGTTTCCGTAAGATTCTTTCTACGTTTTGATGTTGGGCGGAGCTCTGGTAGCTGGGAGGTGGTGGTGGTGCTGGTGGAGGAAGTCAGTCCCTGGAGGGTGCCTTTGAAATCTTTACTTTGTCCCAGTCTCTGGCTGCTCTCTGTTTTCTGTTCAGCACAAAGTGAGCTGCTTTGCTCAACACTCCTGATGCCACAATCCTACGCCCACATTAGGTTCAAAGCAGCAAGGTCACCTGCTGGACTCAACCTCTGCAGCAGGGTGTAAAGGCAACACTTTTTCTTTCTCCAGGTGTTTTTCTCATTGATGACAAGTGTATAAACCAGAAGGCAGGTCTCAGTGACCCGATGAGTCCCTACCATGTGCCACCTCTTAGGGGATCCACCATCACCCTGTCATGTCACACTGGGGTCCAAGCCTGCAACACGTGGGCGTTCGTTTGGAGGGCAGGTCCACACCGTAGCATACATGCATGCATGTACACACACACACACACACACAACACACACACACACACAGTGGGGATATAGAATATGGGATAAAGACTTTCCCATCTGTGAACCACGTGACCTTGGGCAAATTCTTTGGATTTTTTGGTCTTCATTTTTGTAATGTAAAAACATGAGCCTCCAGCAGAAACCAGCCACCTGATAACATCTCATTTGCTTTCCTTTTCTCCCTCCCTTTTGAAAAGTTAAATTTAGTTTTCAAGACGGGTGCTAATCACTCATCTCTGGCAGTAGGGAAGATCTGCATAGCATAACACATGAACTAAGGGTTTTGGCTTCCGTGAGGCCCGAGGGGTGTAGCTGGTGGCTGACTGACACAAACACAATGCTAATCTAAGGCCGTGACCCTCCCACAGAGACATCAAGCCAGAGAACATCCTCATCGACCGGACGGGACACATCAAGCTGGTGGATTTTGGATCAGCTGCTAAGATGAATTCAAATAAGGTGATTAGAAAGTGCAGTGAGCCAGCTCAGGGGTTACGTACGGTAAAGAGCGTTCTGTAGTTCTCATGAATCTGGCAGGATACCATGGTGAGCAGCACTTCAGTCCTCCTCTGCCAGGGTTTGTCTCTTCTGGGGCGTAGGGTGGGGATGGAGGGTACAGGGATGTCTCCCAGATGGCACTGCCCTTATGTTAATACCTGTTAGTACCCTGTCAACTCTGACTATTCTTACCTTTTCTTTATAAAGAAAAGAAAATGCTCATTTTTCCCTTCCCTTATAGAGACTGGGTTCTGTTATGTCACCTTGCTTTATTTTAAAATATTTTGATGAAATGTGACCTTCTTTTTCTTAAATGCTCTCCATATGCGGCGAAATTGAGATTCGTCACTAGCACTAGAGACTTGGAATTAAATGTCCTGAGGTATCAGGACGTTGATGTTCAAAGTTTCGTTTTCAAGTCTTGGGCCTTCGGAAAAGTTAGGTCATGTTGTACGTGCTAACAGAAAGCCAGGAGAGGCGCCTCTGAGATCCAGACTGAGCCTGCTTTCGAGGAAGATGACAAAATTAAGAAGACAAAGAGTTAAGCATCCTCTCATAAAGTAGGCTCCTAGTGAAATGTGAATTCGAGGTTGTCTGGGTAGGGAGGACAGGTCTGAGGGAAAAGCTTCCTCAGGCTTCCAGCCTGATCCGCTCGGTGACTGGAGCAAATCCTCTCTCTAGAAGCTGTAGATTCTACTTAAAATGCATAAAGCCAGAGGCTGGAGAGACCGCTCTTCAGAACGCCTCCAGGTCTGCGACTTAAGTCCTTTATATGAAGGACAATATGTAAAATTACTTTTTCATCCCCAGATTCCTCTGGGAAAGGTGGATATTATTAGGTTGATATTAGGAAAAGGCTCAGAGCTGTGTTAGCTCTGTGCACTTGGAATCTGGCCTTGTGTGTTCTGCCACTCTGAGAACTTTCTGAGGTAACTTACTTAGCGTTAGGCCGCTAGGAAAACAGGAGCTCCTTCATGCTGCCCAAATCCAACATTACTTTCTTTTTATTTTAAGGTTCTATTCTTTTAAAAAAGATTCATTATTATTTGTTGTTATTACTGGATTTTGAGACAGGGGTTTCTGTGTAGCCTTGGCTGTCCTAGTGAAATGTAAATTCGAGGTTGGCTGCGTAGGAAGGACAGATCTGAGGGAAAAGCTTCCTTAGACATCGAGTGACTAGAGCAAATCCTTACGTTGTAGACCAGGCTAGCAACAAACGCAGAGATCCACCTGCCTCTCCCTCCGGAGTGCTGGGATTAAAGGTGTGTGCCACCACTGCCTGGCATTATTATTATTTTTATTTGTGTGTATGTGTGTCTGTGTTTGTATGTGTGTGTCTGTGTGTATGTGTGTGTGTGTGTCTGTGTGCATGTGTGTGTGTGTGTGAATATGTGCCTCGTGTGTGCATGCCTGGGACGGCCAGAAGAGGGTGACAGATCCCCTGAAGTTGAAGTTACAGGGTGCTGTGTGCTGCTTGGCCTCAAGTGCTGGCACTCAAAATTGGTTCCTCTAGACCAGCAGCAAATGCTCACAGCTGAGCCATCGTTCCAGCTGCTCAGGTTATCTTCTGATAATTTATTTATTTATTCATATTAAGGATTGTGTAATCAGGGGCTGATGACATGAGTCATCGTGTTAAGGCACTTGCTGTCAGTTCTGATAACCAAGTTCCATCCTGGGCCCGTAGGGTAGAAGGAAGGAAACTCAACTCACCTCCACAAACTGTCCTCTGAGCCCATGTGTGCATGGTGGCACCTGTAACCACACACACACACACACACACCAGGGAATAAATGAATAAACATAATACAAAAAAATTTGAAAAAATATTGTAGAATTAAATAATTTTATGTTTTTGTTTTTCTTTTTGTTTTTGTTTGTTTGTTTTTTGTTTTTTTTTGTTTTTGTTTTTCGAGACAGGGTTTCTCTGTATAACCCTGGCTGTCCTGGAACTCACTCTGTAGACCAGACTGGCCTGGAACTTAGAAATCTGCCTGCCTCTGCCTCTCAAGTTCTGGGATTAAAGGCGTGTGCCACCACTGCCTGGCCATTTTATGTTTCAAATTCCAAAATAAATAGCATTAAGGATGTTTGGAAATAAAAACCACAGGGAAATATTTTATTTCATAAGCTTATAAATCCACATATACTGTATTTTTTAAAAAGGGCATCGAGGGTGCAGCTCCGTGGCAGGAGATGCACTTTCTGTGGGTGAGGCCCTGAGACTCACCCTTGGCTCTCCTCCCTTCCCATCCCAAGGGACATATGATTCAGAAATAGATGTGAAAGTGCAGACGTTGACTTTAGTGGAGAAATACACAGGGAACAGATTAAATAGCATAAAACTTTCCTAGGGTTCAGAAATTCAACAGATTATATTAGCAACATTAATAAACTGATGTGTTTGATAAATATTAGATGATAGGTTTATAGCCCAACCGTAAATCCTTCACCATTGCCGTCTGGGTCTGGATAATTCTTTGTTGTGGGGCCTGTGCTGTGTGTGATTGGATGTCTAGCTAAGTCCCTGATCTCTCCTCGCTTTATCTGCCTGCCCCACCCCTCCGTTATGACATCCCCTGATGTCTCCAGCTCTCCCAGTGTACCGTGGGGTGGAGGCAAGAAAACCCACCGTGGGTTGGAAATGTCGACTGTGGATTGAGAAGCCTCTGAAAATGAAATAATTATAGAGTTGGCAACGTGTGTCTGCAGCAAGAAAAGCCCACGGGGAAAAGTAGACGATGGTTCACCAGCGCCGCTCGGTGAATTGCGAGAGGGTGAACAGTGCGCCCTGAGCTGGAAATGGCCGCTCATGCGGTAATGAAGCAGAGGGATGTCTGTGAGTTAGAGGCCAGCCTGGTCTCTATATAGCAAGTTCTAGGGTAGCCTGGTCTACCTAGTATAGACAAGGACTAGACTCTTGTCTTAAAAAAAAAAGAAAAAAAGCAGACCCCCCACGCCTGACTCTGCAGTCAGTCTCTGCACTGCCTCCTCAGCTGGAGCTGCAGCAGCGGGCTCTCCAGGCAGGGGACACTCGGGTTTATTGGTCTTGGAGTCACAATGCTCAGACACACGTGAGAGCACATCTCCCCTCCCTGTGCTGTTAGGGACAGAATGCGAAAGGCAGATAGATGAGGACAAATTTAACAGATTTGTGGTGTTTTATTTTGTGTGTATGCGTGTGTGTGTGTGTGTGTGTGTGTGTGTATGTTTCTGTGTGTCTGCATACACATGCATCTATGTGTGTGTATGAGGTGTGAGCATCTGTGTGTGCCCATGAGTGCATGTATGTGTGAGTGTGTGTGTGAGTGTGTGCATGTATGTGTGAGTGAGTGATGTGTGAAGCATGTATGTGTATATGTTTGGATCCGCATGTATGTCCACACATGTATGCATGCATATGTGGACGAGTGTGTGTGCACGTAGATGTGTGTGAACATGTAGCAGTCAGGATAACCTCCAGCTCCAGTCCTCGAGTTGCACCCTCTCTGATTTGGGATCTCTTTGTGGTTTCTTCTATATATACACGCCAGGCTGGCCAGCCCGTGGGTTCCTGGGGATTCTTAGGAGTGCTGGAATGCAGCTGCCACGGTGCTTGGCTTTCTGTGGATTCCGGCCCTAGAATTCAGGTCCTCTGGCTTACGCTGCAATGCTTTATTTAACCGCTGAGCCATCTCCCCACGTCTCCCCAGCCCCTTTAGCAGTGTTAAATGTAAGGGTCCTTTTATTGTAGATGAACGACAGTTTAGATTCTAGATCATGTGGGCTGATCGATGAGAAATTCTATTGCTTTGTTTCCAATTAATGGTGGGTGGAGAGCTGACCGTGTTCATGCTGGAAAGGTAGTTTATAGGCCCAACATTGGCTCTGCTTGGCTTCTGTGTTGTGACTGTACTATAAAAATACATTCTGGGCTGGGGCTATGACTCTTGGTAAAGTGCTGTCTTGTGAGCAGTAAGGAGCACCCGAGTGCAGCCCCACGTGAAAAGGTCAGGCGTGGTGGTGCACAGTGACACTCCAGAGCTGTGGAGCCTGGGACTGGTTGGTTAGCTAGCCTTGCAGAAGCTGTGAGCGCCAGGATCAGTGAGAGATTCTCTCTCAAAAATCAAGGCAGAGAAGGGCAGGAAAGATGGCTCAGCATGTTAAAGGTGTTTGCTGCCAAATCTGACAACTTGAGTTCTCTTCCTAGGACCTACAAGCAGGAAGGGGAGTACTGAGGTCTGCAAGTTGTCCTATGACCTCCACATGCTTGGCGGTGTGGTGTGCGTGTGCGTGTGTGTAGAAAGTGAGGACACATTTGCACACGCGTGCCTTCCAGTTCACATATGCTGAACTTCCTGCATGCCACCTGTAAGTCCGTGGACTTTTTTTTTTTTTTTTTTTTTTTTGGTTTTTTCGAGACAGGGTTTCTCTGTATAGCTCTGGCTGTCCTGGAACTCACTCTGTAGACCAGGCTGGCCTTGAACTCAGAAATCCGCCTGCCTCTGTCTCCCAAGTGCTGGGATTAAAGGCGTGCGCCACCACCGCCCGGCCCTCCATTTCATTTTTAAAAGAATTTGCTGAGTTTCCAGGTCTACTCTGCTTGTCCTCCCCGCCCATCCCTCGCTGCCTTTTCCCTTTCTTCCTAAAACGTGGCAGGCACTCTGTTGCAGGCACTCTGTCTCTGGCTCTTCTGTCTCTGTTGGACTGGCTTTATTTTCTCTGTCAGCAGAGAAAGAATAAAAGTTGAACAATGCCTGGGTCCCGTCAGACAGTGTGCTGTCCCAGCAGCTGGAGTGGCTAGGACACTTCGAATATTTCACTCAGATTGGCTACTGCATTAAGGTCAGAGGAGAGGGAGGGCTCGTGGGGAAGCCCTCATGACCACATGAGACCATGCAATGCTTGAACGGAAGTCAGTGGCCGATGAAAACTTGGTAATCAATAAACCCTTTGTCAGCTGCTAACGAGCCCTGTGGTTGAAGTTACATGCAGAGGACACCAGCAGCAAGTGTTGCCTTCATAGCTTTCTAGCTCAGATTGCTAATGGAATTTAGATAGTTATTAGGCATAAATAATTAGGATATGTAAGTATATGTACACATTTCTATTCTGAGATAAGAGGAGTTGCAGGACTGTCTGACTTCTTTGGTCATTAGTTATAAATGAGGTGTTGACAGTTTACACCCCTTGATTGAGTCACCTGGCCAGGGTCAGCTAACTGGATGTGAACAAGTGATCCTGCCATCACGGAGGACAGAATATTCTGGAACATCCCACATGACAGTAAAATAGACTCTAACCGATGCAGATAATGTTAATCAACGATGGCATGGTCCAAGCTCTTTCGAGAGACTTTGATGTTGAATTGGTTAGACTCAGGCTGCCGACATCAGGGCCGTACCGGAAGCCAGCTCCTTTTGGGTTCAAGGTTACGTCACATGGTGTGTCTGTCTACATTCAGTGTCCCCTGTTTGTCTTCACCATTGCCCCCGGCACAGGCCTGCCTGTTTCCCATACAAGGTGACTGTTGAGGGTTCTCAAATGGGTCTTTATAGTGAAAGGCTGTCGTCCAGGGATCAGTGTCAGAAATGCCAGCTTCACACTATTTCCTGTGTTGGAGGCCAGGAAAACCTTCATGAGAGTATGGGCCTGAGGAACGGGGCAGGGGAAGGGCAAGAAACGGGAGATTTACAGGAATCATTTCATATTCCAGTATTATATGTACACGTCTGTCTGTTTGTCTATAAATACAGAAGGGAAAGAATATGAAAGCTATAGGAATATTCTGATATTCCTGTTATATATCCCTGTGAAAAAGGAATGAGATAATCATAGCAGTGTTTTGTATGTTCATATCTGTACATATCTACACACGTATGTACACCTACACATGCAAGTGAGGGAATGAGAGGGGTAGGAGGATGGCCACACATGACGTCATAGTTGAAAGAGCTCCCTCTAACCCCATCACCGGGCAAGGAGGCTTTGCAGTGCCAGCCCTCACCGTTCTCTTAAAACTTTGAAACCAAAGCAAAGCAAATTCGCTAGCACTGTCCTCCTCCTCTTCTTCCTCCTCTCCCTCCTCCTTGTCTTGTCCTCCTTACCCTCCTCCTTTTCTTCAGCAGGTCTTGCTATGCAAACCCTGTTTGACCTAGAACAGAACTTGTGTGTCACCATGCCTGGCCTAAATCTGCTTTCTTGATGTAAAGTCCAGCCTTAAGGGACCATGGCCATAGCCCCCCAGATCTTTGGGTTCTGTTGGAGGCACTTTTTATCCTTTAATAATGAGTTTTTCTATACCATCTAACTGCTGATCTAAGGGAAGACCACAAATGCTGTGGTCCCAGGGCAGCGGTCAACACTCTATCTGAAGTCAGTCTGTGCTTTGATGGGCAGGAGGAGAGACGGGCGGGTAGACAGGTGTCCTCAGACCTTCCCATTTTCTGCTCAGTAAAACTTGAAAAACAGTTTTGAAGATCAGAGGGGTTGCCGACTTAGGATCCCCAGCGAGGGTCAGGGATTCTTTGATCAGGATCATTTCAAGAAACAAAGGCATTCAACAGTAAAACAGAAACTCTTAGGAGACGGAGAGCGTCCCTGTAATGGATACAATTGGCTTCCCGCAGTGTCCTGGTCTGTCTTTGCCAAGGGCAGTGCTGGGGCGCTGGTGAGTTGGAGGGACCTGGCTTTCAAACAGTGAGGGACCACAGGAGCAGTCCTTGGGAATGAGGAAGGCTATCTCATTAACATGCAGCCTGCCTGGGACTTCCTCTTCACTCTTCAGGTGGGCTGGAGGTAGAACCCATCCCAAGGCCTGTTTCCATTTTGTTTTTCCCCAGACTTGAAATGTCCGACTTTGTGCTGTTTTGTGTTGCCAGCTAGCCTCCAGTTTCCCATGAATAGATCATTGGTCTTATATCATAGATCCATGTTCAGACTTCGTGATCCATGTTCCTTGTTCTCTCTCCCTCTCCCTCCCCCCTCTCTGCATATGCAGCGTATGTGACTGTGCACGTATGTGTGTGTGCATGGGTATGGAGGCCAGAGGTCAACACAGGGGCTCTTCTTCACTGAATCCAGGGTTCACCAGTTTTGCTAGCTTGGCTACCAGCAAGCCCCTGGGGTCCCCTCATATGAACCTCCCCAGTGCTCCACCCCCACATTCAGTTTCTTATGCAGGTTTTGGGGATTCGAACCGAGGTCTCCACACTCACGCTTTTCCAACGGAGTCACCTCCCCAGCCCCATTTTGCCATTTATATTTATTTTTTATTTATTTATTTTTTGTTTTGTTTTGTTTTTCGAGACAGGGTTTCTCTATGTAGCCCGGGCTGTCCTGGAACTCACTCTGTAGACCAGGCTGGCCTCGAACTCAGAAATCCACCTGCCTCTGCCTCCCAAGTGCTGGGATTAAAGGCGTGTGCCACCACCGCCCGGCTTGTTTTTTATTTTTTAATAGAAGAAGTCTAAGTTCTGTTGAGTTGGGAATGCAGCTCGGGCGCAGAAGGAATGTTTACTTATCTTGCACAAGGCCCTGGGTTCAGTCCCTCAGTACTGCCAAGAAGTTCTGGCATATCAGTAGCTTGTACTGGGAAATCCACCTTAAAACAGGTGTGGAATCCTTCACCAACAAACCCCGCTTGCCTTTGGGTTGTGTTAGGCACGCCCTGCCCCCCTCCTTTTAAACGTCAGTAGAGCATTGGCATTTCCTGACAGCGTGCCACTCGACACAAGGTTTAAACGTCTGGGTAGGCAGTAATCAGTGGCCAGTCGGCTGGCGTCTGATGCCAGTGTTGGCACCCACTGGAGGGTAATCGGGAGGGCGCTGTGTCCATTTTACGTTCTGACTTCCCAGGTGGATGCCAAACTCCCCATTGGGACCCCGGATTACATGGCTCCGGAAGTGCTGACCGTGATGAACGAGGAGCGAAGGGGCTCCTACGGCCTGGATTGTGACTGGTGGTCCGTGGGCGTGGTGGCGTATGAGATGGTTTACGGGAGGACCCCGTTCACAGAGGGAACCTCTGCCCGGACCTTCAACAACATCATGAACTTCCAGGTGAAGGGTCGTTGGAATTTGAAATGATGCTGAGGTGCAGAGCAGAGCAGCTTTGAGCTTCCTCTTGCGGGCCAGTCACCGGGAGGGCGCCTCGGCATGTTAGGTCACACCAAAGAGGACAAATGGCTGCCAGCCTAGCTCCATCTTTTTATTGATTGTGAAATGTGTCTTGAGTTCACCGTTGTCAGATGTGCATAAGTGTGAGTCTTGGAGCCCACCAGGTAGCTCCTTAGCTCCGTTCTTTCTCTAACCTACCCCCTCACCTCCCAGGTATCACCACGTCACACACTGGTGAGGACACTGAACCAGAGAGACTGAGGGATGGCCTGAGGCGGCACAGGCTGTCTGGTTCTGAGGAAGGGAGCAGACGAGTTAGGATTGTAGTCACATAAGTCTGTGTGTACACACAAGTACCTCTGGAGTAGAAGTAACACCACCCTCTAATGGGTAGACTCGCGCTCCATTAAGCCTGTTTCTAAAAGCTGTGACGAACCTGATTTTTAGCTTCAGCTTAAAGGAGTAAAGAGGCCTCATTCCTTCAAATTCTGTTATCACCCAATTTTCATTTCCCTGGAATGGTTGATGCGGGGTTTGTTTTTTTATTCTGTACAAACACTGTTACTGAGGCTTCTCTTGAGTTGAAATTTCTCTCTTGATAACCCTTGGAGCTCATTTCCATTCTCCACCTCAGGCTGCTTAGTCTCCACCCTCTCTCCTCACGGTGCCTCAGAAGCCACACAGCACATCACAGTGGGTGGGCGGTGGCAGTTGGATCAGGAGTTCAAGGTCCCCCCACCCCCCAGGCTATATCTTGAGTTTGAGGCCAGCCTGTGCTATATGACACCCTGTTTCAAAAAAAAACAAAACAAAGAAGTGTGGAATGCAGAGTGAGCGTGCAGAGGGGATGCCAGGTGGGGAAGTATCCAGCCCGAGCTGCTGCGGGGCGGTGCTGGTTCTAGGCCGAGAACAGCATGAGCTGTACAGGGAGCTAGAAATAGCTCATTGCTGTCGGACAACAGAGAGAGAGAGAGATGCGGAGCGCAGGAGCTTAGACGGGAGAGCGATGCATAGGTCAAGTCACAAAGGACGTTGAACCCCAACAAAAGGACTAGGCCCACTGATGTGAGCAGGCCACTTATTTCCGGAACACGCCTTTGGTCTAAAGTTATAAGAGCACAAAACTTTATTTAAAAAAAAAAAAAATAGAATGAAAGAAGCCTGCATGTGTGAGAGATCTCCCCTCCTCGCTTCAGGACACGAACAGAATCACGGCTAAGGAAATTTTCTTTCTTTTTTTTTTTTTTTTACCTTTTTTTAATAGCGTTTTTTGAAGTTCCCGGATGACCCCAAAGTTAGCAGTGAGCTCCTTGATCTGCTTCAGAGTTTGCTGTGTGTCCAGAAAGAGAGACTGAAATTCGAGGGCCTCTGTTGCCACCCTTTCTTTGCCAGAACCGACTGGAATAACATTCGTAACTGTAAGTACATGTGTGCTCCTTCAGCTGGGGTTTGGGATTGAGAACTGTTGCAAAGCTGCCTGCAGCGGCCATAAATAAGGCCTTCAATTATTTACAGCCATAGAAAGCGCTAACAATGCAGCTGTCTTTGATTACGAATCATCTCCACAGAAGTGGATTGTTAACCAAGCCCCGTCTCTCCATGGCCATCAGAAAATTTCTAGGAGTTAGAAGTGCAAGTGGCAGAGTGCAAAGGTTGTCCCTGGGTCTGTCAGTCTCTTCCAAGAGGAAACACAGGCTGGGTATTTCATCTGCCAAAGGCGGGGTGGGGAGAGGCAGAGGTCAGCAGCTGGGGCTCTGTGTGGGGCCGAGCCTGGGATGAGACCGTGAAGGCCTGGCTGTGCAGTTGCCCTTCTTCCATGGCACTTCTCTCTGCTCAGAAGCACGTAGACTCTGAACCGCATGCATTCAAGGTCTCAGTCACACCTCACTGTAATCAGTGTAAACCAAACCAGTTCATTAAGAACAAGAATCTGATTTACCATCAACAACACCAAGAAGTGTGTTCGTTTCTTTTTATCGGTATCTGTGATTTTGTTCTGAAGACTTTTTACTGTGTTGTTGATTGAAGGTGACCCCCATGACCTGGCCCAGTGATCAGCACAGAGTAAGGGATTTGCCGTCTTGCTGTGTGTCATGTTTATTTTATTTTTGGTGCTGATGGGAGGCATGGGAAGTGGAAGCTGTTTTTAGGTGTCAAGTCTGAGCTTCTAATTGGAGCTGTGATTACAGGTTGAAAGTCCTTAATCAAAAAAAAAAAAGAAAAAAAGAAAGAAAAAAAAAAAAAAAGGAAAGGAAATACTCCAAAAATCTGAAAGTTTTGAGCGCCGATATGATATCCCAAGTGGGAAATTCCCTCCTGCATGTGTGCCCTCCTGAGCGTTTGCATTAGATGTTTATTATTAGAATGCTAACATTAGATATATAAAATTACCTCTGGCTATGCATGTGGGATATGCAGGAGATCTGTGCTTAGACATGGGTCCTGATGTCGGTCTCATGTTTTCTAGATGTAAATATTCTAAATTCAGAGAGAAAAAAAAATGGATGAGGGACTGTGTAACCTCTTATGCCTTTGGTTGAGGTGTAAGAGTGGCTGGCATCTTGACTTTTTCCTGTTGCTGTGGTAAAGTATGCTGACCGAAGCAACTTGAAGGAGAAAGGGTCTACTCTGCTCACAGTTCAAGGGTACAGACCAGGTTGGTGGCAAAGTCAGAGTGGCAAGAGCTTGAAACAGCTGGCAGTTCACATCCACAAGCAGGAAGCAGAGCAATGACCATCGCTGCTCAGCTCAGCTCAGCTCAGCTCAGCTGGAGCAGTCCAGGCTCCCGCCCAGGGAATGATGCCGCCCACAGTGGGTGGCTTTTAACCACTTGAGTTAAGGCAAACAAGGTAACCTCCCACAGGTGTCCCATTTCTTAAATGAATCTAGGTTTTGTCCAGTTGACAACAGTATCATTGTTGGGATCTAGCATTTTGAGCCAGAGGCTGTTTTGATTTTCTCTAACCACCTGCTGAGGTATTCCAGCAGACTATATTTCTCTAGAGTCTTTCTGACAGCTTTTCTTCTGTGTGCTAACCTTCTGCCGCTGTGGTAAGATATCCAAGGAAAATCAACCTGAAGCGAGAAAGAGTTGATTAAGGGCTAATGATCTTCAGAGGTTTCAGCCTGTGGCCTCTGTGCTCTGATGCTTTGGGCCCGTGGTGGCTTAGTGCTCCACAGTGGGAGCATGCCGCGTGAGGCTCATCTACCTCAGGGTGGGTGGGAAGGACCTGTACCTTAGTATCCCCTTTGGGATTCTGTAGTGACCTCACCCACCCACGGGGCCCACCTGTGAAGGTGTCATCACCTCGCAGTAGTATGATGACCAAGCCTTCAACCCATGGCCTTTAAAAAGAGATGTTTAAGTCCTAAGCCATAGCATTGGGTAGACATGCTGGTTCATTTTTCTAAGATTCAGACAACTCCCTCCCAGTTTTCTAAGGTGAGACTTTTTAAATCAGTAATATATTTTCATTCTCTCCGTCAATGCTCGTGGAAAAATTTGATAGACTATCCTTTAGATGCTATTCAAGTCCTTAATCTTTCCTTGTCTTGCCTTTTTATCTCATCTTCTTGAACAAGCAATTAATGTTTTTTATGCATGAGCTTGCTAATTATCCCTAACGACACACTTCCACTTAGGTGAGTCGGTGAATGGTGGTTAATTATCTGAGTAACTTTATTTTGTGTTTTGGTAAAATTTCATGTTGCTGTTGCCAGGAGAGTTTGCCCTCCCTGTTGGGAGGGGGGTTGGTTCTAGGGACGATGTCCCTCCCTGTTGGGTCCCCAAATTCGAGGCTGCCCAAGTTCGTTTGTATACAAAGTGACACATCAATTGCATATACTGGGCTAGCATCTTCCTGTCTCCTTTCAGTGACATCTGGATGACCTGCCTCAACATCTGATTTGGAAATGTTCTGAATAGTCATTGTGGGGTTTTGTTTAGGGAATTGGGGGCTAGAAACAGCAGCTAGGGGTGCTCAGCATAGACAACAGTGTCCCTCCAGTACTTTTAAAGAAAGATTTTATTTTACTTATAGTTACGTGCACATGTGCATATGGCAGGGGCGTGCACAGATGAGTGTAGTGGCCTTCGGAGGCCATGGGGGACTGGACAGCAGTGCTCTTTCAGAAGGTGGAGAGAGAAAGGCTCACTAGGTAAGAGCGCCTGCTGATCTTCCAGAGGACCAAAGTTTGGTTCCCAGCATGCATGCGTGCACACATGTATGCACCCACACCACACACACAAGCACAAACCCATAAAGACCTTGATGACTTTTACCAACGGTCAGATCCTGGTGTAGTTAGTGGCTCCAGAGACTCACAGAATAGGTTTGCTTAAAGAAATTCGTTTAATTTCAACCAACCTTGTATTTTGTACTATCAGACTTCCAGAAAAGTTGCAGAGTTGATGCAGTACCTCTGTACCATTTGCTTCCTCGTCCCCAATGTGGATAGCTCTGACAGAACATCGCCCCCCTTGTCAAAACTCAGACTAGATTTTTCTAATATTCTTACCAAATGAAAGACTTTCCATGGATTTCAACAGTTTTTACAATTCAGGCCCCTCTCCTGATGCAGATCATGTCACATGGTGTTTGTTTCGGTGTGGCTTGTCTCAGTTTAGGGTAGGTTAGCCGGGCTGGAAACTTTGTTCTCTCTGAGGGTTGGTAGGTGCTTGGTGAGCCCCGACCATGCAGAGAGGTATGGTAGTCAGCCAGTGTCTGCTCGCAGGTGTTTCTCCTGTTTCTTTGTGTGTTTGCAATCAGCTCAGGGCCTTGTGAATCAGAACACTGCTGTACTCGAGATTTGAGCTGTTTTCTAACATAAATTAAGCCTTTGTCCAGTTGTGTTTATCACAAACACCATGGAATGACTCTCATCAGCCCAGAAACCTTGCAGTCGTCAGGTTTCCCAAGTTCACAGTCGGTCAGCGCTTCAATGCGTTGTGATTCCTGGCCGCTGAACACTTCCGCTTCCCACAACAAGATATTGTCCCTTGATGAAAGCAGCATTAGCCTCTTTGCTGTCTCACCCCTAATTCTTCTTCTTCTTGTTGTAACCAATGAAAGGAAGTGCTGCTTAACACAGCAGGTAATAATCGTTGAAACAACATTATCTCAAGAGGTGGTCCTGGCGGGATGCAGACATGCAATTTAAGAAGGGTCCAGGCAGGTTGATGACTGACACCGCTGGGGGGTGGGGTGGGGGGTTGGGGGTGGGGGGGTGGTAGCAGGGGAGGGAAGACTCACTTCCACTTCTGCTCAGGGGCAGCAGGTAGAGCATCCTTGCCCTCTTAAGTGCTGCCCCTTGGAGTTGTCGTGGCACCTGACCAGTTCACGTGTTTCTATTCTGTAAGTCAGCGACTCTGAGGAGTTACTGCCACACAGGAGGGTGTTCAGGAGATGTTTGTTCCCGGCCTCGTGTGTCGGTGTGCTTTCTACCTCTTACTAATAGCGTTATTTCAGGGCTGAGCTCCAGGTATCAGAAGGGACTCTTTAATCCTGCTGCTGCCCTAGGTTGTCCCATGCTGCCCCAGTGTTTCCGATTCTTTCTAACCTGGCTTGATTTCTCTTGAGTCCTGGGAGCCAGTGTGAGCTCCACTTTCATACTGGAAGTTTCCTGGCATCTCTCTGCTCCTGTCAGTGGGAAGGTTTTGCTGTCTGACACTTCCCCAGAGCACATCTTTTAAAACATTTCCCCCCCAATGGAACTGGCACACTTACACCTTTCCCCCAAGGCCTCCATGTCTCAAGGATGACAAACGCGAAATGCAGGAGGTGACCGTGAAATCTCTCCTCGAGCGGCTCTGGCGAGTCCTGGAGAGCCAGCGTGTGGGCTTTCACTCCCTGACACAGCCCTCTCAGTGTTCTCAACATGAAGCAGTTCTTGCCAAATTCTTCTGGCTTTCCAGGTTCATAGCATTTGTTAGCAGAGAGTACATTTTGTTTTGATCCAGCCACAGTGACTCAGTGGCGAGCCCATGCTGATGGCATGTTGAGAGCTCTTTTTCCAAAGAGATGTCACTTTCCTGTTCTCCCTGGTTCCGGACAGGTGGGAGTCATGTAAGAATCCAGTCACGTAACTGTAAACCTGCAGGGTGGGTGGGTGCATCCAGCTGAAGAGGAGATACCCATTGCCGAGGGACAGCCTTGAAAATCCTGTGTATAAAGTGAGCACTGCTCTTTAGCTTCCTCTTGTTAAACTCACAGACCTTTAGCGGTGTGGGCTGAGTTTATTTTATCCCACTACAAGGTATTCTAATACGTCACATGGTATTGCTTCAAAACCCTTGGGTTTTAGATCCATCTTACAGATGTGAATAGTACTGTAAGTTGCTCAAGATCCTATGGAGAACCAATGTGGTTTTGAGTCATATGGATTGTTAGACATAAGGTTCCCTCGCTGGGTTACTGAATCACACACGTCTGACCTTAAACAAAACACATGTGGTAGACTCCAGCCTGGAGACCCTGCTCCACTCGGAGCATCTGCCTGTGTGATCCCTCATGTCTCAGAGCTGAGCGAGGAAAGGACACTGGATTGATATCACGCCGTAAGGATTAGGATCTGTAGTCCCAGGGCGTGGCACAGACCGTCCAGTTTATTTAGAGCAGGGTCTCCCAGCGTTGGCACTGCTAACGTTTGAGGACAGACAGTTCTTGTTTGTAGGGCTGCTGTGTGACCTGCAGTGTGCCTCTCAGCATCCGTGGCTTCTTCCCACAATGCCACTTGGCATCCTCCGTCTGTAGTCGTGAGGCTCAAAACAATGTCTCCAGACATTGCTTTTGGTCGCTTGAGGGGGGAACTCAAGGGATTGAGTTGTACCCTGTAGAGAATTTCATGAGGAAGCACAACATTCCAGTAATGTTAATTCCCCAAGACTGCTATTGCTAACGAGCCCCGGAACGGTCGCCAGAGGTCAGTAGGACGTTTCCACTCGGATTGTGGATTGCTACTCGGATTCCATGGACCGATAGCGCTGTCATCACCTGGGAGCTTGTTAGAGATGCAGACTCGGTCCTGAGATGGAAGCTGTGTTTTAATAAGATCCCTCGGTGACCCACTGTGCATATTCGGGTTTACAAAGCTACAGGGGAGGAGAAAATCAGATGTGTCAGGCTTAGCATTTCTTCTTGCTCATTCTTGTGGGTCTTCCTTGGTTTGACTTGTAGGCTCAGCACGGGAGGAGGATGCTATTTGGCTACGGACTGCCATGGGTGGATGTAACTGCCATCATACTGGCCGGCTCTTTCTGTGTATCATTGAAAAGAGTGAAGCCAAGGCTTCCGAAGACACTACTACTCCAACGGCTATTTCTTGTGGACAGCATTTGTTTCTCTCCCTTATAGTGGTAACACCCGCCTTCCATTTCTGTTTCTGAGCGTTTGGACTGCAGCACAGTGCGTTGTGTGGTGTGATCACTCACTTGGTCTTAGCTGCTAGGATCAGAGCTCCATTGCCTGGCCAGGTCTCTGGAAATGCTTCGTTTTGTCAGCTGCTGTGAAGAGGATGCAGGTGAGCCTCTTTATGGCTCAGTTGACCCTGAAATGTGCCTCTCTGGTTAGCAAGGAAGAGGAACTGAGGCCCCCTGGGTATCAGCGGCTGGGAGCAGGAGACCAAGGGGAGGGTGGGTCGATAGAGAGCACGCAGGGCCAGACTGTGGCAAAGGAATGACAGAGAGATGCAGGCAGGACTTGGTAGCCTCTTAGGGAGTATGCAGGGGATATTTATGCGTCTCCTGGGGGCTTTTCTGTTTTTACAGACTAAGTGATGAAGAGGAGAAATAGGCTAAAAGGAGCTAACTGCGTATGAATTAGGATGATAGACCTTCTCTCCTCTAGCGTGAGTTTGGAGGCCACGTCCAGCGATATTAAAAGTATATTTTCTACGTTATAAATGGTGACACTTATTCCAGAGAGGGCTGCAGTGTTTAGATGCAGGAGTGTTGCCATCTGGGTGAAGGGTATTTCTGGTTCAGGAAATAAAGTACTGATTCAGAGTCAAAACAAGGGAATCTTAGTCTGTTGCTGGAAGGGTGATCTGGGAATCTTGGCTTCCTGGTGGGCTCAGCCAGAAGAGTCACATGGACCATTAAGGGAGTCATGCTTCATGAAGGGTAGAGGTCTAGAAAGATTGTTCTCGAAAGACTTGGTTTTCTAGATACTGACTTTTAGGGAATTTCCTTACTGTATTTTACATCAATAACGCCCCATGTGACGTGATAGACTGTGTCCCTCCGACGCATGTCCCCCCATGGGTCTGCTTTTTATCTGTGCCCCTCAACCCAAGCCAGTGGTCCAGTCCCAGATTTCAACTGGATCAGTTCTAAATGAGATAAGAAAATGCTTTTCCATGGAGAAGATGGGAGATGGGAATAGGTTTGTTAGGGAACCCAGAAATTAAAGTCTCTCTCCCTACCATTCAGTTCTCGCTTGCTGAAAGCCCTTTCATAAACAAGCAGGCACGAAGATGATTTGGCCAGAGATTCAAAATTATATTAAACATCTGGGACTCTGTTCAGCAGCCAACTCTCCAATCAATTCTGTGAAGAGTGTTGATTACATTCACGCTCATTCTCTGAGGGTGAAGGTTGGCTAGACCCAAAGAGGACTGTGGGGAGTCTCAGGAGATGACAGCCTAAGGACAAAGAGTAGACGGCACAGGTGGTCCATGGCAGAGGGGTTGGCGGTCGTTTCCGGTGTGTTACTTCAGAGACAATAAATACAGCCAGTGCTGTGCACCTGGTGGTGGATACTCATCTGCAGCCCTCAGAGGTGGAGACCTGAGACAACCCTTCCTGACTTCAAAGGGATGCTTGCCAAAGACCGGCCCCTAGGTGTGAGTGTTCAATCAATGACTTTTGAGGCTGATAAAATCTGTCCATCCTACAGAAGACCGTTAAACTTTGCTTCACAGGCAGGTCGGCCTTGCCGCAGCGGCCTCTGAGAGCAAGGACAAGCCAGTTGGCTGAGTGCCTGCCAGGTCTGGATGCAGGCATGGAGAAGAGGAGGTACTGAGCTGGAACTGTAAAAGCCATAGAGTCCTACCTCCTAGTAAAACATGGCCGGTGATCGCTCAGCTCTGTGGAGTGCAGGGAGCTCCTTCCTTGTGGAAGGGGCGAGTGAGGAGGAGATGGGTGTGTATGTCTAAGTCTTCCACCTTGCAGGAAGGAGGAGGCAGAGTATTCGCTCCCTAGCCAGGATGAGACAGAGAATAAAGATCTCCCCTCCAGCAGTTGGACACAGCTTTGCTGAGATAAGAGACATACAAAGTCCACGTGTGCAGTTTAAAGTTGGGTATGAATGTAGACACGTGAAGTCACTACCAGGCCTAAGACAAACAAGCCCACCATCCCCAAACATATTAATCAGGGTTATAGGCCTTGTCTCCTCTAGCCCCATGACACCCCCCCCCCCCACACCCTTCCTTTTGTCCTTCCTCATCCCTTCCTTTTTCCCTAGTAACAACAGAACTGACCCGAGTCTGGTAGGTAGTTTAGCTTGTATTTCCTAAAGTTGACGTAACTGAATCCTACAGTGTGTCCTGTCCATGTGTCCTGTGCGCCTTCTCTTCCTCTACATTGTTCGCACACTCCTCCTGCTGAGGCACGGCCCACAGTTCACTGCTTTTTATTGTTGGGTTGGGGTCCGTTTATCTCATCCCTGCCAGTGGATATTCGGGTTGTCTCCAGTTTTTGGCCCCTGAAATATGATTGCTCTTATCACGTGGGCATCAGTCAGCAGACGCATGCAATCATGTCTTTCTCTGGTCTAAATAGGGATGGAATGGTCAAACCGAATGGTACACGTGTTTACCATTGCTCCGTTTTATACCCTCAGCAGTGATGCCCGTGGGACTCACCAGTACCCTTCACAGTTGGCCCCAGAGTTGTTTGTATCTTGGGATACCGTCAGCTTGGAGCTAGGCTTAAGTTGTCTCCCCCACCATCCCGATGTAAGGCTGTAGCAGTCTGGGGAGAGGGCTCAGCTGGTGAAGTCGTGCTGGGCACGCAGGCTGACCTGAGGTTAGACCCCAGTGATCCCATTGGAGGTGGAGACAGGAGGATCCCCAGAGTATGTGGGCCAACTAGTCCAGTCAGATTGGTAAGCACCAGGATTAGTGACAGACTCTGCTTCAGGAACTAAGGTGGAGTGTGATTAAGGAAGATACTGGACATTGAACACACACACCCCTGTACCCACAATTACATATACCCGAACACAACACACACATGAGATCTTCTGAACATTCATAGGTACAGTCACACACACACACACACACACACACACACCCCTGTACCCACAATTACATATACCGGAACACAGCACACACATGAGATCTTCTGAACATTCATAGGTACAGTCACATAGGTACAGTCACACACATACACACACACACCCCTGTACCCACAATTACATATACCCGAACACAACACACACATGAGATCTTCTGAACGTTCATAGGTACAGTCCACACACACACACACCCCTGTACCCACAATTACATATACCCGCACACAACACACACATGAGATCTTCTGAACGTTCACAGGTACAGTCACACACACACACACACACACACACACACACACAACACCACAACCCCTGTACCCACAATTACATATACCCAAACACAACACACACATGAGATCTTCTGAACATTCATAGGTACAGTCACACACACACACACACACACACACACACACACACACACACCCTGTACCCACAATTACATATACCCAAACACAACACACACATGAGATCTTCTGAACGTTCATACGTACATAGTCACACACACAGACACACACAGACACACAGACACACACACAGAGTCCTGACATTGACTTGGTCAAGAAACTAAGCCATTATCCTGTAGACCACGCCTACCTTCTGGGTTTGTCTCCCTCACCTCAGCAGGGGTAGGGAGGTTTGGTGCTTATTCTTCTGGCTCCTGTAAACTGCAAAGTCAGCTCTGCTGGCCTAAGCATGGAATAGTAAAAAACACTACAGTGTCTCGAAACGCATAAAAATGTATGAGCACACATTGATGCCAGGAACAAATGCCATTGGTCACTCTCTGAGGAGCTGAGGCCCCAGCTTCACAACCCTGATGTTGTTAATCCAGCGTCTCCCTGTCTTTCTCTCTGAGTGTGTGTCAGGACAACCAAACTGTTGATGTGCTAGTAAATGTGAGGTAAAGGAGAGCGTCTGAAGACCACCTTCTGCCAGCTGCTTAGGAAGGAAGGGGCTCGGAGACAGTGGCCTCCATGGGTGCGGAGCCCATCAGGCAGAAGGCTGGAGAGAAAGTGCTGGTGGGGATCTGGGCAGCATCAAACTCATGGACCAGTTTTCACATCGCAAGAAGTGAGGTCAGGGGCTCTGTGCTCCCGAGTGTCATGTGACAGCGAGTTGACAACCCATCCTTGGTGACGCTCACAGAAGGAAAAAATGCACATGGATACCCAGAAGGCCCCGGGGTTCATCTGCCAATCAACGAGAAACACCGGAGACAGACACCTTACATGATGCCCCAAGGAAACTGGCGGCCAAGTCCAGATCGAGAAATTCTGCAAGGTTCCTTAGACAAATACGTTCTTTTTCCTCTTAAGGAAGAGTGTTCAGGGTAAAAGAGACATCAAACAAACCAGAGCACGAGCCTGCTGCTTCCTGACTTAGACTAAGAGGCATCTTTTGTAACATGTGGGGAAAACTGAGCATAAGGTGTGGGGTGGACAGTTTGTCACGGTGGGTGTGTTATTGGCCCTGTGGTTATCCGTCTTGCTTTTTTCCCTTTAAGTATTTTAATACATCTGTGTGTGTGTGTTTGTGTGTGTGTGTGTGTTTTGTGCGTGCGTGTGTCACACAGTGCACATGTAGAGGCCAAAGGACAACTTTTGAGAGTTGGCTTACTCACCCATGAGAGGCCTGGCCGTCACTTAGGGATTTGGCTCTCAAGGCGAGGCCCCTCACCTGCTGAACCACCCCACAGGTCCTGGTTATGTTTCTTCTATGGTCGTTCTCTAGGTCTGGGGTGTACGTGGTGGAAGGAGGGACAGAGTCCTGGGAGGTGTCCTCTGATCTCCACCTCTACGCTGTGATGCACCCCCACACCATACGTGCGTGCGCTCGGAACAGGGATGCCAACAAGGAAAGCAATAGTTCTCACGAGTTCTTATCTGTAGGCAGTAGTTCTCAGTTGGTAGTGGACATGGCAGTCTTGAAGGCATTTCTGATAGGTTGGGGTTGCCGTTGTGGGTAGAGACCAAGGCTATGTGGATTCTACAAACCCCACCAACAAAGACTTTCCCAATCTTCGATACCAAGATGCCACTGACGGGAGACCCTGGACTGGAGCATCCTGCTGCTGTAACCCTGGGTGCATGTCTGTATCAGCAGACAAGCCAGGAGAGGGCAGGAGCTGCCAAGGTCAGAGCTGGGTGATAGCCATCTTACTTCTTAGATATCTTAGGGCGTGAAAGTCGTGGGATTTCATAAACATTTAAGAGTAAAAAGCTTTAGCCAGGTGCGGTGGTGTGTGCCTTTAATCCCGGCACCCAGGAGGGTGATGAGGCCAGCCAAGGCTACATACCCTGTCTCTAAGAAAAAAAATGAAGATTGCTGTGGTCTGGGAGCAGATCCGGGGGTACGGGAACAAGGACACACCTTCCTGTCTTCTGCTGACATGAGTCCTGTTCCGATGGACAGCACCTCACATAAGCCCTTCAAATCCAGACCCGTAGATAAGTGCAGTCATGACTCTCTTGCAACTGGAAATGTTCGTCTTTTGAGTATTTCTAGCCTAATGTAGGTGGCTCACAGATTGCTGAATACCTAGCCAAGGGGGAGGGAGGAAATGTCGCTCTATAGAGAGAAATCTGGTTCAACTGCAGCCCAGAGGTGGGGGGAGCACAACTCCAAGTGTATAAGCCTTTGGAGGAGAGAGTACTTCAATCACAAATTCCTTAATAGTGTTGGAGATTTATTTGGTTTTAAAGCAGTTTCTTTTTTGTGTCAGGGTGTTTTCCTTGCTTGGATGTCTATGTGCCACACCCTTCCCTGGTGCCCTTGGAGGTGAGAAGAGCATTGTGTCTCCTGGGACTGGAGTCACAGATGGTTGTGAGCTTCGATGTGGGTGTCAGGGATTGAACCCGGGTCCTCCGGAAGAGCAACCAAAGCTCTTGTCTGCTGAAGCATCTCTCCAGCCTGATTTTTTTTTTTTTTTTAAACTTTAACTATTTATGTGTATGGCTGCATTTATTTGTGTTGGTGTGTGCACATGTGGGTGCAGGTACCTGTAGAGGACAGAAGGGGGCGTCAGATCCTCTAGAGCCAGAGTTAGGGGTGGTTGTGAGCCACCGGGTATATGTGCTTGAAGCCACACTGTGGTCCTTTGGAAGGACCTGAGCACTGAATGTTAAGGAGAGTTGGAGGAGGAACTTGGCTTTGGGGTAGAGTAGGTCGGAACACTCAAATCCTGAGGTCCATGGCCATCACCACCTGAGGGGATATTGGCTTAGCTGTTAGCCGACAGGTGCCAGCATTCTTTAGATTGGTTAATTGATTGAAGCGTATTTTCCTATGCTAACTTCCTTATTTATCTCAAAGACAGCATGGTAAAAATTGATCACCAAAACAGTGTTACCTTAAAGTCTATTTCTGGCTCTCTGGGGAGTCAGAGAGACGAGGTCATTTTTACCGAAGGCTGTCACAGACTGCCTGTTGTGCTCTGTTGGATTCTTGAATCTTGTACAATGTGAGGTTGGGAAGGTCAAGTTATCCTCACTACTCTGCCCCAAATGAGGAAACGGGGCGGGTCTGAGGCTCCCGGCAATGGAATCTCTTCTCATGGGCTGAATTACACGTGTCTATTTATGAATCGGTTTTGTTTGCCTGTCCCATGACTTAACTTCCCCGTCTGCGTTATTCCCGTGCGACCTCAGATAAAACTGTCTTCCTCATCTCTCCACTCCAGCCCTTCTCTCACAGGAAGGACCCATCCCTGGGTGTTTCTGAGGCCCCTGCTCTTGCACCAGGGATCAGGTTTCCCTGCTCACCCATCCTCCCTCAAGGAGTCTATCCTCCTCACCTCCCGAGTGTGGCCCGAGCGTGCGGTGGGTCACATTGACTGTTACAGACCTGACCATCTTTGGGCAAAATTCTAGCACCGACTCCTTCCGCCCACGACAACGAAAGATTGCATCTATGCGGTCTGCCAAGACTCCCCCTGGTAGTCTCTTCATCGGCAGTCCAGTTCAATCCAGGGCTCCCTCTTCAAGGTCAGCAGTACCCATGGCTCTCTTGGGCCTCCGCTCCAGCTCCCGGCTTTTTAAAGCACCTCTCTTCCCCACTCCAGTTGATGAAGGTAGCTTTAGCCAGCTCTTGAGATTCCATCCCCTCTGTGATACCTCAGTAGCCAAACTTGCCCCCCTCCCTCAATGGATCCTCTGCTTTTCACACCCGCAGCCCCACCCCTTAGTGATGCTGGTCCTTTAGTCTTTTATCATGTAGGGAAGGGACCTTTTTTTTTTTTTTTAAATCTTCCCTCATATTTGAGCATAGCCTCTGCTTTGTCCCTCGAGGGGCAGGGCATCATGTAATCACATATCTGGAATGCAGAGAGAGTGCCTTTGATTGTAGTGCATTAGTTGAACATTGTCAAGTGCTCACTGCTGTCCAGACACAGTTCCAGACATCCTTCACTCGGGCCTTTGTCCTTTGTGACGCAGTGCTCGCCGCTTCTGCAGATGCAGTTCAGTACAATACCTGCCAGTCACTCGGATGGGTGACGAAGAGTTCAGGAGTAGGCTTAGCCCCCTCGCTCTCCCTCTCCTCTCCTCCCGCCTCTCTCTGTTTTTGGAGACAGTGTCTTGCTCTGTAGTCCTTGTCAGCTTTGTAACTCTTGGTTCTCCTGCCTCAGCCTCCTAACTCGTCGGAGCCACCACGCCTGGCTGTTCCTTTCTCATCCTTTCTTGAAAGATGTGGGTTCTTCATGGCCAGATGAGTCTTCTGAGGTCTATCATGACTTGATGGTGTGTTGCAGTGAGTGACACATTAAGTCTGAGAAGTTAGCCCACACCCTGGGTTCTTGTCACACAGTCCTCCAACAGAATCCGTATTAAACACCGACTAAGGGTGGCGGGTGGTGATCCGATCTGTGTTCAGCAGTGTGCGTTCCAGCTCTTCCATAGCAGAAAGGAGATTCCCCCGCAGAATGCTAGAAACAGGAGACCAAACCAAGACAGTCTATGGCTGTAGAAAAACTAATGGTGACAGCGGGAATCTCGGCTGTGAGCCAGGAGGGCAAGGGCACATCTCTTAAAAGAAACTATGTTTGAAGATAATACATCTTCCTTCTAAAGCTTTGAATGAATATCAGGATTAGAGAAAGGAGAGAGCAGGAGGGAAGAAGGATGGGGGCGGGGGGATGGGAGAAGGGGACGGGACCGGGAAATAGAGGGGGTTTGTGAAGGGAAATTAACTACAGTTCTTAAAATAGCCTTTGTTTCCGAGAGAGCCTTGTTCTATCTTATAACTGGAGGTGGGGTGTGGATCCCCTCAAAGTTACCTCTGCCACTAAGGAGAATGTTGCCGGCGCCGCCACCGCAAACATGTTGGTTTATTTTTAAAAACACAGGAAAGCTTCCCCCCTGTTTTTCTCCCGTGTTTTACACTGAGGAAAGAGCTTCATGTATGGCTTTGCATGTATTCGTCATTAGTCAGTGTGGTAGGCATGTTGCGTGAGGAGAGCCGGAGACACCATGACAGCATACAGGAAAATACTCACATAGGTACTCGTTAACATACTTTTCAGACACAACAGTCTCTGCTTTAAAGCCGATCTCATTCCATCCAAACGTCAGGGACTCCCTTTGGCAAGGTCTTTGCTCAAGCCACTCAGACGTATATATTTGCTCATGAAACATTCCCCGCGTACCCCTACATGCGCGGCAGTACCCCCTGTGCTGGGTCAGCATAACTTAACACTGCTCATCAAGATTCGGGGAGATACTGTTTGGTTTTTTCTAAGCCAAAGGGAGAATACAGTTTCATTATTTATTTACGTGTGTGTGTGTGTGTGTGTGTGTGTGTGTGTGTGTGTGTGGTGTGCCGCCATGCACATGTGGAAGTCACAGGGCCACCTTCAGTCAGTTCTCACTGCCGTGTATTCTTCCGAGGCAAGGTCTCTCTTGCTGCTGTGCTGCATTCTGCAGGCTGCCTCGCCTGTGAGCCTGCAGGCATCCTCCTTTCTCCGTCTCTCGCTCCATCATAGGAGGGCTGAGAGTCCATACGTGTTCCCAGAATCCGAACACGGGTTGTTAGGTTTGCCCAGCAAGCGTTCTTAGCCACTGAGCTCCCTCGAGCCTCATCCTCACCACCCAAATTGTATAAAGGCCAACCAAACCAAACCAAGCCACACCAAAGGAGACACTTCCGTGTGACATGAGAAATCCAGGAACTATTCCCCACTTCCTGCCTCTCCCGTCTGTGTGGGGTCATACATGTAGGTTGTACGCTTGAGTGGGGTTTTCTTTTTTGTTTCTTTACGTATGAGAATGAAATAGTTTACGGAGGGGAGATACAGCGGGGTCTGGGATAGGCTACACCTCTCCTTTTGCTTGACTCCAAGTAAGCAAAACAGACACAGAGGCTGAGGTGAGGTTGCCAACGACCTTTGTGGTAGCACGCTCTCTTGGCTGAGTGAAGCTCAGGGGGATGAAGGGCTGCCAGCCAGTCCCCTTCCCTGTGCTGCTCTCTGGGATTCCCTCCCTCACTGTTACCCCCTCTGTTCCTGAAGAGAGCTGTGGCGATGGATCGATCATCTTCTGTGCTGACAGAGGAACCCCTAGGCTATCTCCACGTCCGTCTAATGAACTTGTCCCGACCCTACAGGGTTGTTTTAAGATGAGGCATCCAGGCTTTGAGCTTTTTCATTCTGTGTGTGTCTCAGAGCTCCAGTGCCTTTTGTCTTCTCTCCACTGTGGGGTGGTCTACAGCAACTCCCTGAGCTGGGTGCCTGTGAGTCACCTCGGGTGGGGCTGGGCCGGGGACTCTGCATTTCTAGCCAGCCGACCTGCTGCCCCTGCCTCTGCAGAGAGAGCACACGCCTCAGGCCCCCTGGTGGGTGGGTCACTGGGCTTTTCTTCAGCTCCATTTAACCCGCTGACCTGGTTTCCTTCCGTTGCTGTGGTAAACACCTGGACAGTCGCAGCTTTAAGGGAGGGAAGGTTTTATTCAGCTCACGCTTCCACCTTATGGTCTACCACTGCAGGGGCGTCGAAGCATGAACTTGGAGTGGCCAGTCACATCAGTCCGCAGTCATGGGCAGAGAGAATGCGCGCATGCACGCTGCTGCTCAGCTCATTTCTCGTATACAACCCAGGGTTCAGACCCAGGGACTCAGGCCATCCATTTTAGGCTGGGGGGGGAGGGGGTTCTCACGTCCGCCAACAATGAACACAATCATGAGAACCCCTCAGACCAACCTGATTTGGACAGTCTCTCACTGGGACTCTTCTCAGATGATTCTAAATCATAGGATGTTCATTAGATCTGTGTTTAACATTCAGTGAGTTTTCATCTTTACTCACTTTTTAAAATGTTTATCATTTGCGCGTCTGTGTGTGCGAGCATGTGAGCATGCCTGCAGGCCTCCTGCAGCTGGAGTTGCAGGTGGTTGTGAGCTGCCTGCTGTGGGTATGGGATCCAGTGATCTCGAATCCTCTGCGACAGTGGCAAGTGCTCCTAACCTCTGAGCCATCACCAGCCCACAGTTTTAAACTTTAAATTCAGTAACAAGACTTTCTCCTTCTGGCTCCTTTCAGATGTTCTTAGTTCCTCATTCTTCATTTACAGTATTGACTTACTTCTGTGACAAAGCAATATGTACTTTATGGTCTACTCTGCTTCGTTGTTTGACATAGAGTCTCACTGTTATAGCCCAGGCTTACGCTGTACTCACAATTTTCTTGCCCTAGCTAGGTTTCCAGTGCGTGCCACTGTGACCGCTTCCCCTGTCCCTTCAGGTCACTCTCCTCTTCATCAGGTTGGTGAGCAGCCTTACCACGTTCCGAGGATGCTCTAGAAGTTCTGGTCTGCAGACAATGGCGACAGGCTAGTACACCTGGCTTAGCTCGCTCTTTTCTTAGGCTTCAGAGAGCTGGCTCTCTCACCTCAGTCCCAGTGTACTCGCTCTGGAAGAAGGTTAGTCCTCCTGCGTGTCCCGGGTGGAGTGTGTTCACACACTCTCTCCTCTCCACTCGTGTGTGCCGGTGTCTGTGTTAACCTCCATGGTTCTGGCTCCCTGGGCCCTACACATGTAGCCAGGCTGCCCAGGTTGCAGTTTCTAAGTAGCCGCGTAGCTCTTCCCTTCTACAGGGCCTAGATAAGGGGGCAGGCATCCTCACCCTTCCTGGGGAGTGACTCACTGCTGGGCCACTTCTTTGGCTTTGAGGCTGTGGCTTTTCACGCTGTGTGAATGCGGCCCCTGGAAACCCTTGTTTGCAGAGGGTCCTCCCGTATTGAACTGACTACCTGACAAGAGGTTGACGTCTCTAGCTTTTAATCCGTGCCATGAGTTCTCTCAACTTGAAAGTCATCTGACCTTCTTTCTTTATATATCCCCTCCCCTCGGTGCTGGGGATTGAACTCAAGGTCTCGCTCACGCTAGGTAGCATCCTACCACTGAAGTATATTCTCAGCCTCATGTGCATGTGCGTGTGTATGTGCGTGTGCGTGCAGATGTGTGCTTCTGCATGGGAGGCCAGTAGGCAGTCTCAGGTGTCATCTCTTAGGTACCATTCACCTTTTAAAAAGGAAAACAATGTTTCTGTGATATGGTTTTGTCTGTGTCTGTGCCTATGCCTGCATATGAGCCTGATACTGGTGGAGGCCAGAAGAGGGCGTCAGCGCTTTGGAACTGGTGATACAGCTGCCATACGGATGGATGGTAGGAATTGAACCCCGGTCCTGGAAGAGTAGAAAATGCCCTTAACCACGGAGCCACCTCTTTAGCCTCTCTCCTTTCTCTTTCTGAGCCGTGATCTCGTCCTGGCCTTGACTTCCCCATGTAGGCCAGGCTGGCTGGCCAAGGAGTGCCAGAGATCCTGCAGTCTCCAGCGCTCAGCTCAGTGCTGATGACGGGTCTGCGCCATCCTGCTTGGCTTTATTTATTTATAACCTGTGGGGACTGGACTCAGTCCCTTTTGTTTGCTGAGCAAGCGCTTCCCAGCTGACTCAACTCCCCGACTTCCCTATACCACCCAGAGACTCTCACTAAGTTCCCCGGCCTCATCATCTGTAGCCCAGGCAGGCCCTCCTCCTGTGATGCCCCCGCCTCAGCCTACTGAGTGATTGGGTGACAGGCCTGTACTGGCAGCCTGAGCCTCTTTTCTAATCTTGACCACATTGATGCTTTGAGCATGGCAGTTTTACAGATGAGCCTTATTTTATAGTACAGAAATTCAGAAATCATAATTACTTCACTGAGGGTGGCTCCTACCTCTCTATTAATCATCCTCCTCACACAGAAATGGAATTCTATTTTCGTCTCCTACAGATAAATTAGTGTATAGTGGAAAGGGATTCAACTTCTGTGAGGAATTAAACTCTATCATAGAATTAACACAAACATTCACCTTGGTGTGCTTGTGCTTTGTATAGCAGAGACCGACTACTCAACGCGGATGCAGCGCTGTCTCACTGGACTCGGGCGGCTGCTAAGGTCTGCCACATCACGCACTGGGGCCAGCAGTGATAACGGCCACAGGTCACCTTCATGGGTGTTTACTGTGCGAGAAGCCATGCTAAGCACTTTGCATAGACTCACCTAACAGTCGGGTGCAGTGGGGGTACACCTGTAAGCCGGTGCCCTGGAAGCAGAGGCAAGAGAATCACAAGTTTGAGGCCAGCCTTCACTGCTTAGGGACGCTCTTTCAAAACCAGACATGACCTCGGCCACCAGCTGCCTGTGATGCCCACAGAGGTTGAGCACCTTTCCCAGGGTCACGGAGCTGGAGTGGGTAGAATTGGGAGCCATTAGCCACCATGTTTCTGTATCAGAGTCAGTAAGTTTCCCGTGGTTGTCTGAACGGAAAGCCCTTCCTTTTGATTGTCATGCATTGTAATTTCTGCTATTTCAATTTTAGTCTTTTACTTTCAAAGGAGGCATTGGGTGAAGCATGGTCAGGTCAAATTTGCAGCCCGGTCAATGGGCATGCACGCGGGATGCAAACCCCTGCTTTCAGTCCCGGTTCCCTTCCCATAAGCAATGTTTAAAGCATTGAGCCTGGAGCTTCTGACTCCAGCGGGGAAGACTTTGCTCCCGAGAGAGCTTGGAGGTGTTAGATAATTCCCTGCTAGTGCACATTTTACATTCTCTGATCTTCCCTTTCCCACCTCACCTCCGTGCACTTGAAGCTCTGAGACTGTTCTTTTGCATCTCCCAGAAGCACCCGCCCCTCCGTGTTCCCCCCTCTCTTCTCCACACCCCTCCATCACTCTGGCTACTTCTCTGCCTGCCGCTGCTTTGACTGTTGTCCTGGGGGGGGGGGTGCTTCCTCAAGAGCCAGGTCCTTTTGAGTCTGTGGGCTGAAGACGAGCTGCTCACTTACCCAGCACCGAACTTTGTCCGGAAAGCAAGAGGTTAAAAAAGAAGTCTGGACCGTGAAGGGCTGTGACAACTGTCCTAGGGGGAGCTCTAGCGAGCCCTGGTGGGCAGTGACTCATGCTGCTCGTCACTCAGATCGGCATTGGCCCCTGCCACGCAGGCGGCCAGGTGGGGTTACCGCCAGAGCGCGCTCTGAGGAGTGGGGAGGTGGGAGCATGCAGCCTGCACTGCGGGGGATGTGATGCCGCTTGCCAACTTCCCCTGCCTGGTCCACTGCGGATGCCCCAGCCTGCAACCATGGTAACACTTCTGACTGGAAATGCCCCTGGGAGCCCCCCACGATGGGCAGCCTCCTGGTGACTGATGGACAGCCGCTCACACGCCTGAGTGAGAGAGCCTAGTAGGTCTGCAGGCAGCAGAGACGATGTGATTCCAATCCCCCTCCCCAGCTGGGAGTCATGCCATAAGGAGGTAGGAGCCTCACCACAGATGTGCGTCTGTGGGTCTCTGTGTCCCCGCACCGGGGCTGGGTGCTGTAAATCACTGCAACTTTATCTGGCTGTCTTTTGATTATGCTGGTCGAACTGCGGTGGATTCAATGGGCAGGGTTGTGTTGGGGCATGTGTGGGGGGGGGGGGATGAGATAATGAACTAGAAAAAAAAAGTGGTTAATAGGATCTCTGAGTAGACTCCTCTGGCTATGAATGAACCAGACTGCAGTGGTGACCCAACAGTGGTTGTACGGCTTCCCAAGCCCACCGGCCCGTTACCTCCCCTTATTCTGGCTAAGTCATGAGACACGCATGTCATGTCTTCCATCTGACAGCCATGAAGATCACCAACTATTAATCATTTAGACCTGTCTGGAAGAGGGGGTCAATGGGCTTTAGGTCATCCGGCATTCCTGACGTTCCAGCTGTCATGGGGTGGAAGCCTGCTGGAAATAATGAGGCAGGAGCTGCCTTCTCCGGGGGAGCTGCCCAAGCACTTCAATAGGATCCAAGTGACCTGTCTGAGTTTATCTTTCACCTCACCCACTGCCTGGAGAGGCAAGCTGTCTGCGGGTTGGTGGCCATGTTGGCAGCGAAGGGGTTAATCTCTTGTTGCTGTAGGAGCCGAGGCTGGGTCTGCCTGCGCTAGGAGCTGGGTTGAAAGCAGGCGCTGCAGTGCTGTCTCCAAACGCCTAAGGAGTAAGGCGCTTTTTTTTTTCCCCTCTGCAACAGTGTGGAATTCGTCTGAATTTTTCTCTCCCCCCCCCTCTTGTTTTCTTTTAACCAGCTCCTCCCCCCTTCGTTCCCACCCTCAAGTCTGACGATGACACCTCCAATTTTGATGAACCAGAGAAGAATTCGTGGGTTTCATCCTCTCCGTGCCAGCTGAGCCCCTCGGGTTTCTCAGGCGAAGAGCTGCCGTTTGTGGGGTTTTCATACAGCAAGGCACTGGGGTATCTTGGTAGATCTGAGTAAGTGGCGGGGACTCTCTGGGGGACTTGCATGGATGCCTGGCACACAGAGCCAAAGGTGGTGGTGCTGTGCTGTGCGGCTGGGAGGGTTGGGGAGTGCGTCGGAGGGGAGCCTCTGGGCTGCCTGTTTGGGGCTCGTGGGGCTAGACTGTTAATGTTCGGTTCTGCATGGCATGTTAGGTGCCTGTTCCTGTCTGTGTCACCTGAACAGTCAGCTGGGTACTTTGGGTTAGTTTTTTTCCATCTTTAGTCTTATTTAGAGGGAGGAGAGAGTGGGAGATTTCTAGCAGTGCAGATCCCCGGTTAAAGGGGAACCTTGGACGAGTTAGACTGAGCTGTCTGTCCATCCATCTCAAGAGAGCGGATGACTGGGATCCTGGCTGTATCAGAAGGATCCTGAACACGGTAGCTCACAAGCTAAAGGGTTTCCCGATGGGTTTCACTGAGCTGCAAGTGGCTGAACCGGAGCTCGAGCAGAGAGGATGCTCGCTCGGCTCCTGTCCAAGTATGCTGCAAGATCAGGATCTGGCAGCCGAGCCATTCTGAGTAGGGAGAGAGCACTGGCGGCCAGAAGAAGCCCCGTTCCTTCCTGTGAGCCCCCAGGAAGGAGTGTGATGCAGCCAGCTACTGAAGCCCTAAGCAAACTAGGTAGCTAGAATGAGAAATAGAGATGTTCTGTTACCCTCCTGACCTGGGAATCGTTCTCTCTGATAGGAAGCGTTCAGAAGATGTGGCAGCCAGGGATTGCTTGAAAGGTCCTGATTTCCAGACTCCTAGAATCTATATAAAAACAGCTGCCTTGGGATGTCAGAGCCCCACGACATTCTGTTTTCAGGGTAGCGATTTCCCTAGGAAGGTCTCAGACCAGCTGTGTTGTTCTCCAGATTCCTTGGCTCCCTCACACTGAGGCTCTTGGGGGCAATGCTGGGTAACTAGTCGCTGCCCACTTAGGAGAAGAACCTTTTTTTTTTTTTTTGGTTTGGTTTGTTTTAAAATTCTCATAGGTAGATTCATTACCTGATTGGTGTGTTTGTAGTTTAGATATTGATTCGAAGGGATATGGTATTGGTTCCTGGACGGTGTCTCCCCACAGGTACAATTTTGAGGTTCTTAAAAAGATAGTAGATTTTCACAGAGAATCGAGCCATTTGATAAGCTGGGAGAGTGTGGGCTGTTCTTGATTTTTGACAGGGTGCTTTTACAATGAGAGATGCCAGGGTGGGCTTGGGCTTGCTTTCTTACCTTGCCTGAGGTCAGGGTTGGAGGTTGGCATTATCAGGTTTGCCTTTCTTGCCAATCTTACCACCAAATGCAGTCCGGGGGACGGCAGGAGAGGCAAAAATCTAACTTGCCGTGGAATGTGCCATCAGTCAGAATTGCAGTGGTCCAGGCAGGGCTAGGAGGTTTGGTGGTGTTGTCAAGGACCCAGGCAGGAGTGGAGGCCCAGTGGAGGAGGAGGCCTACTCAGTGGGCAGTGTAACCTTGACACAATAGTCACACTGAAGGTCACAGATCCAGACTAGGAGGAGATGTGTGAGGAGTTGCCGGTCTGGTTAGCAGTGGGCTAGGGGTGCTGAGAAAGCTATCTGATGATACTGATCAGTGATCTCAAAAACCGGGGAGGCCTGGGTGGGAGGAGTGGGGTTTCAGGAGCAAAGACGAGGGGATAATGTGAGGGCGCCCAGGCACCACGGCTACTCTGAGACAGAGTGTGATTAATTGCTTGTTGTTCAGGAAGACTCTAATTGCATCTTTCTGCTTCTCAGAAAGCTGGGTAGAGGGAGGTCTGTCACAGGGACATCTCAGCATTAGGGCCCAGGCACCGGATACATATTTGTTGACTGAATTTACTCATGAGCCTTTCCCCTGGAATGTGTTTGTGTTGCTTTCTGATTCTGAAGGTTTGCGGTTTCATCTTTGGCTGTCCAAAAACCCGGTTTCTCATTCGTCAAGCGAGCTTCTGTTTGTGCCCCAACAGAATGTTTAATAAGATCCTCATAAAAATAAAATTCCTCCGAACAAAGCCGTGCGTTTGTTATCTGGAAGATGTAACTGGAGGCGTCTTATCTTTTGGGGGACTTGATGCTTCTTCCATGGCAACTCGGGGCTTCAGTGAGCAGCTCCTCCTCTGCCGTGCTTGGCGGTGTTGCTGTCGGACCTGGCTTCTTTGCCAGGGATGGCTTGGTGGGTGACACCTGCAGCCGCAGTCTGGATTCCCATCCACCTGTTGCTTGTAGGTGACCCCGGGCATGCTGGATCGTCGTTCATTGGGAAGCCAATAAAAGAGACTCAGAGATGAGATTGTGCAGGGGCGCCTGCAGTTTCATAGGTGGAGGTGGTGGTGTGGTCTCCGGGTACCACCTTTGCCCTGTAGTGACCCCGCTCTCTCTCCCTGCGTTTCCCTCCTCTGGCTTCTCGTTTCCAACACCATGGGCTATTATTTATGCTACCGTTACTCACTCTTCACACCACCAAGGAAACTGCAGATCCTACTCCGTGCTGCGCCAGGGAAATTGACCCCAGATTTGTTAGCTGGGAACTGAATGAAACATTCGGAGGTGGGGCTGAATGAGCAAGGGCTTTCCACGGAGACCGCGGCCTCAGGGTGACTCATGTCACTGTGCTCCGGTCGCTCCTCACATTTCAGGGTCTTTCTCTTTTCGCACTGGGACCCCAGCCTATTTCTAAGCCAGCCATTTAGCACATGGCTAAGTTCCGGTTCCGCAAGAAGCCCAGTCTCAGTGTGTCGGTGAATGAACTGTAGGGAGAGATTCTTGCTGTCCACCTTGAGGGCAGGGGAGCTTGGTGAGAAGCAGAACTGTTTGGTGAAGTTAGCTTTGGAGAGCATCTTTTCCTGTCCCCACCAACCCTAAGCGATGCTGGGCATTGAACCAAGGGCCTTGTCTGTGCTAAGCAGGCACTCTACCGCGTGACCACTGAGCTACTCTACCAAGTGACCACTGAGCTACTCTACCAAGTGACCACTGAGCTACTCTACCAAGTGACTACTGAGCTACTCTGCCACGTGACCACTGAGCTACTCTGCCACGTGACCACTGAGCTACACCCCTTCCCACCCCTTTTGTGTTTTGCTCGACTAGAACCCAGACCCATTCCCATGCTTTGAGTACCTTGAGCCCCTATTTGCTTGAACTGTACAGTAGTAGGGTAGACACAGAAATTCGTAAGTGGAAGGTTTAAAAATACCATGGATCCCAGCATCATGGTGTGTCGCTACCCCTCCCACCCCTCAGCTGTCAGCATAGGGTTTCTTTATATCGTCTTTCTTCCTGGGCTGCCTCATTGTTTCTGGTCCAGCCAGGGTGTTTCTACACGGCCATGTGACCTCCATGAGGCTGGCTTTGTGGGTTTGAGGGGTCTCAGTGAGCTGTCTTAGGAAGCGCGCTCACTTCCCTCTGCCATCCGGGTGCTTTCCTTCGAGAGGATCTAGATATACTGGGATTGAACCATCCCTTCAGACATGGCTGAAGATCAGATGGCCAGTTTTCAGTGCCCCTTCCTTTCGGGATTGGGAGTTGTTTGCATGGTAATATCCTCAACGGTAATGTGGAAGCCAGCATGCCTTTCTAAAGGGCTTCTAGAAGGAGGGGGTGAGACAGAAAGCATACCTCCAATACCTGGTACATGAAAAGACCTAGTGACTTTCTCCTGCTCTGTTTCTTGCTATTTCTAACACGCCGGTCTATATTTCTGTAGAACTCTTTCATATGTCCTGAGAGACGATGGCAAGGACTCAGCAGTAGTTAGGGAGTTCCAAGTGTGGCCAGACCCACACTCAGCTCTCCAGGTCTTGGGAGGTTTTCTCTTGGAAATGCTTAAAATTTCTGGCCAACTACAAGAGTTAACATTGTGCTGACAAGAGGTGCTCTTTGTAGAGAAGTCGATTAGAGGACAGAAGGACAAGATTAAGTCCCAGATGGGCACTTTCCCATCAAGTTTGACTGCATCAAAGCAGATTTGTTGAAATGGCTCCCAGAGCTGGGCAGGCACATTAGCTGTGGGACAGCACGATAAATGAACAGGACAGTCTCAAGGAGCACTTGAGGAGTGCCGCCAACCCACACTTTCTTGCTAAATGAAGAGTGATGATCTTTCCATGGCCCTGTGCAGGCTGGGTCTCACTGGTCCTCAGGATCCTGGCACAGGAAGCTGGGTGGGCCCTTGGTGGATATGCATGCTTGAACTGAGCTTACCCATATGCTGATGGGTGCTAGAATTCAGCTATGTAAAAGATGGTGAATTCTCGCCAGAGAGGAAGGCGGAGAGGGACAGAGGGTGCTCGAAGCCTGGTCTCTCAGGGTACCCACTCTCAGGCTCGGTTCTCAGCCCTGCACACATCAGCTCGCTTAACACAGCAGCCCAAGAGGAGGCACTGCCTACCTCTCTCCCACTTTACATGTGAGGAAACTGAGGCACGGAGAGTGTGTGCTTGTCCGGGGGCTTCAGAGTCTCTTGACCACTGCACTGTGATGCTGTACCATATAAACACCACACATGGAAGAACTCAGGAAATGCTTGTAGGGTGCCAGGTTCACATGCTCATCAGAAGTAGACTCTGGGAAGGAAGAGCCACGAAGCTGGGGTATGTGTGAAGAGAGATGGCTTGCGGGTCAAAATGTCACTTTTGGTTTTGGCCTTTATGGGTTTGGTGACTAGGTGGCCTACATAGATCTCAGATTTCTTCTCATTTAGAGACATTTACCTGGTGTGTGTGTGTGTGTGTGTGTGTGTATGTGTGTGTATATACTTACATATGTGTATGTTTGTATATGTGAGTATATGTGTGTATGTATAGATGTGTGTGTATATGTGCATGTATGTGTGCATGTGTGTGTAGATATGTGTGTATATATACTTGTATATGTGTGTTTGTACATGTGTGAGTGTATGTGTATGTGTGTGTGAGAGTGTGTGTGTGTGTATGTGTGTATGTGCATGTATGTGCGTGTGTATATGTGTATGTGTGTATATATACTTGCATATGTGTATGTTTGTATATGTGAGTATATGTGTATATGTGTGTATGTATATATGTGTGTGTATATTTGCATGTATGTGTGTATGTTTGTATATGTGAGTATATGTGTATATGTGTGTATGTATATGTGTGTGTGTATATTTGCATGTATGTGTGTATGTGTGCATGTGTGTGTATATATACTTGTATATGTGTGTTTGTACATGTGTGAGTGTGTGTGTGAGTGTGTGTGTGTGTCTGCACACATTCTTACTTGCTAGAATAGTAGTTCATTGAGGAAGGAGACAGCATTGACCTTGCTCTGCATCCTGTCTTCAGACTGATTATTCAGAAGCTACACAATAAATATCTCATAGAGTGATCCAAGTTCTCTTCCCTTCTTCCTCTGCTGCAATAGTGTCTTCTGTGTAGCCCAGGCTCAGCCTCCTGAGTGCTGGGAATATAGGTGTGTACCACCGTGCACAGCCAGATCACGCTCGCGGCTGCCAGTGAAGACTTGGACTGTGTTCCTTCAGATTTCTGTTTTGTACTTCCAGTTGCTTCCCATTTAGCCCTAGTGACTTACTCCAGGGAGGTGGGGGAGAGGTGAAGGGAAGAGAGGGGAGGGGAGGGAGCATTCTCCCATTGGTCCTACTTTTATTGAGCTACTTAGGAGCACTGTGTATGTGTGTGTGGGGGGGGGTCTTCTTTTAAAAACTGTTTTTCCTAGAACTGCTGAAAAGGCAGGCATGATAGCGTATGTCACATGAGTATAGCATAGGTCTAGTAGTGTCCCTGTCCTGAGATGGAAAGTCTGTAAGCTGGCATGGCAGATGACCCAGCCTGCTCAATGGCAAACTACGGTAGAAGATGAGACTGACACCATAGCTGCCACCTGACCTCCATATACATCCTGTGGCTACGTGCACAAATTAACACTCAGATGTGTGAACACAGACAGAGGCAGAGAGAGACAGAGAAAGATACACAGGACAGATAGAGAGACAGACAAGAAATTGTTTCCTTCTGTATCTAGCCAAAAGCTCCATGACCTTGTGCTTCCTACCCACATCCCTATTGCAAGGAGTTTCATCTGTGTGTTTTGTTTTTTTTTAAATAGCCAACAATGACAGCCCCCTCTCGTTCTTCCTAAAGTCACCTATCCACTGTATTCAAGAGACTTAAATGGTAACCACCCTCAAGTGCCTGTTTATCTCCTGCCATTAACTGGATCTTGGGCTGGTTGCTCGTCTTGGGTTTTCTCTTTTCTCGCTCATTCAATTCTCTTCTGTCTAGTCAAGCACGTCTTGTCCTCCCGCTTGTCTTACCCCGTTCTCTGTTTAGACCGAGCGTGTGCCTGCCTCTAGGCCTTGGCAGGCCATTCTACCATCTTCTCATCTGTCTTAAAGAGGCCTTTAGGAACTCAGATCCAAACAGCCTGTCCCAGCCCTGCAGATCAGGTGCCTGAAGATCTGTCAAGTGTGTGCTTTGGTGGCCCCACCGACTCGTTTGCATGCTTCTTTGGTCCCTCGAGAAGGTAGTCATGGGCTAAGTGTGCTTCATGTTCCCAAGCTGCAAGTCTTCCTTTGCCCGAGCAAATCCCTCTTGGTTCTCTCTGTTTTGCCTTTTGTCTCCTGGCCTCTGTCTTTCACGGACCCTCCTGGAGGAATCATATATGTTAAGTAGCTCTTTTCCCCCCCCCATCCGTACAGTACAAGGACCATCTCAAAAGCTATTGACTTCCCTCAGCCAACAGTGCAAGCCACTGGGCTCTGTTAGCCCATATCTGGACACCTTTCTCCTTTGCTCTCTGGGCCCTGGGCACTGGTTCCCTCCCATCTCTCTTCTCAGGCTGCTCCTTCAGGATTTCTTTAGGCCCCTGAAACCTGCATACCACCCACCGCCTGCTGTCCCATTCAGTTCTTGACTTTACCTCCCCTCTCCCCGCGCCTCCTCTTCCTCATGTAACAAACAACCACTCCCCCTACCATTCTAGGCAAGAGAATGGTGCTGCCTTACACACTCCTGCCTTTGCTCCTCCGGCACTGGCAAGGCTCTTTGATGACACTTGCACCTGTGCCACTGTTCTGTCCCCCCCCCCCATCACCCCGATGGACACTTGCTCAGACTGGTGCAGTAGGCTCCAAGTGAGCCCTCTGCCTCTGCTCTTCCTGGCTGTAATCCATTCTCCAGAGTGGAATTCCTCCAGAGCCCAGGCTGGATGATGTAATTGTCCTGTGAAGACCTTCAGCGGCATCTCTGTGCACAGAGTTAATGGCCTCTCCTGAACTTGACATTCAAGTGTAATGTGCCAAGACCCTGGCCTGTGTTCCCAGTCCTACCTTCTTCTTGTCCCCTAGATCTGGCCAAACTACCCAGGGCTCAGTGAGGACAGAGCTGTGTCTTCCTTTTGCCACAAACAGGGCTTTGCCTGGACCAGGTCAAACTTTTGTCAGATTGAATTAGACTGAAGTGGTCTGGGTTCCCTCTGCCCAGGTTATACATCGTCCTCTGAGCGCTTCCTGTGTGCCCAGATCTATTCTAAGAACTTTTCATGTCTATCTCACAGACTCCCATAGTTTACTTGACAGACACCAAGACCCTGGGAAGTTACTTTGTCTGGTTACCCTGTACCCACCACCCAACTCCACACAGTCTCGGCTTTGCTAGTTCATGTGAGAAGGACACATTTGTCTAGATTGTCAAGGTAAAGGAACAGCTTTCCAGAGGGGTCACCCACACAGTCAGTACTGTCACGCCACTCAGCAGTATCTGTTGCGTTTAGACAATAAAGCTGGAAATGACCAAGCCTGGCTCGCCTTGAGGATCACACAGACTGTCCCTTTAGCTCTACAGCTCATGAAAACATTCTTTATTTTGGGGGACTAACTGTAGCATCCCCCTGAAAAATCCAGGCTTGAGGTTAGACAGGCAGGGGCTCCCCTCTGGGTCCCACCCCTTGCCAGTTTTGAGAATGAGACGCTTAACTTCTTTCAGATTCCATGGGGCCTGTAGTAGTGTCTGTCTGGTAGGTCTCCTGCAGAGACAGGGCTGGAGCAGGGCGGGTGTTCATGTTCTGTTGGCTGTTGTTACTGAGATGTGTGGACGGATGCGAACCAGGGTGCTCTCAGCTCTCTCTGTTCCTCCTTGCTTTCTCTCTATAGAGACTGGTTTCTGCCCATTGAGAGAATTCGGTTCCATGTGGGGTGCCTGACAGGTGCCCTAATGTCTGCACTCAATTTTTAACTCTTACCGAGTGTGTAATGTATCTGTTAAGTCTATATTTCTCATGGTACGCTCTTTGTCAAGATCCAGTTACAAGCACGCCTTTATATCCCAGCACTCGGGAGGCAGAGGCAGGCGGATTTCTGAGTCCAAGGCCAACCTGGTCTACAGAGCATGTTTCCGGACAGCCAGGGCTCCATCAAGAAACCCTCTTCCTGCCCCCTTTCCCCCCCAAAAAAAAACCCAGTTACAGTGGGCTTTGTGCCTTGTTACCTGTCCCCTTGTTACCTTGTCACCTGTTCTGTCTCACCCTCGAGTGCTTGAGTGTCCCCAAGGTAGGTAAGTGTGTGTCATGAGATGCTGCTGCCCCACAGGACCGAGCAGTCTCCTCTGATGTTGGGCCGAGAGCCTTCTGTGCACTTAGTCTTGATCCTGCATAGAAGTTTTCATTCTGGATTCCTTTGTCCATGATGATCTGTATACTATCCTGCCAGATGTCCTGCACACTATCCATCCATCTACCCATCCATCCATCATCCATCCATCCCATCCATCCATCCATCCATCCATCTTCCCTCCTTCCCTCCATCCATCCTTCCATCTACCCATCCATCCATCCTCCATCCATCCATCCATCCTCCCTCCTTCTCCATCCATTCCATCCATACCTCCATCCATCCATCTCCCCCTCATCCATCCATCCATCCATCCCTCCTCCCTCCATCCATCCATCTCCATCCATCCTATCCATCCTCCATCCTCCTCCCTCCATCACCCCTCCATCCATCCATCCTCCATTCCATCTCCATCCATCCATCACCTCCCTCTGCATCCTCCATCCTCCATCCATCCATCCATCTCATCCTCATCCATCCTCCCTCCATCCATCCATCCTATCCATCCTCATCCATCCTCCATCCATCTCCATCCATCCATCCATCCATCCATCCATCCATCCTCTCATTCCATCCATCCATCCATCCTCCATCCATCCATCCTCCTTCATCATCCATCCCCTCATCATCTATCCGTCCATTCTTGCATCCATCCTCATCCATCCTCCCATCCATCCATCCATCCCATCCATCCATCACGCATCCATCCTCCATCCATCCATCCTGCATCCATCTTCCACCTCCATCCATCCATCCATGACCATTAATGATCCAGGCTCCTGGCTCACAGGGTCATAAATGTGCCACAGGTTGCATCTGCCCCACTGTCCTCAGTCCACATGCCCCATCCACCACACTGGACTTAGAGGATCAGCTAGTCAAGGTAAACACTGTGCTGCCCGTCCTCAGGGCCACTCTCACGGTTAGATTCAAATTTGGCCACTCAAATTATGAGGACCAAAATGGGGATGGCCAATTTAGACTAGACCAGGAAGACATTCCCTGAGCTGAGCACTAGGAGTCTGTTGGAGGAGTTGAGTCACCTGAAGGTGACACTCCTGACCACCTGAGAGCTGGTCTGGAAGTCTACACTGAGCTCCATGAGGTGCCAGGCCCTCATGGCATGGCCTGCAGTGAGTCTCATCGCAAGGCTCCTGCCTGGCGGTGAGGCGAGCACTCATTCACTGGATCGTTCACTCAGCAAAGTCTTTCTGTCCTACTGATCACCATGTATTTCCAGGCACTGAGGAGTCAACATTGAAGAGAGGAGCAACGTCCTTGCCTGCATATCTATCAGAATGCCAGAGTTGGCTCTGATGGCCATCCAGCAAGGTTGTTCCGGAAGGGAGAAGAGCAGACTTTGAAGCCAGGACCACCTCCTATGAGTGCCAACCAACCACAGCTATCAGAGCACCAGAAGCTGAGCTTCCAGATCCTCGGGCAGTGTGGTATTGGTTGAGGTCAAGAGCTTGGCCTTGCATGGGGTAGCTCTGATAGGAAGGCTTTACAGATTGGGTTGAGCATGACAGATCTCATTTCTAAAGATATGTCTCTGACCATGTGGGAGGTCGTTGGCAGAGGGATGAGGTTAACTCCGGAGTTTGATTAGGTATTCATTCAGAGAACAGGTAGAGAGGTGTGGACAAAATCCACATGGGAACAGTATTAAAAAAAAAAATCACATGCCTGGCTTTATTTTTATGAATAGTGAGGGTTTTGATAAATGGTTTTTGTGCCACGTATTAATCATTCTAGAGCAAATGTTTCTCTTCACCTGGAACCCATGGGTGGTAGCAGTGGTGGCGGCAGAGCGTGTGTGGTTGCTTATCTAGGTGTACATATGCCCGGCACTCTAAAGCTGGGTCTGAAGCCACCCTCCCCCCCCCCCCCCTGGAGAGTGGCATCTTTCACATTTCCAGGAGGCTGCGACGGGCACCACTGTGTATTTTAAAACAGGCTTATAAAGTTAGTTCATAAATTTCAGAATGTACAGTCTTAAAAGCCAGCGTATTTTTGGAAACACTGCTGACGGTTTTTAAATTCTCTTGTACCACGTTATACAGCTTGTGGTTACATATATTTTTAGTGCCGTTGGCCATAATTAAGGTGAGGCCCTCGGCTGAGCTAATTTCGATGACTCTGGTGTTAGGATCTAGTTGGTTGTCTCTGAAGCATGTGCGACCTGTGGTCCGTGATCGGGCAGCAGATTTCTCAGGCAGCGGTGGGCTTCCTGAAGAAGCAGGTGGACGGCTTGATTCTTGCTCAGGATGCTAGGCCGAGGAGTTCGAGACCGCCTGCTCCCTGTTCTGCTCTGTGGGGTAGGAGTACACACTGGGTTCTCTAAAGATACGAAGTATTTCTGCTAATAGCGTTCATGGACTTTTCTTAGCTCTATGGATTATTTATAGGTACATCATTGGGAAAACTGCATTTATCCTCTTTCTTAAATATGACGGTTCCGTGGGAAACAGTTTTTTTGGGTCCAATGTAATGTTAAGCAAATATGTTCTCTAGGCTGTAGAGGGGCTGGCAACCCCACTTCCTCCTCCGTCTTGCACTGTCCTCTCTCTGCGCTCTCTGGGCCTCTGTAATTACAAAGCAGATGTATATATTAGGAAGAGATGTTGATTTCAGAGTAAATTTTTCTAGAAAATAGAAGCTGGGGAAAAAAAGGAAAGCTCAAACTTGGCTTGGCTCTAGAAGAGACAGCACTGCTGTGCGTGGGTGAGTGGCTGCATGCACTCGCTGCTTGGGGGAGCGGCCCCCCTCCACGGGGGCAACTGGCTGTGCATCCAAGATGCGGCGAGGGAGGGTGCGGTGAGGGGTAGGCGAGCAACGGGTGGGCAGGCGGCATGCTCCTTTATTAGCGTCTTCATTGTACTGGATCCCATCCAGTCCAGAGCAGGAACTGGCCTAGGCTTCCGACATCGTATCCTGTTACTCAGTTTTAATTGTCTCACCCCCGCTCCCCCGCCCCGCTCTGGAGTGGTGGAGGGAGAGTTGCTTTTGTGCATGTGGCTTGAATTGTGTCCGGGGGTGGCTATGGACCGACTCAGTTGTGGATGCTTTTGGGTTCCTAGGCTGTCTTGAGCTCTGGCCTGGCAACAAATGCAGCCACTTGTGGATAGAGGTCACTGTATCCCGGATGACCTACCCCTCTCTTACCTCCATGACTTTGCCTTTCTGTCCAGAAATCCCCAGTACTGTCTGCTTGTCCAGTGCTGTCCAGCCAAGCAGTCAAGATGAGATTTGAACTCACAACCGATTGTAGGCGCTTTTAACTGTCTGTCAGTCAAATAGGGTAGGTGTAGAGGCTTCTAAGATCAACCCTTAATCACACTCACAGGTGCGCAAAAGCCCCGTGTCATGAGGATGATAGCATTGGTCCCACAGGATTGCGGAGATCTGGATGAGGGAGCCTGTGAAGTACATAAAACTTGCTTCCTAAGTGGCTCTCCGACCATTGGCAGGGCTGGTGCTCATTTTCCCTCTGGGACAGTCCCTGAGATGAGAAATAGAGGCTTCCTTTACGGGGTTTCTCAGCCCGGCATTGGTGACATTTGGGGCTGGATAAGTCCTGCAGGTTCCTCCTGGGATGATAGGGATTGCCGAGCAGTGTCTGGCTCCTTCACACTGAGTGCTAATAGCACTTCCACCTCTACCCTTCACCCCGCCCTCCGCACCCACCCTGCCCCCACCCCGCCTCACTACTAAGATTATAAGAATGTTCTAAATATCACCAAATGTATCCTGGGGAAGAGCCACTGAGCTGTAGGAGAGAGTTCCATTTTTTTGTAAAGTGAGATTTATTCCTGTGTTTTATGTTGCGTGTTTTCCTGCACATCTGTCTATTTCATCAGTTTCCAGCAGTTCTGGGCCATGGACATGCACCAAGGCCTCAGATTCTGATGAAGTACCCCACAGAAGAGTGGTTTTGTTTTTTAAACGTCCCTTCAACAATATAAGCTTTAAATAAACACCATGCTTGCATCAGACAAGACCCTTGATGTCTGAAAACCGAAGCTGTGTGAGGTGGTTTGGCTGCTCTCAGTTGCGCTCTCCAGCTGAGGGTCACCCTCCCGAGCAGGAAAAGCCACCGTCAGTCACTTTAGAAGCTGGTTAGTGATAAACCTAAGAAAGTGAGTAGAGGAAATGTTTTGGAGTGTTTGTTGGGGCATGCGGATCTCCACTAAGAAGGTTTGGGGACTGGAGAGATGGCTCCGTGGTTAAGAGCCCTTGCTGCTCTTAGAAAGGACTCAGGTTTGGTTTCCAACACCTGCATAGTGCTTACAACCGCCTCTAGCTCCAGTTCCAGAGATCTGATGCTCTCTTCTGGCCTCTTCAGGCTCCTTCATGTACTTGGGTGCACATACAGCCTCAGGCAAAACACAACACTCAGGGACATAAATGTTTAAAAAAAAAAAAAAAGTTTCTATTGGAGCTTGTCATTGGTACTATGAGTTGATTGCCTTACTTTACTGAAGATAAATATCATGTAAGTATTGTGAGCTATGTCTGGCTTTATTGCTTTTTTTTTTAATGAAATCCATGGAGATAGTATAGTTAAATTAACTTATGTGAGCATCATGGCGCATGCCTATAATCCCAACCTTTGGAGGCTGAAATAGGGGGATCCCGTGCTGGCATTCAGCCGACGCTATATAGTGCAACCCTGTCTCCAAACAGCAGAAAAGGGCAGGTGTCATGGGCTCAGCTGTAAAGTGTGAGTGGTAGGATCATTGGAAGGACAAACAGTTCCCTAAAGTTGTCCTGTGTCACAGGTGTGCATCGCGGTACATACACGCACACATCCACTACATAAGTAAAACCGTAAACTTATTAAATGATAGAAAGCGCTCTGCTCAGTTACTGCCTGACACTTGTACTTCTCTGAAATCCAGACCAAAGTGAGGTCCCACCAAAGAGTGACTGACCACAGTCTGCTGGCCTCACAGGACGTGGCCAAAGTGCCACCTGGGAGCTAACATGGAGGTCGGCCACGCCGGAGTGTTGAAAGCCTTGACTTGAAACCACGAGCAGGTTCTTCTAATGAGCACACCCGGTTTTCCATCCCGACTATCCATCAGAGAGCAGACACATCATTATGGAGTTTAATGGAGAAGACACTGTCAGGCCAAGCCCTTGGTCCCCAAGCAGACTGCGTCAGTCTGGGTGAGCCCCATCCCCAGCTTTGGTTGCAACAGTTCCATCTCCTAGTGATGCTGGTTCACCTGGACTGAGGGACAGGAAGTGACTCTGCCCTCCACCCCCTCCCATGTTACAGGACGTTCCCAGAGCGGGGGTGACCTTTGCCCTCCACCCATCCCCGTTGTTTGTGAGGTTGCCACCGCAGGTTGAGTTTAGTCCCAGTGTTCCCTCCGAGCCTTTTTTTTAGTTGTAATTTTTATTTATTCTTCAAAAAAAAAAAAAAAAGATTTCTTTAGCATATTTAGTCTGAAGAGCTCTTAATTGCCGATAGTTAGAACTCTTAAATGTGAACAGTTTGTCAGGCATCAAAACGGCAGAGTGAAGAGCCGGACATGGGGCGACTGCACGCTGTCTCCTGCGGGTGCTCGGCTCCGGCTTTCTGGGCCCTATTAACCAGTGACCTAGAAACACTTTGTCTTCCTTTCCTTTTTGGTGAATAAGCAATCTGTTTTGTACTCAAACCAGCGAACATTGAGCGTTCGGCTCTGCTGGAGCCCTGCCTCCATGTGTCATTAAGGGAGCCACACCCCTCCCCACCAGCACAAGGCACATGTAGTGGTTTTTCTAAAAGGGTGCTAGCTTCTGCAAGGAACTGTGGCCTTGGCTGTCATCCATGATGTGTGCCCCTTCGAGACGAGTGGATGACCCTGGATCACTGAAGGACCAGGGACTGTCCCTGTCTCCTCAGGGGACCTGGGCTTGCTCTCTAGTGGAGCGAGGGAAACTCAAGACTACCCCAAGCAAACCTTACGAAGGCAGGGCTCTTTGTGTGTGTGTGTGTGTGTGTGTGTGTGTGGTGTGTTACACGTACGCGCAGGCGCACTTGTATTTTGGCTAGGAAGTAGGCTTGTGAGAAGTGATTAAAATTTCTAACCCAATGTGAGAGTTTAAAAAAAAAAAAAGATTTATTTCTGGATTTTAATCCCCGTTGCCCATTTCTATGAATAATCACTGTTTGTCTTGATGTGAATAACAGCACACAGCACAGTCAGCCCCCTGAGTGTTACCATTTCAAGCAACTGTTTTAGGCCTGTGAGGCATGTGCTATTTGCAAAGTTGCAGGGATCTTAATAAAAATGGCAACAGCCATAGTAATGGCTGACATTTGTCAAACCCTCAACGTGCCAGGGATGTGCTTAGGGCTCTGCATCTGCTCTCTCGTTACACCCATTTTACAGGAGGGGAGCCTGAGGCTCGGGGCTCACATAGCTTGCTAGTGACAGGCTAGGTTGGACACAGAGCAGCCTGACTCCAATTGTTGATTTCCTTGGCTGCCGCTGAGTGTAGAGAAAGCTGTCAGCAAGTCAGTCAGGTGTCTCATGTCGCTGCAGGAGACTGACCTCTTTTAGGCTGGGAAGTAGTCTGGGGCAGCAGAAACAGAACTTGAACCTGCTGGGAAGACCCTGAGTGCTCATCAGTAACCGGCTCCTGCAGTCCTGTTACCAAGGCAACGACGACGACGGACCTCGGGGCAGCAGTGGGCACCGCCATGTCCCTCCGTGCATTGGAACCTTGGCTTGCTGTTGACAGGACTTTGTCCTTCACCGGCCACTGAGGGACACTAGATTCTCATCTATGCCCATAGCTAACCCACAGGGCACCTGTGTATGGGTGCGAGCGCCCTTCCAGGATACTCCCTGTATAGCTCACCATGAAATGTTTGTGATGTTTCCTGAGCATGGCACCGGGTGAATCCAGCCATTCTTAGTCGCCCGCTTCCTATAGACTGACAGAAACCGTTTCTCGGCCAGCAGGTTCCTTCACCTCAGCAGGCTTCGCTTTCCTCCCGTGTAACACGAGGATAATAAGTCGTATCTGCCTCAGAGGTGTGAGGGGTAAACAATTAAAGCATGTCTGGTGTTGAGGTAGAACTAGGTGTGTCCCAGAGCTCAGAGAGCAGACACATCTCACGTTGGCACTGTGACAAGTCACCACGAACTGAAGGCGTAAAAGAAACACACGCTTGCTATCTTGTATTTCGGGGGTCAGGGGTCCTAGTGGGTTTTTCTTAGGCTGGAGTCAGCTGAGACAAGGCTGTGCTCTGCCTGCAGGCTTTGAGGAGAGGCAGCCTCCTCCATGCCTTGTCCAGCTCCTAGAGGTCACCTGTTTGGGAGCTGGGACTGGTAGTTCACCATCTTTGTGTATGTCTGTGGTGTGTGTGTATATATGTGTGTGCACATGTACATACATGCACATGTATATACATGCCTCATGTCACCTGTGTGGATGGAGGTCAGGGGACAGACAACCCTTAGTCTTGGTCCTTGCTTTCTATGACCAAGAAATGAAATGGTTAGCCGGGCGGTGGTGGCGCATGCCTTTAATCCCAGCACTTGGGAGGCAGAGGCAGGTGGATTTCTGAGTTCGAGGCCAGCCTAGTCTACAGAGTGAGTTCCAGGACAGCCAGGGCTACACAGAGAAACCCTGTCTCGAAAAACCAAAAAGAAATGAAATGGTTTGAGATGGCTCTCTTGTTTTCTGGCTCCAGAGGCTCAACCACTGAGCCATCCCTCTCAGCCTGACGCTGCGTCTTCTAAGCCAGTCATGCAGCGTATTTATATCTCTGACCCTGTACCCTGCCTCCATGTTTGGCCTTCTGTCCCCCACTAGGGCCTTTGTGAATAGTTGTTCAGGTCACTTAGGATAATCTCTGCATTTCAAGATCATTAACCTAATCACAAGACAGAGTCTGTTCACTGTGAAGTAAGGTCTGTGTAGCTTCTGGATTGGACAGCTGCATCTCTGGAAGGGAATGAGAATGACCTTTGGCCTACGACCGTAAGCTTGCGCTGGTTATAGAAAGCCAAACCGAACGGAACGGACAGGCTTGGGGGAGCGACAGAGAACTTTACAGTGTGGTGTTACTAAAACCACTCAGTCCTGTCTGCTCTGCCTCAGGGCCAGTGTGGCTGCTGTCCCCTGTCCCCAGAGCATCCTTCCTCCTTGATCTTGTGTCCATAGAACCTTCTCAGCCTTCAGGTCTCAAATGCCACCTGAAGTGTGACTTCCCAGGTCACGTTCCCTCACTTAACTAAAGCATGTCTTGACCTTACGTGTGCCACCATGTTATCAGGTCACACCCCCCTTTCCTCTCAGGAAGCCTGTCTCATCCATAAGCTTTTCGGGATCGTCCCTAGACCATCAGCTTTGGGAGGAGCCCGTATCAAGTGCTCTCTGCTGTGCCGAGTGTCTCCTAGTGAGTGTTGGTCCATACCTGTTGAGTGTGTCAGCGAGCCAGGCTCGCCTGTGCATGGCATGCTCACACTTCTGTGTGTGGCGGGTTCTTGTCTCACTGTCCTGCTGCTGTACAGCTGTGCAGACCAAGGCTCCAAGAAGCCAGTTGTGGCCCCGGGTTCCCTTGAATCTGGACCTTCCTGCCCAGTGGGTTAGCGCCTCTAGAAGATTCTGAAGCCAGCCGCGCTGCAGAAAGCAGGCAGGCCTCTCATCTCCACTGCCGATTCCTAACACAGCTTGGGACATACAGGCCACTTGGCTTTTTTTTTTTTTTTAAATCATTATTTTTATGTTTAGGTCTGTTGTGTCGGGTCTGGACTCCCCTGCCAAGATTAGCTCCATGGAAAAGAAACTTCTCATCAAAAGCAAAGAGCTGCAAGACTCTCAGGACAAGTGTCACAAGGTATTTATCTCCGCAGCTGGCCTCCGTCTTTGCTCCAGGATCCTCCCATCAGTCTATGCCAAGGGATCTGCCGGGGGCCGCTGCTGGCATTGAGCCGCCTGAGCCGTAGAGAGCGAGGTGCCGCTCCCTCGCTGAAGCCGCGCCTCCAGCAGCTCAGAGGGAGATGAATTCGGGCCCAGACATTGCCATAAATCCTTTAAATCTTAACCAGAGGAGGCCCCGGATTTAAAAACGGCCCGTTTCTCAGCATGACCCAGCCCGATGTCCGCTTCTTCTGGCAGGCGGCCTGGGTCCTCACCTGGGGCTGAGACGCGTCCCATCTGCTCGGAGTGAGGCGAAGTGTGTCTTCCCAGTCCTTTAAAACTCCTGCTCGGTCACTGCGGCCACCGTGCTGACTATGCTCGCGTCTCTTAACACTCACTGTTCCTGCTCAGGGGCAACTCTCTGAGAACCTAATAAGAGACCACTGCTTCTGTGGGACGCCTGAGAGGACAGACGAATAAGCCCCTCTCGGCCTGGTCCCGGATCTGTCCTCTAGGTCTTTGCAAGGAGATGGGGGGGACCAAGATGGATTTAGGATAAAATTAAACTGACATCTGAATAAGCCAGACCAATACAAAAAAAAAAAAAAAAAAAAAGAGGCAAGGCAAACAGGTGATTCACAATGCTGGTGGCTTCTGTGCTAAGTGGGTTAGAGAAGTGACCTTGCGAAGCAGGACTTGGATGACAGGGCTGACCTAGCCTTTGGTGACTGTCTTTTTGAAGAACTGTATGCTCCTGGGCGAAGAAGCAATGGTATTTACACCCCAGCTCTTGGTGAATTAGCGGTAACCTCTCCCCAGGCCACCAGGTGGCCTAGGGTCCCCGCTTGACAAGTGACTGTCCCCCCCATGCAACTCCCCGACTCCCTCCCCCCTGCCCACCCCGGGGTCCGTTTTAACCTGTGCATGTGTTTATTTCAGATGGAGCAGGAAATGACCCGGTTACATCGCAGAGTGTCAGAGGTGGAGGCTGTGCTTAGTCAGAAGGAGGTGGAGCTGAAGGCCTCTGAGACTCAGAGATCCCTCCTGGAGCAGGACCTTGCCACCTACATCACAGAATGCAGTGTGAGCCTTCCCCAAAGCCCCCTTCCCTCGAAGGTGGCACTTCCTGTCGTGTGTGTCTCATCCTGTTTCATGACAGCTCCATGAGGCACGTCACAGCCAATAGCAGAGAGTAGAGAGACACCGAGTGGAAAGGCAAGCTCTGGCAGAGCAGCCTGCAGAGTTAGCAGGAGCGAGTGAGTGAGGTGTGAGGCCCCCTAGGAGTCAGGCTGGAACTGGCGCTCAGCAGCCAGCCAGTGCGCCAGTGCGCCAGTGCAGGCTGCGAGCTTTCCCCAGTCCCAGAGACGGGAATCAAGGGTCACTGAAGCCTTCTCAGAGGATCCTGACGTCTGTCCCAACCTCTCTGGTCTAGGCTGTGTCTGGCATGATCAGCTTTGAGAACTAAACCCCCAAATTTGTATCAGAAAACATAATTGGGATCTATCCGGAATGACTTTTTTATTCCCGTAGAAGCACTGTAGCCCAGGAGCCTCGGCCTCTGAGACCCAAGCTCTCATTATTTCCATTACGACTCCATTTTTTTCCTTTCCTTCACGAGAGTAGACTGTCTCCTTCATTGTCTTGTGGAAGTGTTCAGTCAGGTGTCCTCTACCATGCCCAGTGAAACACAGATCGTTAAGAGGTTTGAATCTCACTCACACGTTCTTAATAAAAGGTATTTCTTCTATTTTTTTTTTCTTTTCTCACGAGGGAGAGGAAATCTATAGACTGTGGCTGATTGAGAATAACCGCTATGTTTGCCTTCCAGACTTGGCTGCCTTTCAGTGGTGGGTGAAGTTTACAGCTGTGTATTTCTGATGTCTCTCTCAATGCTATGGAAGCCTGGGGGGTGGGGTGGGGCGGGGACTGATGGATCATAGGTGTCTAGGAGGCAGGTCAGGAGGCCAGCCGGTAACCAACTGGACTCTGAAATGACAGCCAGGTAGACCATGAAGCTGTTACTTCTTTGAAACAGGCGTATGCACCTGAGAATCTGGAAAAGCTTTTCATGTCCTAGATTACACTAGATAATCACGGAGGTGGAGGTTCTAACAGACACAGGATCTTACTGGTTTTCAGTCCTGAACATCCTACAAGTGAGTAGGTGCCCGGGAGTTTCAGGCTCCGCCCCCGTAAGGTTGCGAGCTTGCGACGACGTTTCTTTCTCACCAAGTAGCTTTCACAGGGTGAAAACTGGAACCGGCAACCGAGTTGTCTACTGTGGCCCATCACCCGAGACCATCCCGGTGTCCGCGAAGCTCTCCTAATGAAACTTTTCAACCAGAACAGGATCCGCGGGGCATCCCTATTAAAATCTTTGCTTTCCGCAGAGCTTAAAGCGAAGTTTGGAGCAAGCGCGGATGGAGGTCTCCCAGGAGGATGACAAAGCTCTGCAGCTTCTCCACGACATCCGAGAGCAGAGCCGGAAGCTCCAGGAGATCAAGGAGCAGGTAAGACCGCTCACTCTGAGCCCGCTCGCCGCCCAAGCCGTGGCCCACCACCCGAGACGTGCGCCCCTCACCCCCCACCCCCACCCTCCAGCTGCCTCTAACCACTGCCTCAGGCTCGTCTGAAAGGCAGACTGCGGGCATAACGGTGGGGACACAGGGAGTGGGATACACAGGCAGGTCACATGGAGCCCGTAGCTTCTCCGTGATTTATATAAACCACACCAGCTTGCTTGTCTGCTCCTATTGAAGGCTGCGACTCATAATATCAACTGTTTTTAATAAAGAACACTAGTGGACAAACTTCACCTAGGGCTAGATCGCCATGGCCTCCTTCCTATTTTCTGTGCCTATTTCCATGTCCCAGGGCAAGTGTGACTTTTGTATTCTTAAATGGTTAGAGAAACACACACACACACACACACACACACAAGAGAGAGAGAAAAGAGAGAGAGAGAGAGAGAGAGAGCGAGCCAAAGAGAGATTTTGTGACATGTAATTTTGTAAAATTTAAATTTAAGTTTACATAAAGTTTACTGGAACACAACCATACTAATTTCCCTTATGGTGGCTTTTGTGTTACAGAGGCAAAAAAGAGCCCTGTTTTCAGAGTGTGTGGCTATAAAGCTAACTTTCTGACAAAAGTTTACCAAACACTGCTTTGGATGGTTCTAAAGGAATTCAGTATTTTTAAATAGCTTTTCTGATTCACTTTCGGTTGTCAAGAGAGACCAAGATCATTCATAGTTTCACTTATATATCTATAAAAAAAAAAAAAAAAAAAAAAAAAGAAAGAAAAGAAAGTCCTAAAAGAAGAGTCTAAGCCATTGAGAGCCAGGCAGTTTGAGCAGGCACAGTAAGTCTGAGCGTGCGCCGCCGTCCCGAGTTTCAGGAGAACAGCGACCTTTAAACAGCCCGCTCCTCTCCCGCTCTCTTTCCAAACGGGTTTCCTCGGCTCATTTTTATATCTCATTGTTTTCATTTTAGCTTGGGTTTTTTTTTTTTTTTTTAAACTGTCTTCTGAAGATGCTGTAAATAGAAACTTTAATGAAGAGCTAGAAATGAGTAAGCTGATTTATCAGGGGCCAGGCAACTCATTCACTTCAGGAAACCTAACGGGACACTGATAGAAGCGAGCTTCCGGGATTCACAGCTCCGCCACCCTGGCGGGAGGATGGCGCAAGTGGACGGTGCAACCTGGGCGGGCACGGGGGAAGGGGACACGGACAGCGCAACCTGGGCGTTGTCGATGCCGACTCTCCTTGTCACCTCAGTATGTTTTAAGTGATGGGTTTGACAAGCCTCCTGCCGCGTAAGAACATTATAAATAAATGTGCACAGGGAACTTTACAAATGGGTCATCAAGTCCTGGCACAGTCCCCCTCTGAGGCTCTGAAGGGCACACGCGTGCTCTGAGACTTCTGACAGGTGACTCATACACCTTTATCAACATAGCTTTTCTTCCTCTCCGTCCCAAAGGTTGCGGGAGGTAGGGTTCTTCATCTCCCGTCAGTTCTTTGTGTTTGGAAATTAATTTAGGGGATATCCTGGGGAAATGAAAGCTGCCTTTGGCCACCAGAGGGTGTTCATGAGTTCCACAGAAAGAATTAATCAGGACATTTTGCAAAGCTCTGTGCTCTGGTGGTTGAGTTCAAAGAGCTGTCTTTGGTGACTCAGGTCACAGGCACTGTGCATGTGGAGTTTCAGATTTAATGACTGCCAAAAGTTCCCATCGGGGCCACAGAAAACTTTTCGGTTCTAGATTTTACTTCTCTTCAAAGGAGGATGTGTTTTAAATGGTGTGTTTTTGTTTTGTTTTGTTTTTTTAAGGCGCCCACTGTTTGTAGACACAGAGAATGCATATAACCCTTCCAGCAAACTCACAGTTTTTAGTTTTTGGTGCATTGACTTCTCACAGATTTAGGAAGAACCCCCAGATTTTTCTTTCAGAACTCATTTTTTGGACACCTGCTCATTTTTATTCTTAATCCTGACGTTTACCCAGTTATTTCTTATGGAGCATGCCTAGCAGGGCCCCCTCATGGTTGGACTCCAAAAATCACAAAACAGGGCAACAGTTTTCAAAAGTCACTGGAGCTCCCAGGACTTCCGGAAGTAGGACCATCCCCACACAGTCACTGTAGGCGGACTGTCAGTTGTCCGTTTCTCCGTTCTGACCCTTCAGCTCAGTTCCATGAGCCATTCCATGCTGAGCCACAGCCGCCTTCCCAGCTACCCTTCTCAGCTTCCTCCCAAAGCAGGGATTTGCTAAGCTGTTGGCTTTATGGGGTTTCCTTAGAGTCTCCATCCTAACAGAAGACTGGCTGGTGAGAGGGTTCTTCTGCTGCCTGTATCAGTTGAACCTGGACTCCAGGAGCAAAGGGGTGATGTGGATGCTTGCTTTCCCTCCAGTGCAGGCAGCTCAGGAAACAGACAGCAGGGTGGGGACTGGGGTCAGGTGTGTAGGCGAACTTTTGGGCTACTTTATTGGGTTCTTATATCTCTACCTCCCTTTCAGCTCTTATTCCACCCTTATCCCTTCCAACTCCCCAACACTAGGCAGGAGAGAAAGAAGGTTAGAGGAGGAAGGGGGCATAGACTACTTCCTGCTGATTAGGGGCTTCGAGTTCCTTGGACCAAGTCCAAGCTTCGTAGTCAGGCTATCCAATTTCTTTTGTCTCTTTGCTCACGACCACTTGACAAACTGCAGCACAGGAGCAAGCCAGGGCTCTCGAATTTATACTTTCAAAAGTTCCCAGAATTCCAAATTCCATGCACTCACAGAAACAATCTGCAGCTGGCACAACCACACCCCTGCTAGAGCACAAGACAAATCATAATCACCTGCTATGAAGCCGCCTCTTATCCTACACCTGGGATTAAAATAAAAACATTTGCATAACATAACTGGGTTTTTAAAGAAACCAAAATTCTCACTACACAGGTGCTTTTGTCCTTGCTCTGAAGAAGAAAAAAAAAATAAATAAGAAGAACCTAAAACAACCCACAATAGTTATATTTTCTTTGCAAGTTTAAGAAGGAAAAGGGAGAGTTGGATAAAGGTGCTTGCCTTACAGCATGAATACCTGAGCTTGGTCCCTGAGACCCCCAGGGTGGTGGGAGAGTCCTCCTCCTACACAGGCCACAGCATGGTTCAGACAGACAGACAGGCAGGCAGGCAGGCACACACACAAGCATGCACATGGACATGCACAAATGTTGTCCAGTTTTTTTAAAGGGTGAGTTTAGTCCAAAAGGTGGCCAAGATCTTCTGGATCTTTGCTGCCCTCGCACTCGAGGGGGCTGTGTCTGCTGGCAGGCTTCCTTTTACTCTCAGCATAACAGACTGGGGGCCGGGGGCAGGGAATAAAGGACCACTGTACTCTTAGAGTGGAACAATAATGATATTTCCAATATGTATAATAATCTGGAGTAATAAATAGCCTATAGTATTTGAATATTTTAATCTTTACTTGTATGTAGCCCAGGCTGGCCTTCAGTTTGGATTCCTCCTGCCTCAGTCTCCCAAGTGCTCAGATTTCAATTTTTTTCCTTTAAATTAAAAATATTGAGCTTATAGGTCACAAGTACTGCTTTTATAGATATATTAACATTTAACACTTATATGAATGTAGTATTAAAATATAATAATATAAAATATATGACTGTGTGAGTGTATATTTGTAATGTATTTTTATGTATGTATGTGTATTTACATGTATTTCTTTTTGGTGTTTTTGAGACAGGGTCTCATACAGCCTGTGCTGTATGAGAACTTGCTATGTATCTAACGATGACCTTTGAATTCCTGGTCGGGCACTTGTCACTCCACTAGGCTCCTCCTCCTTTTCCTCCTCTATTTTTTTTCTTTCTAATGGATGAAAGGGTCAAAGGAAGGCCCAGTTCTAAGAGTCACGAAAGTCATAAGGTATCCCTGGATAAGGGGACCTCAAGGAACCCCATGAAAAGGCTCTACCATCTCACTATGGCATGTGTCCCCAGTCAAGTGACTGAAGTCCTGTCATTTGGCATCCGTGCCCCCTCTCTGGCTCATGCCTTCCACTGTAGGGTGAGTGTTGGAATCTGAACTCCGTGCGGATTTTGTAATGTCCCCTCCCTAGTGCCTGCTAGGTGAGGGTCTGCTACTGTGAGATCTGACAGGCACCGAACACCCCACTACCACAGAAGGATACACTCACACACACAGAGAGACAGAGAGAGAGAGAGAAGAGACAGAGAGAGAGAGAGAGAGAGAAGAGGAGAGAGAGAGAGAGAGGAGAGAGACGGGTGGGATGTATTAGAATAGCACCCGCCAGCATTGGGTCTCAGTTGACAAATCACCTCCAGATGTCAGTTAGTCAAAGTTTTGACGTCAAAGACGGCGTCCGCTGAATCCCTGTCTCCTCAGTTTGACACTGCTGCCTCCTGCCCGGTCGTGTTAGGGCAGGCTCCATGATCTCCTCCTCAGCTTTGAGTTCCTGTTGAGAGTATTTCTATACTCAGTTCCCAAGTTTCAGCCCTTGCAGTTTTCGTTGGTGTTTGTGTGAGTTAAGGGGGTTGGTTGAGGGGGAAGCCTTTGATTCAGATGTTCTCATTTGGTGTTAAAATTCACTTTGGGAAACATCGGACTGTTTGGATCATTTTAAGGCTTTTTGTTTCAGGGAACAAGATAATTTTTCTTGGGGGAAAACATCTTTTCCCCCCTTGCAAGTTACTTTGTTGAGGTCCAGGGTTTTGTGACTCCTCCAGATTTCAGGGTGACTCGCATTGGGAGTGGCACTAAGCTCCACCTTCCGTTTGAGCCCAAACGAATGGCGAGAGACTGGCACTGCTGAGGCTCACCTCCCCAGAGGTCCCCTCCGAGGCTGCCAGTCACCCTCTGCTTCCGACCGAAAAGTCCAAAGCTGGTACCATGCATGTCTAATTGTGTCAGGAGCACGTGGCACCTGAAGGACAAGTCCATAGACCAGCACCCTGGGAGGAGAACCACACAGGAGCAATTTATCCTCATTCAGAGAACAGCCCTGTCTGTGTCGGCTCAGAGTGTCTGATTCAGCACACATGGTCCTGGTGGGGTTACTCCAGACACGTGTTCTGCATTAAAGCAATTTAATATCTTTTTTTTCCCCTCCTCTGCCTCCCAACACCGCTCTGGCTTGCCTCTCTCTCTTGATTGTTTGAGTCCATCTAGAGACAATTGTCTTTGTCTGTCCATCTGTCCTTTGTCACGTTCTCTCCCGACGTACATCTTCCCCCGCGGTTGAACTCCTCTTGCGGTGGAGGCCCCCGGCTCACCTCCCGCCCTCTGCCCTGCCTTTAGGAGTACCAGGCTCAGGTGGAGGAGATGAGGCTAATGATGAATCAGCTGGAAGAGGACCTGGTGTCAGCCCGCAGACGCAGCGATCTCTACGAGTCCGAGCTGAGGGAGTCTCGGCTCGCCGCTGAGGAATTCAAGCGGAAGGCAAACGAATGTCAGCACAAACTGATGAAGGTAGTCAGCCACCCTCCAAGAGGGGACACGGGGGGCACGGCCCCGGATGATCTTCACAAGATGCAAGGCCACGCTGGCTTAACGAGTGTAGGTTGGAGACACAATGAGATTCTTTAGAAAACGCCCTGTCTTCATTTATAGATGATACCATTATTTTTGTTTGTTGTGGTTTTGGTCTCAGAGGCCAAGGAAGTACACCAGCTAGTGACAGTGGGTTGTTGAGATTTCTCAATATGTCATCTTTTTTACTTACAGGCTAAGGACCAAGGGAAGCCTGAAGTGGGAGAGTATTCCAAACTGGAGAAGGTGTGTCTGTGATGGGGTTTACTATCTGCAGCAGTTTGTATATGGAAATAGTTGTAATGTTAGTGACTGCTTACCACATAAGAATGCTCTCTGAGTATTTTATTTGATTTTGGTGAGGGGAGTGAATTCAAGTATGTCTTGCTGAGCTACGCTCCGTGTGCCGACAATGTGATGGCTTTTGGGTGACTATGTCAACTTTTAGCTGTGGTTCTAAAAGAGAAGACAGAATTTGTTTTTGTTTTTTGTTTTTTTGGTTAGTTGAGTTTTTTGGTTTGTTTGTTTGTTTGTTTAAAGAGTTTCATGTAACCCAGGCTAGACCTATGCTCACTGTATAGTTGAGTCTGACCTATACTGCTCCTTCTGATTCCATTACCTAAGTGCTGGGATTTCAGGCATGTGCCAGTTTTAATATATTTTACACACACACACACACACACACACACACACACACACTTATGCACATATATATGGTCCTACTTCCTCACAGTAACACATAAGCCCGGCACTTGGTAAAGTTTTTATTGTGTTGATATATGTTGGCAGTTGCACAGAAATAGTCGATACCACAGTTTGCCTCGGGATAGGCCCAGGCTTCTCTGACGGGTGAATGTCCTTTCTATGCTAGTAAGTTCTGGAAAAGAAGCCCCAGAGGCTCCACAGAACCCTGGAGGAAACAGGAGCATGCTGCAGGTGCTCCCACAGGTGCTCCCCAGGGCTGACGGCCATCTGTTTTCTCTCCCGGCTTTAATTATATCTAGATCAATGCTGAGCAGCAGCTAAAGATCCAGGAGCTGCAGGAGAAGCTGGAGAAGGTGAGTCTGGGTGATGGGGGGCCCCCCATTTCCACGCCGCTGTCTGCCTCACCCTGGAGCAGCTGAGAGAGAGCCGGGTTAGCCACCAGCGCCAGGGACAAACGGTGCGCCCCTCAGAAATATCAGGGTTCTGAGTTTAGGTTTTCATTTGGAGACATGTCTGCAGTGTTTGTTTCTAAAAACCAAACTTGTGTGGGTCTCTGGGCCAGAAACCCAAAGGCGGCCTCTAGTGCCTGGGGAGGCCGGGCTCCCCGTTTTGCATATTTGTAGGGGGGGTCCAGTTTGCTCTCTATCAGGACTGTGAAAGACTCCTCGCAGGGACTCCCTGGTGATGTGGCTGCATATTGGGAGAGGGGGCTGTTGGTGAAGGCTATGCTACTAGCCCTGCCTCTGCAGGCAAACTTCAAACTCTGGCAGGTCTGCTTTAGCTTTATCAAGGAATAATTGAAAAACAAAAACAAACAAAAACAAAAAACATATATTTGGGGCTGGAGAGTTGGCTCAGCAGTTAAGAGCACTAGCTGCTATTCCAGAGGACCCAGGTTCAATTCCCAGCACCCACTTAACAGCTCACAGCTGTCTGTAACTGCAAGCTATGGCACCCTCCTACAGACATACATGCAGGAAAACACCAGTGCACATAAAGTACAAATAAAAATGTAAAACCTCATATAGTATACAAAATGATGTTTGGATGTATGTACTTAGCTGTGTGGCATGATCAGGCAAACTGGCATCTCACTCACATCTCGCCCGGCAAAGGGGTGGAGGGACCCTGACGGGCCATGGTGCGGCATCAGATCGTCTGCGCCGGGCTTGCTGTCTGGCTTAGCGACTTCCTTTTGAAAAGCACTCTGATCACCAAAGCAATGGTATGGCAGCTCCGTCTTCGCCCTCCCCATGTCACTGTGCACGTCCACGTGGCTGGACGACATATCCCTGGGAATGTCTCACCAGTTGCCACTGACAGTCTAGACCCGAAATAATGAAAATTAGCTTAAAAGCACACGCAAAAAAAGTATTCTGTCACATTTCCGGGCCCACTGTCTCCCACTTGGCATGTTGCAGGTCTTAGAAACAGTGTCCTATTGTCGTTTCCACTTTTATTTTACCAAGTCCATTATCCTAGAAGCTGCCATCACAGGCCTGTACCAGCTATCTGGCTGTACCTGTTAAAATCTGAGGTCAAGTACTATGTATGAGGACACTGTATATGTATTTTCATATGTGCTATGAATATAGTATACATAATCATTTTGATTTGTCTCATAAATTCAGACACCACCCACAGTGCTGGAAAAGCTATAGTGCAGGTTAGACCAAAATGAAAGTTAATAAATGACAAAAATAAGGGGCTTATCCCCTTCTCCCTCTGTCTGCGTTGTGGATTGTCACAGATGCTAAGGCTATTACAGTTTTTGAAAGGTCATAGGTCATATCTCAGATCTGTCTTGCCATGTTTTCTTACCATGCTTGTTTTCGAATTCCCCACAGGAAGAACAATCAGGAGGAACTAGGTTAACTCTGGATAGATCAGCTTTGCTTCTGTGTGTATCATTATGTTGGAGAGATAAAGGACTTTTTAGACACCCCAAGAAAGGAAGGTGCATCATTTGTAACTATGAGACCAGTTCCAAATTCAGTGAGGTTAAAAAACTGTGTACCTGCCATGCACAAAATATGCAGTAAATGAACGCTTGCCTGAAGAGTGGATCCGGTGTCTCCAGCTTTTTCTGTCTTTTGTCTTTTCTGTCTCCCACATGAATACACGTAGACACCTGTGTTGTGTCCCCTTTCTCCTGCCAGGCTGTAAAAGCCAGCACAGAGGCCACGGAGCTTCTGCAGAATATTCGTCAGGCAAAGGAGCGAGCCGAGAGGGAGCTGGAGAAGCTGCACAATCGGGAAGATTCCTCCGAGGGCATCAAAAAGAAGCTGGTGGAAGCCGAGGTGAGCGGGCGGGGCCTCCTCAGCCTCACCTCTGTCAGACCCTGGAAGCTGGTCTCCCAGCTCCAAGGGGGCGGACGGCTGCTGGATATGCTCTCGGGCCTGTTTCCCTCCGGCCTCCGGAGCGATGATCTGGGGACTGTACTTTGTCTAGGCTCTCTGGCCTCCGCTCCGAGGTTGTGTCTTCTCCATTTTTTTGCTGTTTCTAACACAATGCAGATCTAACCCATCTGGTTTCCTCGACTTTTCGCCCGTTTCCTGCGGCAGTGACTCTGGGCCTGTGTTCTGGGTCCTGTCCCCTTCAGATTCTTTTGTTGTTGTTGTTGTTGTTGAAGTCATTTATATAACTATACTGAAAACACGACCGGCTATTCACTGTTAAATGTAAACAGTGCAGACAAGTAGTGTGGAGTGAGACGTCTCTACCCGTCTCTGCCTCTCTGCCGCCCGCCCTCCCTCCCACCCTCTGTGTCTGTTTCACACAGCAGATTGTGACACACTCAGTTTCACTGTCTTGTCTGTCCCTGGGTCTTCCCACTTCCCTACCGCAGTCTGCATGTGACCCTGCCTATACATGACTGTCTGGGGTCTCTCCTCACGCGCCTTCCTGACTGTCGTCCTGAAATCCCCAGTATGTGTGTGAACAGTGTCTCAAGTTCAGAGCGACCCCGATACTGAGTCTGGAAACTGCTCTCCTTTGGTAGTTTCTCCATGACGGTCCAGCCCCCCACTATTCTTCTGGTTGCCCCAGCCTTGAAACCTTAGCTTGATCCGCTTGTCTCTGAGTGTTGCTGTTAGGGTCACCGAGCCCTATAATATAAACGAGCTGACTGCCTTGCCCTCAGCCTCTGTATCCTTCCTCATGGGCTGGACCCCTCTCCCTCCGACAAGGTGGTTTCTTACCTCCAGCTCCAGATCTTCCTTCTCTCTGTCTGACTCACATAGTGTAAGATTCATGGCCCCCCCCAGGACTCCTGCCCCACCCGAATCTTTAAGGGTGTCTATGTATTAGGAGTACCCTGAGCTCTATGGGGCAGCCGGCTGACCCCCAGATGCTGACTGCTTTTCAATCGCTTTTCCCCTCCCACCCATCTGGTGGTCAGTCTGGGATTTCCTTGGAGCTCCTGTTGGGTTCTGACCAAGGTTGTTTCCCCTAAGCTTCCCTTTATGCATGCGACAGTTGTGTGTCTGAGTGGCCTCCTGCACCCTGTCCCCTACCCTCCTCCTCACTCCCAGCCACCCTGCAACGTCTCACCCGAGCTCGTCCCTTCATCACCCACACCTAAAGCGTGCAGCCCAATGTCCCACTTCCTGCCATCACTTCCCACAACAGCCGAACCTTTCACTTTGTGGTCGCCCCCCCACACCCTCCGCCCGGGGCTCCTAACCTGTGTGTGTTTATTTGTGGTTTGTCTTCTCTATTCCAAGGGCAGAGTGTGTCATCTTCCTCTGTATTCCACATAATGCCCAGTGTGGTCCTTTGCAGATAGTAGGTGCTTGGTAAATATTTGAATGAATGAATGCACTCTTGTAATCCGCACAGCTGAGCGAGCACCCGAATCCTAGAGTTGTCACCTTCGCCACTGCGTCAGGTGCCCAGCATTTCCCCTTCCCGACTCGAGCGTCCGCTTCCCGAGGGCTCTTTCCTTCGGTGCAGGTGGATGGCCCACAGCAGGGTTGCCCCGTTTAAACTCTCTGATTGATTCACGACCCACAGGAACGCCGTCACTCTCTGGAGAACAAGGTAAAGAGACTAGAGACCATGGAGCGTAGAGAGAACAGACTGAAGGATGACATCCAGACAAAGTCCGAACAGATCCAGCAGATGGCTGATAAAATTCTGGTGAGCAGGACCCAAAGGTGCAAAGTTCAAAGATAAGAGGTCAGACGGCTCGCAGGGAAGGGGGCAAGAAGGCTCGCACGCCATCCTGTGGGGGTGTCACCGAGTAGGCGGATGGAGAGAGGTGGTGTCAGAGAGAGCCACCTGTGGAGCGGAGCGGATGAGCCAGGCCTGGACATTTTAGTACCCGTGACGCAGCCGCTCTCGCCCACCCGGCATCATAGAAACCCGAATCAGGCCTTTGTCACGTGATCCGTCCTCACACCCTCCTCTCAGCAGAGTTTTGCTCAGCCGTTTACTCGGCAAAACCAGTGCAGAAAGCTGGTGGGGCTTTAGCCATCTATGACCCAGATTCTTCCTCTCAGAAAGGAGTCACTCGGGTCGTTTCCCTCAGAGTGAGTGGTATCTGCCTGGGATGGCTCTTCACCGACTCGCCCTGCTGCCTGTGGCTGTTTTTATTGCCTTACCCCCTGCCTCAGCTGGAGCTCCTCTCCTTAGGTTATTGTCATCCAGAGTCTGTCTTCAGCACTGATGACCGAATTAACTTAATGAGGGAATGTTGGCAGAAGTGTCAACTTAACGTCCCTGGCTCAGGGTGAAGGACTGCCTTTGAGCCTTGCTCCCAAAGTCAGCAGTTTGATGTCATGTTTGAGAGGCTCAGGGGTGGCTTGTTACTCACGCCTAATCCCTTGTTGTCCCCTAGAAGGAGGTAGGGATAGAAATAGGCCACCTCATCTCTCCTGTCGCTTCTGGGAAGTGAGATAGATACCCAAGGGCGTATGGCCTCAAGGATGGCTGACTTACAGGTTTGCACATATTCCTCCTCCTAGATGGCCCTGTGTGTATTCTCAAATGCTAAGGATGGTCCTGAGCACATGCATAGGAGAGGAATTGGTTAAACTGTTTCGCTTTGCCATCCAGTCTTTATGTGCGTATGTGTGTGTGTCCACACACAAAGACAAATGTGGTTGTCTATTCTTTTCTGATCTCTTGTTCTGTCTTCAGAATCTCTTCCGGTTGTTGTCAAGCATGTGAGTTTTACTGTGAGTCAAGACAGATGCTGCCACTGTTACCCTCTACCCGGCTAACAGGAATTAACCAAAGGCTTTAACCCTCTCAGGTTCCAGAGTGTTTCCCTACCTAATGGTGACGTGTTCATTCATTCATTCAACAAATATTTAATGAGCTTCTACTATGCGCCAGGCCCTGTTCCTGGAGCTGGAAATGTAGCAGTAAACAGGAAGAGCTGCTCTGATACATATAGAAAAAGTACATTTAAAATAAAAATAACAACAACAACAAAGACAAAACCACCCCATAGTGAGGTGTGAGTGACTGGGCCCTGTGTTGTAGATACCGTCCAGAGCGTGGTCGGGCTCGGTACCCTGGGTGGTGGATTTTCCCTTTAGCCAGGCCATAGACTTCTACCCCCATTTCTATGTTGCCTTATGAGGGCTGAACCTGAGGAGAGGTGATTACCAAGTGATTCGTAACCAACAGTAAGGCAGAATTTCTTGATGTGAATGTACCTCGTCACCTGCCGAAGCGCCTTTGTGCGTGACTGGTTGTTTTTAACAGAATGTGCCTCTTACTCAAGAACCCTGTGCTCAGGCTGCAGAGTGTGTGGGACATAGGCCAAGAACGGTCCTTCACGCTGTCATGGATCAGTGACGCTAGGAAGCAGGTCCCAAATGTACTTGCTCTTCCAATAAGAAATTTCAAAATGTGTTACTGGGGCCCTCAGTCAATCAAAGGAGTCTTTGCCTCGGGTCCTTTAGTGAATGTGCTCAAAGCCCATAAACTGTTTTTATTAATTAGACTCCTGTTTATGTCCAATTTCCCGGGAGCACATCTGGTAGATTGCAGCGGGTTTGCGCACCTGGTTTTGAGAGTGAACATTTTAAGGACTGAGCCTGAGCCTCCAGAACTGCAGGTTTCCAAAGCTTCAGTCTCTGACACTTTTTTGTGTGCATGTGACTCTCAGAAGCCGCCCCCTCCCTCCCCCTTCTGTTTTGTGGACATACCCCAATTAATTTCCTCATTCTTCAGAATTCTCCGTCACTGTTTCCACTTCACAGAAAAAGTTCAAAATGGTGTGAAGAGATGAGAACTTGGTGGTATCCATCTCCTATGACCTCTGGTGTCAGTAGTTAACCAAATGGGCCCAGATTCCTGGTTCGGTGCAACCGAGTCTGTGATTAGTGTGCCTACAGTGAATTGGATTGCCGCCTTTGGTAACCGGCCGGTTTGTAACACACAGGCAAATGGCTTGGTGTAGTTTTCAAATGAATCACAGTTTTGTTTAAAGACAGAAAGCAATAGAAGAAGCAAGAGCGCCATGGGCTCCAGCTGTTCACACAGCCCCCTCGTGAACTCTCCTCCTCACGTGTGTACCCAGGCAATGTCCTGGTCGCTGCCCATGTGCCCATTGGCACTGCTTTGCATGAACACTGAATCACGTGCCCACATCCAGTGTTCACATTTCCACGTGCCAGTCATTTACAATAATATCTCAAAACGCCAGGGTTATTTTCATACTTGCTAATTGTAATTGCTTTCCTTTTTGGCAAGGGTTCTTGAGCAATGCATAATGAACGAGGAAGACCCCAGTACTGTTTATCTCTGACATAAATCAGAACGCCTTTTTTTCTTTTAAGGCTGGTGAACATTAACACCATAAACAGCCTGAGGCTTAAGACAGTGGCCAGGGTCCTTGTGCCATGCTGAACCTAATACCGTCTTGTTACCGTTATTTCTCTGTGTAAAGTCGAGCCACTGCCTGTCTTGACCTGTCACACCAACGCATCTCTGATCCCAGCCTCACAGCCCACTGGCTGCGTGTGTGTGTGTGTGTGGTGTGTGTGTGTGTGTGTGTGTGTCCTTGGAGTTGGGAGAGCCAGGGCCACATGGTGGCGCTGCTTTCTTTCCCAAGAGCCTTAGTCTAGTGTTGCAGGAGCAGCAGCTACCCGCCTGCAGTGCCTATGGCAGTCCCGGTCCCATGAATCTCTCGTGCCTGTGTGCTCGGCCCACTTTCCGGAGCACACCTGACTGACTGCTCTTCTGTGTCCAGGAGCTGGAGGAGAAACACCGGGAAGCTCAGGTTTCAGCTCAACACCTAGAAGTACACTTGAAGCAGAAGGAACAGCACTACGAGGAAAAGATCAAAGTAAGTGCCCTCCTTGTTCTCATCCTGGGCATCGGGGCTCGGCACTTGCTAGAGCAAAGGGCAGAAGGGGCCACCCTCACTGCACGATGCAGGATTGTCAAGTCCGGAGCTTAAACTATTCCTCGTTCTATGTTGTGGTTCTGTCTTTATTCATTCGTTTTTAACCCACTGTGATTCCGGCCATGATTGGTTTATATTTGGCAGTGTTTACCACACTCCACATTCTTGGCTTTTAATTTTCTTTCTGCATCTCTGAGTTGATTGGGTGCCCCTTCCTTTTGTTTAAAGTCTGTCCTTAGGAACTTAATTTTGTGAAGATCTGAGGTTGTTTTGAAAATGTGTTTATTTTCTCCTCATTTTTAAGTTTTTACTTACATACGCGTGTGTGTGTGTGTGTGTGTGTGTGTGTGTGTGTGTGTGTGTGTGTGTTTGGCATGTGCATGTGAGTGCAGAGCCCGAGGAGGCCAGAAGAGGGCGCTGAATCCCCTGGAGTTCGAGTTACAGGTGATTGTGAGCTGACGTGGGTGCTGGGAATCTGCCTCAGGTCCTCCCCAAGAGCAGCTGGCGCTCTTTCTTAACTGCTGAACCATCTGCCTGGCTCCTTAGGCCCAGTTTTTAGAAATGACATAAATTTATGATATAAAACACTGACATCCATTATGAAATGGTTTTTATACATCTGTCTTTTACATTTCTTTTACATTTCTGGTGTCCGTCCCTCGTTGGTTTTCTTCTCCTTCTCAGAGAATCTTCCTTCCGGTCTTGTGTTAAGTATTTCTTTGTGAATGTGCATTTTATTTGTTGTGTGTAATAATGTCCACCCCCCATACTTTTTTTTTAAAAAAAATAACATTATTACCTGAGAATTTGATACGTGCATATAATCATGCAATACATTCTGGTCATTTTCACCTTTGCTTCCCCCAACTCCCTCTGTCCTACCCCTACCTCCTTCAAGTTCCATCTGTGCTGCCTGTCACACACGCACACACATAGACACACACAGACACACACACCACACACGCACGCACGCACACAAACCTCACCTTAGGGACACCACGCTCTCCACTGACTGCTCCAGTGCTCTGTGGCTGTCCACCCCACTCTCCTTTGACTTTTATTTGAAGCCATTGTAAGTCTTAGACTTTTATTTGAAGTCGTGTGTAAGTCTTACTATTTCCATCTTGTCAATGAACCTAAGCTCCCCCGACTCAGTGTCTCCTCTGCCTAATTCTAAGTCTTTCCGTGAGCTGTTGGGATGCCGATTTCTTTTCATTTATCCCGGCTTGAAGTTTATGGAATGTGGAGTATCTCGGCACGTTTCCCTCTATCCAGGAAATCAGTGTTCAGTGTATTTCAGATATTATTCTCCATCTTTTGTGGATTTTGCCATTTTGAGCACTTGAATGAGTGCTAGGTCTCCTGGAATCCGCCATCTTCCACGGTTTCCTCTTCTTCATCTCTCTGTGCTGTACCTACTGCCCTGCTTTCCACTTTGCTTAACTCCCTCTTAATTGTGTCTAAACTGCTGACCAACCAATCTAGTGAGGGTTTAATGTCAGATTTGTTTCATTTCTGGGAAGGTAACTCTGTGTCATTCCCAGGCGTACTGAGTTATGGGAGATGATTTTCAATTCCACGTATTTATCTTCAGGCCTGCCTTTCAGTTCTTGAGCTGCGGTAGGCATAGCTGTCTGATAATTGGTGTTTTTTGAAGATTGGCTTTTCACCCCTCTCTCTTTCTCTCTCGTGATGTCTGTTCCCTTACGTCTATCTGTCAGGCCGCCCGTTTTCTCTGGAAAATCATGAATGGGAACTTGGACCTCTGTCTTCTCGCGAGGCTTTAAAGGCTCAGAGCCGGAAGCTTAAGTTGGTTGGGTTCAGCAAATGCCTCCAGTTAGAAACAGCTTTGTATCTTTCGTTTTTGTTTTTCCTATTTTTTGGTTTTTCGAGACAGGGTTTCTCTGTGTAGCCCGGCTGTCCTGGAACTCACTCTGTAGACCAGGCTGGCCTCGAACTCAGAAATCCGCCTGCCTCTGCCTCCCAAGTGCTGGGATTAAAGGCGTGCGCCACCACCGCCCGGCCGCTTTGTATCTTTCTTAGTGTGCCTCTTCTTGGTTTTTGGTCTGAAATATTCTACTTCTCTAGTCGGCCCTCCCCACCCCCACCCCCTGAGACCTTAGCCTTGCTCCTTGCGCACGACTTTGGTCATTGTATCCTGTGTGATCTCTCCCCTGACCAGACATTTTAGTTTGGGATTTGTACTGGCTTCCAGACTTTAATGTTCGAAATGAGACTTTATATGGTAGTCTCCTACCACAAGTAAGTGATGGCGATAACGCCTGTGGAATTCACTGTGCTGTTTGTAAGAGGAAACAAGTGCTGGTTAAAAGGCATGTTCTGTCTTACAGCTCTAACCCCCGCCCCCACCCCCAATCTTTGTGATCGTCTTCCTGCCAGTCGGACCCCATCAAAGCCGAGATCCTTCCATTCTGTGTGGAGACTTGACCCTTCTGATCCACATACATCTCTTTTTGGGATCCATCGCTGCCAAGGTCAAGGTCTGATTTAGAACAGTCATCTTGACCACGCCTTCCTTTGCATTAGCTCCCTGAAGAAAAGGAGGCCTCCCGAGACTGGGCTTTGTGCGTGTTCTGTAGTCTCTATCCCTCTGGCTAGACAGAACTTTACGTTATAGACCCCTGGGGAATATTCAGAAAAAGCTGTTTCCTTCTGCCTCCTCTACTGGGATCCCCACAGGCGTCGGCTTCTTAACCTTGCTGCATTGTGTTCTTGTTCCAGCTTGTCTGAGGCTGTCTCTGTCATAGCTCTGGCCGTACCCTGGATCCACTGTGTTCTTGCTTGTAATTTTAGAACCACCCTCAGAAGCCCAACAGAGCGGTCACTGCATCATCCCGCTGAGCGCCCCGCTCCTCATGACCCCGCTCTCAACCTTCCGGTCTCCACAAATGTTCTAGTTGAAAGCCTTCTTTGAAATGTGTTCTTTCCTTTCTCCTGTGGACCCCTTCCCTGCTGACTGGCTCTTTTTTGAGAGATGAGGACCTGAGAAGCTGTAAAGGGCCCCTCACAATAGACGTTGTGGGAAAGGCATACTTCAGACCCATCTGTGACCCCGATTCTGGCGGCTTCACTCCCAGTCTCCTCTTGTTGTTCTTGATGGCAGTGGGTGTCGTTCCCAAAGGCAGAATGAGTTCTTTGAGACGAGGAACATAGGGTCTTATTTGGTCAAAGGCTCGGGGGACTTCAATATCATCTTTCCTCTCTGTCCCTCGGGGTTTTAGTGATTGGTAGGGCCAAGTGCCTCGTAGACCCTTAGACCAAGCTGGTATTGGTGACACCATTACCATGTTGGTTTTCCTCTTTAGGAATAGGAGGTGCTCACAGTGAGAACACAGCATTTCCCTCTCCCTGGGAACAGTGTCTTTTTCCAGGGACTTTTCATCCTGGTGACATCAGAGGGAAAGAACCATCTTTCCCCCCGCCCCCCCTTTTATATTATCTTCCCCACCCACATACTGCCGGGCAACAGCTTCTTATCCCTGGCTGTGTCAGAACATCAGCCTCACTCACCCAGACTTACCCTGGCCTTCAGCTCCTCTCCTGAGATGCATGGCTTGGAAGGCTCCAGAATTCACTTTGTACAAATTAGGAGCAAGGCATGTTCCGAAAACTACTGGTGTATTGGCTAAGAAAAACACCCCCAGGTAATGTAACGTTTTCAAATGCTAGGCGCTTTGCTCTACAGGACTAGGTGGTGACCCATACACTCTCTCTCCCTCTTTCCCCCCTCCCCCTCTATCCTCCCCCTCCCTCTCTCATGCACACACACTGGTCTTTGGAGCTGCTGACTTTACAGTAGACCCCTCATTCATGGTCACCTAATTTTTGTTCCTTGGCAGCTTCACTCATGCCGGCTCATCATCTTGGTGAATAGACTGGGTTCGAGTTTCACCTTCCCTTGGAGTCTAGATGCTCTCATCTTCTGCTGCCTCCCCTCCTCCTCCCTCTCTCCCTCCCCCCCTCCTCCCCCTCTCCTTCCCCCTCCCTTCCCCCTCCCCTAGCTTAGCTTCCTGGGATATTTACATCTCATGTCTCTGTAGGTGTTGGACAATCAGATAAAGAAGGACCTGGCCGACAAGGAGAGCCTGGAGACCATGATGCAGAGACACGAGGAGGAGGCCCACGAGAAGGGCAAGATCCTCAGCGAGCAGAAGGCGGTGGGTGTTGAGACTTACACGCCAACTTCCCAGGAAGGGGTTATGGGTGAGGCCAGGAGTCACCCCGTTTGATCTGGTAACATGTTCTCTCCATGATATCCTACAAGGTTTATAGGTACCAGGAAGCTTTCTCAGATACAGCTTCTTGTCCCAAAAGAATGTGAATGGCTGCCTGCTGCCGTGTGGTCTTTCCGAGCGCCTCTGGACAGCGCCCAGTGGCCCCCAGTCTCCCACGGCTCTCTTTTTTTTTTTTTTATTTTCTAGTTTCTCTCCCATCCAATGTAAACTTGCTGGGCATGGGACTGGTCTCTGATGCTTGTAAATCTGTATTGTTTCACACCCCCACTGGGGCTCGCCACCCCAGAATTCCCAAGGGAAGGACTGGGCATGTAGCTTGGTACTCAAGCGCTCGCCTTGCATGCATAAGGACGCTGGGTTTGCTGCCCTCGTCCTCCAGTCTCTCTAAGGGAGGGTCCTGCCTGCACCCCCCTCCTCCACCCTCAACTCCTGCTGTTTAATACGTTAGGAAAATGCACATGTAGAGGAATGTTACATATGTCCGCGTATGTTCAGGTAAGAAGCCCTGAAGACCTATACACAGAGGACACTGGGATGTAGAGAGGCCTGCTTCTGTTTAGGATGGCAGCCTCCCACACAGGCCCCGCTGTGCGATTTTGACACAGGCCACTTAGTGAGAAGACCCTAGTTTTAGTTGGAAAATCAGCTGAATACCATCCGCCAGGCAGTGACACCTGTGACCTTCAGGGGACAGCCTGGTGGCTCCTCTCATTGCCTCTGGCCAACCTGTGGGTTTCTAAGGAGATTTTCAGTTCGGCTCCCAAGGCCCACTTTAGCCCCTCTCTCACGTGACCGTTGACGTGCGTGGTGTCTCCTGTGTTTCAGATGATCAACGCGATGGATTCCAAGATCAGATCCCTGGAGCAGAGGATTGTGGAGTTGTCGGAAGCCAACAAGCTTGCTGCAAACAGCAGTCTCTTCACCCAGAGGAACATGTAAGCGTGCTTCCCGCGCTTGGCCACCTCTGCTGGCGCAGAGTCTGTTCTTTTGTCCGATGGAACTCCCAACTGGTTCAGTCACGTGCACGCATCGGCTCAGCCTTCCTGTGCGCACCTGTGTAGTGTTACTGTCCTCTGAAGGGTCTCGATCCTCCGAAGCCTCGCTTTGAGTCTGGTACTCTTGAGTACCTCAAGCCCCTACGGGACCACAGAGGTTTGCTGAGGCTAGTGAGGCTGGCTATAGTTTGGTTTGGGGAGGCTGCTGTCCCATTTCCCCATCCTGACTTGCTTTTAGTCAGCAGGTGAGGGTGTCCTCCAGTGCACTCAACTCTCAGCTGTGCATTCTGCTGCTGGGAGCTACGCAAGGCTGGCCAGGTTCATGCGTGCTCTGATCCCAGTCTTCCTGCCAGAAGGGTTCCATTCCTCAGGAATGTTTATCTCTTTAGAGGTCTGTGGAAACAGTCCCATCTTAACATGAGCCGGAAGGATAAGATGCTATGAGGTCTAGGTTTTGATACTTGTTACAGTTGGTTGAATGGAGAGGGAGCCCCCACAGAGCTCTGGAAAGAGCAAGATTCCTTTTCTGGGTGGCAGTGTCTTTCACAGAGTGTTCTTACAAACTGAGGAGGACACCTCTCCTCAAAGGAGTCCTCTTGCTTCTCTGTAAACAGGCTCAAAAGGAGAAAAATGAAAAGGTCTGCCGAGGGCGTGGCACGGCAGCATCTGTGGCTTGACTTTATTTAATCCAACAGGCGAGGGACTCAAAGCATGGATGACTGAAAGGCTCCCAGGCTCCTCACACTGTGGAGCCTGCATCAGGGCGGGGCTAACCTTGGGGTGCCTACATCCCACTCACTGAAGATGAACCCTCTGTTATCCCAGGGAGACAAGTTTACCTCTGTTAATTCTCTTTGGATACCCCCACCCCACCCCTACCAGGAAGGCCCAGGAAGAGATGATTTCAGAACTCAGGCAGCAGAAATTTTACCTGGAGACACAGGCCGGGAAGCTGGAGGCCCAGAACCGAAAGCTGGAAGAGCAGCTGGAGAAGATCAGCCACCAAGATCACAGTGACAAGAGTCGGCTGTTGGAGCTGGAGACAAGGCTGAGGGAGGTGAGGATGAGGGGACGAGGGGACGAGGGCTGGTCCCTGGAGAGGTTTGGCCGAGGGAATCCAGTCCCGGAGCCAGTCAGCTTCCAAAGGTAAGCACATAGCTGAGGCCTTGTACATGGTGACTAAGAATAGAGACTGGGCCACATGGTTTCAAGTACAAATCCACCCCTATTTATTCCTAGTTGAGAAAATAGTATTGTACGTATGCACATGGGTATTTACACATGCCGCAGCATGCCTGTGGCAGTCGGAGGACAACTTTTGGGAGTTTGGTTTTCTCCTACCTTTTAGGTTCTGGGGATCAAACTCAGGTTGTTCAGGCTTGGCCGCAAGCCCTTTAACCTGTTGAGCCCTCTTGCTGGCCCTGTAGTTTTCTGTTTACAACTAACAAGTCCGTGCTTCAGTCTGCGAAGTGTCCGTGGTTATGCTTCTCTCTCTTAAGGTCGTGGGGAGTCGTGCAGATTGATGCATCTGTCCGACAGTAGCTAAGAAGTTAGCTCTCGCTCCAGCAGGACTCATGTATGAGGACCACAAGATGTACCGTACAGGCAGGAGGCTGGCTACAGACCTACGACTGAGGCAAAGGTGTCCTAAGGACGGGAGAGTCAAAGACAACCAGGCTTCCCTTTGCCTGATGGAGGGAAACCGGGCAAAGCCATGCTTTTCAGAGGACACAACAAGGCTGGGGACAGTGCTGAGTTTCATCAAAGCCAGGAAGTTAGATGCAGCTGCCCATTGTGGATTTGTTAAGTACCTACTGTGTGCCAGTTAGTTAGCCAGGGCTTACTGTGCTAATGTCAGATGAGTGATCCTGATCTTGGGGCTGTATCCAGTGAGCTGACCCCAAACTAGCAGGGCTGGAAAGCCATCCTTTCCTGTCAGATACCCAGGCAGGCCTGAGGGTGGTGTCTCGTGCAGAGAAGATACACATAGTTATGACGGGGTTTACGGAAGAGCATAGTCTCTTTCCTGAGGAAGAGACTGCAGTGGAGAAGAGATGCTCACAGCTACAGAGTCGAGCTCCAAGGACAACATAATTCCATTTCTGGGGGCTGCCAAGGTCTGGGTCCCTCCATTAGTGTCACCCAGAGCTGCTTGTACGGTGCTCCCGGGCCTCAGCTTTTTATCACAGGTTCTCTAAGACAGAGACAATCCTGTCTCAGCCTCCTGAGGGGTGCTGGGCTCCATAGTTGACAGCCAATTGCTTTTTAAAATGGAATTTGGAAGTGGAATTTGTAGTTAGTTTTTAAAGTTTCTTCCCTCCCTCCCCTCCCTTGATTTTTTAAGCAAGCGCTCTATATGACTGAGGTCCTCCTTGGAGTGTGGGAACTGATCTCACTTGAATCATCCAGGCTATACTCTATCCTTCACAGAAAAGTCAGCCTTAAGAGTGTGATGCAGATAACCCAGATGGTTCTCTGCTCTCGGCCTGGGCTCTGCAGCTGTCTTTGTCTCTTCTTTCCACATCTGTCTATCGGTCTGTCTGTCTGTCTTACTGAGCCTGCGCCATGCAGTAGCTCACCTAGGAAACCAGAGTCCTCAGGGAAGCTTGTTGGCAGTGGTTCTTTGTTGAATGGGTCACCACTTTCCCCCACTCCCAGGATGGTCGGAGAAACTTCGAATGTTTCATAAGAGGCTCAGGGCTCTGTATTCTCTCCCTGGGAGTTTTGGAGTTTAACTCTAAATAGAACAAGGCCAGTCTGTCTTCTCTGGACAACATGCTGGTACTGAGATTCAGGGCAGAGGCCTCAACCTCAAGTCTGCTCTGCCTTAAAGGGCCCTGAGCTTCTCGTAGCCTCTGTATACAGTGGTAGCTCTTCTATGCTCCCACCACCCTCAGGGGCTTCTGAGCACTTACTCTAAGTGCCCAGCATTCAGCTACCTGATTTCTGCCTGACTCCCTCTCACCCGTGCCTCCTGGTTTTGCCAAAGGACATCTGGGGAATTTTCGGGCTTGCTGGTAGAGTCCCAGCCTGCTCTGACAGCTGGCATTTTAATGAGACAAACAGTAAGACGTCATGTTTGCAAACACAAACTCCCACCATACTTCCTGGGTTCGAACGCCAGCCCTGCCATCTTTTTATTTAGTGTTTTTTTTTTTTTTTTAAAGCTGTGTAACATTTGCATAACTGCCTGATCTCGTCGAGGTGTGGCTTGCTCATCTGTAGAGCGGAGGTAACGGTGATTCTCCCGCTCTTCAGGTCCTCGGGAAGCTGCCTCGGGTGGTGCTGGTACTGTTAAGTAGTGTTTTCTTCGGTCACACCGTCTCGGTTACTGTCACTTGAAGATATCTTGGACTCCTGCATCAGCTCTCACTAGCATGTTAAGGACTGCCAGGTCTAGATGGGCAACTGGGCCTTTCTCTTGAATTTCTGAGCCGTTGTTACAGAAGACGGTAGACCTCCACACTGGAGTGGGGTCCCCGGTTCTGGAGGGTGTCCCACGATGATCTCCCGGCCGAGGACAGAGTGAGAGCAGGGAGGGTCCTCTACCCACATCTCCACTGTCTGTTGGTCTTCAGCCCAGCCTGGTGTGAGAGGTCTGGGCCAAAAGGGTGCGAGTGCAAGCAGGGAGGAGAGATTGCCTGCCTCCGCTGCTGCCTCTGCTCAAGTCTCCACTGTCACAGCTCGGTCACTCCCAGGTGCTGCACCTGTCTCTCCACGCTGAGCCGCCCGGGCTGGGCCGATAGAAGCCGGCTAGCAGGCAAGGAAGCAGCTTGGTGCCCCAGGAAGGTTCCGGGAAAGCGGATCTCTCCCCAAGTGTTACAGCTCTTGAGACAAAAACTCCCGGACACCAAGATGATTCTTGAACACACTTTTTACTTCTCCTGAGTAGAGCCTTTATATACAGTTTCAGGGTGGGTTAGGGTCTGACAGCAGATAACGCTTATTGGCTTGGTCGGAGAGCTTAGAGATACCTCATCTACATGTGGGAGGGCCTGAGGCACTGTTCCTCGTGACTGATAGTCATAGACCTCTCTTGGGAGAGGCTGTGGAGGGCCGAAGCTGAATGAAAAGAACCAGGGCCTGGGGGCAGTGCCGAATACTTGCCGTCCTGGTAAAGGTCCGGGGTTCAAGGCTTGCTCAACCAGGCACCCAGCTGCTTCCCACAGCCCCACCGCCCCACACTGGAGTGTCTCCTGAGGGGGTGAAGTTCAGCTGAATCACCTATCCTTTCCCTCACACCGGCTCTTCTCTTCCTCTGGCGTGTTAGACTCACTGACCTTGCTCCCCGGGAGGGGCCCATCTGGAAATACCACAGACACATAACTCGCCTCTGTCCCTTGTTCCCTGCCATGTTCAAATTTGCCACAAGTATCGTTGTAAACCTTTTGCAATTCCTTCTTCACTTTGGTGAGCTGAGATTTGGATGTCACCTTTTCTGAAGTCCCTTCTCTGCTAGATGTGGCCCCCTGTATCCCGCTGTTGTCAACTCCCATAGGTAGCCCTGCCTGTGAGGACAGCAAACGTCGCTTACTCATTTGGCATGGTCCTGGGATGGCTTCGTCCCTCTTCTGGTCTTGCTTACTTCCACCCCTCTTGGACGCCTCACTTTCCCTGACTGAAAAGCATCTTCGTCGAACTTGACCAGGGCCTTTTTCATGCTAGGTTCACGCAAAATTCTGTGTTCTCTCCAGCCCTTTTACATTTGATTTGACTCCCGTCCATTGTAACTCTTTATGATTTTTTTATGTTTATGTTCGTATGTGTATCATGCATGTGCAGTGCCTGCAGAGGCCAGAAGAGGGCGTCAGATCTCCTGGAACTAAAGTCTCTTGCTTTGCCCTTCCGTCTAAGTCGGTCTCCCTCCATCTCACTGAGCTTGCCCTGCCTACCCGGGGACGTCGTCTGGGCCCTCGGTGTTCCCAGGGAAGCTGGGTGCACTTTGTGTTGGTCTGTGTCCCCCAAGGCCAGTGGAGGGCGTCAGCTCACAGGGAGCTGGAGTTACAGGCGGTGGTGAGCTGCCTGGTGTGGGTGCCGGGAACTGCGTTCGGGCCCTCGGCAGGAGTCAGCTGCTGGGACCTCTGCTGCTTCTCCAGCAGCCTCCCATGTCCTGGCCGTCACACTTGACTGCAGATGGCAACTCTCGTCTGCGTCCTCAGCTCGAAGGCACAGGCTGTCTTTCCTCTCCATATCCTCCTCTGTGCAGACATAGCTCATTAATTTCGCTTAAGTGAATGCATAAACCATCAAGTAGAAGGATGGATGTTCGGGCAGATGGAGGGAAGGGTGCTTACCTCAAAACATGACATTATTGCCGGCTACCTAATGGGAGTAAATCAGCATGAGAGTGTCTAGGAGAAACAGAATCCAGCCCATTGTGCCATTTGTGTTCTGACTATGAAGGTGTCTTTGTTACTAATAGATGTTATTTCTATCCCTTTACCTTTAAATGTTCTTCTCACCCGGATGATTCATTAGGCTTCATTGAGAAGTCTTGTCTGTCTGTCTGTCTTCCTTTGGAAGCCTTCCTAAGCATCTGAGTAAGGAATGGTCAGTCGGGCTTGGGCTCTAGGACTCCGCTCACTGCTCCCCAGACCTGCAGCTGCCCAAACGCCTTTGGGAAGAGAGGGAAGCATTTGCATAGAACCTCTATGCATCCCTGTGCTACAGGCCACAGAGGACACCCTGCTCTGCAACTGTTCTCAAGAAGCTACACCGGCGGGGTGGTAGTGGGGCAGGCCTTTAGTCGCAGCACTCGGGAGGCAGAAGCAGGCCTGGTCTCCAGAGCAAGTTCCAGGATAGCCTGGGCTACACAGAGAGAAACCTTGTCTAGATAAAAGAAAACAAAGAAGCAGCAGATACTGTCGTGTCCAGGGGAAGATGAAGTTCCTGTCTGTGTGCAGGCATGGTCAACACAGGCACAGTCTCTCTCAATACTTTCAGTCTGTGGCTGAATGAACCCATGGCAGAGCTCAGTCCACGTCCTGCTGTATATCTCAGAGCTACTTATTTCTCTGAAGCCCGAGCGTGGCCCCCTCTGCCCAGGCTTAGCTGTTGGATCCAGACCAGGTCAAAGCTGCAGGCTTTGCTTTGCGGCAGGCTGTGTCTTCACCGCCTCTCTCTACGGTCTACTGAGCGTGTGACCCCTCCGCAGGTCAGCTTGGAGCATGAGGAACAGAAGCTGGAGCTGAAGCGGCAGCTCACGGAGCTGCAGCTGTCCCTGCAGGAGCGCGAGTCCCAGCTGACAGCCCTGCAGGCCGCCCGGGCAGCCCTGGAGAGCCAGCTCCGCCAGGCGAAGACAGAGCTGGAGGAGACGACCGCAGAAGCCGAGGAGGAGATCCAGGCGCTCACGGTGAGTCTGCGTGCGTCTCTGGCAGGTTCAGGTCTTAGCTGGAATGAGAGTAGGCGCCAAGTGTCTTTGTTTACTCTTAGAGATGTCAGGAGAAAGGGGGAAAAGAAAACCATTCCGGGTGCGGATGGTGGGTGGAAAAATAGCTTGTGTAGATAGGCTTCTCCTGTGTTGGAACTGATACACTAGCTCATCCGGGAAGATCCTCCCTCCTGGGCGCTTGAAAAATCTCTCCTGCATTTATCTGTCGTTCCTCTTTTTAAAGCAGTCATTGTCACATGTAAGGTTCCTTTTCAGCCATAGTCTGTGTACTTGGGTCTTTTACTTTGGTTTTTAACACTCAGAAGATGATAATTCCTGTCCCACAGTCATCTACTTCGAGACCCTATTCCTGGGTCTTGCTTTTGTTTTGTTCCTGTTTCACTTTGTTCCTGCTTGGTCTCGTTTGTGTGACTGTTTCTTTTAAGGCATAGATTCCATTTTATGTCTTTATTTTGTGAATGTTTTAAGATGAGGACTTGTTGTGTAGTCCTGGGTGGTCTTGAGTTTATAATCCCCCTGTATTCGTTCCCCATTGGCTGGAACCCCAGGTGCACACTCCCGTGCTTTCTGGGTTTTTCTTTCTTTTTTTTTTTTTTTTCTTTTTGGTTTTTTTTTCGAGACAGGGTTTCTCGGTGTAGCCTGGGCTGGCCTGGAACTCACTCTGTAGACCAGGCTGGCCTCGAACTCAGAAATCCGCCTGCCTCTGCCTCCCAAGTGCTGAGATTAAAGGCGTGCGCCACCACCGCCCGGCTGGGTTTTTCTTTCTTTCCCGCTTTGGTTCATTTTTATTTAGTAGTAAGTATGTCTGTGTGGATCTATACTGTGTGAGTGCAGTACCTCCAGAGGCCAAAAGAGGGCGTCAGAGTCCCTGGAGCTGAGGTTGCAGGCTATTGTGACCCACCAGACATGGTGCTGGGAACCAATCTTGGGTCCTCTAGAACTTGATTATCTGGAATTGCAGGACACACTCTTCACCCATGAACCATCTCTCCAGCCTTGTTCATGGTTTTTTTTTTTTTTTTTTTAACGCTTCTGGTATGATCTCTGTGAGAAAAACTCTCCTGAATGAGAGATAATCTCTTTAAAAGCAACCTGTGAAACCTGCTGTTTCTGAGAGACAAGTTTACCGAGCTGGAGAGAGCTCTTCTGCAGCTGAACAAGGAAAGGCAGCACCGGCCTCACACCTCCATTCTTTCTGGAAGACTTGGCCTTCCCCCCCTCTCCACACACACACACACACACACACACATACACACACACGCACACGCGCACACGCACACGCACACGCACACATACACACACACACACACACACACATACACACACACACACACACATACACACACATACACACACATACACACACACACACACACGCACGCACACGCACACGCATACACACACACACACACACACACACACATACACACACACACACACACACACACACACACACACACACACACACACCAGTGACCATTCTACAAAGACAGACCCAGGATGACAGGCAGAACTCACAGAGGCTTACCTGGGGAACGCCAATCATTAGCTTCCAGACCAGGGTGCTCTGGGTGGGTGATCCATCTCCCACTTCAGGACAATCTACTCAGAGGACCCCATTACTGAGGGCTACAGAGACAGCTACATGGTTACGAGCACTTGCTTCTACTCCAGAAGACCTGCGTTTGGGTTCCAGCACCCATATTGGGTAACTCCCAGCTCCAGGGGATCTGATGCCCTCTTCTGGGCCTCCACAGGCACTGCAGCCCCCATTCCCACCCCGCAAACACACACACATGAGTAAAGATAAAATAAATCTTTAAGGAAAGAAAACAAGCCCCGTTGCTTTTGGAAGGCTGCATGGTGAGCACAGACTCTGAAAGTGGAATGAGCTTTAGTGGCTATATTAGACATGCCCACACATTTCTCATAGTAACACACTGTTCCTGCCAAGCAGATGGGCACAGTCATGCCTGCTGGTCAGGGTGCCCTTTTCTCTGGGCAGGGCACGATGCAGCTGATTTATTCAGTGATGTTTGTTAATGGGTATCTTATCCGTTCCAATCCACGTGGATGCTGGCCCTATCTACACCAGCTAGTCAGTGTTCCTGCATCTCTGAGTAGAGTTCTTTATTTTTATCTTTTTTTTTTTTTTTTTTTTTTTTTTTGGTTTTTTCGAGACAGGGTTTCTCTGTGTAGCCCGGGCTGTCCTGGAACTCACTCTGTAGACCAGGCTGGCCTCGAACTCAGAAATCTGCCTGCCTCTGGTGCTGGGATTAAAGGCGTGCACACCACGGCTCGGCTAGAGTTAACTTCTATAGGTCTTTAGCATGGGCTTTTTATGACTTACCTTGCTTGAAAGGTGTGTGTGTGTGTGTGTGCGCGCGTGTGCGCGCGTTGCGCGCGTGTGCCTGTGCCTATCTTAAAACTAGTTTTATTCTTACAAGTTGCCTCCTGTTGTTGGGTTTAGGAAATCCCATCATTGAAACAAGATTGCGAATGTGATGTTTTAGGGATGGGCTCTTGCGGAGACAAGTGAAGGCCACAACGGTTTGCATGACAGCGGTGATAGAGCACCTCCTGTAAGGAAGCCCTATGCGGTCTTGGTTTTCTGGGACTTTCCGCCAAGTGCGGATATTGATCGGGCCCTAAAGTTCTATCATCTCTATGAGGACACTCATTATGATGCCACGTGTCCCCAATATCTAGTTGGGGGAGGGAAGATAGTGAAGCCATCTCTTTGTTTTATGTTCTGCTTTGAGAATGGATTGAAAGCAGTTTGGCAAGATACAAAAGGTGGACACAATACGATCGAGAGACAAACAGAAAGTAGGCGCACGGAAGACAAAACGAGCAAGGAAGGATGGAAATGGTCTTTGAGGAGTGTGTGCCAGTGGGAGAACCACTGTTATTGAATGCGCTGTGTCATCTACTTTCCCCCGTGTGAGCATCCGCGCTCGGATAGGAGCAGAGCGACATCAGCGAGTTAATCCGTGGATGACGAGGCACTTGCTGCGTGCCTAACACTGTGACGCTAGCCATCTCTCCCTAGGGGATTGGCTCGTGATTCCTTTTTCTTGGCACTGCCCAAAGATGAAACACGCATGTCACTGCTCCGTGGGGACCGGGAGGGCAGGCAGCGGCCATGCATCTTCCCATGCCCCTGTTTGGACGGAGGAGGACATAAACTAGAGCGTGCGTCACCGCCGTTTATCTGTGGGAAATGAGTCCCTTAAATCCTGCCCTGCTGCTGGGTGGAGTGTGCCATGTCTCCTGGCTGCTTGAAGCCTCGCACCGCAGCTAGTCACGACTTAATTTAGTTGGATGAGATCACTGCCTCCAAGAATCTTTACAAAGAACCAAAACAAAAGCCTTCGCTCCTTCTAAAAACTCAGGCTCTCTCGCTCTTACACATGAAGGTACAATGTAGGCTTTGCTCAAACTCCTGTGAGAACAAGCCGAGCTGGCCGGGATTGTGCCCCAGCCTGAGAGAGCCTGAGGCCACACAGAAGATCCCTGCCTGAGGAAGAGAGAAACTGCAGAAATGCCATGGGCCGGCAGCTGTTGGCAGATGTGTCTTGGGGAACCCCCTTCCAATCCTGTCCTAGAGAAGCATCCCCCCCACCCCCAATACGCTTCCATTCCTGTCCATTCCAAGGCTCCGTGCCGTTTTTCTTCTTCCTCCTCCTCCTCCTCCCCCTCCTCTTCCTCTTCCTCCTCGGCAAGGTCTCCGACCTGGTTCTGGGCAGCATGGAGCTACTAAGTAAAGGTCTTGGTTGACTTGGTTCTAAGAAAAGGAGAAATTGCCATAAATGCATACCTTATTCCTTTCTCTTTGTTCAAGGCCCACATTCAGATTCAACACGAGCATCAATCAAGTTAGATCAGCGAATCTAAAACAATCTCGTAGGAGGCGGTGAGCCTCCCGGCAGGCTGTTTTCATCAGTAGAAAGAAATGGTCAAATGGGCTATTATTGCTTAATTCAAAGAGGCAGTCATCCTCCAGGCTGGGAGGGGAACAGTTTACCTGGTGCGGCCTCCACCCCAGGACAAATTAGACGGAGCTCAGTTAAGTTACAATTCTCCATTGAAGGAGCTTGGCGGGACAGCTGGGGGCCTCTGTGCCTGCTCCGTTCCCCCATCCTCTGATTACCCACTCCTGTCGATTGCTTTTGCACTGAAATTGGCGGAGACTGAGTCCAGGCAGGCACCTGCAGCAGAGTTAAACCACAGCAGAGCTACGCTACTGAATTTTCTGTCCACATTTGATCCAGAGGATGGCCCCGTCCCTTCCTGTGAGCTAGAGACCCCGAGGTGTACAGCTGTGTTTTGGATGTCAGAGTTACTCTGAGTAGCCCGGGAGAGAAGTGGTGAGCACCTGTATGCGCCAGCAAGGCTTCGTGGGTGGCTCCGTGGTCCTGACCCCATGGTCCTTTACTCATTTGGTTAAGAGGGTTTGGCTGAATAGTAAGGAGCCGAAAGCTGGGGCACTAATGAAAAGATCCTGTTCTCTACTAGTGCAATCACAGAGCCCAAGCCATCGCCTTTGATTTGTGGGATTCATTAATCAAGCAGGCTCTCATTCCTTCACACAAACATCAAGCCTCATATTTAATTAGTGAGCTGTTGGCATAATAGCCAAGATATGAACTTGGAGCATGAAAGTGCAGGAAGGATAGAGGCCCGCAGGCTGCGACTCCCACAAGGCAACGTTCTATTGACTCCTAACCCATGGCAGCTTCAACGTTCTTGTAAATATAAATACTATGTGTGTTTTTTATCCAGGAACTAAATGATCAAAGGTGGGGTAGAAACCCCGGGTTGGGATTAAATAATTTCGACATCTTTCACTGTAGTTCCTGTCCTATCACTTTACTCCCACTTACTGAGTGTGTGAAGACTCCAGGAGACAGCTGGAGAGTGTCACTGGCCCTTGGGCCAGGCGGCTGTCTCTAGCTCTGGGCTTCCCAAATGGGCCTGGGGACCCTGCAAGCTGCTGAGGTTTGGATGTTTTCAGAATAATGTTTGTCTGGTTGGCATATTTCACTATGCTAACATCTTCACTTTCCGGGCCCTGATAATATATAGAGCATAAATATTTCCTGTAACCCAACACTTCATTAGCATCTAGTGGTTTCATTGGCCGAATCCAAAGCTTGTCTTAGGTATATCACTGTACTTGGATGTGTAGTGTACAACTCCCTTCTCCCAGTTTAAAGGAAACATAACTCAAACCATTTTCTTTTCAGTTTTTTAAAAAAAGATTTATATTTTTTTTTTTTTTTTCTTTTTTTGATTGTTTTTCAAGACAGGGTTTCTCTGTGTAGCCCTGGCTGTCCTGGAACTCACTCTGTAGACCAGGCTGGCCTCGAACTCAGAAATCCACCTGCCTCTGCCTCCCAAGTGCTGGGATCAAAGGCATGCGCCACCACCGCCCAGCGATTTAATACTTTTTATTTTATGTATTTGGTTGTTTTGTCTGCATGTCTGTCTGGACTATGTGTGTGCAGTACCCAAGGAAGCCATAAGGGGGAGCTAGATCACCTGAAAGTGGAGTTACAGATGGTTGCTTGCTGCCACGCAGGTGCTGGGAACAGGGTTCAGGTCCCCTACAAGAACAACCTCTCCAGGCCCTCTGACTGGTTCGTTCTGGGATCAGTTGGGCTGTGGTTAGAGCTGATGGTGACTCCGACACCCACAAGGGACCCGTTTCCTGTTTTGTAATCACTGTTCCCATCAGTGATAGAGGGTAGCCATCCTGTCAGCGGCTCAGTCCATTCTGCCCCAGGGAGAGCTGCCGTCCGATGTGTCCGTGTGATCTGAGGTCCTGTCATGGTGAGTTTTACTGGGAAGGAACTCACCCATGACTGAAGTTAGATGAGGTGTTAACGGTGTGGAGTTATAAGAAAGTATAACATGTAAGGAAGCTTCGACAAGCCTTAGCGTAGAAAGAACTGACCCACTCTCAGAGAAAGAGAGAGATGGAGAGCACGCACACAAATAGGTATGGGGTGTGTGTGTGTCTGTGCGTGTGTTGTGTGTGCATGTGTCTTTGCATGTATGTTGTGTGTACACATGTGCATGTGGGGGGGCAGCTCATGTGGGTAGCTGTGTATGCACGCACGTGCATGTGCGTGGATGTGTGTGTGTATGCACACTCACACATGTCTTTGCATGTACATGTGACGTAGAAGCCAGAGGTCTGAATCAGGTGTCTTCTTCCATTGTACTCCACTGTATTATTTTTTTCCCACTTTTTTTTTTTTTTTTTTTCAAATAGTGTTCCACTAAAGCTTGCCCCTTGGCTAGACTGGCTAGCCAGTGTGTCCAGAGGACGGCCCTGCATGTAACCTGCTGCTCCGTGTGTGATGGTCTTTCTCTGGCCTGTTTGATGAGTTTCTTATTGCTGGTTTTAAGCAGTTGGATGGTGATGTGCTTAAGAATAATTGTCTTCATGTTTCTTTTCTTAGGCTCGGGTTTGCTGAAGTTTTTGGACCAGTGGGTTCATAGCTTTTAGCACTGTGGACATGTGTGGCCATTTCTTCTTACAGATTTTCTCCAGCTCACTCCTTGACTCCCTCAGAGTCAACAGTTAATGTTATTCTGCTCTCAGTTGTCTCTCAGCTTGCTCCCTCTCTCTTCCCCCCCACCCCCCCTGCAGCTCTCTGGTTGGTTTTTAAAGGTGGTGGTGGTTGTTATTTTGGTTTGGTTTTGTTGGTTATCTCTTGTGGCTTATCTTGGATAGTTTCTAGTGCTGTGCCTTCAGGTGTACTAGTCTCCTAATGTATCTCTAACCTATTATAAATGTCTAGGGAAGTGAACTTTACAGAGAACACTACAGTTCTAATTTCTTTAGTTGCCTTATAGACTTTTATGGAAAATAAGTTTTTCTTTTTAAGAAAAGGACTTCTCTTGACTCTACCTGGGACTAGATGGTTCTCTGTGCTCTTATAGCTAAGCAAATAGTACTGTAGTCCACAGTCACCCTGGCCCAGCGTCCCCTGGGTATCCCTGGCTTCTCTCCCCCATGCCTTCCGCTTGTCTTTTCAGAAGAGACCTGGGTTCCACATGCTCCCCTCTGGTTCCTGCCACCATTCTGTGCTAAAACACCATCCTCTTTCTTGGCTGGCAGCCCCTGCCCTCCTCCCTGCTCCATGGTGCCTTTCTGTCTCGACCCGTGATCCCACAACCATAATGTCCTCAGACTCTTAGAACAGCTGTAGGAGCGCGTCCTTCCTTCTCATGCTCCAGCTGCTTCAAGTGAGCCTCAGGTGCCTTCCCGGACCATTAAGATTTTGGTGTCTGTCTGTCTCCCCCATCTCTGTCATGACCTGGTGTCTGTCTGTCCCTCTTCTCTCTGTTGTGACCTGGCGTCTGTCCCCCTTCTGTCTCTCTGTCATGACCTGGTATCTGTCCCTCTCCCCTCTGTCACGACCTTGGCTATTTCTTCCTTTTCTTGCTTTGTTGTTTCAAACACTAACCACGAATCAGAAGAAGGGTACATTTTTCTTTATAATCCAAGTGCAAGAGGGAAATAGAGTCATTTTTGAGGTTGATTTCCAGAACTTCTCACTTATACCTGAAATAGCAGATGTTCAAGACCCTTTTCTGCCCTGTGCATGTCTTCTTCTAAATGCTGTGAATAGAGGAAGCTGCGTTGTCTCAGGACTGTGATGATGCAAGCCCACATTCACAGTCAGGACCGCGCGCACACCCTGCCGCTCCCCCCCCCCCCAACTGGGTTTCTATCGCTGATAAAACAAGTGACCGCCAGGCGTGTGGTGGCGCACGCCTTTAATCCAGCCTTGGGAGGAGAGGCAGTGGATTCTGAGTTCCAGGACAGCCTGGGCTACATAGAGAAACCTGTCTCGAAACCAAAAAAAAAAAAAAAAACAAGTGACCAAGCCCTTCCTTGGGAAGGAGAAGGTTTCTTTGATCCTATGGCTTGTAGGGACCCCCACATCCTGGGAAGTGGGGCAGACTGACACAGAGATCTGTGACTGGCTGCTTCCATGGCATGCTCACCTGCTTCTGCCTACCTAGGCATGGCCACCCTGTGACAGGGCTTCTACCTCATCCTAACCATGAATGACACAGACTTGCCGCAGGTCCATCCTACGGAGGCATTTTATCAGTTGAGGTTCCGTCTTCCTACATGACTCTAACTTGTGTCAAGTTGACATAAAAGCAGCCAGCACGTTCCCCGAGACTATTTTTCTGTCCGTGGATGGTTGAATGCGTGGATGCAGACCACCCCTGCCCCGCACCCCCACACACATACAGAGGGTCACTACCTGTATTCCATGGATTCTAAGCTGACTCACCTCAGGGTGTGTCTTAGAGTCATGGATACACACGGACATCCCAGGGTTTGATTAACTGCGCTTTTTCTGAATGTTATGTAAGGTAAGGTCAGCCAACACTGCTGAACTGGATGGATAATAGATCTAAATTAAAGCTTTGAAGTCTGGCCTCACCTTTACCACCCAAAGCACACTGTCTCCTGTCAGACTTTCTCTGTCTAATGGAGTGCAGCAGACAGATAGAATCCCTCCATAACATACTTGCTGCTGGGTCACAGTTCAGGGACCCCTGTTCTCACACTCTTTTGGGTCGTCATGTGTCAAGCCGTCTGTCATGTGTCAAGCCCTTTCCACTGTCTCCCTTCAGCAGAATGAAGGCACTGGCTGTGTGTGTGTGTGTGTGTGTGTGTGTGTGTGTGTGTGTGGCAGGCATATGTCAGCACTGATAGGATTGTGTCAGCTTTCTGTTACTTTGACAAAATACCCAAGTTATTTGACTTGAGAAAAAGAAGTTCCCGGTGTTCATGGTGCCTGGGATTCTCCCTCGTGTTCACTCAGCTGTGCCAGGGCTTAAAATGTTATCAGGGGCACGTGATGGAGGGGCCTGCTTATTCCTGGCAGCAGGGAAGCAGCTACGGGGTTGTGGGGATGAGAAAGTTCAGGGTTCCAGTATGTTCTTCAAGCACCTCTCATGGCAGGACTTCTAGCTAGGCCATGTGCCTTAAAGGCTTTGCCACCTCCTGTTAGTGCCACAGGCAGAACAAGCAAGCCTTGAGCACAAGAACCTCTGGAAGACATTTGAGATCCAAAATATAGCAGCAATACTGCTGTCTTAGGGTAGCGTTGCCTCCAAGTCTGGTGTTCACTTCCAGGTCAGTGTGAGGTTCTGTGAATCTTTACTTCCAGGTCAATGTGACGTTTTATGAATCGCGGCAGCTTTAATTCTTAAAAAGTCTCTGCTTTTTTTCCTGACATTGTCTCTTTTTTTGTTTGTTTGTTTTGTTTTGTTTTGTTTTTCGAGACAGGGTTTCTCTGTGTAGCCCTGGCTGTCCTGGGACTCACTCTGTAGACCAGGCTGGCCTCCAACTCAGAAATCAGCCTGCCTCTGCCTCCCAAGTCCTGGGATTAAAGGTGTGTGCCACCACTGCTCGGCTCCTGACATTTGTCTCTTGTGTTTGTGAGCGTGTGTCTGTTTGTCTGTCTGTTGTCTGGCTACTAAACTGGGAAGGGGTCAGTTGGAGGGAAAGTTATTCATATATTTCTGAATTGGGGTTCTGTTTTGGGCCAGTGAAGAGGAGTAAGAACACTATTCTTCTCCGCTCTCCCCAGCTCTCCCCAGCTCTCCCCGGGGGGTTAGTGTCAACACAAATGATGCCTGGTGTCACCTCACGCAGCTCCGTGAGGCAGGCTACCTATTGCTGAGACGGGGTGAGCTGATGAATCGGCTCTCTGTGAATCAGAGACTGGGGCTGCTGGGGCCACCGTGGCAGCGCACCTGGCTTTTCAAGCAAACTGTGTTTGGCGCATAGTGTGTAGAATTGCATTCTTCCCTATGAAACATTTACAATGCACCTTTTACCTTCTAGGCACATCGAGACGAAATCCAGCGCAAATTTGATGCCCTTCGCAACAGCTGCACTGTGAGTATAAAGATCCCGAGGATGAGCAGAGTAAAGCAGAGAGGGCAGAGGGGATCTGGGGTTTCTGATGCTGCTGACTGATTTTCCATGCTCTTGTAACTTGAAGACCTTAATGCTCGTTCTTCTAGTTCTTCAGGGGGCTACCTGTTTTAAGGACGTTAAACCCATTCTTTAGGTTGGGGCGGTGCAGATGGCTGGAATGGTTAAAGGAGTCAGATGATTCTGGGTGTGGGGGCACGCACCTGTAAAGTAGCTGAGGCAGGAGAATGAAGAGATTGAGGCAAGACTGGGATACAGAATGAGAACTTAACTCAAAATAGAAAGCCAAAACCATTTGATTTTCACCCTCACTATTAAACTGTGAATAGACCCAGCAGCTTCAACAGGGCTCCCGAGGCTGCTCCCAGAGCAGGAGGGTCCAGCCCAGCCTCCCCCACTCCCATCCCTGGCAAGAAACTGTCCAAATGCCAGGGACTGGCTATCTATGTGGCTTCTCCAGCCTTTGGCCTCTGCCAAGAAGTGCCAATTCTCCTGTGGACCAAGAAAGTTTATCTTCCTAGCAGAGAAAAATCTGCTTTTTTAATATGTAAATTCACAACCTAGGACCCTCGTGGGTGACATCACTTCTCTGGAGAGTTCCATCAGCCGACAAGCTTCAGTCACGGGTTACATAATCTCGTCAAGTCAGTGGAAAAGCAGGCTCTATTTCTGATGAAAATGAAGGACAGAAATAGGCCCCTTTGAGGCGATGGGGACGCTCTCCTTATTTGTGCTTCCGTGCCTTTGGTCTTTTTGTGGCTCTCTCACTTTGTCAGTCGCTCCTCAGTGGTCCCGTCCCTGCTTGTACTATTTACGTCTGTGAATTTCCAGAAACAGCCTCTCCCACATGTGTGTGCATCTATCTGTCAGACTTCACAAGGACCCCTTCCTGACTAACTGGGGCATTTGGTCTTGGGTGCACTCTGTCAAAGTTGCATCTTAGCTACTCACAGTATAGCCACAGCATACACGCAGCTGCAGGATGTCTCAGTCCATAGGGGCTCCCATGGCTCACCTCAGAGTCTCTCCTGTGGACCTAGCAACAGTCTGCCCTCTTTCGGTTTCCTTAGTGTTTTCAGTGTGTGATGAGGACCACGGCTTGGCTCATTCTCCCCTGATGGACATGTGGATCTTTCCAGGAGGAATTAAGGTGTTAGGGAGAGTCCCCATGCAGGTCTTTTGGTGGCTGTAGGCACGGATCTCTGGTGACCAGGGGTGGATGTGTTAGGTCATGAGACGCGCTTTTGTTTGTCAGGTGGTTTGTTGTGTATGTCTGGATGTGGCAGGGAGTGGCCTGCCTCTGGATACCTGTCAGCTCCCTGCTCTCCCTTCCTTGAGGAACTGGTGGATTCCGGTCCTGTTCTTGGCTCTCTAGTACTTTTGCTTTCTTATTTGTGCACCATTGGTTTGCCTGTGCCACACACAACACACACACACACACACACACACACCACACGCACCACGCATTTATGAGTGACCACAGAGTAACAGGGACCACCACCGTATGCCTTATTTCCTTATGATTTCTCTCTCTTCTTATTCAGTCATTTCAAAACAGGATCTCACCATGTAGCCCAGGCTGACCTTGAAAAGTATCTTTTTTATTCAAAATGCTCTATCCACAATATTCACTGAGAAGTTAACAGACATGAGACACTCGACAGCAACTCTCAGGAGTGACTCTGATCTTTTATAGACTGATGCCGATCAATTATCTAATTCATAGAAAAAAACATTAACTGTGACTCCTTATATGAATAATCTTCCCTTAAACTTGGATGGTTTTAAAATGTATCACTCAGTTAATCTGATTTGTCCTGTTCACCTAGAGACCTGTTTTTATTTCTTTTAGTTTCCTAACATAAGAACGTAAAAGAAGCCATTATATATATATATATGTACATTTTGAAGTAGAAATAGTATGGACTAGACCTGGAGGGTTTCAAAGTGTGTATACACACAGGAAATCAACCAACAGGGTCGGGATAAGAGACACACCCAGCACCCTTAAATTTGCCCGCTCCCTAGCCCCCATTTATAAAATTGGAAGTTTGGCCGTAAGGGAACCTGTGGGTATGTGGGATTAATTTGATTTCTGGCTTAACTTTAATAATGTTTATACTTTGTAAATTTGATTTCTGCAAGATAGCGATTCCCAGTGTTTGTTTTCCTTTACCAATGGCATTTGGTAGCCAGGTCTCCGGGACCCTTTCCAAAGATGGGGGAGCGGGGAGTGGGGTTGTCACTGACCTAACAAGGTCACCCCACACATCAGCTGAAACAGCTGGGAGACACAGTGGTCTGAGCCATGGCCTCTGAAGTGGCCTCCAGCAGCCTAACTGACACCATCCTCCCCGGCTCCCATTCTTCTTGCTGTAAAATAGGGCTAACCTATGTAGCCCTGCTTCCAACATGACCTAGATCTTTCCAGCTCACATCTAGGGACTGTGGTTTGGGTGCCGAGTGAGGGACGATGGGGAGCTGCCTGGTTCTGACAGGGACTTGACTTCCAGAAGCAGCAGGGCATCAGCATAGGGACCCCTTGGCATCGGAGGCCACGCCTCCAAGGCTCCCACAGTAGTTTTGCAGTGCATGCATGGGCTTGACCCATGGGAAGGACTAAGTGTCATTGGCTTCTCCTGTTGCCTTAGGCTCCTGGCACAAGCTTTGGTTTAGAGAAATGGCCTTTCTACCTTTTTTTTTTTTTGGTTTTTCGAGACAGGGTTTCTCTGTGTAGCCCTGGCTGTCCTGGAACTCACTCTATAGACCAGGCTGGCCTCGAACTCAGAAATCCGCCTGCCTCTGCCTCCCAAGTGCCGGGATTAAAGGCGTGCACCACCACTTTCTACTTTCTACTTTAAAAAGCCTGGAAACTCCTGCTTCAAGGCATTTAGCCTCAAAAGGGGTCTCAGTGACACAGTCAAGTTCAGAGCTGCTTTCAAGATACCGTGGGAGCTTGCCCTGGGTGTCCCACCCCTTTCGGTGCTGTCCACGATTGGCCCTGCTGGCTTGGTGTCACCTCTGGTATTGGTAAGGACTCCGTAATAACGCCGCCTTGAGGAGCGCTCAGTGATTTCAGAAAGCTCGGGGGTAGGAGACTTCCAGGCTCAGACCATTTCTGTGTTTTGAAAGGATTTTTTTAAAAAAGGATTGGATTCAATCTGTCACCTAAACCCCTCCCTGAGTCTGTTTTAGAGGGGAGTTGGTGGGCAAGCATATGACACAGCTTTAATTATGAATCAATCTGTCAGCTATAAGATTAAAAATAAATAATATGCAAATAGCTGCCTTCGGAAAGTAGGCATTAAAATAGGATGTCGGTCCCCAGCCTTCCCTTCTGATGCTTGCTGTTTGATTGGCTCCTCACCACGTACATGCCATGGGTCCTCTCGCCCTCCGCACGCTCTTGCTCCGTGTCTCCTGGTTGGGAGTGAGGGGTCAACATGCAGTCCCGTGACGGCAAGGGTCACAAGGATTTGGTTTTTTGTTTTGTTTCTGACTCCGAGAGTAGACAGTTTTATATTCTTGTTCTTTCTTAGACCTGCACCAAGATCTCTTGTCTGCTGTAGCAAACCTGGCTGGCCCCGTGTGAGGAAGCTGCTCCTGCCCTGTCTTTCTTTTACTGTCAAGATAGAACTAGGCTTTCTGTTTATCCTTTCTTTAACCTTCTGTCCTTGGGGCCCAACAGTTAGTGAGCTCATAACTAAGTGTGTTGGTAAACAGGCCCTCTGCCCTCAGGGTCACAAAGATAACGAAGGATTTTTGCAAGTTACCTGTTCCAGAAGCAAACGTGCCCAAGAAGGGCACCAGACATTCTGTCACAAGCCCGTGGTCCCAGCCCCTAGGAGGCTGAAGCAGGAGGAGGCTGAGTTTGAGGCCAGTCTGCTATATATGTCTCGGAGAAACAGAAACGGGAGACCGTTTGAGTAGTTGGAATATCCCTGTGGTCTCTGTTCCAGAGGGCAGCATCCTGTAGGCGTAAGACAACGGAGTCTCCAACTTCGGGGCTGGGCTCAAGTGTCTTCACATTACCACAGCCTCACCTTGCCACTTGAAAGGGGCAGAAGCCGACATGCTCTGACTTGAGCAGATGAGGCAGTCCAATGACTTAAAATGCTTTACAGTCCTCCATGACAACAGGCATGAACACACGCATCCATGCACACGCTCTTTCTCTTACACACATGCACATGTGCACAGCACATATGCTTTCACACAATACATGCTGCACACATGCTCTTACATGCAGGACACATGCTTTCACATGTAGCATACATACTCTCACACATGAACACATGCAACACACATGCTCTCACACACATGAACACATGCAGCACACATGCTCTCACACACATGAACACATGCAGCACACATGCTCTCGCACACATTACCCTCATCAGTCAAATGAGGAAAATGAGACAGTGACAAATACAGAAGTGGCGATCCGATGCTGGAATAACACCAAGATACAGGTCTCTCAAAGACACGATGACACGGCCATGGAAGGACCCTTCCTTCTCCAGCAGACCTGCCTCGGTCCTGGAAGACCCAGATCTTGTCACCTTATTAGTTTTTCTCGGGTTTCTTCTTTAGCTCTTTATAGTCTTATTTTGGGCAAAAGAGAAGAGATGACAGAAATGGGCTCATAATAAATGTTTTTTTCCTGTGAATCAAAGAAAGGAAGTTGGTACCCAAAAGCTTAAATATAACCTTGAATGGCAAGGAGATTATACATTCTCTGTGAATAGATTCTCTGCAGTTAATGTGTTCCTCAAGAGACTTTAAGAATGGAGCAGCATTTTGGTCATCAGTTTATATCCCTGTATGTCTCATGCCTCAGGACTTGAGCAGATACAAGGTAGTTAAAAGATGAAGAATACAGTGTATTTCTATGTCAGAGACGGAGAAACCCACCAAGTGCAAACTCACTTGGAGTTCCGGAGTCTGACAGCCCCGCTTGTTTGCCCCATTCTGCTACTTCTCCTCAGAGAAGGGGCAGAAAGACGCAGATGGTTAGGTGAGACATCTGCAGCATAGGCGGAGGGCTTCGGGGCGGGGTTACTGTGTAGGATGAAGATAGGCTGAGTGCCTGCAGGTGTCTGTCTTCACTTAGCTCTTGACATGACACTGAAAGGTGACAGACGCAGGAAATTTGAGGTAACCTATCAGCGTGTGTGTATGCGTGCGTGCGTGCTGTGTGTGTGTGTGTGTGTGTGTGTGTTAGCTCGGCTCATGATTCATGCTCCAGGTTTCTGAGGAAACTTTTTGTCCACGATCCTGACCGGAGTCTTCATTGCCCGCTCGTAGCTCACAGAGTGTCTCTAAGAGCACACAGGACTCACCATGGGTGTCCATGTTCCAAACAGGTTGCTAGGACATTTCCTTCCCCGAGAGGCCAGCAGCTCGGGAAAAGGGCTTTCTGGGTTTGTCAAAGAAATGTCCCTAATTTACACACTGTAATTATGTACCCACCAGGAAGACATATATTTTGATCAATATGGTTGAAATAAAGAATTAGGCCTGAAAGCAATACTGGCGGATCATGAAGTGTAGAAACAGTTAATAATTGTAGGCTTAAAGATGTTTCCTTTTAATTTACTTCTTTTTGCTGCATAAAATTTAATTTATGGCCCATGTGCCTTATTCTAACTATTATGAGAAAATTACCCTTAAACTTGTATTTTATATAAATGTTCTCTGCATGCACTGATCCTTAAGCTTCAGCAAAGAGAATAGACCAGCTAAACGCGCTGAAATTGAAGTCATTCTGTCATTGAACAGGGAAATAATTTAGTAAAACCAGATTAAATCTCTCTCAGTAAAATGACAATTTCATATACTTGGAGAACTCACTGCGTAGCAGAATCCATTAAAGCGGCATCGTGATATGGTATTGTATCCTCAAAATTACCCAAGCTCCCCTTAAGATGTCTTCCCCCTCTTTGTTACACGGAATTAAACTCAGCGCCTGGGATTTTATTCAAATAACCCTTAGTATCTTTCATTGTGATTCTTCCTCGATAAAACTTTATTTTGCTTCCTAAGGCTGTGTCTGTGGCAGTGATGGTATCCTGTGGGTGGTGTCAAGGTCGGCTTCAGTTTAATTAGATGATGTCACTAGTCGGTCCCCTTTGCTTGACCCGGGCTTCCCTCCTTGTGTAATTCTTCCTGCTATTAACCAGATCTCACTTGAGCTTGGCCCATTCACTTAGTACTTGGTTGATTGGCTCTTGCCGTATTTTCTAGATAGACCTCAAGGTAGAGAGAAAGGAGACATTCCCTCCGTCCCTGTGCGTGTTTTAACCAATGAGCTGGCGAGCGAGCTTGGGTCTGGCATCAGGTCAGATAGCTGCGGGTTGGTTCCCGTTATCATGAAGTGTGACCCGTCACACGGCAGTTTTCCAAACCACGAGCTCAAAGAAGCGGGCCTTGCCGACAGTGAGCTTTTCTGACACATATCCTCCCCTCTCTCCCTCCTTCCGTCCCCACCCCGTAGGTCATCACCGACCTGGAGGAGCAGCTGAACCAGCTCACCGAGGACAATGCCGAGCTCAACAACCAAAACTTCTACCTGTCCAAACAACTCGACGAGGCTTCTGGTGCCAACGACGAGATTGTGCAGCTGCGGAGCGAGGTGGACCATCTCCGCCGTGAGATCACAGAACGGGAGATGCAGCTCACCAGCCAGAAGCAGGTAAGAGGGCGGCTGGGCCTGGCCTCGAGGACCTTGGATCTAAAGGTCTGGGCGGCTCTGTCTGGGGGTTCCAGGCCCGGGCTGGCCCGTACGAACAGGCTTCTTGTCAGTTCCAGGTCATAGCCTAGGGTTAAAGTTTTAAAAATGGCTTTTTAAAAGTGGGTACTGAGGCTAGAGGTGACTGAGAAGTTAGGAGCCCTTACTGCTTTTCCAGAGGGTTGTGAATTCAGTTCTCAGCCAGCTGTCCTCACTGGGTAGCTCTCAACGGTCTGTAACCTCCAATTCCAAGGGATTCAACAGCATCCACTGGCCTCCACAGACACATAAATAAAAGAAGAGCTCTTTAAGGCAGATACAATTGGTTTTTTAAAGACAGGGCCTTGCTGTGTAACCCTGCCTAGCTGGCGCTGACAGTGGACTCTTGACCTCCTCCTCGGCGCTGGGGCTTTGAATCTGTGTCCCACCTCCCTGCCTGAGACTGGCTTTGGGTCGTACCTCTCGGATGGTAGAGCAGGTGACCATCGCTCTATTGTCATCTGGTCCCCTTGAGATGTGGGGGAGAAAAACCAACTGCGCTGCTGATTTGCAGACGATGGAGGCCCTGAAGACGACGTGCACCATGCTGGAGGAGCAGGTCCTGGACCTGGAGGCCCTCAACGACGAGCTTCTGGAGAAGGAGCGCCAGTGGGAGGCCTGGAGGAGCGTCCTCGGGGACGAGAAGTCCCAGTTCGAGTGTCGAGTTCGAGAGCTACAGAGGATGCTGGACACGGAGAAGCAGAGCAGGTGGGAGCCTCCCCTTTACCCCCGAGCTCCTCTGAGAGCGCAGTGACTCCCTTACCCCGAGCCGAGACCTCGTCAGGGGCTGTCCGGGTTTCCAGAGACTGAGCTGTTTTCTAGGATGCAGAACTTTCAGGGTGATAGCCAGGAGAGCCTTAGGTGACCCAGGAAGGGGCGGATGTCCTGAGTGTAGAGCTGACAAGTGTCACTTGAGTCCTGGGTAGTGGCTGGCATGCTTTTATGCTGGAGCAATGGCTGTAGGATGTGAAATAGACTAGACTCTCTGAACAGTCCGATTCCTAGCTGAGTTGAAATAAGCAAGCTCCAGAGCAAACGATGAGAACTCAGACTGCAAGAGAGCCGGGAGCAACGGCTGCTTTGTGGCGCATTACAATGTGTGGGGCGCAGGACTGAGGTTTTAAAAGTCTGTCTAGGCTTCCTTCCAAACTGTCCGGCTCCCAGGAAGTGCTAGCCACTCCCCCACAGACCCCTCCCACCCCACCCTCAAGCTCAGCAGTCCTTCAGTCTGTCAGGCTCAAGTCTGAGGGGTAGAAGGCATGTGAACCGCTTCATCCCAAGTCTGCTTTCAGGGCATTGGGAAAGTCCTGGCTCGGCACCCCCACCCTTGTTCTTGTTTGACATTATGTAGCTGGACAAAATATACTTCTTAAATTGTTGTCCTCATCCTCAAGAAGCCAAAGCTCACCTTCTTGTGTCTTCCGTATCTTTCCCTGCATACTTGGAAAGAAGCGAATTTGTACTTCCTGTGGAGAGCAGGGAGGCGTGGCCTCTAGGAGGCAGCGCTGGGAGGCGTGGCCTCTGGGAGGCGGAGCTGGCAGATTTAAGAGCCAGCAAGGGGCTTCATCCAGGATTGCCAACAGTTTGTGGTAGAACATCACCACACACAAGCCAAAGTGCAGAGACAAGAACGCGCAGGACTCAGAATATGGGAAGAAAAGTGATTTTCCCCCTTTCACTTTGAATTTCTGTGTTCTTTAGTGAATACATTGGTCAGGTTCAAGTTTTGACCTTTTATGAGAACTCAGAACCCTTAGGCCTTTCTTGTGCTCAAAGAAGACATTCACTAGAAATTGAAGCAGCCTCTGCGGTCCACCTCACGCTCTGGTTCCTTGGTGGCGTGTGGTGGACGGTCACTCCACGTTCTCTGCCCCACAGGGAATCTGATGCTGTAGACCCTTTCCCATTCAGTCCTGCTTGCATTTGAGAATGGCTTTTTCCTCTTCAGCCTTTCCACTCGGTCCCCACAGGAACTTTACCACCGCAGGGCAATTTTAACCCAAGTCTGAAGTGGGTCAAATTTTTGCTCTGTAAGCTGTCAGGAAGGAAGACAACATTAAAGGCAGAATCCAGGGTTGGGCTTCCATCCAACCTGCAGCCTGTTTAGAGATGGGCCAGCCTCCTCCCTCCGGGTCTGGCGTGGGGCTTCTGACAGTGGGCTGTGCTCCTCCGGCAGGGCCAGAGCCGATCAGCGGATCACCGAGTCTCGCCAGGTGGTGGAGTTGGCAGTGAAAGAACACAAGCCGAGATTCTCGCTCTGCAGCAGGCTCTCAAAGAGCAGAAACTCAAAGCCGAGAGCCTGTCGGACAAGGTCAGCATGCATCCCTTCTGCTATGTAGGAAGCGGCTTCTTTTCCTCCTTTAAAGGCAGGGTTAACACGGATTCAGACACAACCCTTGGTAAATATTTTCAAAAGCACTACTTTGCTCGCTCTAAAAACGTCAGTTATGTCTCACCGTGGGGCATTCTTGGTTGGCAGTGGCATAGCTGGGTGAGCTGGGTATTGGGGCTATCCTGATTAGATGGTGAGTTTTCAACATCTACCTATCTCGACCCCCAAAGTCCAACACTGGGTACACAACACTATTTTATTCCTAGAAGGATTTATAAGCCTCATGTTTTCAGAAAACACTGTGACAGTGACTGTCTCTTTCCTGGTGAGTCTAGGCAGCCATGTTCACGGTGAGTCTAGCGTAGTCCAGTCCATTTCCTGTCACCATAACCAAGCACTTGAGACAAGGTCATTTATAAGAAACATTATTTGGCTCATAGCTCTAGAGACTGGAAAAGTCCCAGGTCATGGTATTAGCATCTGTTGAGAGCTCTTTTACTGTGTCCTAATGGTGGCTGATCCTGCTTGGTGAGACAGAATGTCTCCATTTAGGAAGCCATAATGCCTCTGTGGGGGGCCTCACCTCATACTAATATCGCCCAGAGACCCCGCTTCCATTACCTCGAGTGGTGGTGGACTGACTGACAGCCTCTGTTTGCTCATTCTTGTGCACACACACGCAGGCGCGCATGCACGTGCACAAACACGTGCACACACTTTTCAAAATAAATTTAAGCCTTTACTATTTATGTGCTGTTCCATCTTTAAAAAAAAAATCATATAACTGGAGGCTTTTCCTGACTTATTAAATATTTTTTTAAACATATAATTCTGAAAAAAAAAAAATTGCAGGCAGGCACCTAATTTAAGCATTGCCTTTGTACAGGAAATTTGAGCTTCTTCCAATCTTTTTTTGTATATGAATAACGCTCAATGAACATAAATCTTCATGGACATCTGTGATTATTTCTTACCGGAAATTCATAGAAACAGAACCACTGGACCCAAGGCTATAGCTTACCGCTCAAGGATAATTCTGAGTCAGAGTAGAGCTGGCTATAGTTTTTAATAACTTTAATAATTTTTAATAACTTGAGGAAAGTACATTTATTGTCTGGAGACAATGAACCTTTCTGGGTTTGACGTGCGTTTCTAATTGGATATTTGTGTAGTATTTAGTAGCCGACTTCTGTCTGTCCAGATATTCCAGTTCCATTTTATCTTTCCTGTTTCTGACATCATTTTCTCTTACATCAACCTTTTTTCTAACACGACAGGCCTTTATCCTTCATGGTTGTGCTTCATGGTAGCCAATGTGCCTCCTGGTAGCCACCCTGTCTGTCTTTCTGGCCCAGATATAAGATCCTTGGGAGGAGTCGGCCATCTTTCCCGTCCCAGTAGTGATGACATGTAATAAGCCCTAAGCATATGATTATTAAGTTCAGGCAAAGTGTGGCAGGTGAACTGAGCAGCCATATCCTTAAAACTTGTTCCAGCCACACTGGGTTTTCCCGTCTTCCTGTCTTGTCACATGGGCTTTTTTTCCTCCCAAATGAAAACTCTTTAGACTTTCAGCCCTTGGTTATCTTACGTGTGAAGGTTTGGGGACATCTCAAAGTCTGCAGTCTCTTAGCGTCCCCAAATGTACCATCCCGGCCAATTTTCCCAAACGCACAGCTCAGCGACCTGGAGAAGAAGCACGCCATGCTGGAGATGAACGCCCGGAGCTTGCAGCAGAAACTGGAGACGGAGCGTGAGCTCAAACAGAGGCTGCTGGAGGAGGTGAGTGGGAGACCCCTGGGAGGTGACACCATGCGTGTGCGCGCGTGTGCTGTTACATACATGGGCAAGTTATGTGCCCACGTGCTTACACATGCAGGGGATAGAGGAGCGTGTTGGTGGCTTGTCTATTGCGGTCCACTTCACTGCCGCGAGACTCAACCCCCACCCGGGCTACAGGCATCCACAGCCACACCCAGCATTTTGGGAGGAAGGTGGGAATTCCCACTCAGGTGCTCCTTCTTGCACAGGAAGTGTTGTTTGCCCACTTCTCCTGAGCATCACCCTCCCCGCCCCTATAAGATTTTGAAAGACGAAATTTGTTACGTTATATTCAGATGATTGGAGTCAAATTAGACATTTTGGGGCTACAATTTTTGAGGTAGTTCAAGGGGTGCGTATAGCACTTTCTAAAGCTTGACACAGTCAGGGTGTCTCTCAGAGGCTAGAGCACCTCTGTCTTCCAATGTGACCCTTCCTTGAGACTGACGTTCATCATGGTGCGTGTATTCCCAGCAGAGGTTGATCGAGCAATGGCTGAGTGAGCACTGGGTTGAATTGTCTTTAGAGTCGATAGCCTGAGCAGGTTAAGTTCCGTGTTGGCAGAAGACCCATGCGGATTAGCTTCCTACACAGGGCAAACGCTGACCAGATTTGAAGTACTAAATTTCACGAGGGCTTTTGAACATGGAGTAATTTCAGTTGAAAAGAGTTCTTTTGAGACACAGGGTGCCAAGTTCAGGCTGCTCTCCCAGTGTGCCCCTTCTTCTGTTTCATGGCTTTTCTCCTCAGAACGAGCATTGCTATAGAAATTGATGATGACTTCCCTCCCCCAACCCAAGTCTCCTGCCCAGGGTCAGAGATTCTGCTTTCACTCAACTTGACCCCCAAGGGCAAACGTACTTCGGTTGATACCTCGTGAAAATCTGGGTTTGAGAAGGGCACTGTCTAGTGGGCCCTGCAGCTCAGTTAGCAGAATCCCTGGATAATCACGTGGGCAGAGCTTCCCGGGTGCTCTGCTGGTGGCTGTAACTGGGCTGTGCTGTGCTGTCTGGGGGAAGTAGGGGAAAGATTGCAGGTCTCACGGACTGCTTACAAACAGGTGTCTTATAAAATCACATCTTAAAAACCATAGCTAGGCGCTTGGGAAGTTCTGGAGGTGGGTGGTGGCGTCAGGTGTGCAGCAGTCTAATCTCTGGTCATGGTGGGAAGGAGAGAACCAACTCCCCTACACACAGAGGATGGAAACAGCTATAACGTCTAGTGTGCAAGAGTCAGTTTGATCTTAGCATCATTTAAAAAAAATAAAAAAAGCCGGGCAGTGGTGGCGCACGCCTTTGATCCCAGCACTTGGGAGGCAGAGGCAGGCAGATCTCTGAGTTCGAGGCAGCCTAGTCTACAGAGTGAGTTCCAGGACAGCCAGGGCTACACAGAGAAACCCTGTCTCAAAGAACCAAAAAAAAAAAAAAAAAAAAAAAAAAAGAAGCCGGGTGGTGGTGGCGCACGCCTTTAATCCCAGCACTTGGGAGGCAGAGGCAGGCGGATTTCTGAGTTCGAGGCCAGCCTGGTCTACAGATGAGTTCCAGGACAGCCAGGGCTACACAGAGAAACCCTGTCTCGAAAAAACCAAAAAAAAAAAAAAAAAAAAAAAAAGAAAGAAAGAAAGAAAAAGAACTATTAAAGGGATTAATTTTATGTTGTGTTTTGTCACCAAAAATTAAAAATAAATTTTATATATGCAAACACAAATGAATGGAATTCTTCAGATAGAATGAAATTCCACTGTATAATAGGTTGACTATTCCTTACTAAAATACTTGGAGCTAAAAGTATTTTGGATCTTTGAAATACTAGCATTTCAAAGATCTCTTGGAGATTAGTCCCAAGTGTAAACATGAGATTCCCTTACATCATATGTACTGCACATAGACTGGCATCGACGTTAGACTGTTTTTGCATGTGGTTCTGGGGCTTGAACCCAGGGCCTAATGCATGCTGGGCAAGCACTGCAGCCCTGGGCTGTTCTCCAAGTCTTTGCCTAGTGTTTTTAACGGCCCACATTTTGGCCTGCCTATCACATGAGATCAGTTGTGACATTTTCTACTCAAGAAGTTTTGGGTCTGGGAACATTTCTAATTTGGGGTTTCGATACTGGGAATGCTTAACCTGTAATAGAACCCACCAATCTAGCAGGTGGTCTTTTCTCTGGGATGAATAGGCAATGTTCCTACATTAGGCACACGCTGGAAACAGAAACAGGGCAGACATAATCCAGGCTCCCAAGTGTCCTGTTTCCCATCTGCACAGGGCAGGCTGGCCCTGACAGCTCCGTGCTTGGTCCAAGGTTACACAGTGACTCAGTGGCAACGCCAGGAATAGCGTGCTGAAGCCTGACTCAGCCCCACCCTCTCACTCGGCCGAGAACATTCCGGATAGATGTTTGAATAGACATCTATCTGACCAACATTGACCTGAATTGGAACTCACACATCATCAAAAACCAAAAGAGTTACCCTTACCAGCCAGAACATGCTCGGACTCTGGGTCATGGTGTGTGCTTTAGAAGTTTGGCTGCAACCAAAGGGTTGTCTGTCCTCAAGGGACAGAGACTTCGAAAAGAGACAGACTTTGGAATTTTAATGTCACCCAGCCCAAATTCCTCTCGTGTCTGACTTCCCCTGACGGATTTTACAGTGGTTCTCCCACCTCAGCCCTTTGGAAGTCCTGCCAGAGATGAGTTGGTTCGTGTCCGACACAGGGAGGAAGGTCCCCTCCCCAGCACGTGGTCACACAGGCAGGCTCTGTGACACTCTACCAGGTGCTGCAGGGAATGTGGACATCACTTCCTAGCTTCCAGCAACCCTTAATTCCCAGAAAATCCTCTTATTTTGAAAAGCCAACAGCTGCCAAGTACTTTGAAGCTAGCGTGGTATCAGGAATTAATATTAATAGTCGAATGTGCTTTTATTATTTTTGTGTATGTGCCTGTCCATATGTGTGGGTGCCTGTGGGAGCCAGAGAGGACACTGGAACCCCCGGACCTGGAGTCATAAGTAGTGGTGAGCTGCCTGACGTGGATGCTGGGAATGGAGCTGGAGTCCCCTGGGAGAACTCTTACCACTGAGCTGTCTTTCCAGCCCCACGCTGTGTATGGGAGTGTAGATGTTAACTGCCTAGTCTCCAAGGGCCTGAGTTCAACCCCTAACAGTATAAAAGATAAAATAACACAAAACCAAAGCAAACAAGTCAAAAAACAACACACAGACACACACACACTCTCTCAATGAACAACAAATGTCTGTCACTAACACAGTTACCGTGTGCCAGGTGTCTTAGTAAGGGACATAAGTTTGTTTGTAATGTTCTTGCAGAAACCCTGTGTGCTTTCTTGTCCCCTGCGTGGCGCTAGTATGGTCTGTGTGTTTCCGCTTCCCGCCTCGGCTCATCAAATCCTGACAGTCACTTGGCTCTCCGAGTAACCATGCCACTGAGGCTCCTTAACCTGTGAAATTACGAGTACTCCGCCACAGAGTTTGTCCTTGAGCGTCTTCCGCCCCTACTTCTCAGCTGATGTTTGTAAAATGCCGCCCTGCCACACTGTTTCCCTTCGTTTCCGCCCATCCTTCCTGCTCCCTGCACTTGCTCCAGATCTGTCACCAGCTGCCCACGTCACCCTCCCAGTTTCCTGTCACTCGCATAAAGTGCTTGGACAGGCCTAAGAACATCACCAAGGTCCACCTCCCAGGGGAGCTCTGGCCCACAAAAACAGTGGATAGATGGCTTTGAATAGAACAAAGATCCCTTTCCCTGGTTTTTTATTATAGTAAATAAACAACCTATTTCCTGGCGAGCCAATGGAGAATCGATGTGTTTAGTTTAGAGAAATATTTTTGGCCCAGCTGTCACCAGGTGAATCATTTGTGCCCATGACATGTTTCTGCTTGGCTCCTGCTTGCTAATTAATGTCCTAAAACAGTGGAGAAAACTAAGGAAGGAAATCACGTGGATTTTAAGGGACCAAAACCACCCTTCAGGGCAGCATCTTAACTGGTTTCTTTCTTTCCTTTTTTTTTTTTAATAAGGACTTTGGTTTATTTTAGAATTGTAAGCTATGTACCTCAGGAGTGACTTCTCTCCGTGTTGGGACAGATACATGACTGAGACAACTTGCAGGAGGAAGTGTTCATTTTCGCTCACAGCTTCAGAGAACCATCCATCCTTATGGGGAGGGTGGAGCTGTGGAGCCATGGCAACCAGGAAGTGGAGAGCAGGAGACAGAGAAGGGTTCAGGGCAAGACACCTTCTCCTAGGATGTCTGTCTTCCAAACAAGCCATGCCTCCTGTCACTTAGCCCCTCCTCAGGCTACTGATGTCATACTGTGACTCTATCTAAGGCCCACCAAGCCAGAGCGCCTTAAGATCTAACTCCCCTGGGAATTCATCTCAAAAACACCCAGACACGAGTAACTAACCCCTTCCCAGGAAGCTAAGCATTAAGTTTAGCCATCTCACGTGCTAAGTGCAGCTGGGCCGGGAGGAAAGGCAGATGGGGAAGGAGAAGAGGACTGAATTGGAAGGAGAAAAGGAAGGACAAAAGGACCACAGATACTACCAACATCTATGTGAGCACCTACTGTGTGATGGACACTGTGTGGAGTTTGTCACCAGGGGAGGCAGGGTCTTACACACACTCAGGAAGAAGAAAGCCTGGGTGAGGTAACATGTCTGCGGTTGAGTCAGGAGCTAAGCCAGGAGCTAGACGATCGAAGGGTCCAGATTCTACTTAACGCAGCTCGATGCCTCTGGCAGTTGTTGCCATAGAAATGGGGAGCAGGACATAGGCAGAAAGCAGGGAATTAAGAGGTTGAGGGCCAGCTAGCTCTGAGGCTGCTGTGCCTCTCATTCTATGGGGTTGGGGACTAGGGTGTCAGCCTTGGACTGTCTGAAAGCACCCATGATGATGTTTATTTTGCTTTCCCTTAGTCTGCAGAGTCTAGCTCGCAGAGAAGACGTTCTGTAGGCTGCAGTAGCTGTGGTACACGATACCTGAGGGTACATGAAATCAACCCAGGGTCTCCCCAGATGAAGTACATTTAGACAGGGGCTGCATGACTTACGTTTTAATTAGATTTTTTTTCCAACACAAACCCTCTCCAATATATGAAACTGAAGTCTTTCCTTGGTTTAACTGTATAGTGCTCTTCTTCTTCTGTCCCTACACTGGTAGAAATGTATTCGCTAATTGTGGCTATTTATGTACTCAGGGGCGACCCTCGAGTCAGGGCTGGTGTGACTTGGCTTTGTGCACACCACACAGCCTGTACAGTGGCTTTTCTGATCACCCATTGAGGTCAGACACCCTTAAGTGGAACACGTGGGACTAATTCTCACTGCTTTGCCGTCAGCCCTGGATTGTGCTCGGAGGTCCCAGTGAGCGGCCTGGACGCCTGTTACCTTGCAGTGTGAGATTGCAAGCGTGTGGCCTTCAGCTGTGTCCTCCTGTCTTAGAATAGAAAACAACCAGCAATTCTGGAAGGAGTTGCTTTCACAAGGGATCTTCCCGCGTCATGCCGGAAGTCAATTGGGGAATGGGAACCAGGGTGGGAGGGGCCGCACCGTGTGCGGCGTCAAGCCTCTTGCCGTCCCCTCCGTCTCATCAGCAAGCCAAGTTGCAGCAGCAGATGGACCTGCAGAAAAACCACATCTTCAGACTGACGCAAGGGCTGCAGGAGGCGCTGGACCGGCTGATCTGCTCAAGACAGAAAGGAGCGACCTGGAGTATCAGCTGGAAAACATTCAGGTGAGGGCCAGCAGGGGCGCTGCGGGCAGCGGCTGCCTGCTCCTGCCCCCTCCCCTTTCCCCTCCTCCTCCCTGCCCACCCCCCTTCACTTCTTTTCTGTTGTTAGTGCCCTTTGGTTGTTTGCTGCCTGTGTTTTCTCCGTCATTTAATTAGGGCAGGCACTGTGACCCACGGAGCCATCTTCCTGGCCTTGTGGTTTTTTTTTCTTGCATTTCCTACTTGACTGTTCCTGTTCTTAAAGCACCAAATTCACACGTGCAGCTTCCAGCCGCCTCTGAGGCCAGTCTTGTTCCTATGGGTTTTAGGTTCTCTACTCTCACGAGAAGGTGAAAATGGAAGGCACGATTTCTCAACAAACCAAACTCATTGATTTCCTGCAAGCCAAGATGGACCAGCCCGCGAAGAAGAAAAAGGTGAGTTGTGGACGTCTCAACAGTAGGCACAGACGGTCTCGCTCTGCCACCCGTGACTCGGTAGATACCACAATGATAAATAACCACAGAAACGGAAGAAAAACGTACCTTTTTGTTTATCCTGGGTTGAGAATCTGAGTATAAGCAGAGTAGCCTTTATCACAAGGGGCCTTACTCTTCTGTAAGGGAGTGATGCTTTCCTCCACTCCTGCAGAGAAGCTGGATGGAGCAGGGGTCGTCTGCTGAGGGACTTGGCTTATGCAGAGATTGAAAATTAGTCTGAAGGTCATGTGTCTAGGACTGTCATGTGGGCCAGGTCACATGTGTCTGAGAGTTCAGCAGGTCACGTGTCTGGGACACTAGGGCAATTCTCATGTCACCTACATGGGTCTCCAGGAAGCAGTAGAGAGTGATGTAATCCAGTGCTTTTATTTAGCTTTTTGCTTTGATGCTTTCGAGACAGAATTTTGCACTATAGTTCACACTGGACTTAAAACTCTTGGTTTTGCCTTCGGAGCGCTGGGATTGCAGGTGTGCCCTCCCATAGTCCTGTGCTGTTAATGGCTCATGGACACAGGAAGATGAAATGGCCTGCTTAAAACTTGACTAGACAGCTGTCTTCACCAGCGCACTCTGCTTTAAACTGAAACAACGGATGAAAATCCAGCTGTGACGCATGAGGCCCTAGGCTCAGTCATATGAGGGGTAGTGGGGATGGGTTAGCCGTGGACCGGCTCATATGAGGGTTCCTGTGAGGAGACTGGTTTCCATGAACCCAGTCCACAGGCTCCCCAGAGGCTGCCGCTCTCATCCTAGGGGCCGATCGATCTGAGCGCCAGGAAGGTTTCTAAGGCTTGCCAGTTTCCTCCCAGGGGTCTTAGCACACTGTAACAGTCACGGCAGCAGTGTTAAGGGAAGGACTTGATGACTTAGAATAGCCAGAGGAAGGGACCAGCGGACGGATGCTCTTGCTGGACGTCTGCCTCCTTGGTTCACATCTATTGCTCAGGCGATGCAGGCAGGGCTCCTGGCTGTGTCCTGCTAAGTGCTGGCCATGGGAGGGGTTTTTCACATACCATGTTATCATATATTCTTGCTAAAACTCATGATATTTAATCTTTTTTTTTATTCTGACAGCGGACTATTGTCTGGTTGTGTCGTTGATGTTAGGATGTTTTGCGTTGGTTTTCTTGTTAATTGATATTTTTGTCAGACGCGTAATCCCATTTTTCTTCTGTGTATAGTAACTTTTTGTTGGTATTTTTTTTTAGTAAGCCTTTTGTTTTGATATCATGTTAGCATTTATTTTCAATTTTTACTTTCTTTTCTTAAAAAAAAAAAAAACAACCCACAATCCTCCCCCTCCCCATGTCTTGTCACCAAGCACCATGAGACAAGTTCAAAGGCGAGACGGACCTCTGAACCATAACCACCTCTCCCAGCCATACTTCATCCATCCCGATTACATTTTTTGAGGGGCAAAGACTCTCGGGAAATGGCTCTCCTGTCTTGGGAATGCTAAAGGAAGAGGTGGTGGCAGTTGAAGCATCTTTAACCCTCTCGGTGAAAACCTCCGCACCCGCTCTTTTTTTCAGCTGACTGGAATGGGCTGAGGCTCAGCCTCCCCTCCCCCCTCCCCTTCATATGCCATTTTTCCCAAACACACTTACAGTGAGTATATGCCTGGCCTTGGTGGCTTGCTTCTCCCGAGTCAACTCTCCTTTAGCCTGGGTCCAGTGCCAGTTTCTAGGAGTTAGGAGATATCTCTGTTTCCATTGCTAGGGTTTATTTAGTCGACGGAAAGAGGACCCTGCTTTGCCCACACAGGTTCCTCTGCAGTACAATGAGCTGAAGCTAGCCCTGGAAAAGGAGAAAGCGCGCTGCGCAGAGCTGGAGGAAGCCCTTCAGAAGACCCGCATTGAACTCCGGTCTGCGCGGGAGGAAGGTAGGGGCTCTTGGAAAGGCTTCAAAACTACGGAGCAGGCCGAAGACCGTTCCCCATGACAGGGGCCAGGACTAGTTCAGTATCTCTGTGGCCCACGGTTTTTATTCCAGGCGTGCCCCCAGTCTGAAGGTTTTGCAGCCTCCTCTGTGTCCCAAGTTAGCACAACAACTGCCCTTTTGGTCTTGGGTCCTTGAGAGACAGCCATGGTAACCTTCTTAGTCTGGTGCACTAGGTGGCTCAGCCAACTGAAAGGCTTTGTAACTGGTGTCTCCACAGCTGCCCACCGCAAAGCCACGGACCACCCCACCCGTCCACGCCAGCCACTGCGAGGCAGCAGATCGCCATGTCCGCCATTGTGCGGTCCCCCGAGCACCAGCCCAGTGCCATGAGCCTGCTCGCCCCGCCATCCAGTCGCAGAAAGGAGTCCTCAACTCCAGAGGGTATGCTCTTGTCACCGGCTGTTTTCTACTGTTAAAACATCTGAAACCGGTAGTTTATAAAGAAAAGAAGTGTTTGGCTGAGAGATTCAAGAGTGTGAAGCCAACCAGCGTCTTGCAAGGGCATCTCCCTGCATCTCAGCGCAGCCAGAGGGAACCGTGTAGCCAGACAGAGCATGAGTAGCCCAGTCGTCCATGTTCTTGTAAAACCCCAATGCAGTCACGGGAAGCCAGTCTGCAGCTACTAAAAGTCTCCTTCCCTGTCTGTTACCCAGAGTCAACCGCTGTAGTTTCCAGCAATAGCTCGTGTTAATTTTGAGTCCTGAACCTGATAAGAATACATTTTAGGTAGCTGGGCGGTGGTGGCGCACGCCTTTAATCCCAGCACTCAGGAGGGAGTGACTGGCAGATGCCTGTGAATTTCAGGCCAGCCAGGGCTTCACGGTGAGGCCCTGTCTAAAAGCAACCACAAATGAGTCAGTGGATGAAAGGTTATGGCCACTTCAAATGTGACCAACTGGTGTCCAGTTGCTATGACCACTGACAGTGGAAAGGGTGAGGAAGGTGGTTTGAGAACCTTGGAAGGAAGACTAGAGCCATCATTCAGCCCCTTGCTCACCATCAGCCTTCTTAGGTTGTGAATTTCGATGACACTGTCTTGTTGCTGTGTTTATGGACACTTTGGTCAGAATGCTTAACTCTGAAAGTCTTCCAGATGGGAGAGAACGGTCCCTGGCCAGGTGTCCACCGACAGGTGTCCTGGAGCAGGTCTCTGGGCACCGTGTTCCCCAGGCCCCTCCTGATGTGTATCACACCCTCTGGGTATTGCTGTGCGTTTGTGTCCCGTCATGTCAGTGACTCTTCACAGCTTCCCGAGAAAGGAAGAGCGGTGGCACGGTGAGGAGACCCCAAGCGGTGCTGGGCTTGGCACATGTTCCAGACTTCTCTCTGTGTACAGTTGCTTCCGGGTCACTGTTGAGCAAGAGCCAGTAAATGGGGGTGGGGGGAGCTTGTTAATTTAGCAGGCAGGGATAGAAATGTAAGACTCAGTTCTGCAGACTGTAAAAAGTTTTGAACAAAAGGTTAATTGTGAAAAAAAAAATGGACATAAAAGAATTCTTCAGTCAGTTCTTAATTTAATAATAAATGCTGCAGTTCATAGTTAGTACCTTTTAAACTGAATTCTGTGAAAAGCATTAGATCTTTTCATGACTAAGTGTTTACAGAATAGTTAGGCCTGGGCTGGTGGGCACCTTCAGTCCCAGCACTCAGGAGGCAGAGGTAGGCACAGGCAAATCCCAGTGAGCTCAAGCCAGAGTGGGCTGCATCATGAACGAGTTCCACACCAGCCAGGACTGCAGACCGAGACCGCCCGCCCGCCCGCCCTCCCTTAAATGTCCACAGACATGGGTGCTGCCATAGAGGCAGCTTCTGCCAGGAGTATGTTCTTAAATAAAGTAATTATCAGGTCACAGAGCGACGTCTTAGTGGTTTAACTAGACACACATGCAGTGGCTACAGTGACTTACAGGTCATGTTTTTGACAGTTTAATGACGAGATGACACACATGCCCTGTAAGTCACCTCCTGAGAATGTGCAGTTCAGTATTCTCAGGGCACTCGGTGTGGTCGGTCGCCCTTGCTCAGAATGTAGGACACCCCGAAACCAAACAGCCTCTGGGTCTGCATCGCCCTCTCCGCACCTCTGGCGACCACTGATCTACTTTCTCTCTCAGGTTCTGCCACTCTAGGTCTCTCTCAAATGCATGGCTCATACTACATGTAGCCCTCCGTGACTGACGTATTTTCCAGAACATAGCGTCTGTGGGATCCCCCCACTCTGTAGTGTGTCACCGCTCCACTGGTTTCTTTCTTTTACATGGCTGAATAATATTCCATTGTCTGGGTGGTGCACGTCACCCATTACGCTGAGAGAGGAGCTTGAGCTATCTCTGCTCGTTGGCTGCTGTAAGCTCTGCCGCTGTGAGCGATGCGCAGTTTTCTCGCGGGTGGGTGTGTTTTCTGTCCTCTTGGGCAGGAAGCTAGGAGTGGAACTTGCTGGAATACTGGTGTATCGTGGTCTCTGTATAGCTTTTTGAGGAACTGTCCCCCAGGTCCCTGAGGTAGCTGTGCCACTTTCCATCCCCCGGGAAGTGGGACCGATGCTGTTTCTCCGCTTCCGCTTCAACCCCGGGTTTCCATTTCTCAGGCTCCAGACATTTTAGTGGCTCGGCACCTTGCTGTGGCTTTAATTTGCATTTTTCCTAAAGCCTAGTGATACCCAGCATCTTCTCAGGTTCTTTGGGTTGTTTTTCCTCTTTGGGGAAATGTCTAGCCAAAGTACTGGGTCTTAAGAACTCCTCATAACTTCTGGGAACCAGTCTTAGCGGAGACCGCGTCTCCCGTCCCTTGGATTCTCTCTTCCCTTCCAAGTAACCATTTTTCTTTCTCTTCAGAGTTCAGCCGGCGTCTTAAAGAGCGTATGCACCACAACATTCCTCACCGGTTTAATGTGGGCCTGAACATGCGAGCCACCAAGTGCGCCGTGTGTCTGGATACTGTGCACTTCGGACGCCAGGCATCCAAATGTCTCGGTAAGAGCCGCAGCTGTGTGTCTGCTGGACACCTCCACGTCTCCGTCTGGAAGATCTGTCAGGTGGAGGCGGTGTTCTAAATTGTGGTGGAATACATTCACCGCCAAAGCTTTTCCCTTCGGTGGAGGGAGGACACTGGTTTCCCTCACGACCCCTATGTCAGTGTGCAAAATGCTTCCGCTTTTGTTAATCTCCAGTCACTTTGTGTCAGCCTAGTCTCTCCCCTGCTTGCTTGAACGTCATGAACATGCAAGCAGGCTCCTGCACACGCCTCTGTGGGCGGCATAGCCTGAAGCCAGGAACACGGTCAAGGGCAGTGGCCCTCTGTGTCCCGTGGGGCCTGGCACCTAGAACACTGGATGGCTTGAGTGCCCATTTCACTTGCAGTCCTACTAGGGGTGGGATCGCTTGGGGCTGGCTGGAAGCCCACTGTGTGTCTCAGGCCCTTGTTGCTCTTCTCTAGAATGTCAAGGATGTGTCATCCCAAATGCTCCACCTGCTTGCCCGCCACCTGTGGCCTCCTCTGATACGCCACCACTTCACCGAGGCCTTCTGCCGTGACAAAATGAACTCACCAGTCTCCAACAAGGAGCCAGCAGGCAGCTTTGCACCTGAAGGGTGAATGAAAGTGCCCAGGTGCCTGCCGGTGGGCCCCCCTCAGCGCCTCAGGAGGTGCTGGCGGAGGGTCATGGAAAGCGCCCTGTCAGGGAACCCTGCCACTTGCTTCTCTGTCTCTGACATTTTCTTCTTCCTTTTGTTCCCCAGGAATAACAAACGGGGACGCAAGGCTGGGACAGGAAGTACATTGTCCTGAGGGTTCAAAGTCCTCATCTATGACAATGAAGCCAGAGAAGGTAAATCAGTCATTCAGGGAATGTCATTGCACGGGCTTCACAAGCCCTCAAGTGTTGATGAAGGATTTGTTTTTAGTGTTTAGTTTTATTTGATTAATTAAGATTAATTTTTTTTTTGACTGCCTCGCAAGCCTTCTCTGCTTTCGCCAGTTTTTCAAAGTTAAACCAGTGACTTCTCTAAAGGTTTAATTGGTGCGATACTCAATCTATAGGTCTCCCCCTTGAAGACCCGCAGGTGCTGCCACCGAAAATCCCACCTGCTAACACACCAGAGAGCTTCCGCCTCAGTCAACTAGCCCAAATCCCACGGCGTCCAGAAAGTTGACTGTGCCCTTCATCTGACACCACTTTAATTTTTTTTTTACTTCCCCTTCTGCCTTGTCTGCACCTCTTTCCGTTCTTGGTCCTGTGCGGTGCTTTACACGCCTCTCCTCTCCTGCCCTCTCCTCTCCTCTCCTCTCCCTCTCCTCCCTCTCCCTCCCCTCCCTCCTCCTCCCTCCCTCCCCCTCCCCTCCCCTCCCTCCCCTCCCCTCCCCTCCCTCCCCTCCCCCTCTCCCCTCCTCTCCTCCCTCCCCTCTCCCTCCTCTCCTCTTCCCTCCCCTCCCCTCCTCCTCTTCTCTCCCCTCCTCTTTCTCTCCTCTCCCCTCCTCTTTCCCTCCCTCCCCTCCTCTGCTTTCTCTCCTCTCCCCTCCTCTGCTTTTGCCTCCTCTGCTCTCTCCTCCTCTCCCTCCCCTCCTCTCCTCTGTTCTCCCCTCCTCTCCTCTGCTCTCCCCTCCTCTGCTTCTCTCCTCTCCTCTCTCCTCCTCTGCTCTCCTCTCCCCTGCTTTCTTCTACTCTCCTCCCCCTTCTGTCCCCTCTTTTCTCTGGTCTCCTCTCCTCCTCTTCTCTCCTCTCTTCTTTTCTCCCTCTTCTCTCGTTCTTGGTCTTGTTCTTTTGTTTTTCTTTCCAACCTTCCTCTTTGCACCAAGCTGGACAGAGGCCGGTGGAAGAATTTGAGCTGTGCCTTCCCGACGGGGACGTATCTATTCATGGTGCCGTTGGTGCTTCTGAACTTGCAAATACAGCCAAAGCAGGTGAGTGGGCTCCAGAAGCGCCCTGCCCCGGAGGTGGGCTGGGCTTGACAGACTGAGAGAGCAGGATGGGGGTGCGACAGTTTGCTCTGCCGAGGAGGACCGCCTCAGCCCAGTCCCCCATCTCAGCAGGCACTCAAGTTGCAGGGGGTGGTGGATTCTGATGCTGTGACATCATCGTCCCTGTTGGGGGTGGGTGGGGAGCCTCCAAGGCCAACCTTGTGCTCTCTGAAATCTTGTAGATGTCCCATACATCTTGAAGATGGAGTCTCACCCACACACCACCTGCTGGCCTGGGAGAACCCTCTACTTGCTAGCACCCAGCTTTCCCGACAAGCAGCGCTGGGTCACCGCCTTAGAATCTGTCGTCGCAGGTGGGAGAGTTTCTAGGGAAAAGGCAGAAGCCGATGCTGTGAGTATGTGACCATGACATGGGTTCGGGCTTCTCTAGGGTGCGCGTGCGGGGAGGGTCATGACTGGCTGTGTGGCGCAGAGCAGGGGAAGCTGTGGTCTGCCTGGAGCAGCCTCAGCACAGCGTTTATAAGGAAGCCCCCCTCCCGTTCACTCCCTGAGGTCCCGGAGCACCTGCGCTCCGGAAGCTGCACGCAGTCTGTCCAGCTGCCTCTGCAGCGGCTGCTGTCTGTGGGCAGGTCTGAAATCCCACTTGTCCTCAAATGTGCTGTGCCTCCATTGGCACCGCTCCTCCGGGAATATCCCGGGTGCAGACCGTGGTCACTGCTCCTTGGTGTTTGCTCCTCTGAAGACCAAGCAGCACTTTTTAGACACTTAGCAGTGGGAGCGTTCTTAACTGTGAGCCTCCAGAAGAATTGTGTCCTGTTCCACACATGAACCTTGTCCTGAAATGTGCATTAATGTGTGTACAATAGGCACGTGACCGCACTTCCCGTGAGCTTCAGCCGGTGTGGGGTGAGGTAAAGAGAACTAGAGTCTTGGCTTGCCGAGGACACCTGCACTTTGTGTTCTTGCTGCAGTTGAGGTGGGGAGGGGCCTTCCTAACAGCTCCTTAACCCTCCGCACCTCTGTCTTACCATTTCCTGTCACGGAGTAGCATCTGTGCCTACATCACCCACTTGTGTGTGTCTGCACCAAGCTGTAACCGAAGCTAATCAAGGTCGCACTGGAGGAGCCGTTAACAATGACCCAGGGTGTTAGTGAAAAGATGTGGCCAAGCCTGGGGTCAGGCTCAGTGGCCTCGCACTTGGCTTGGCGTATGTGACGTTGGGGGCCACTGTGTGCCTTTGAGCTTGACTTTAGGTCACTGTCTCTCTGGACGGCTTGGTCATAGATAGTTTGAACTCACCCTGCCTCTTTTCTGTTTTCCTTCACATATGGAAAGAAATTACTTGGAAACTCTCTGTTGAAGTTAGAAGGTGACGACCGGCTTGACATGAACTGCACCCTGCCCTTCAGCGATCAGGTACGCTGTGTGGGCAGCGGGCACCGTCAGCTAGTGGACGGCTGCAATCACACACTGTCAGAATGGGGGGTGGGGAGGCTTTGCTGCTGTTAAGCACGGGGATCGTTGTGTCTGACTTACACTCTGTCTCTGGACCTCTGTCCTGGTAGGTGGTGTTGGTGGGCACCGAGGAAGGCCTCTATGCGCTGAATGTCTTGAAAAACTCCTTAACCCACATCCCAGGAATTGGAGCAGTCTTCCAGATTTACATCGTCAAGGACCTGGAGAAGCTGCTCATGATAGCAGGTGGGAGCCCAGCACACAGCCTCCTTGTTGGTGATTATGGGCAGCGCTGGAGAGCCGAGCTTCACGCTGGAGGTGCGCGGGAGGCAGCCTCCTGGCAGCAGGCAGGCTGGAGCAGCAGCACCCCCTTCTGTGTGTCTCTGCTATGCCAGGCCTCGGCTGGTGGCCTTTGTCCACAGTTGGCTCCCTGCCCATGTCCAGTTTACCAGCCTGACATGCTGAAAGAGCACCGTACCGCTCTGCCACGTGCAGAATTGCTGAGTTAGCTCTCGTTGCTGTAACAAAACACCTGAGACCAGGCTTTTGGTGAAGAAAAGAGGTTTGCTTACCCCACAGCCCGGGAGGGTCAGATTCCCAAAGGGCATCATGCCCACTGAAAAGTTCTCCTTGCTGCATGACCTCATGAACATGAAGGTAGTCTGGCAGGAGCATGCTGGGAACCAACAAATTATCACCACACAGGAACACTGGCTAGTCAAGGCTTGCCCCTTTATAGAGCCTCTCATGAGCTCATGGGAGCTGCTCTCTGCGGCCTAAGACCTCCCGTTAGACCCTGGGCCTACCACCTTATCTGTTTAATTTTATGTGAGTGTACACTACAAGGCCTCACAGACTGAGTCAAGTCAAACTTTGTTTTTCTGTTTTAGATAGGCTTTCATGTAGCCCAGGCTGACCCTGGACTCCTGATCCTTCTCTTTCCCCACATGTAGGAATTCTGGGAATATCCCATCAGGCCTTTTGTTCTGGTTGCCTCGGCTCCAGTGTGGGCCTTGACCTCCTCAGAGTGCAGGTGATCACCGTGTGGTTCCTACACGGTCCTCCTTGTGTTTCTGGATGCTCAGACCCTTCCTCTGGATTCATATTCTCCAACATTTTGCAACCATCTTTCCTTCTGTACACATGCATTTACTTACTTTTCAACATTTGAGTTATCGTGGGTATGAGCCCCAACCAAGTGAACCCGTGGGCCCTTCTGTCACGTGGCTATGGCTTGCATCTTTTTCTAACCTCATTACTTGCTGGCAGGACTTTTTATTTGCTTACTTGCTTAAGTTTTTGAAGTAGGTGTCTCAGGCTAGCCTCGGACTTTTTAATGTAGCTGAGGATGTCCTTGAACTTCTGACCTGCCTGCCGCCAGATCTGGATTGGTTCTCATCTCCTGTCTCTCTTTTTTTTTTTTTTTTTTTTATTTCATGTATGTATGTATATACACTGTCACTGTCTTCAGACACACCAGAAGAGGGCATTGAACTCAGGACCTCTGGAAGAGCAGTCAGTGCTCTTAACCGCTGAGCCATCTCTCTCGCCCATCTCTCTGTCTTTAACACCATGGACATGTCTGAGTGGCTGGACCCCATTATTGTTCCCGACACATTCTTTCCTCCATGTTTGGGGAGCATGTTTCAAATTCTTTAGTTTTTTGCCTGCAAAATTATCCCCGATCCCCAAGAACCTTAAAACTGAGAAATGAACAGCTTTCATTTCAGATCTAAAAGTGAGCCGAGACAATGAACATGCGTGCTGGTCAAGGGTGGCCCTTATCAGAAAATCCAAAAACCTTCCCTAGAGTCTCAAACTGGTGTCACCATGGCATCACCAGTGGAAAGTTCCTTCCTGTATCTCATTTGATGGGTCTCAGTCAAATGAAGGACCCCTCCCCTGCACACACACACACAAACTACGGTATAAAGTTAACTGTAAACCACAGAGCTTTACAAGACACAGAGGAATTCCACAGATAAACCTGCATCCTATGCTCTAGGTATTTCATTTTATACACAGATATTCGGAATCCCTTCTGCCCTCCTCATCTTGGATAAGGAGCACCCCCTGGTTTGTCCACATAGGCTCCTGTGGTTTTTAGTCAAGGGTAAACCGGTTGTCCTCCGTGGCTTCGTTGATGGGGCCCTGACCACAGCTGTTCCTTTGCTCTCAGGGGAAGAGCGGGCGCTGTGCCTGGTGGATGTGAAGAAGGTGAAGCAGTCCCTGGCACAGTCGCACCTTCCTGCGCAGCCCGACATCTCCCCCAACATATTCGAAGCTGTCAAAGGCTGCCACTTGTTTGCTGCTGGCAAGGTAAACTCCCCTCCAGACTTTTGCTGATGGAATGTTCTGGAAACCAGGCCTTCCCTTCTCACCAAACTTCCTGGTTGACCTTGAAAATTGGGCCTGTGAACGTGTTGGGTTCCTTCTGGTACTGAAGTAATTTGGGTAGATGAGACATTGGCCCAGGCTTTGGATCTAAAGGGAATGTCTGAGGAACACGGATGCCCAAGGTGAAACACAGGGTCACAGAGTGCCTGAGAACAAGGGTGTGTGATGAGCCTGGGTCCGTCCTGGTGCTTGTCTTTAATCCCAGCACTTGGAGGCAGAGGTAGGCAGGGCTCTGAGTGTGAGGCCAGCCTGGTCTAGAGTGAGTTCCAGGCCTGCTACAGATGTGTCATGAGGTCCTGTTTCAAAACAGAACAAAAAATAAAAGTGTGTTTATTACTAGAAACTTACAAATTCTAAATTATATTTATTTGGTGGTCCCTCGGTACCTGCCAGCGATTGACTCCAGAACCACCACTTGCAACAAAGCAAAATGCAAAGATGCCACAGGCCTCTCTGCTGTGCGCAGTGATGGGGTCCTGTGCTCTCTGTCATGCCTTCATCATCCCAGATGACTTACAGTGCTGGTTCAGGCAGTGTCCTGTACCTTGACAGGAAAAGGCCAAGACGAAAGCCTCCAGACTGTTCTGTGCTGACACCATCGCACTCTGCCCGGGCCCCTTCAGTCTGCGGGTTGCAGTGTTAGGGGCCAACGGTAGAGGACCAAGTGCGCAGCAGGAACTGCTAGTGACCGTTTTCTTGGGTTTTCAACCTACCAACATTCAGCATAGACTGACCTATCGCTGGCCTCCTCATCTAAAATGTGACAAGGCTAAGAGTATTTACAGCTGTGTACACTTCTGATGACATCCAAACCGAGCGTTTGTTTTGTTTTGGGATACAGCCTCACTAGCTTTGGCTGGCCAAAGGCAGCTCGGCTGCATAAGCCCGATGATCCAAGACTGTCCCCTGGAACCCACGTAATGCTTCCCCATAATGCTTCCCCGGAACCAGCAGGACAGGGATAAGTCCCCTCCTTGAGTTGACCTTCCCCAGTCTGTATACTCTGGCACCCCACCTTCCTTGAGCAGTCAGACCAGGAGTCCTGCTGACCACGGTGGCTTTGTGCTCCAAGGACCAAGTTCTACCACATTCAACAGAGTGGAGGGTGGGAAGGTCCGTACTTCGACCTTCATCCACGCACCACGGTGTGTGCATAGGCATGTGTGCCACACACACACACACACACTCAGCATTGGAGTCTGTGTCACAGCGTTACTTTGTCATTATCTTTTGCCGTTGCCTTTTCTCTTCCTTCATTTAATCTCTCCCGACTTTTCCCCATTATCCCTTGTCTAGCTCACTAGGTTCCGTAGCAGGGTTTTTTTTCAAGGCTATGCATTGTGCATGTAAATGGTAAAGCATCATACTGTATTATATGCACAGCCTCTCCAACCCCAGACGAAGTATCTCCACTGATTTGCGACTTCCTCTCCTCTCTTCAGCTGCTGACCTTCAGTTTAGGGATCTATGTGCAGTGGGAGATAAAAGCCTGACTGTAGGAGGTAGAAACAAATCTTCATGTAGAACTCCATAGCCACCGACCCTGACTGAATAACTTTTCCTCTGGACCCAAAATGTGTTAGTACTTGTCTCCATTTGGCTCAGTTTTCCATGGTTCTGTCTGTCATGGCTGGGAAGGCTTGGCAGCCGGAGCTCGGAGCTCGAGGCTGTTTGCTCAGACCTGTGTATCAGAAGGCAGACAGGAATGCTGGTCTCTTCAGGCTCCCTCCTTTCCGGCCATATTCAGTGTGGGAGCCCAGCCCATTGCTGACCACCCGTAATGGTCGTTGTTTGTTGCTAACTGGACAATCTAGTACCACCTGGGAGAGGAGCCCAGCTCCATGCCTCTGGGGGATTCCTTATGTAAATCAGTATGAGCTGGCTTGCCTTAATCGTGGGCCAGCCCATTCCCTAAGCAGGGCACCCTAGATCGTATACCTGAGCAAAAGCAATTTGTGTGTCTCTGCTCCCAGTGCTCCAGCTCCTGCTGCCTGGTTTGGATGACAGCCGTGAGCTGCCCCTTTCTCTGAGAACCAGGTTAAACTCTGTCTCCCCGCATTGTTATGTCAGGGGATCTGGTCACAGCCCCAGATAGGAAGCCTCGCCTGTGATGGTCTGCTCTGGAGAGGCCTGTAACTGTGCCCAGGGTGTATGTCCTCAGGGGTTCCAAGTCATCAAGCTGACAGTGGAGAGGAACCACCTCACAGAATTCTAGCACCTACCCCTTGCCTTCCTCAAGTCACCGTGCCCTCCCCCACTCAGGGTAATGTCAACAAAGCCTGTCTCTGCCCAAATGCACATATAGATGAACTATGAGATGTCACACGGCCCTGGACCTTCTCTTATTCCCAGCTAAGTCATTGAATCTCAGACCAGGAACATTTGGTTCTGTCTACAGTTTGCTTATCACAAGCAAAGGGCGCTACAGGCATCTGGTGGTGAGGGCCACGGTGTTCCCGCTGTCCTCCAGTGTACAGGTGGTCCCTACCTCCGCCACAGAAAACGATCTGGTCCAAAAGTCTGTGGTGCTGAGGCTGAGACCTTGTCTAGTTTTGTGCAGAGTTATAGTTGGTGCTGGTGACAAGTTCCTTTCTTGCCCCCATGGCTTCTAGATCGAGAACAGCCTCTGCATCTGCGCCGCCACGCCCAGCAAAGTCGTCATCCTCCGATACAATGACAACCTCAGCAAGTACTGCATCCGCAAGGCAAGCCCGCAGCCCAGCCTCCCCTGGGGACACTGGACTGTGTTTGGGGATAGCTTGTGTCTGGTCCTTTCTGCTCTGTCCTTCCTGGAAGAGCCCAGAGCCTATGGTAGCCACAGTGTCCCCTCTTCTCTTTATTTCTGACTGGAATCTGCCCAACAGAGTCCGCTTTCTGAAGGTGGGTGGAGGAGATGCCCCTTTGAGCTGACAGAAGGCAGCTTTCTCTTAGAAGTTAAACAGTCCCAGATAGTGTCTGTCTTGTCTCCATCAGCGCCTGAAGGTTTCTGGTGATAAGGGATAAGCCCCACTGGCTCCATTTTGTCTTGTGATCCAGGGTCTGGTTCTCCTCAGAACAGCATGCTTTGTGGGGGAAACATCTGTGTGGAAGAGAAACATTCCAACCTTTAACTTTGCCTCGCTTCTGGAGACAGTGTCTGCTGTCCCCAGACTAAGTGTGTTGTGTAGTGACAAGTCTGGCTCATGCCTGGTCATGACCATGATAACACCAGAGTGAAAAGGGAAATGAGTTATGTGTCCATGTTGTTAGTGAACCGCTGTCTCTGTGGGCTTGTTAGCCAGAGCCTCTTGACCACCCTTGGATCAGGGATGGAGCCGGCGCTTCAGGGTTTTCTGATTCTCAAGTGGGACAGTAAAGCGGGGAAAGACCTGCCTTTCCCCATCTAAGGCCGAGTCTACCTTTGATTTTTCCTACCATCTCGGTTTCCTCAGACTTGACATGCAGCTGATGGATACATTTTCTGTGAAGGTGATGATTAAAGTTTGAAGCATTGGCTTCAGGCAAACAGGATTCCTGGCCGGCACTCTGAGAAAGCATGCTGGCTACCTTTTGTTTTAATGATATTAGGATTGGCCTAGAAACAACTACAAATAATTAGGAGGCAGTTAAACCAGGGATGCAGTAGTTCTGTGTGGATAATACAGCCTCAAGTTAGAAACCAGCAAACTACAAACCAGCCCAAAGACAGACACTAGGCCAGGCAGTTAGTCAGTGGGAGAGTCCAGCCCTCTGCTCCTGCAAGGACACATTGTTACTGTTTTGTCTGTCTGTGGAAAGAGCTGCAGTTCCACCTTGGTTTTACAGCCTGCTGGGGCTGGGGTAGAGCAGCAGTAATGAGGTACCATACAGGTCACCCTGACAGACATGTCATCAGAAGCTTGGCTAGAGCTTCAGGCAGAGACAGAGCAGCAGAAACTTGGGTCCTGTGTCATCTCTGTCCCTCTGTGCCCGTCCCCTCAGGAGATAGAGACCTCTGAGCCCTGCAGCTGTATCCACTTCACCAATTACAGTATCCTCATTGGAACCAACAAATTCTATGAGATTGATATGAAGCAGTACACGCTTGACGGTATGGCTGCCACCCTCCATCCTCCTCCCCACCCCACTAGGCTCGGGCCCTGCAGAGGGAGGGCAGCCCCCGCTTTGTCCCTGAAGCCCGCCTGGCCTGCCTTCACAGAGTTCCTGGACAAGAACGACCATTCCTTGGCACCTGCTGTGTTCGCCTCGTCGTCCAACAGCTTCCCTGTCTCCATCGTGCAGGCGAGCAGCGCCGGGCAGCGGGAGGAGTACCTGCTGTGCTTCCACGGTGGGTCCCACAGGGAGCAGGCCGGCCATCCTCATGTGTCTTTCTTGCCTTCCCTCCCTTGCTTCCCGCTGCTCGCAGCCTTCCTCTCGTTTTTACTATCTTTTCTCTTGATTTTTTTTTTTTCCTTTTAAATTTTTCTTCATTTTTAATCTCTGGGCATTTCTTTTCCCCCTTCCTGCCTGACTCTCTCCCTCCTCCTGTTCCCTCCCTTTTTGTCTGTCCATCCCTCATCTCTCCCTTTTTCCTCTCCCACTCTCTTTCTTGAGGAAAACTGATCAGTCAGAAAATTTCACTTAGGAAAGTTTCAGTTTAAACTAGAGATAGTTCCGTGCCAGTCTGGTTGGATCCGGTCAGTTCTCCCATCAAAGCATATGTGGCTAACGCCCCCATGCCCTTGGCGCCTTACAGAATTTGGGGTGTTCGTGGATTCTTATGGAAGACGTAGCCGCACAGATGATCTCAAGTGGAGTCGCTTACCCCTGGCCTTCGGTATGTGAGGTACGGGGTGGGGGGAGGGGTGGCCTGGGAAGGAATCATGTGGAATTCTTGGCTTTGGTCTGGTGCTCGTGTCTTCTAATGGACTTAAGTGGTGTGGGCAGAATTCACCTGACAGTGTTTGTGGAGAACTGTGAAATCTTCAAGGCCATAGTACTTGAACACAGATTAATTCTGACTAGGCAGAACAGTAAGCTCGTACCTGTCCATTCTGTAAGTGCAAACACCATGGTAGGCACCCTTGCTGTCTCATCAGATGCTGTTCTTTGGTCGTACATCCTAAGTGTGGGGTAGGTCAAAGAAGACACACATACGCGGGTCCACAGGACCAGACTCTGGGTGCTCTGCAGGACCACGGTGGCCAAAAGGGCATGCACACACATACACACACACACACTCTGTCTGTCTGTCTGTGTCTCTGTCGTCACACACACACAAATACACACACTATCACACACACATACTCTCTCTGTCTCTGTCATCTCTCTCTCTCTCTCTCTCTCCCCCCCCGCCCCCGTCTCTCTGTCGTCACACAACACACAAATACACACATCACCTCTACACACACATACATACACACACACACATACACTCTGTCACACTCACACTACAATTCTCTCACACACATGAACACACATGCACAGAGAAAATAAAACAAATATAAAAAAAATACTTTTTGTTGTTATTGTTCACCTGTTGCTATGCAATAAGCCATCCTGAATCTCAGAGCTTAAAGCAGCAGCTTGTTAACCACGCTCTGGGTCTGCTCAGTGTCCTTGACTCGGGGTCTGCTCAGTTGTCCTTGACTCGGGGTTGGCTCAGCTGTGTCCCTCATGGTGTCACTGGGATCTAGGACAAGGAGAAAGTACAAAACAGCCTGAGAAACAAGGAGAAACAAGGTGGCTTCTCTGTCTCTCATCTCTGTTTTGCTTTTCTTTCTTTTGTTAGCCACAGGGGTCACTTAGCTAGAGGCCACTTAGCTAGAGGCCTTGGTTCCTCCATCTGGACTCATCCAGGACTAGAAACAGAGGCTTCTTGGCCTTCTTTTGCACCACATCCTGCTGGTTCAAGCAGGCCGACAGGGCTGCCATGTTCAGAGTCACGGCTTGCCACAGGAGCAGCCGTGACAACACAGGAGAGGACAGGGCCTGTGCTGTTTTACTCGGCTGCAGTGTCCCCTCAGAGAGAGAGAAGTATTAAGATGCAGCTGCTTTGCTGACACACAGGAGAGTCTGGAGGTCATGGCCAGCCTGGGCAACACAGGGAGACCGTCTACAAAATGAAGCAAACAAGAATAACAATAAAGCCCCACTGCAATGTCTAAATCCTGGTCTTTTACGAACTCTGCTTGGAGAGGGAACTGACTCCTCTTCCCGAGGACCCCGGTTCGGTTCCCAGCACCCACATGGCAGCTCACAGCCATTTATAACTCCAGTTCCAGAGGATCTGACATCTTCTTCTGCTCTCTGAGGGCATTAGGAGCATACGTGCATAGATACTCATATACAGGCAAAACACTTTATATAGGGGAAAATGTTTAGAAACTTGGAGTTTGTTATAGTGTAAACAGGTCCATAGGAGAAGTCTCACCCTGGTATCCATCCACATTGTCCATCTTGTCCCCAAAGGGAAGGACTTCTGATTATCCCCAGTGTTCTGTGCAAATACATGCATATGGTAGACCTGAACTTGCTCTGCTGACTGAGCAGTGCACTGTGGGTAGATACAGGGCTTCCTGATGCATCTTTTACCTTCGTGCAGTGTTCCACAAGGATACAGTAATTCACTTAACTCGTTCGTCTGATGTAACTCGGTAATAAGTAACAAGGCACCAACTCAACCCAAGCTAGTGTGCTTATGCTGGGTCCCTGGCACTGTGATGGGTGCTGGATGCTGGGTCACTGGTCCTTGTTCAGGTTTTGATTTGTCTCACCCCCGCCCCCTTTTCCGTCATGCTCTTCCTCCGTGGTGGCCTTGCAGCCTACAGAGAACCTTATCTGTTTGTGACTCACTTCAACTCACTGGAAGTCATTGAGATCCAGGCACGTTCCTCACTGGGGTAAGCATTTCCCTCCATGCTGTGAAGACAGGAGTGCTACACAGCAATGGAGGTAGCCAGTAATGACTGTCAACTCTCTTCTGGAATCCTGCAGGACCCCTGCCCGAGCATATCTGGAAATCCCAAACCCTCGATACCTGGGCCCTGCAATTTCCTCTGGAGCAATTTACCTGGCCTCCTCCTACCAGGACAAGCTAAGGGTCATATGCTGCAAAGGAAACCTCGTGAAGGAGTCCGGCACTGAGCAGCACAGGTGCCCTCCACCTCCCGCAGGTACTGAGTCTCCTTCCCTCCACCTCTGAAGATGCCCAAGGCGAAGCATGCGATTGTGGAGGGCTCCTGGTCACAGCAGCAGGGAGCGTCCGACATTTCCCTGAGGGAGACTTCAGTGGCTCTGTTGAAAACAGGTCAAGACTTAGGCTTCCTTGCTTTGGTCTGTGTCCTGCTAGCTGCTGAGCCCAAGGGAAACCTGTGGCCCCTTTTCATGCTGCTCACACCCAGTGCAAGAGAGAGGCAACTGTAACCCTCAGTCTAGTCCTGATGGGCCCACTAGAGCACTGTGGGAACTCACAGGAGGACCTATCAGCCTAGACTTGGGACCAGTAAGGACTTCCCCAAAGAAAGGAAGCAAGGGAGGGGCATCAGGAGGGCAGGGAGGTGAAGGGGCATCGGAAGGGCAGGCAGTAGAGGGGAGGTTCTGAGGAGTGAGGGTGGGTGGGTGGCCGTGGCTTCAGAGTTCTAATATTTTATTTTATAACTTGTATTTATATTTGTGTTGGAAATCTAACCCCCAGACATATAGTACCAAAGGGCACAGAAAGTATTAAGTAGTAGTCTCTTTGGTTTCTTTTCCTATGTTTTTTTTTTAAAGAATAAAATTTATGTATTTTTATTTATTTTTGTTTTATTGAGTTAGGGTCTCACTTTGTAGCCTTAGCTGGCCTGGAACTCACTATTCTGGACCAGGCTAGCCTCGAACTCAAAGACCATGCCTCCTCGCCTAGACTTGCGCTTCACTGCTCATTTTTAAAAAATAATTATTGTATGCATATGAATATTTTGCCTGCATATATGTGTGTGCCCGGTGCCCAAGGAGACCAGAAGAGGGTATCTGATCCACTGTAACTAGAGTTATAGACAGTTGTGAACTTCCATGTGGTTGCTGGGAATTGAACTCATGTCCTCTGGGGGTGGGGTGGGGAAAGCCAGTTTTCTTAACTGCTGAGCCATCAGTACAGTCGCCTGCCCTCTAATTTAAACAGATAATGTCTTGTCAAGTTCCCATGTATCTTAGGGTCTTAATGCTGTGAACAGACACCATGACCAATGCATGTTTTATAAAAGACAACATTTAATTGGGCTGGCTTACAGGTTCAGAGGTTCAGTCCATTATCATCAAGACAGGAACATGGCAGCGTCCAAGCAGGCATGGTGCAGGAGGAGCTGAGAGTTCTATATCCTCATCTGAAGGCTGCTAGCAGATGCTGGCTTCCAGGGAGCTAGGGTGAGGGTCTTAAGCCCACACCCACAGTGACACACTTACTCAACAGGGCCACACCTCCTAATAGTGCCATTCCCTGACCCAAACATATACAAACCATCACATTCCACTCCCTGGCCCCCATAGGCTTGTTCAAACACATGAGTCTATAATGCAAAATACATTTAGTCAAACTTGAAAAGTCCCCATAGTCTATAGCAGTCTCAACAGTGTTAAAAGTCCAAAGTTCAAGGTCTCTTCTGAGCTCCATCCAATCACTTAACTGTAATCTCCAAAGCAAGACAGGAAACCAGCTGGGCAAACTCCAAACTCTGCATCTCCATGTCTGATGTCAAAATGTCTTAAGATCTCCAACTCCTTTTCATCTTTGTTCCCCTGGGATAGTTCCACTCCCCGTTAGCAGCTTTTCTCAGCAATAGCCTATGGCTCTGGCATCTTGAACATCTTGGGGTCTCCAAGGCAACTTCAATGTTACAGCTTCTTGTTTCAGTGTCTGGGATCCACACATGATCTTCCTGGCTCCTCCAGATGACTGGCGTCACTATCTCCAGCTCTGCCTCTGTAGCACTCTAAGCTAGGTTGATCCACTCCACTGCTGCTGCTGTTCTTGGTGATCACCCATGGTACTGGCATCTCCAATACACTGGGGTCTTCCACTGCAACTAGGCTTCACCAATAGCTTCTCATAGGCTCACTTCATGGTGCCAAGCCTCATATCCTTTGCATGACCCCTTCAGTCCTGGGTCGTCAACTGCAACCGAGGCTGCACCTTCACCAATGGCCTTCCATGGACTCTCACAGTACCAAGCCTCAGTTGTTCTTGATGACCCCTTTATGCCATCAAAACCAGTACCACCTGGGTGACTCTCACATATGACCAAGTACAGCTGCAGCACGGAGGTCTACCCTTAGCTATCTCTGGAACACAGCTGCTTTGTGTTCTCAGAAAACACTTCCCAGAAGATTTCACCTCAGTGATGCTGGTCTCCTCTCTTTTTTAATTATTTGATTTACTTTACGTATATGAGTACACCGTAGCTGTCTTCAGACACACGAGAAGAGGCATCAGATAGCATTACAAATGGTTGTGAGCCACAATGTGGTTATTGGGAATTGAACTCAGAACCTCTGGAAGAGCAAGCAGTGAGTGCTCTGTAACTGCTGAGCCATCTCTGTAGCTGGTCTCTCTTTAATCACCACTAATTTCTTAGCTCCAGCTAGCCAGCATCAAGTGTCCCAGTAGTCTCCTCTCCTCTTTACTACAAAGCCAGAGCCACATGGCCAAAGCTGCCAAGTTCTGCTGCTTGCTGGAGCTGGACCATGGCCCCCTTGTTCTATTACATCATCACCAGCTCCCTCTTTCCCAACTCTTTCACTGCCTAAGCTAGGCTGTCCTGGCTCGTGCTCTGTAGATTGACCTTGAACTCAGAGATCTGCATGCCTGTCTCCTGGGATTAAAGGTGTGTACCACCATGCCTGGATCTAAATTTAGCTGGGTAGGATCTTGCCCCCAAATCCCTTAATCTGTTATCTCCTAGAACATAGAATTCACTTCCATTTACTTCCATGTGCCCCTCTAATACTTAAACCATATATTTTATACTTTTCCTTTCTCGCTGCTACGCTTGTTCAAAATGCTCTTCATGAGATTTAACCAGAGAACAAAGTCTCTACTGGGCTTTTCTGAGACTTCCTTTGTCAATGCAATTAATATAAATCTCTTTACCTTAGACTCTGGCAGACTCTTCAGACAAGGGCAAAATGCAGCCGCATTCTTCACCAAAATACCACATAAACAGTCTCTAGGCCACATACTGAAATTCTTCTCTACTGAAACCTCTTGGGCCAGGTCAGCACAGTTCAAATCATTCACAGCAACAAAGTCTTCCATATTCCAGTAGGTGGCCCATTAAGCCTCACTTCAAAACATTCCATGGCGGAGCCGGGCGGTGGTGGCGCACGCCTTTAGTCCCAGCACTTGGGAGGCAGAGGCAGGCGGGTTTTCTGAGTTCGAGGCCAGCCTGGTCTACAGAGTGAGTTCCAGGACAGCCAGGGCTATACAGAGAAACCCTGTCTCGAAAAACAAACAACAAAATACAAAACAAAACAAAAAACCATTCCATGGCTTTCCAAATCCAAAGTTCCCAAATCCGCATTCTTTCAAACGAAAACATGATCAGACCTATCATAGCAATACTCCAGTCCCTGGTACCAACTTCTGTCTGAGTTAGGGTTTTATGGCTGTGAACAGACACCATGACCAAGGCAACTCTTATAAAGAACAACATTTAATTGGGGCTGGCTTACAGGTTCAGAGGTTCAGTCCATTATCATCAAGGTGGGAACATGGCAGCATCCAGGCAGGCATGGTGCAGGAGGAGCTGAGAGTTCTAAATCTGAAGGCTGCTAGTGGAAGACTCGATTCCAGGCAGATAGGGTAAGGTCTTAAGCCCACAAACACAGTGACACACCTACTCCAACAAGGCCATACCTACTTCCATAAGGCTACACCTCCTAATAGTGCCACTCCCTGGGCCAAGCATATACAAACCATCACACCATGTTACCCTCAACTCCTGGCTCAGACAGTCCTCACCCCTCATCCCTCAAGGATCTGAACCTGCCTTCTCTCCTTGTTTCTCCCTTCATCCCCCTCACACCACCACCACCCAGGAAGAAACCAAATTTGCTTCTGTTCAGACATCTTTCTGCATCTATATGTGCACAAGTTCATGTGGGCTACTCCATAAAAACTATATCCTATATCAGTCTGTTTTCTGGCACTATGATAAAATACCTGGTGCTGGGTTAGTTATAAAGAAAAGAGCCTTGAGGTGAGAGAGATTTAAATCTCCATCCCAAATAAGACTGGTCAATGAAAACACAACTCAGTAATTATGAATATATTCTGTAAGCCTAGATTGGGCAGATACCTCTACACTACTCTGTTCCCCAGCTATGAGACCCTTATAACTTGGGGGTTTTCCAGGCCCTGCGTTTGTCCTTCTACCTCCTGCTTCCCAGTTGTCCTCTCCTTCGTCCTCCATCGTTTTCTCTCTCCTCTCTTCTTCCCAGTCGTTGTCTTCTCTGTCATCTTTCTCCTCCATTGTCTTCCTCCAGTCCTCCCCCTGCCTCTTCCACCACCTTTATATCTCCACCTCCCCTTCCTCTGCCTAGTCACTGGCTCCAGCCTTTATTTTACAAATTAAGATGGGCAGAAGGTTCACTAGAAATCACCTGTGTAATGACTCACACCTCCTCTGCAGCCCTTCCCAGGAAAGGGGAATTAGTATCAAAATACAAGGCCTGGGCTATCCACAACAGAGCCTCATGGTACTTGTCTTAGTCAGGGTTTGTATTCGGCACAAACATCATGACCAAAAAGCAAGTTGGGGAGGAAAGGGTTTATTCAGCTTACACTTCCACATTGCTGTTCATCACCAAAGGAAATCAGAACTGGAACTCAAGCAGGGCAGGAAGCAGGAGCTGATGCAGAGCCGTGGAGGGATGCTGCTGACTGGCTTGCTCCCCATGGCTTGGTCAGCTGCTTTTTATAGAACCCGGACCACCAGCCCAGGGATGGCCCCCACGGGCGGGACCCTCCCCCCTTGATCACTAGTTGAGAAAATGCCTTACAGCTGGATCTCATGGAGGCATTTCCTCAAGGGAAACTCCTTTCTCTTTGATAACTCCAGCTTGTGTCAAGTTGACACAGAAAACCACCAATATAGTACAGCGACTAACACACATGCGTACCTTCTTGTCCCTGTATCCAACCCTGCTCACATCCTAAAAGCTGTGTCTCCACCTCCAAATACCATAATTAATTCCATCTCAACCCTCTTAACATCTCACTGCGCAGAGGACTGGAAAGACGGCTCAGTGGTTAGAGTGTGTGTGGCTCTTGCAGAGGGGCTAACATTTGGCTCCTAGCACCCACCCAGGAGGCCCACGACGTCTGTAACCCCAGTGGCAGGGGATCTCCATCCTCTTCTGATCTTCTGGGCACCTGCTCGCACTTAAACTCACAAAGGCACACACACATCAAACTCTTCACTCTCGAATAGTGGGGAGTAAATTTCCATGCACGAATGCCCCAGTCCCCTGGATCCCACTGAGCGCTCTACTGCGATACCCGCATACCGTAAAGACTGCCATAGGACACCCTCCAAAGTGTACGGTTTAGTGTCGGAGCATTTTTGTACATGTATCCAGTTTCCACCAATATCTAAATTTAGAAGGTTTCTATCACCACCAAAAGAAGTTTGTCTCTTACGTCAGTGACTGCCCCAGGCATGTTCCACCTTGAGCCAGGGCTATGTTCAACTGTCAGGTGGGGCCTCCTCTTGTCCAGCAAGCCCCAGGTTCAGTCCAACAAAGACAGCCCTGGGTGTCTGTGTAGATTTTCCAGAGATTGATCCTTTCCTGAAAGCTTGCCTTTGGGGCCCTGGAGCCTGTCTGCACCTTCCAGATGTTGCAGGATGCTGTTTCCTCATGGCGGCTGTCTGGTGACAAGCCTGCTGGCTTCATGTCTACCATCGATCTGGGGAGAGGCATGGGCCCAGGGCATGCTAAGTCCTCCTTGAGCCTGGGCAAGTTTGGTTCTCTTACATAAACGCTGTTGGCTTGCCCAAAGCTGGTTTTGCAATCCTTTCGGTCAACATGAATGAGTATGTGTGCGTGTGCACGTGCCTTTCTTTCTTTCTTTCTTTTCTTTCTTTCTTCTTTCTTTCTTTCTTTTTTTTTTTTTTTTCTTTTTTTGGCAGTACTGAGAATTGAACCCTAGGCCTGGCATACTAGCCAAGGGCTCTGCCACTGTGCCACCCCTGTCCCCAGCCTTGTGGTCAATGTGGTTTTAGTCAATCCAGGACCTTGACGGGAACCCTGCCGACCAGTTACTCCCAGCTCCTCATCTGAGGCTGCTTTACCAGGTCTCCAAGCACCGTGTTTGGTTCTAAGTCATGTGAGGCTGGTTTTGAGGGTTGTTGTGAGACTGTTCTTTGCTCCAGCAGTGTGTGGGAAGCTGGAGACCTCGGTCCACAGACGCTCTGAGACTTAGTCCAGGGGACTGTTTTATTGAGCTGCCCTGTAAGCAGCCATGAGGACCCCCTGTCTGGTGCGAGGCATCATATCTGGAACTGTGGAGAGGACCGCTGAGGGCACTCTTATTCTCTAAGGGTTTATAATTTGGTGTCCGGATCAACATCACCAAGTGTTCCAGAATCCTTAGGTATTGTAAAAGACAGACATGTCTTTAATATTCTGATGCCACGCCAGGACACGCTATCTTATTGATGGATAGGAGCCACTGTGTCTGAGACGTGTAATCCCACGTCCCTATGTAGCACAAGTGGTACTGTACTGTGCGCTCTTTTCTGTACCTGAACATGTCTGAGCGATGGCCTTATCTCTATGTCATGGTAGTTTTAACCATGGGAGTGTGCTGAGAGCTAGTGCCAATGCCATTTGATTTGATCCCATCCCCAGAGTGATGACATGGTGGACCAGTGTGCACCCCTAAAGTGCCTAGAACCTTAGTGTCATTTCCAAGTCATGCCAGAGAGGGGTCCAAGTGCTGGGAGTAGGCCCCCCCATGGCCGTGCACCTCATGTGGTCCACTGTAAGTACCTACTTGTTCCGTTGACCAGAAGGGCTCCAGGTGCTGCGAATGGGAAAGATGCAACCTGCTGGCTTCCCCGGGGATCCCCAGCAAGCCCCACTCCCGCCTGCAGTCCGTTCTCACCAATCACCCTTGCTCTTGGCTGCTGTGGGCGGGTCAGAGTGTCTATGATTGGCTTGGCTGACTGTGATTCACAGCAGGCCCCATTTTCCTGGCCAGTTTATCAGACAGGGACCATAACTCTGCAGAAACCATAAAGTGGACGCAGTAGCTCATTGGCCATTATGGATACGGAGATGGAAGAGTGCCCAGTTGGCCCGGAGTGATGAGTGCTGTCTCTGCTCTCATTAATCTAAGCATCTGTCACCAGTGGCCTTCCCCAAGCCACCCTGCCTCCCTGGACACAGAGCTCCCTCCTGCTAGCCTCATGATGAGCCCCTGTGGACACATGCTAGAATGTCTCTTTCATTCCAAAGAGGCTTAATGTATTTCTCTCCCTTGGATTTATTTGTTCTAATGCATCTTGTGTCTCTCCGAGCTCTGCAGCTCAAGGCATTTACAGACCTTGATTCCCGGGTTAGAAATCAGCTCCCTTCAATCTAATCCCCCAGAGACATGGGTCGGCTGGCTTTCAGAGCATTTATCTGAGTCACTAGTTAGCGCTGTATGCGGAAGCGAGGCCACGGCATAAAGCAGTTCACAACCAGCTGACACTTAGAAGATCGTTTCTGCAAACTGTCCTGTTTTTCAGCTCTTTTCCCACAGGTAGTTCGGATCAGGCCAGGGCTGAGGGTTGGATTGATTCTACCGAAAGGTCCCAGTGTCCCGGGGCTTGTAGTTCCCACATAGGTGGCTTGTGTGGCAAGAAGAAAGGTGAAAGAGTGCTTGTGATCTTAGTGGACCAGAGGATCAGAGATTGTTGCTTGTTGATCTCTGGGCCACGGTGGTTTTGCGAGCTAGCCGGACTGTCCCTGTCTGCTCCGTTTGGTCTCCTAATTTTACTAGGTGTCATCCCTGTGTCCGCAGACCATCTTATTGCCATGCCTGGAAGTCCTCAGCCTTCTGAGCATCTGTGTCAGTTGCCACAAAAACTTAGAAAAACCACCTGCAGGAGAGAGGTGACCAAACGCTGGGCACAAGGCTGTTACAGATCCAGGCCCTGACAGTGACAGCCTTTCTCAAAACACCAAGTCCTTGGTGGGCCTCTGATTTCTGAGTTGTGATAGGCTTAGCCCCTAACAGGAGACCTCTGGGAAATATTAGGTTGGTAGGATAGAGTGAGGAGATCATGACCCCAGACTGACCTCGCTTTGGCCCTTCGGCAGCTCTCTGGGCTGCTCCACCTCCACGCACCTGCCTGTGCAGCGACAAGAACGTTTTCCCATTTGGTGGTGTTATGAGACAGTGAGGGCTTAGCTGAGGCAGGAGCATGGAGAGGCTGCAGTAAGTAGGAGCTAGCACCAACAACTGGAGATCTGGGGTTTTCCTGTCCTCGTCCTTGGGTCTAAGCTTTTTCTAGCAAGAGTGAATGGTAGTTATGCCTTTCACCCCAGCCCTCAGGAGCTGAGGCAGGAGGATCATGACTTTGAAGTCAGCCTGGGCTTTCTAGTGAGTTCCAGACCAGCTAAATACATACTGCGCGAGACCCTGTCTCAAAAATTTTTTTTGTTTTTTTTTTTTTTTTGTTTTTTTTTGTTTTTTTTTTGAGACAAGGTTTCTCTGTGTAGCCCTGGCTGTCCTGGAACTCACTCTGTAGACCAGGCTGGCCTCGAACTCAGAAATCCACCTGCCTCTGCCTCCCAAGTGCTGGGATTAAAGGCGTGCGCCACCACCGCACGGCCTGTCTCAAAAATTAAACCAAACAGAGTGTTGAAAAGGGGCCTGCATGGAGGGGACAGGGGACAGGAGCTGCAGCTTTGGGCCTGTGACTTCTCAGCTCCCTGACCTCTTATTGTCCCCAGCAGCCCCAACAAGCGAGGCCCACCAACTTACAACGAGCACATCACCAAACGTGTGGCCTCCAGCCCAGCGCCACCGGAAGGCCCCAGCCACCCCCGAGAGCCAAGCACACCCCACCGCTACCGAGACAGAGAGGGCCGGACAGAGCTGCGCAGGGACAAGTCTCCAGGCCGTCCTCTGGAGCGGGAGAAGTCCCAGGCCGGGTGCTCAGCACGAGAAGAGAGCGATCCCCAGGGAGACTGTTTGAAGACAGCAGCAGGGGCCGGCTGCCTGCGGGAGCGTGAGGACCCCACTGTCCCAGGTTAACAAGGTGAGACAGCAGCCTCAGGGCTGGTACAAGCAGGACTCCATCTCTGGGACATAGGCTTGGGGGATGCAAAAGTTTAGGAAGCAAACATGCTTTCAGGGGCTTCCAACACAAATGACGTGTGTGCTTTGAGGGAAAGCGCGTGTATGCATACCTCTGAAGGCAACAGCTACCAACTGGTGTGCCGTTCCCTGCCCCAGAGGCAGTAATAGTCGTTTCCTGTGGCTGTTCTGTGCACACAAGCAAATCAGTATATGCATCCCCCTTGTAAAATACAAATGATAACATTTTGGACATCTTCCAACACACAGGCAAACGCAGACATATTGTAGTCGCTGATATTTTCCCTGAAGGTTCCCAGAAACTTGCAGCTTGTGCCTGTCTTTGAGAACTTTGAGCTCTTTGCAAGTCTGGGGTACCAGGCGGTTTTGAGGCTAGTGTCTGAATCGGTAGATAGAGTCGTGAAGCAAGCGCGCCCTCATGAATGCTCACTCGGGTCCTGGTGTTCAGTCTGCCTTGGTGGGCTGTCCAGTTTCTAAAGCCCAGTGTAGACAGAGGCATCACCTCTGAGGATGAGTGGCACTCTCCTACAGATGCTACTGTAATACGCGATGCCTCTTCTGGCAGAGAAAGAAGAATGGTTTCCTCGTTAAAACTGAGTGTGCATATGTGTGTGTGCAACCGTGCAAATTCGGTTTGGGGTTTTTCTTTTCAGGGACTCATTTCCTGCTCAATCCCATTCCTTGAGGGCTGGTTCTATTAAGTTGGCATTGTTCCGTGTAGCAGCATTGTCAACTGCTGGAGGAGCAAGACGGGCACCGTGAAGTCCTGCTTGCCTTACACAGGGAGCCAGCAGTTCCTGGCTTTGGATGCTGAAACCCCCTCCTTTCTATTTGACTCCTAGGTCTGGGACCAGTCTTCAGTATAAGTCTCAACCAGAAAAACACCTCCTCATCTCAGTCTGCAGGAAAACACTGCGCTCTGGGGCTCTACCGAAGGGGACCCCAGCACCCGTCCGCCCGGCCCGCATTCGGCACAGCTGGGTCCAGACTGTCCTTGGCACGGATACCCCCATTTCCAAGGGGTGCAGATAGCCAAGGCTCTTAGGCGCTGCCAGCGCTCAGTCCCCCCCTCGGAGGGGAGGGAGCACCTTCCTGCAGTCATCTCTGCACTGTTAACTCTCTCAGCATTCACAGACTTTTGTACTTAGCTCCAGCCTGAACCCATTCATCAAAAGGAAACCAACCCGGACTAGAACCATGGCTGGAAGTATACTGCTACTCTGAGATCCTCGGGTTGGTTGTTGTTGTTTTTTTCCTTTGGTTTTGATTTTTCTTTTCTCCTCCTCCTCTTCCTCCTCTTTTTTTTTTTAAAGACAACAGAATTCTTAGTAGACTTGGATAGCGATGTATTTCCTGTTGTAGTGGTTTTTAGCTAGATCACACCATCAGGTCTTTGCCACTGAAATGTAGCCTAGAAGAGCCCCACCGTCGGTTGGCTAACCTCCTGTGTTCATGTAGCTTCAGTCATTCTTGTCCCGGTCCATTCTCATAGATGGCCCTGTCTTACCCAGGGTGACATCATAGCCAAATGTTTACCGTTCTCATTGCCTTTTATGGCCTTGACAACTTCCCTTCCCACCAGCTGAGAATGTATGGAGGGTCACTCGGGCCTCGGGCTCAGAGGCAGTGACCTGGGGCCAAGGGACCTCGAGCTCTCCTTCCCCCACCCCACTCCACCCCCGCCCCTCAGCCTCATCTACCCAGCCTGCCTCCCCAGCTTTCCACGTAGCTTTGGCCAGGAAAGCGTGCAATAGACTTGCTCCAAGCCCAGCACTAATAGGCCTTGGGGTTGGGCCTGGGACCGGGCACTGCCTCCTGTCCTAGGGTCACTCCTCTGGGATGAGGAGGAGACCCGACTGGGAGCTCTGCATGGCGGATCGCTGCATGTGCTGCCCCTGACCTGCCTGACTCCTCCCTGGGTTGCTCTGCCGATGTATTGCTGCCATCCATAACCCCACCAAAATCAAGACCCTCTCGATGACTTGTCAACAAACCGGCCACAACAGGCTGCAATCTGTAGCACTGAACAAGCAAACAAAAACAAAACAAACAAACAAACAAAAAACGCTCAAGCCTTACGACCAGAGAAGGATTTCAGCAAACCACACTTCTCCCTCGGTTTCCCTCCCGCCTTCCGGTCCCTGCTGACTGCAAGGATGACTCTGTCCTCACACAGAGCCCAGCATGGTTCTACCCCACGAAACTGTGACTTCCCAGATGAGCCTCTCCCTAGGGCTGGACCTAAGGCCAGGACACTGGAGAGAAGCCGCAGCTCAACGCTCCCAGCCCCACGGGGCTGGGGAGTTCCCCTTAGGTGCAGTGCGGCTCACCACCCTCTTTAGAGAATTCCTGGCAACCGGATAGAACCAACCAACGTAGAGGCTTTGCAGTTGGCAAGCTATCTAGCGGCCTTATCTTTGCCTTTAATCTCCCACAAGGCCTCTCCTGCTTTGGATTCTCCTCGACTCTTAGGCGTGCCTCCACAACTAAGGCACACCCTAGGTAGGCTGAAAGGTAGACCTGTCCCCACCGCAGCAGGTGACCGTGTCTGTGTTTTCAGCCCACGAGTCCACAGTCCATGTCACTTCCCAGATTACAACCTGGCCTAAATGCCGACTCCTTCCTGCTCGTCTCTAACCTAAGTGCTTTCTCGTTTGAAATGCCCGTGACCCTCCACATCCCGTGCCCGCCCCGCTGTTGTGTTTACGTGTTGCTTGGAGTCTTTGGGGTCATGTTCCCTATCTGCCCCATCCCTACCCCTTCTCCCCCACCCCAGGGCAGATCTGACTGGCTGTTTGCTGAAGTTTTTGTCTCTTGGTCCACAAGTATTTGGAATGGTCACTGACAACTGGTCTTCAGTCTTGGCATCTCATTTAGGACCTCCACGAGAAGTGGGCGCCTTGAGCCCTGACAGTGTATATTGCGTGTCTCATCTGTGAAGTGCTTCCTGCTACATAGAGCTAGCTCAACAGACTGTACATATTTACAAGAAACTTTATATTCGTAACAAAAAAAAAAAAAGGAAATTGAATTGGTTTCTACTTTTTTATTGTAAAAGGTGCATTTTTCAACACTTTTGTTTTCAATGGTGGTAGCTGTGGACAGCCGTCTCCACCGGAGTGGGGAGCTCTCTGTGTGACCACCGAGACGCCAGCAGGAAATAATCATAACCCGAAATCGCAGTCAAAAGCTTATATTAGCATCAATAAGATTCTAGGTCTCCAAAAATACAGGCTTTTTCTTCATTACGTTTTTTTATTAAGAACGAGGAGAACACATGGACAATTGATTCCAGATTCACCTGAGAGGGATGACTCTGTTATTCAACAATAGTGAAATAAAGCAGTGGTCTCAAAAAACGTTCACTCCCTTGGCCTCTTTTCTTGTCAGAGACCATAAAAAGTATGTGCGCAAGGTGTGCGCAGGCTCACTGGCACCTCCCGTCCGAGGGAGGCTTTTCCGGGGGATGAATAGAATCAGAAGCTCTTGGAATGAAGGGCAGGAGCACAGTTTGGTCAGTGCTTCTGTGAACTAGGGACTTGCCATTAAGGTCATTTTTTAGGGCAGGGAGGCGGAAAGCGCCTTAAACAGTCAATGCGGCTACTTTCTTATATTTTTGGCTGAGCCATCTCTCCAGCCCAAGGCTACTTTCTAAGGATTAGTCCAGAACAGATTAGCCGGAAGGCAGCTAACCAGGAAAGCAGGTCAACACAAGCTTTTTCTGATCCCATTACGCCAAGGCCGCCGAGAACTTAATAACGCACGTCTCTTTCGAGGAAGTTCCAATGAAGGTAACTGAATGCTTCCTGTTCTGACAAGACATTCCCTGTCTGCAAGGACGCCTCCTCCATTTGTGGTTCATTATGTCCCCCCCACCCCCATTCCCGTGACACCTGCTGCTTTACAGGTGATCAGATGTAGTTAAAAATCAAATTTGACGGGTCAAGTCTGATGGGGGCCACAGAGGCGTTTTCCCTGTGATCGTAAGAAAGAAAATGACTTACGAGGACTTGGGAGATGTTGCGACTTCTTCCCATACAACAAACATTAGAAAAATGCCCATTGACCATCAGCCAACCGGTGCAGCTATTAGCCTAGGGATTCTTGGCAGCCAGGGGCTGCCTTATATGGTAAACTGAACAGGACTTGGTTCCAAAAGCTGAAAGGCCCTCCAGACCCGAAGGAACTACCTCTGTGGGGCAACTATGCAGTCACGCAGCCACTCTGTAGCAGCAGAGGGCCTTTCCCATAGGTTGGGTGTTGGGTAAGAACACTCTCGAAGACCCACAGGAAGACAAGAGGCTGGCCCTGCAGAGGCAGCAGAGTTTCCACCACAGTCTGGTTCCATTCAGTGGCTCTCAGCCAGGACAGGTTGCCTTCCTTCCCCTACACAGGATGCTTGGTGGTAGCTAGGGGTAGATCCGGTTGCCACACAGGTCTGGGTTCCTGGTGGTATCCAATGGGTGGAGAGGTCAGGGACAGCGCTATAAAATGCTCAATCATTTTCAGCCTACGCACACAGACAGACACACACACCAATAACTAAGAACGATCTATCTCTAGTGCCAAGACTAAGAAACTTGGCCTGATCTTGTTCCAGGCAGAGGCTGCTCTGGTCGGCTCTTTCTTGCTGGCTTAAAACGCTGCTTACGCCGTGGGAAGCGTGAGGATTAGGACCCAGTCACATGTCACATCTGTCTTCCTGAAGCAGAGGGGGCTGTGGGTGGAAACAGTACAGGAATTGCAGCTTTCCCCTGGGTCTGTCAATGAGTAATAGAAATGTCTGCCTAGAGAAATGTTTGCCTAGAAGGGGTGACTAGAGGTGGAGGAAGACTTTGAAGGTGACTCTGCTACTGTACCTGCCTGTGGCACCTTCAGACAGCTACAAATTAGGGAAGGTAGAACTGGCTCCTAGTCTACCTGGCTGTGGAGTTTACAGATGGCACTCCCTTGGGAGTGGGGATGGGAGTAGGACAATAGTAAGGGCCGGCGTACTGATGTGGAGCCCAGAGACTTCTTATGCATCCCACAGGGGCGGTAGCTGAGCCCCACAAATCAGGCTCCAGCTTGTCCAAGGTTTGGATTCAGATACAGCTGTCAGGAACACTGAATGATTCCTTCAGTTAACTGAGATGACAGACTTTAGAAGAAATACTGACATATTCGAGACTTCCTTGCTTTCCCTTGAAGATGGGAGACTAAAAGGCAGAAGGCTCAAGTTTCTGCTTATCCGTTAATCTGCTGTTGAAGTGATGAAGACTCATCAGAAGCAGGACTACTCACTGGCCCAGACGTGGGTCTTCATCACATCATTCAGACCGTCTGTAAACACGGGTGGATATTTTTGTGTAGTGGTGCTATAGTAAAATACCAGAGACGGGGCAGTTTATAAAGAACGAATGTATTTCTTACAGCTCTGGAGATTAGAGGGTCTGAGACAAGGTGCTATGGGTTATGGTTGCCTGCCAGGGCTGCTATAAGCTTCCAAGATGACTTTTGTTTCTGAAATCTCCACAGCCAGAAGGCTTTGTCCTCACTAGTGAAAGTCACAGAAGGCAAGCTAGCCAAAAAGCTTCATGGAGCCTCTGTTGTAAGGCTTCATCCCCTCATGTGGGTTGGGGAGGGACTCTCATGACTTCTTATTCATGTATGTGAGTACACTGTTGCTGTCTTCATATACACCAGAGAGGGCATCGAATCCATGACAAGATGGTTGTGAGCCACCATGTGGTTGCTGGGAATTGAACTCAGGACCTCTGGAAGAGCAGTCAGGGCTCTTAACCACTGAGCCATCTCTCCAGCAACTTAACTACTTAAACAGCACCTTTAAAACTATCACGCAAAAATAAATAAAAAAAATAAAAATAAAATAAAACTATCACAGCATAGATAACTGACCTCTGGATGGCACGCAGTCAGCAGATGAGACACCAGGAGGGACTCACGGAAGCTTGAATGCAAACTGTGTGCATGTTCAAGGAGCCAGAGTAAAGGAATCTTGTTCTCTAAAATGCTCTGGCCTCTGACGTCAGTTCTGGGTTCGAGGATTTCCTAACTTGTTGATGGCTGCACTGTGGTCTCCTTGTCTGGTGGTGCCCCGACTTTTTTTTTTTTTTTTTTTTTTTGTTTTTTCGAGACAGGGTTTCTCTGTGTAGCCCGGGCTGTCCTGGAACTCACTCTGTAGACCAGGCTGGCCTCAAACTCAGAGATCTGCCTGCCTCTGCCTCCCAAGTGCTGGGATTAAAGGCGTGCGCCACCACCGCCCATCAGTGCCCCGACTTCTTATTTGTGGCCGCAGCCCATTCTTGTTCTGTGGTTCCCAGAAGGAGTTTAAGGGAGACTTGGGTGTCTGCTCTAGTCCAACCTGTCACTTTTCAGGGAGAGGACATACCTAGAAGCCATGTGATTTACACCCAGCCCTGATCTACATCTGGTATGGGACTCAAAGGCTGACAGTGTCAAGCTGGTGACCTAGTCTTGGAGCACTTCCCTCGTGTCTGCACTTAGGAGTAGAGGCCAAGGGAAGCAAGTGGCCTGCCTCACCTGGGTCCCCTGGATTCAGGGTGTTTTGTGATTGTTCAGGTTGACTGCCTAGGGAGTTACACAGGGAGCCCTCCTGGCACCCACTCATTTAACCCACCTAAACTAAACATGTTTGCTAAGAATTTGTACTTTACCATTCTCCAAATGAGTGATACAGCTTAACTCTTTGCATAAATATACACTGTATCAAGCATAGAGGAAGATATATATAGCTTCTATGTAAATACTATGCTGTTTTATCCCTGACTCCAGTGTCTGGAGATTTTCATAATGGAAACAGGAACAGAACCAGTTACTCGAGGTTGCCAAGGAAACACTGTATCAATCCTGCAGTATCTTTATGTCTCAATAATTTTCAGGCCCTACCTTTGGCTCCATAAATATGCTGTTTCCAGAGGGAGGAAAGATATCCTTAATGAGAAGCAATTTGAGTAAGCATCCACTAACCACGGGCCCAGTCCTCATCTATAGACAGAATGCTAGCAGGACAAGCGTGACTTAGGTTGCAGCTGACAGATGGCAGTGCTTCTGAGGGCTGAATGCAGCTGCTCCGTTTCCATTCCTTTGAGGTAATCCACGGCCTTTAGCTCCTGGGTCTGGGATCCCTCAGTGGGCCTGTGGGCATCTCCTGCCCACAGAGGACCTTCCTCTTGCTTGGAGGAAATGAGAGTTCTCCAAATACACAGAGTGCTCAAGTTCTCATTTTTAGAGGGTGTGTCTCCTGTTTGACACTCTACCAATCATCTCTCTTAGGAGCCAGCCATGATGCTGGGGCACTCACTCTCAGAGTGGACTCTGAACTTGTTTGTACGTGGTACTATTCTCAGTTGGGTGTTTCAGCCCCTTGTGGGTAGAGCTAACTTTTTTAAAAAACTGTTTATGTTTTATGTGCATTAGTGTTTTGCCTGCATGCGTATCTGTGTAAAGGTGTGAGACCTTGGAGTTAAAGAGCTGCCATGTGGATGCTGGGATTTGAACCCAGGTCCTCTAGTTGAAGGGCAGTCAGTGCCCTTAACCACTGAGCTACCTATAGAGCCCCAGCAGGGGACACAGGATGGTGTGGTGTCCTGACCACTCTCCCCTTTTTCTTTTTCTCTTGAAGCGGGATCTCTTACTGAACCTCAACCTCGTGCTTTAACTAGACTTGCTTGGCCAGCGAGCTCCCATCTTCTTGGGTTTGCACGGGAGCACTGGGCTGTAAGCACACAGCACTTTTAAGTGGATGCTGGAGGTCTGAACTCAGGCTCTTGTGCTTGGGTAGTTAGTGCTCTTACCAACTGAGCCGTCTCCCCGGGGGCCCCAAGAACTAGCTCATTCCCATGTGAGATTTCCAGTTGTTCCTCCCACAGTCTCAGAGGTGCCCACAGGTGTGATGGGAGCTGAGTCAGGTACTGACCTCAGCCAGTGCCACTCACAGCTGTCTGGTCCACTCACTAGAGTGCCACAGGAAAGCACCAATAAACCTGGAAGTTCCACTCCTTTCTTCAAAAAAAAATTGTAGAGCCAAAATCTTCCTCCAGTTATGTTTACAAAGCTTTATTGAAACTTGTACATCAAGATGACAGCAAGACAGTGTTTTGAAACAGTAACAAAAAGGTGCACAAAACTCAAGGTTTAACAAATACCGGATACCACAGAGCCTGTGCCTGCCTCTGTTGACAGGGCCTACCCCAATGGGCACAGCTGTGAAGTCACCATGGAAACCAGGCTGAGGCGGTTCACTCCTGCTAACCCTGCTGGAAAGCTAGCAGTCTGCTGTAGGGGTCCAAGCTCTTTGAGAAGCAACAGCAACCACGTGATACTCTTTGCTCACTAGAGACCTGGGTCCCCAGCTGAGTAGCACATGCTGGAACTAAAAGGAGGGTCCGTACTGCAACCAGGTTGTCATGGTAACATGGTCAACATTGCAATTGAAATAAGGAGTCAGTCCCCGGTAGCCAGTCCTCAGGGTCATCCGGCTTAATGGAGAATATGGCAGTGGGTTCTGAAGTATGTTTTGAGAACGATTATTGCTGACCGGAGTCACATGATCTATAGTCTCATCCTGGTGACTTATTGCCTTAAGTAGGAGTGGACAGCCAGCCACTCTGGTTAAAAAGGTCTTAGTGCACAGTGTCGGGAAATGATTGCAAAGCTGCATCCGGAAATCAGACACTGACTTTCCATGGGATCTACAATCTACTGCTTTGATTCGGAAGGACAGGCAAGACTGAACACTGCTGTCTTCCCCAGCCAGGCTTCAGCAGGCACAGGCCAGCGGCCTCCCTCATTCAGACCATGAGGACTTTTGTGGCTTCAGTCCCTGCTCCCCAGGCTCAGGTCTGGCTGTAGAGATCTCAGGCCAGTGGCAGGGATGATGCTTAGAGCACAAAAGCCCCCTGCCCTGCGGGGCTGGGGCTGCAGGCGGCCGTCCCATCCCTATTTCTGGCTGTGCCTGGACAAACCTTCAAGGAGGACTGGGGTGGGTGAGATGTCCCAGAGTGAGTGAGGATGCGCATGCACACGGAGAGCCCAGTGCTGCCTGCTGTCCTCCGTGGTCCATGGCTGGCTCTCATCATCTCATATAGGCTTGTAGAGCAGGGTGGTGACATACTTTTTCTTGTACCGGTGGGTTGCACTGAGCACCATCACGCCATCCTAAGAGGGCGGAAATGACCAGAGTCAGGGACTTGGACCTCAGAGAATATGAGAAACACCATGAGCTTACTGCAAACACAGCTCTGGGCCTGCCTTCAGAGCCCAAGCCGCTCAGACCTGAGGCTGCTTGTCAACACTCCGGGCCATCCTGGCATGCTGGGTCCTCAGAGCACAGGCTCAGAAAGGGCTCTGAGGCAGTACACAGGTCATTACCTTGATAGAGAGTGCATAGAGGTGGTTCAGCATGACGTGGTTGGGCTCCGGAAGCAGCGCTGGATCACACTGAGGGACAAAGGGAGACATGAGCAAGAAGAATTTGGAGTCAAGATGGTCCCCGCCCACTATTTATTTCATGGCCTGGTCAGGGTGGCCAAGGAGCGGAGGCAGGCCCTGGGGTTGACCTGTCTTCCCAAGCCTGGCAGTGTGAACTTGTGAGATGAGAGAAGGGCGGATGCAACAGAACGCATTGCAGTTTTCTCCCTGACCTCTAAGGCAGGCCCCACCCCTTCTCCTACAGAGAAGGCCAGGGACCCACTGAAACTGCTTTCCTGGAACACGAGATCACTGGGTGCTCCATGCTCCCGGAAGTGGATGGTGAACCAAGTTTCCACAGCTAGATGCTGAAGCATGCAGGCGACTCTGGAACTGGACACATGGACACTACCTCACCACACCTTTCTAACTTGAGAGGCTGGTGGCTAGAGCATTTTCATTCCACAATCCCAACTGTTAAGAAAATGCTTTCACATGACCGTGTGTGTGTGTAGGTTGAGGTCCCTGCCTCAAGGGACCTCAAATGTTCACATGTTTATGTCACTCCAGTGCTGAGGTGACTTAAAGATCTCACAGCGGCCAACAGGCCCCCGAGCCTCAGGGTGGAGGGAAACCAAGACCTCTATAAAGAGGTGTGACCAGGCCTTTCCAAATGAAGCTGGATGCCTTCATCACGCTTGGGCACACTGAGGGCTCTCTGAGTGGTGGCCTAAGGAGTGGCCACCCGCATCATCGAGAGGCCTGCCTGCAGTGGTTCTGTTTGAGTCTGGGAAAATCTGCGGGGGACAAACAATTTGTACTCACAGGAGTACACGTCAAAAGAGAGAGGGAAGCCAGGTCCTAGTCCAGCTCTGCCCCAGCAGGGCCTCCCAGCATGCACTGCTCCGGCTGCGATGCTAACAGTGAACCCCTGCTGGGCAGGGCAGGCAGGACAGCTGGAAGAGAACAAGTTGATGTCCTATGTGCCTCAGCTGCACACTGCTTCAACCAGCCACTGCTGGGAACTTGGAAAAAACAGTTTCAATCTGTCATTTTTAAAGCTATCTAATATATGGATCATATATGGATCACATCATGTTTGGTATACACAAGTTCTGTGGAATGGCGACACCAGATCACTAACATATTCATCCTTTTGTGTGTGTAGTTAAAAAACAGTTGAAATCTGCTTTGTGCTGTTAATGAGCACAGAAATCAGTATCGTCTTTAGAAAACATGGATGATGCCTTAACTAGGTATCACCAAACAGAAGAGCCATATGACTCAGCAACCCAACCCATGTGTCTGTGTACACATACATGTGCGTGTATGCAAGAGTGTGTCCAAGGAAACAGCATCTGGATGCTGAAGAGATTCTGATACTTCCTTGATCATTGCAAAACTATTTGCAACAGCCAAGAGGGAGGGAAGGTGGATTTACATATGGGCATGCATATAGCACTGTGGTGGCGTGCTAACTGGAGCCCGGCAGCATTCCTGGTGGGACATTGCATGGGACACAGGAGGAGGCCAGAAGCAGCACCTACTATGGATGACTATGGATACAGTGAGACCCCTCCCTTAAACTGTTTCCCCTGGTAGAATGGACTAGAACCTGGGACTGAGAGTCCAAATATATATACCCTTTTCCCTTAAACTGCTCTTGTAAAAGATTTTATCACAGCAACAGGAAAAGAAAGTCCAACAGTATGTGGCTCAGCCTTAACAAGGAAGGAAATTCTGTCACTTGCAACACCACGGATGCACTGTGGACATAAGCCAGCCACAGGGACACATGGGACACCTTTAAAAAGCAGGCCAGGAGGCTGGGCAGTGGTGGCGCACGCCTTTAATCCCAGCACTTGGGAGGCAGAGGCAGGCGGATTTCTGAGTTCGAAGCCAGCCTGGTCTACAGAGTGAGTTCCAGGACAGCTAGGGCTACACAGAGAAACCCTGTCTCAGAAAACCAAAAGAAAAAAGCTACGAGATGTCTGCTGAGCGGGAGAGACAACTGCGAGGGGGAGGAGCTCCCTCAGTGTGAGAACAGGCTGACCAGAGTTATTCACAGTGTGGCAGATTTCCCAAAGCCTCTAAGACAGACTCCTCCTGGGGATGCCACATACCTCAGTCTCTTCACTGTGAAACTTAAATAAGACTCCATGGAGAGCACTTCCCTAACTGAAGACAAGGTCTATACGAGCGAAGGCTGCCTTTGACAGTGAGGGGTCAACGTAGTTCTCCTGGCCTCCGTGTGTGTGTGTGTGTGTGTGTGTGTGTGTGTGTGTGTGTGTGTGCGCGCGCGCGCGCGCACGTGTGTACCTTACTAGCTAAGGAAGTACTGAGTGGCTTCCAACCCCAGCCTCGCCTGAATCTTTAGGAAAGTGGCTAAGGGTCCTTGCACTTCTTCACTGGCTGCCTGTTTGAGTGTTGCCAGTAAGCACTGGATCCACGGTCCTGTCAGTGAGGTCGGAAGCTGACCGGTCCTCACCACTGGCCTCCTGCATTCACAGGAGTGACCACATCAGCCACTGGCTGTGCTTGGACACAGCACCAAGTGGGTCTGGTGCCTGGAGGAGAGGTGTTTTCTGAGGTGGAGTAACAGACCGACACTGCAGCAGGGAACCGCCCTCACAGTCGGCTCACCAGCACATGGGCTCTGCTTCTGGGTGCAGGCTTGAGGGGCTTTCTTTAGCACCAGATACAGTTTGCTCTGTCCCTAAGGTTCATGTACTGGGAACTGAATCCCCAGTGACTGCTGGGAGATGGGTCGAACCTGGTGGTGAATTAGGTCATGAGGGTGAAGCACGGATTAATGCAGGCACCCCAACTGAGAAGGGCATCGCTTGCCCTTCCTCTTCTGCCATGGTGGATGTGGTACAGAGGAAATGTATTAAGACAGCTCAAAACCTATCCCAGGAGGGCTGGTGTTTCCGAAAGTAACTTAGTAATTAAAACTAGATTCTAAAATGTCACAGCTGGAAGAGGAATTCCCAGATCTCCCTGACCAAGCGGTGTGTAGCAGGATGTCATCCTTTCAGAAGCAGCCTGCGTCTGTGTGTCGGGGGAGGACCAGAGCAGTCCTCAACAGCAGAAGGCACAGGCGCTCTCCACAGCTTGTAAGAAGCGAGCAGAAAGGAGCTCGGGTCGGGAGTACTCACAGAGATGCCGGTGTCCTTGTTCAAGATGACCTGCAGCAGGTGTGGTGGGAGGATGGGTGGGGCTTTGAACCTCTCTTCTGGTTTAGAGACGTAAGGCTCCTGGTGGTAGGGTCCTGGTGGGGAGCTGGACAGCTCTGTTGGGAGATGGTGACAAGACACTCAGACTGTAGGCTCTGGGGCTGCATTTGACTGGTGGTAGCCTCAGCTAGCTCTGTCCTGGCCTCCTCAATCCAGGTCTGTATTTTCTTCAACGGCATTAAAAACAGAGGGGATGGGAGCGCCTTGGAATTAGGTGCTCGGGATAAAGCTCACCAGCGCCTTGAGATGCTCGGCCAAAGAGCAGCTGTGCCAAAGCCAGATGTCTGGGCCAGACTCCCAGGGGGGCGCTCCCAATGACGTGGCCTCTCTTGTCAGCAGAATAAGGTTTCCCTCTTACTTCAGGCTGAGTTTGGCAACTGCCACAAGTTCTAGGCTTCAGGTGGGGATTAAGTGGCCCAGCCTAAGTTACAAGGTCTCCCAGGCAGTATAAAAGAAGTCTAATGAGGTACTGACACACTAAAACACAACAGTAAAGACCTACATGTGAAGGCTTTGGCACTATACTCCTGGGTCTGAGAGTCTTTACTATATAGGCACAGTAGAAGCTTCTGGAAGTGCAGTACCTCACCTTAGAAGCATCTCAAATCATGACAGCTGGCTGGCTAGGTGATGGGACTGAGCTGTCATCCCAGTGTCAGGAAGGGTTCTGGCCAACTGATCCCTAAGCTGCCCCAGAACTTTCTCAACATCAATTTCTAGGTCAGGCTCCCTTCACATCTCAGCACAAGAACCGGGAAGAGCATTAAATGCAGCTGAGTTATAAGAAATAAATACATGGCATTTAAAGAAACAAAACCAAGAGGAAGTTTGGAGCTGATCGGGCTGAGCAGCAGCGGGCGGTGCCCTTTCTGCCTGCAGACCATGAAGCAGACCTTTAGCTGAAGGCTCTGGTGTACGGTGTGAAGTTCCCTGTCCGCCGGCAGGAGTATGTGCACTGCCTCCAGGCTGCACCCTCTGCCTGTCTGAAATGTGTCATCCAAGAGCAGATAATGACCCCAGTAAGAGAGCACTGCTTCTGGACTTCTAAACCCAGATCCGTAACCTGACCACTGCCAGCCGAGCCCACCAGCCAACTACAGCCGTGGCGTCAGAACTGCTAATAGTGAGAGATCCCAGAGACACCAAGCCGAGGATGGGAAAGCCCTCTGTAGACTGATGGCTGGCCACTGCTGACAGCTTATCTTACTGACTCCCACAGGGCCCAGGAGGCAGCCTCCAATACAAAGAAGGGAAGCACACCTAATGCCTATCTGGGTTCTAACACATGGTTTCTCTCCTGAGCTGTCCCGCTGACCTTCAGGGATTCTCTTCCTCCTGGGTGTGAGCGGAATAAAGGTCACTAGTGCTCCATGGTTAGAAGACTCTAGTTTACCAGGATTGAACAGGTTTCCAGAAAAGCGAGTGGTGCCATGTAGCCTGTTTTCTATAGGGAGCCACTTCCAGTCAGGAAGCTAGACAAGTGTGAATGGATTGCACCAGTGACAGTCAAGGTCATGGAGGTGTCGTTTATCACCTGTCAGCCTGCAATTCTCCAGGCACCACTAGCAGGACATGAGCTGGCAGTTTCCCTGGCACGGGTTCATTACTGACCCAACGTGTCCTCTCGGGCCTCTTCAGGCCTGCCTACGGTATAACATCACATTTAGGTCTGTTCTCCAGCCAAGTGGAACTGCAGAGGACCCCACAAGACCAGGGCAGTGACTTCTGGCTTCTCTGGGTTAAATTCAACAGCCAGGGCTGATGGAATTAGGAAGGAGCTGCAGTGGCACAGACAGCTACAGCTGTCCACCTAGCTGGGCAGCTCTTACTCAAGTGTGAGAGGCAAGGGAAACAGAGTATGTCCAGGCCACACAGCCCCAGCCTGCACACACGTGGGATAAAGTAACTGTTCATACCAGACACATCGGAGCACTTTTGGGAATCCACCATTAAAGCATCAAATACTTCAAAGTCAGTTTTCTTCACTTGAATGATGTTGTTAACTGTGCCAAGCTGGCTGGTTACTATTGGCTGGGAAGAGACAGACAGGCAGAAATCATAACATGGAAGGTCTGGGGAGTTCTTCAGAGGACTAGAATTCCTGGCTAGAAGCCCTCACTGCCTGGCTAGCTACTCTCGGTCAATTAAACCAGTGAGCTGGCAACTGGTGCTATCTAACTCGGAGCCACATGGGGAAGAGGGACCTGAGAGCACGCCACAAGGGAGGTGACTGGTGTTGGTTGTGCAGTACCCAGAGGACTGAGGGCTGCAGGCAGAGTACCTCAGAAGGGTCGTGGGTCCACTGCCCATCCACAAAGAACTTGTACTGATGCTCCCCTTCAGGCAGGTCCAGGATGGCTACAAAGTTATTCTGGCTGCAGAAAGAAAGGAAGCAGTGTTTCAGCTGAGCGGGCTGCCCTGTGACTCCAGGTACAACCAGGAGTTCAGCTACAGGAGAGCAAACATGGCAGCCAACTCGGACAGCTCTCGGTCACTGACCCAGGAAAGCCACTACTGGGGCAGCAAGCAGGAGCTCCCAGGAAATTCACTTTGTGCAGATACTAGGAACCCAGAATCCTAACACTGGGAGATCAACAAATGGCCACTGCTGCTTAAGTCTACATGCCGTATGCCACTGGGCAGGCTGGGTGCCACGGAGGTAAACAGAGGCAAACACAGGCTGCAGAACCTTCCCTTTTGTCAGTGTACCATGATAGAGACTGAGTCAGTATAACAGGCACACAGACATTCTCTATAGAGACCTGTCTAACTACCCCGCCGCTCCTGATCTTGCTGTGGACTTCTGTGTCAGCCCTGGAAACAAAGGCACACTGACAACAGTCAGGCTCAGCCCAGCAGGGCACGGTTTCTCCTGTTTGCCAGAAGTGGTCACTAGTGAAGGTGTGGAGACAGAAGGCCACACCAGGGCTCTTGATAAAGCGCCTCACTATCCCCTTGCTAATGGCGTCTTCGGAGCATGTATCCTCCAACCTTCCAAAAATAACACACAGGAGTCAGTCAGGAGGGACCCGGGAGGTTATCTATGTGGTCCAGGAGTCCCATACAGAACTGACTGTTTAGTGCAGTAATGGCTCAGATCCACACCCCTAAATGTCCCAGCCCAGCACACTCTCCAGTGCACCAGGAACAACTTTCTCAGAAGAAATGTAGAGCTGAGTATCAGAGCATAGCACAAAAATATTGTCCACAGAGATCATTACCTTCTTGTGAGGGGAAGTTTGCTCCAGTTGTTGAAGGACCCAGACAAGTAGACCTCCTTTCCACCCCCTGTCCATCGAAACACGGTGGGCCGGGCCTGGGCAGGGGCTTTGTCATTCACCTCGAGATCGTGTTGCCAGGCCAGGAATTCCTCCTTCTCTGGAGCCTAAGAAGCAGAGCCATCAGGCGGCCAGCAGTGAGCTCCCCACCCCAGACTGTTAACTAAGGGGCCAGCAGAGTCCAGTCAGGCAGCTCTGCTCATGGCTGTGGCACACGACTTGTGTCTGTTCCCCACCTGCCAAAGGAGATAATAAAACTAACCGCTCTGTTGTACCGTGAAGACTGACACACTCGGTGCTTAGCCATTAGCCACCGTTATGCAATCAGACTTCACAGAAACTCGAGAGGAAGCGACAAGGCCTACTCAGAAGAAGACTGCCGTGAGTCCAAGGTGGTTCAGTACACTCCATTTCTCTCGCTAAGCAAGACTTTGGAGTCTGTAAGAATTTACTAGGGATGATCTCGGAGCTGATAAAACTGACACAATCAGATGGGAAGGGAAGAGGTGGGGTACAGAGGAGAACTAGATAAATTAAACAGACTGGTCCCTTCGTTATGGCAAATGGTAATATCCAGTGAGGTAGGACAGAGCAACTTACTCCAGCCAGGAACACCTCTAACCCTGGAGCGAGACACAGTTAGATATGCAAGACTCTTCAGTGAGAGAAAAAGCCAAACACTGGATGTCTAGGGTGGGAGAAAGCCTGAAGGAAGCCCTGAAGGGAAGCTTCTATTACTGATCTGCTCTTATCTAAAAGATGCCCGCGGTCTCTCAGATAACACACTGGAATGGCTTGAGAGCAGGGCCCCTCAACCTTCCCAACAGCTCCTCAGGCTGTGGTGACCCCAACCATAAGATGCAACTTCATAACCGTAGCTTTGCTACTGTTACGAATCATAATGGAAATATCTGATAGGCAGGGAATCTGTTAGTTATGCCGACCCCTATGAAAATGTGGTTAGACTCCCAAAGGGTGGCGACCCACAAGTTGAGAACCACTGCTTTGGAGGACGAGTAACTGTAGGTACAAAGCTGAACTGGGATAAAGGGAACAATCTCTGACTTGATCCATCAGACACTACTGACAGAGAGAGAGAGGATGCCGGTTAAGCCCATCCTCCCTGGCCCCATAGAGTACAGCACTACCACCCATTTCTTTTTAAAAATAAAAGTAAGTTTACTCAGCCCACTGCAAAGAGAGCAGAGTGCACTGTGGGTATACAACTGCTACATACAACACAACACAAATAAAAAAAAAATCTTACTTCCTCTTAAATAGCCTCGGGCCAAAATGACTTCTAGGGGTGGGGACAATCAAGATTCCCAGGAAACGGGCTAAAGATCACTGTACACACCTTTCCCCTTAATGCAACAAGCTCAGTAAACAAGCTCCTATCACAAGACATAAAAGCTGGCTCTTCAAAATCAAACCCAAAATTAAGATCTGGAGAACAGCAATATGGGTACTTAGCCCAACTGGGGGGTGGGGATGGGGGGAGTAAAAGCAGAGTTAGCGGCCAGGCAATTAGCCTGTTTAAGAAATGGGGATTACTAGGCAACAAGCCAGGTAACAGAGACTGCTGGTCAGCGCCAACCTTCCTGAACGCAGCTTATTCTGACTAATTAGCTTTTTTTCCTTCTAGAATCACCGAATGCCCTTGGACTGGGCCCCACAGTCGGAAGCACTGGTCACATCGCTGTGGTTTTAAGAGAATGTGGCTCAAGCAGGAGCTTTCAACTTGGTCTGCAAAAAAAAAAACCTGTTTGCTCCGGTATGCTTAAAGTCCAAGGTATTATTTCAGTAAAGCAGGAGAAGTGGGGGTCATTAACTGCTGGCTGCCGTTCAGAGTGACTCCTGGCCACCGACCTCAAGTGGAACTGCCGAATCTAAAATCAAATTAGCCGGGTAGACCGAAACCGGCAGAAGCAAACACCTCTGGCATCAGCCGGTCAACTTCATTCTCAGCCTAACATATGTGCTCCCGTCTTACCTCCAAAACGGAATACTAAAAACTCCCAACCCAACTTTTGCAAAAAGCCGGTCGGCCTGAAGTTGAGGAAGAAAAAAGAAAAAAAAAAAAGTGTCGCGAAGCCGCGCAATCAATTACACCTAAGAGAAAAGTTAAGACACTGGTGCTCAATTACAGTTTAGCTCGACTCTTACTAATTAAGAATTAGCTCAAACTCGGTCCCAGAGCTGCCTTCTCCTTAATGAGGTTCAACGGAGCCCGGGGTGACTCTCCCATCGGTAATTAGGCACAGGTTCCCGGAGAGCAAAGAGGGCTGTGACAGGGCCAGCTCCCTCCAGGTGTGACGCTGGGAATGTGGCGGGAACAGCAGCAAAGGGGCCCTCCCGTCCACACCTTGATTTCCTCGGAGTGGAAGATGTCGGCGTCTTCCGGGCTGTCCATGAGGATCTTGGGCCTGTCCCATCCTTGGCGCCCCCAGAACTGTCCCTCCGCGGCGTCTTGTGGCCGGCCTGCCGCTCCAGCGCGGCGCGCTCGCTGCTCGTGTTGCCCATGGCGGAGGGTTGCGGGGACACAGGGAAGCGGGAAAGGCCTGGACCCCACCGGGACCGCGGATCACGCCCCTCTGGCCGCGCGCGCTCGCCCGCCGAGCCCCGGTTTACCTGCTCGGTCGGCCGCGGCTGGAAGTCAGACAAGATCGGGAGCGTAACCTGACACTCCTCGGGTAACTCCCCTCCGCCCCTTAGCAACTTCCGCTTCCGGCCGGGCCCCCGCGAAGGAAGGGTGGTCTGTACGGGACGGAGCGCTCGAGGCTAGCGTGACATCACTTCCGTTTCCGTTCTGGGAGCGACGACCTCTCCCGGCCGCTCAGCGGCAGCCGCAGCGGGTCGTTCCGGGCCGGTCCCGGGTCGAGGTTGCTCATGGCCAGCAGGAGGCGCTCGCGAGCTCGCCTCTTCGGGCTCCTGACCCAGCGATGATGCCATGGATGGTGCCGCCCACCACCTTCTCCAGGAAAGGGCAAATCGAATTGCAAAACCCAGAAGCTGGGGAGATGGTACGCGGCTTAGAGTACTTGCTCGCACTTGCTCTTGCAGAGTACCCGGGTTCGGTTCGGGGCGCTTACATGGTGGCTCACAACTATTTGCAATTTAAATTCTAGGGGATCCTGGAGCCCAAGGCGGTGCACACATAGACCGGTGGGCAGAGCACTCATACACATAATCTTAAAAATAACAAAAGCAAAAAATAAAAGCACGTTTAGGTCTCTCCCGTAGATTCACTGGCTCTCGTGTATTAGGATAACCTAGTGCTCCTTCAAAAGGGTGGCCTCTCCAGACTGGTCAAATCTGACTTTATGTAGACTAAGGTGGAGGATGCAGACCATCTTGTGGGTGTTCGAGAAAAATGACAGACCTTAAGATTTCTGGGAAACTGGCGTTATTAGTGCGGTTCTGTTGTTTGTTTAAAGTTGAGTGTATGACCTTTAGATAGGTTATTTTTCAAGGTGCCTTGGAGCTACATTGGGTCACATTATGCATAAAATATATTAGTGCTTAGTGCTTCAGTAGAATTACAGACTCTTATAATAAAATGTTCTCATTTTCAGTCAGTCTTTTTAAAAATACATTGTCTTGTGGAGTTTTGTTTGTTTGTTTGTTATGCGTTGGATTTTCTAGCCATGTCTTACATTTTATCCATATATATGTTTCGGGATTGTTGTTGTTGTTTTGTTTTTGTTTTTTTTGTTTTTTTTTTCAAGACATGGTTTCTGTGTATAAGAGCCCTGGCTGTCCTGGAACTCCTTTTGTAAACCAAGCTAGCCTTGAATTCACAGAGATCCGCCTTCCTCTGCCTCCCGAGTGCTGGGATTAAGGTGTGCACCACCATGCTCAAGGAACATCTATATTTTTATCTATCTGCAATGTGACACATTTTGTTAAGGGAACCAGGGACCCCGATGTCTGACATACCGTCTTCTAGAGGGACTTTAACAGTATCTGCCTAAAACAAGGAAACTTAAAATTCTATGGACAATTTCTAGTGAATGTTCTATTAAAAAAATCACACATGAAACGTTATACAAGGATGTTTTTCTGAAGCACTGATTCTAATCACTATATTAACGCTAAGATGCACATTTAAAAAATATTTTATTGCTCCGAAATTGGATGCTCCTAGCCACAAAAGATCTTAGACTTGATGAAATAGAGAAACTTAAAATCCCAGAAGTTAGCCGGGCAGTGGTGGCACACACCTTTAATCCCAGCACTTGGGAGGCAGAGGCAGGCGAATTTCTGAGTTTGAGGCCAGTCTGGTCTACAGAGTGAGTTCCAGGACAGACAGGGCTACACAGAGAAACCTTGTCTCGAAAAACCAAAAAAAAAAAAAACAAAAAAAAAAAAAAAAAAAAAAACCAGAAGTTTGTTGATTCAAAAATGGCTAACTGCATTTTATAGAATATTTAAGCAACATTACAAAAAGAAAAACTGGCTGTGGTGGGACACCCCTGAAGTTCTAGTACCACAGAGAGGTTCAGGGAGTTCTTGAGCTTGAGGCCAGTTTGGGCTACACAGTGGTCGCTAATCTCAAAACTAGGTAAGTGTGGGGGCGGGGGTTGGGGGAAACTGTTTGATGGTTCAGTAAAGGTTCTTACCAAGCTACTGTGGCAACTTGAGGTCCATCTCTAGAACTCTACTGCGTGTGTGCACACACACACACACACACACACACACACACACATGCACATATGCACACACAAAATTTTAAGCATAAAGACAATCAACCAGCATTGTGTGGGTGAGCATACAGAGATGTTTCTAACAGCCCACATTCCAAAGCCAAGCCCCAGAATGACAGAAGAGCTTGGGCTCTGCAGTCAGCCTGACTGGGTTCAGATTCTGAAGTTTACCCTTTAGGAAGTTCCATCATGGTGTCTATTGGGAAATGGCCCCAAAAGTAACAGCTATCTTAGAGGCCTGTTCTGTGACCCACTTTCATAAGAGTCATGGAACCCTGTTAGCGCTTGACCCCAGAACACCCTCAGTGGGTGTGGCCTTTTAATATCAGCACCGTCCTTTTTGAAGATGGAAAGTTCTGGAAGGATGCAAAGGTAGCAAACACCATGCATGGCCAGAATGAAATAGGAAAAGACAGAAGGGAGACTTTTGTGTCCCTTTAGCTTGTGTGTTTATACACTTCCCTTTTTATTTATTTGCCAACGAGGCTGTGAGCAAAAATGATAAGACATGCTCCAACTCTAAAGGAATCCATATAGAAGAGGGATGGGTCACAGGAAGGGGAAGGCGCGGGTGAGAAGGGATTCTCTTCGAGCTAGGAGAGGAGCTGAGTGAGGGCCAAGGGGAATTTTCTGGAACCAACGACCTTCTGAATTTACTCCGTGAAGTCCGAACTGTTGAACCTTCCGGCAGAACTGAGCCGGAAGAGATGAGCGTGGTTCCTATGTCCTCGAGTGGGCAGCCAGGAGCCCAGATGCTGTGGGTTCTCTGGAACAACTGGAGAGTAGCGCGTGCGCACAGAGGGCCCTTATCTGAGCTCTGCAGATGCTTTGATGTGCCTGAACTGTCTCAAGACTTCTGCTCTCACTCAGATAACGGTGAAAGCACCATCCCACGATATCCGATACCCACATGCCAAGCCGGAAGGAAGATCTTGTCGGTGTTTTCTAGTCAATGAGACAGTCCAGTTCCTGGGATACCACAAATGAGCTCTGCTCTGAGGTGCCCACTACAGAAGGCAAGTGGGCCCTGAGAACTGAGCTAACCGCCCCCCTTCTCAAGACTGTGCTGTCTGGATGTGTAACTATACCTCCTGTGTGCCCTTCCCCCGGCCTTGAGCAGGCCTGAGAGACCTTGTTTACCACGACAGACCAAGTGATAAGGAGTTACCCACCTTGGCTGCACAGAACTTAAAAGAAGAACTGCCCCTGGGCTTGCCTTGAGATATCTCCGGCCGTGACCTGTGACCGGCTGAAACTGGAAAGGGTTCTGGCGGAGTTTTTCCCTTTAAATTGAAAAGCTGAACATTAAAGCATTGAGCCTTGATCAGAGAACTTTGTCTTGGCTTCATCTCTTTCGCCTTCCGTCCCCCTTTCGTTCCCAGCCCCCTTTCAGGTAAACCCAGTTGACTTGTGGCTGCAGGCAGCTACACCCATGGACTGACTCTAGCCTCTTTCCAACAGAAACAATCAACGTAGGAATCAGAGGTGCTGGCTGGAGAGATGGCTCAGTGGATAAAGGTGCTTGTAGCCTGATGACCCCAGTTCAATCCCCAGACTCAAATTGGTAGAAAGAGAGAACAATTTAACAGTTGATAAATTATGTCGTTCCTCCTCCGCCCCTTTCTCTCTAGAATTAGAAGTAGCTTATCATCTGCCGAAACCCATGGTGCTCATAATTAAATTTCAGGAAATCATTCTGATTTTTTTTTTTTTTTTTTTTTTTTTTTTTTTTTTGGTTTTCTCGAGACAGGGTTTCTCTGTGTAGCCCTGGCTGTCCTGGAACTCACTCTGTAGACCAGGCTGGCCTCGAACTCAGAAATCTCCTGACTCTGCCTCTCAAGTGCTGGGATTAAAGGTGTGTGCCACCACTATCCAGCTATTTGTTTTACCTTTTTTATGTCTACGAATGTTCTGCCCACATATGTGTATGTTCACTATATGTGTGCCTACTGCCCACAGAAGAGGGCACTGGCTTCCCAGGAACTGGAGTTAAGGAAGGTTGTGAGCTGTCATGTGGATGCCGGGAACTGAACCCATGTCCTCTGCAGGGACAAGCGAGTGCCCTTAGTCACTGAGCCATCTCTCCAGGCAGACATGGTGTGGTGGTTTGAATATGCTTGGCCCAGGAAGTGGCACTATTAGGAGGTGTGGCCTTGGAGTAGGTGTGGCCTTGTTGGAGTAGGTGTGGCCTTGCTGGAGTAGGTGTGGCCCTGCTGAAGTAGGTGTGTCACTGTGGCTTTAAGACCCTTATCCTAGCTGCCTGGAAGTTAGTATTCAGCTAGCAGCCTTCAGATGAAGATGTAGAACTCTCAGTTCCTCCTGCACCATCCTGCCTGGATGCTGCCATGCTCCAGCCTTGATGATAATGGACTGAACCTCTGAACCTGTAAGCCAGCCCCAATTAAATGTTGTCCTTATAAGAGTTGTCTTGGTCATGGTGTCTGCTCACAGTAGCCAAACCTTAACTAAAAACTCATGGTCCTTGAGAAGGAGCCAAAAGTTCTAATCTTGATCCAAAGGCAGTCAGGAAAAACTGTCACACTTGAGATAGCTTGAGTTTAGGAGACCTTAAAGCCTGCCCTCACGATAACACACTATCACGAACAAGGCCACACCTCCTAGTAGTGCCACTCCCTAAGGGTCAAGCTATTTAAACCACCACAATGATTTTTTTGGATGATGGGGGGTGGAGACAGGGTTTCATATGTAGCTCTGGCTCCCTGAAACTCTATGTGCCATGCTGGCCTTGAACTCAGAGATGTGCCTGTTTTGAGCTCAGAGTATTCTCAAACCCAATTTGTCTGCTCATGTATGCATCTTATGAAGGCGGCGAATAGATTTGCAACAGCTTTAGAGTATAGATTGAGATAGTCTGACATACTGAGGTTTAATGCCTTCAAAACTGACCTTGGCATGCACCTCAGGAGACCTCAAAGAGATAAAATTGAGGACCAGAGGTCTGGGTCAGCCGATGGGAATCTTGCTGTATTTTATTACGTTTTTATGGACAGAAGGACTATCATTTATATCAGCTCTGGCCCATGTGGGAAGTCCAGGTAAGTGACTCTCCATCTACAGATGTCTATATAGTGTCTGTGTTGGGACACTTTTGTGTTCTTATTTTTATTTATGGTACTGGAGATCAACTCCGTGGCTCTGTGCATGCTTACAAGGCTGTGCCCTACCTCATAGACAAGGCTGTACCCTAACTCACAGACGAGGCTGTACCCTACCTCATAGACAAGGCTGTACCCTACCTCATAGACAAGGCTGTACCCTACCTCATAGACAAGGCTGTACCCTAACTCATAGACAAAGCTGTACCCTAACTCATAGACGAGGCTGTACCCTAACTCACAGACGAGGCTGTACCCTAGCTCATAGACAAGGCTGTGCCTACCCCATAGACAAGGCTGTACTCTACCTCATAGACAAGGCTGTACCCTACCTCATAGACGAGGCTGTACCCTAGCTCATAGACAAGGATGTACCCTAGCTCACTGTGTTACTTATCCTTTTCTTTGCTTTTAGTTTGTTTGTTTTTTGAAAGATCTTTTTTTTAAAAAGACACTTGTCAATATTCAATATCAAAATAGCTGCTTTATAGGTAGGGGTCGCTTTCTCTTTTCTGACTCCAAAGAGATCACAACCAAAGTGAACACATTTAAAGCCAAGAACCTCCAGGCTTTACAAACAGGTATCAGAAGCCTAAAAGCATCTCTTAGGGGCTGGAGAGAAGGCTCAGCGCCTAGGAGCACTGGCTGAAACTCCTGAGGGCCTGGGTTCAGTTTCCAGCACCCACATGTTTGATCACAACCATCTGTAACTCCAGTTCTACAGAATTTGTCGCCCCCTTCTGGCCTCTACAGGCACTGCATGCATGTGGTGCACAGACATACATGCAGACAAAACATCCATACAAGTAAGATAAAAGCAAATAAATCTTTTTATAAGGGGTGATTGCATCTAAAAAGCAACAGGACACCTGCTCATAGGCTGTAGAGAATCCTAACAGGTGAGTGGGGTAGTCAGGGTGCCTGGGTCTCCCCAAAGTGCAAACTTTCAAAATAATAATAAAAAAATTAAAGTTTTGTACAAATGTTGTTCAAGGCTTTGCCAGCACTGTCTGGTAGAAAGCAGAATGAGACAGTGCGTTGGAGATGACAGCTTCAGGAAAAAGCGATTTCATGCGCCTGAATCAGAGGCGCACGTAGTAATCTTTCCCTTCAAGGGGGCGGACAGCAGTAAGAACCACCGCACTGGTGAGCGGTTCCCTGTCCATTTTGTGAGTGTCTGGGAAGGGAGCAGAGATGGACGCGTCTGGTCATGGAGTGGCCAGTAGGAGTGCTGTCTGTTGAGCTCTGGGGTAGGGAGGGAGTGGGGGTTTCTGCGGCTCCCTATTTTACTGTGGTCCCTTCTGAAAAACAGAGTGAAAAGGCTGTCTGCGTCAGGAGAGACGGTCCAGGGGTTAAGAGCGCAGCTGCTCTTCCAGAGGACTTAGTTCAGTTCCCAAGCACCCATGCAGGGTTGCTCACAGCTGTCTGTAACTTCAGTTCTGGGGCATTGGACATCCTCTTCTGGCCTCCTTGGGCACCTGCAAGTGTGCCTGCATGGGTGAGCACGCATGTGCACACTTGCATTGCGCGCGTGCACGCACACACACACTTACACACATCACATACACATATTCACATACACACTGACACACACACAGATCACCCCCACACACTGACACACACACACACACACAGACATACACACACACACACACACACACAGACATACGCATATATGTACCCACACATATAGACATAAACACTCACACACATACACGCATACATACACACACATCACATACACACACAGACATACACACATTGACATAAACACACACATGAACACACTCACACTCAGTCATACATACACACACACACAGACACATATGCACACTCACACATCACATACAGTCACACACAGTTATACACACATGTACACACATATTCACACACACATTCACACACACGTACACACACCATTCACACACACTCCGATAAATCTTTTAAAACCTAAAAGGTAGTCTTCTAAAGATACCCAACGCTGAGCCCTCCATGTTTCCTTTTGTTCGTGTCTTTGTTTCTTCTGTCTCAGCGAACTTCCTAGGATCCCATCTGCTTCAGCCATTGCTCTGTACAGAAGGACGGGGTTCTGCACAGTGAAGTCTTCCCTGAGCCGTAGTTGGCTCTCTGAGAGGAGGCACACACCCACTTTCCTCCTTCATGTAGTCACTGGAATGAAGAGTTACCTTCCCATAAAGTAAGGGAGAGTCCGGGTGAGGCCTCAGAGCTGCAGAAGTTGCAAATGGTTGCCACGAAGACAAAATTACAAAATGCACAGACCACAGACAACATGCTTTTAAAGAGTCTTCTCTTGGCACTTCTGAGGACGTAATATCAGAACCTAGCAGCCTTCCCCTCTCACATGGAACAGAAGTCCAAAAATGAGATTTATTTGGGTGGATGGGCACTGGGCTGGCCGGCCTCTGGAGTATGTATGATGCTTTGAGTCCAGTCAACTGTTAATACATTGATAGATGGATTAAGAATGTACGTGGTGGGGTGTGTGTGTTTGTACACATGGGTGGTCAACTTGTGAGAGTAGGTTCTATTTACCATGTGACAGATACCCGCTGGCACGCTACAGAGACATTGTGAGTCCCAGCTAACAGACTTCGGTTGCCAGGTTCTCTCACAGGGGAAGTGAGCTTATATCAAAGAGGGTATTGGTGAGCACACATCCTGCTCCCCTGCCCCGCCCCCCCGACTTGAGCTTGGCAGTCAGAGCCTGGTAGCCTTCCCTAAACCTCAGAAAGTTATAGGGAGAGCCTACATTTCTGCCGTGTGTCCACACCGTTTGTCTCCGCTGCTGGGGATGGAACTCCACTCCCAGACCCCACCGTGTTGTTGCCAACCTGTCTGTCCATGGTGTTAATAACTTCTAATACATGTCTTAGTCCCTAGTAATCCATCTCAGCGACCCTCTTGAACCTCCCCTCCCCCAAATAAAAACCTTCCGGTGCTCACAGTCCATATCATATTCAAGCTTTATCTAACCCGTCGTGACTCCCTGAGCTCCAGGCCAGCTATCCAATCATCAATGCGGTCCCAACACGACCTTGTGAATAGTCCTGGACTTGACCCTAGGACACACTCAATAGGGTAGCACTTTTCTCAGTATTATCAGTCTTGAGGGTGGAAAGTTCCGGAAGGATACACCACAAACGCGGAAGGATACACAACAAATGCGGAAGGATACACAACAAACGCGGAAGGATACACAACAAACGCTGTTGAATATGGAGACTGAGGGACAAGGGAGTCAATTGTTTTGAAATGTGTGTGTTGTACGTGCGTGTGCACGTGGGCGCAGACGTGTGTGCATGTTCCTGTCCCCGTGGAGGCCAAGAAGTCAACCAGCATCCTGCCTGGGCGAGACTGGCAGCCAGCAAGCCCCAAGCATCCTCCTGACTTTGCCCTCAACAGTTCATGTACAGCTACCCCTGGCTTTTATGTGCACTGGGCTCAGGTCTTCCTCCAGACTCCACCATCTCCTCAGCTCGGTAGCCAGCTTTCATCTTCCATAATACTGGATCAATTATCATATCATATCGGGTATTTCGAAGGAGCAGCTGTGGGAATGGCTGTCTATGCTCCACCCCTGTGACTTTCCGGGACCAGAAACATCAGTAAGTTAGACCGGCGATTGGCCAAAAGTCTACTTCAAAAGTGTCAGCCTGTACTACAGTGAAATTTACTCGGGACCCCATGTGAATAAATGAGACCCCCTCTCTCAGCTAGTTCCTTCACGGCTTCAATGCTGGAGTATCTGATGCTGCTGACTCATCAAAACCATACTGGGGCCGATTAGCATTATATTTTGGGGGGCAGGAGGAGTTCAACTGCACGTGTAAACATGTACTGTACCACCTACCCACATTCCTAGCCCCCTGTGGCTTCTGTTCCTTACCAAAGCCATGGCATTTTGTTTGACTGAATGTCCTCTGAGAGAACCAACCAGTCTTGGGACATTCAGCTGCGCCCCCCCCCCCCCCCCCCGCCTCCCCGGGACTTGTGGGCTTACTATAGCGGCTGGGTAGGGCACAGGATTCTTGCCCGCGTATCCAGCGGCTCCCTGCTCCCTGCTATAGGAAGCCCAGCTTCAACGCACATGGCCTGGAGGGAGGGGCTGTGTGTGTGTGTGTGTGTGTGTGTGCGCGCGCGCGCGCGCGCCGGAGCTCATACATATAGGGGAAATTAGGGTGGGGCATCTATATTTTCAGATGCTCTTGTCCATGCTGGGTAAAGGCATTCCAGGTGAGGCCGGTGGAATGGGGAGGAGACCCCAAACTCCTGCAGTATGCTCACCCCTCACCTATGCTCCATCATGTAGCTCAGTAAGTTCATTGGTTCCCTGAGTGATCTTTGGTTGAATCGTGCCAGGGTTTCCTTAGGAGAAGAGATAGATGTTGGTTACATCCCCCCTCCCCCAGCCCACGACAAGGGACTTCGGCAATACAATTCCTTCCCGTTTGCTTCTAGCTGTCATAAACAAACAAACAACAAACAAAAACAAACAACCCGGGTCCGGAGAGGCCAGGGATTGTTGTACTCTTTAGCGGAGCAACACCCTAGAGTGCCATTCTCCATAACTGCCACTAGAGGGCACCCTAATCTCAAAGGAAGCTTGGGAAAGGCCGCCGGGACTGGAGCTTTATCGGCTCTGTCTTGAAATAGCTTCTGGAGAGACCCATTTTCATTTCCTCTTGCTGAATCACCGTGATAAGCGATAAAGAGAAAATGAATGTGTTTGGGACAGACTTTCTAGCTAATACCTTGATTTAGCTTCGGCTTGGCTTAAAAGTCAAGGTTTTCTTCTGCTTAACAATGACAAGATGGCAGAGAATTCCTTGATTCTAGTTTTCCTCTAGAAATCGGAGGTGAATACGCTGGATGTGGATCCAGAGAGCTTCTACTATGCCTGGGAAAACCAACATCAGATGATAATTACATAGAGTGTATCTAACATTCCTTGTATTTACCTATGATTACCGTGTGTGTGTGTGTGTGGTGTGTGTGTGTGTGTGTGTGTGTGTGTGTTGTGGGTGTGCCTGTGTCATGGCGCTCACATGGTGTCCACAGCACAACTTTCAGGAGTTAATTCTCTTTTTCTTTTCTTTTTTTTTTTTTTTTTAATTCTCTTTTTCTACCATTATGTGGTTTGCTGGCTAATTTTACATCAACTTGTCACAGGCTAGAATCTTCCGAGAGAACCCTAATTGAGAAATTGCCTTCATCAGATTGGGCTAGAGGCAAGCCTCTAGGACATTTTTAAAATTAGTGGCTGATGATGGGGAGTGCCCCGCCCATTGTGGGTGGAGCCATCCCTGGGCTGGTAGTCCTGGGTTCTATAAGAAAGCAGGCTGAGCAAGCCATGGGGAGCAAGCCAGTAAGCAGCACCCCTCCATGGCCTCTGCATCAGCTCCTGCCTCCAGGTTCCTGCCCTGTGTGAGTTCCTGTCCTGACTTCCTTCATTGTTGAACAGTGATGTGGAAGTGTAAGCTGAATTAACCCTCTCCTCCCGGTTTGCTTTTGGATATGGTGCTTTATTGCAGCAGTAGTGACCCTGACTGATAGAGGTTATGCCAGGATAGTGAGGTATCTCTGTGACAGGCCTGGCTGCTTTTGCGGGGAGGATTGTGGAAGGACTTTGGAACTTTGGGCTAGAAGAGCCACTGAGTGTTGAAAGCCCTGTGGTATGTTCTGTGGGAGTCTGGAAGACGTGCAGACGAGACCTGGCTTGGGAAGTTTCAGAGGGAAGTTTGAAGACTCTCAGGGCTGCTTGATATTTTGAATTGAGAAAATGTGGTTCAGCTGGAGCTAACAGGTCGGCTGTGATTAACAAGAGACCAGCACCATTTAAATGAATCCTTCAAGTTCTGGGACAATGGATGCTGGCCGGCTAAAGCTAAGAAATTAGTGGTGGTTAGGACGAGACCAGCCTTGCTGAGGTGAAAACTGTGGGGGACATCGGGGGAAGTTTTTCTCAGGGTCACCACCAGGAAGCTGTGTTCCAGAGGTGGCCCAGGCTGTACCTAGCACTGGCAGCCGAACTTGGTACTGTAAGAGTCACCCAGGTGGTCCTGGTTTTGAAGGCATGATGGGGTCGTGGAGAGCAGCTGAGGCTTGGCACTGTGTGGCAGGGCTGGGGTCCCTGAAGAGAGCCCAGGGGAGGCTGTTGGTGAAGGTGCAGCCCATTTTCAGAAGATGGAGATGCCAGTACCATGGGACAGCTATCAAGAACAGAAGCACGTGTGGGGTGTGGAGTTGACACAAACCTAGAAGACAAGCTGAGTGTACTGGACACCGAAGAGCTGGAGAGGTAGCTCAGGCCCCTCAGAGGAGCCTAAAGGACGGTGAGTGCATCCCAGATAATTGGATGCCAAGTTCTTTACACTTTTGGAGTTTGGTTTTGTATGGTTCGTATTGTGACTGCATTGTCGTTCTTCTGAGCTCTTGATGTAAGAAAATGTTTAGCTTATTTTTGATGTTATAGGAGTCTCCACAGTTGAAAGACTTTTAATTTTTAAATGAGGTTTTGGATTTTACAAGAGACTTTAGATTTTTGTTTTTTTAAAGATTTATTTATTTTATGTATGTGAGTACACTGTGGCTGTCTTCAGACACACCAGAAGAGGGCATCAAGATCTCATTACAGATGGTTGTGAGCCACCGTGTGGTTGCTGGGAATTGAACTCAGGACCTCTGGAAGAGCAGTCAGTGCTCTTAACCGCTGAGCCATCTCACCAGCCCGACTGTGGGACTTCTACATTTGTGATATATTTTATCTTTGTGATATTTTATAATATGAGGTCTTGGGGATTACACCTCCCCCCTGAAAAAAAAAAAAAAGGGAAAAGATTATATCTTTAAAAGTGTCATGTGTCAAGTTGGCCAGGGTTGAGGGGTCAATTGTGCTGGCTAGTTCTATGTCAACTTGACACAAGCTAGGGAACCCCAATTCCCTAACTGAATGTCTCTGTAAGACTGGGTTGCAGGCACACCTGTAGAACATTTTCTTAATTATTGATTGATGGGGGCAGGGAAAAGGAGGCTCCCCATGAGGCTTTTATTGAGACCGAATAAGTACACTGAAGGGAGAGCCTTTGGTTCCAGAAGAGTTGATACATCAGAGGTGTCTCTAAAGAAAACCTGAAAACTGCCCGTCAAAGTTCGCCTCAGTGGGTGAAAGAGAAACGGCTTGAAGGAGGGACTACTGTTTTGGCTCAAGGTTCCGGGCTCAGCCCGCAGCCCTGGGCTCTCTGGAAACAGTGATTCTGTGTCAAGTGATCAGTGCCTGAGATGACAACTAGGCCAGCTGTGTGAAACCTAGGGTTGGTGTTGGGGCGCAGGAAGTGTCACAAGGTGAGGCTATGTCCATAGCAGATAGGGCGGTGGGGCAGCAGCAGAGGAGCCCTGCCAGGCAGCAGCTAAGGGGCTGACTGCTTAGGACATTCCTGACCTCTTGATTTGGGGCCAGTGAGACCTGGCTCAGACTTACGACATCCAGCGGCATGAAATCTGGGTTCAGTCACTGCATTTGGTTAGTTTTCTTGTTATGGTGGACACACACACACGCACACACACACATGTTAATAGAAACCACTCAAAGTTGGAAGGAGTGATTTGGGCTCACAGTTTCAGGAGCTCAGGCTATGGTTGTCTGGCTTCAGAGACCACACCATGTTGGCGGCAACACAGGCAGAGATCTGTTTACTTCATGACTGGTGAGTAGGGGAAGAGGGTCTCATCTTCTGGGATAAGATCATCACATCCAGGTGAACACACCTGTTAGTTCATCCTCTCTGGGAACACAGGAACACTCTCCCAGACACCCCCAAAGTCCCATCTACTCAGTACCCCTGGCACTCAGTACCCCTGGGTGATTCTAAACAGCAGTGAAGGAAGATCGGTCATTGTAGTTTGGGATTTTATCTGTTTGTTTGTCTGAACAGGGTCTCACTGTGTAGCCCAGGCTGGCTTGGAAGTCCCATATGTCTGTGTCTGCCTCCTGAGTGCTAGGATTAAAGTTATATTGACACCACACGCTGCCCCAGTTTGGGGTATTTGTAACACGATCGGAAATTAATTGTATTGATATGCATCGGAATACTTCTTGACCTTCTGTCTTACGTGTGGCAGTTTGTGGGAAGTTTTCTTTCACGACCTTCACCGGACCATTTGTTATCCTTTTAGGCTGGAAAGTAATCAGTTCCTATTTCTGTGAGTTCTGTATCACCCCCTGGCCCCCGCCCCCCAGGGAATGAACACTTGGAAGCAGCATCAGGAGCAGCCTCCTTGGGAAAAGCAAGATGACGGGATCATCTGGGCCCGCCGTGTGGGTGTGGCTCGCCGTGTGGGTGTGGCTCGCCGTGTGGGTGTGGCTCGCCGTGTGGGTGTGGCTCGCCGTGTGGGTGTGGCCCGGAACCGCCTATACTTGGGAGAAAGAACACCGTGGCCCAGCCACTGTCAGTTTGATTGGATGCTCATCTGAGCATGGGAAACAGGTACTAATATGAAACTGAGATGCTTCATAAAAACACAAACACAACAAAAAACCCCCAACGCTCCTGGCTGCTTCCTTCTCCTTACCTCTGATGAGGGACGATCAGGGTTGGGGAGGGAGATTTTTTCAGTCTGTGATTTCTCCGTGGTGATATGTAACACTTAAATAACATGTATAATTCTGTGTTCAGTAGATCAGGAATTAAATGTGTGGGTTCAGGCATCTACTTTTAGGATAACTTCCCAGGGGTTAACATTAATAGGAATATGTCTTTTTTCAGGATTGGTAGTAAACCATGAATATGGATGCTATTTTAGATCGGAGGAGTTGGTAGCCCTAAACTGTCTCTTATATTTAGAAGCCCAGGTCTAGGGTTACATATCAAGGTCCGTACAGGGAACTGTTTTGCTGATTGCAGCTGTCCTGCTGTTTGCCAGGGCTAATTTGCTGATCCAGGAGCTGAGGCCAGCGATTTTTATGTCTGCATCTGCTTCTGCCCATAACTCTTGGGCAAAGACAGGGCTGCTTCAAGGTACCAGCCTGAGGCATGCGCAGAGCTGTGAGAACATCGACTTGTGCTCCCCTGAATTGTCAGCCCCTCGCAGACAGCTGGCTCTGCCTTCTGCGGGGCCCCTGGCTGCACAGGGCTTTCCGCGCTTACGTTCATAGCTTCCTCCTCTTGTGTTTGCCTCTTTCCCCCTGTTAGGGGGTGAGCAAACTTCCCGGGGTCTCCCCTAGTGGGATTAGAATTTCAAAGCAGAGTCCAGTTTTCATGCTTGAGCAGGTACCCGGTGAATGCCAGCGGACAGAGTCTCCACACAGTTGGGAAACGGCTTTGGAAGCTGGTAGATGATTCTGGTCCTGCTCGTGGAAGGCATAGTTAGAACAGGAGGTCCGATGTGGACAGTGTTTGTGTTTTTTGGCCTACCATCTGTCTCTCCTTCTGGTAAAAGCTCTCCCGGTTTTCCTCTGGAGAATCACCTTTCCCCGGCCCCTCCGTCTATCTCACAGTGGTCTGAAGGATGGGGGAGGAGGAGGGGGGAGGGGGAAGCGGGAGGGGCAGGGAGAGGAGGAGAGGGAAAGGGAGAGGGTGGGAGAGGGAGGGGACGGGGAGGAGAGGGGAGGGCGAAGAGAGGGGAGAGGGAGGGGCAAGGGGAGGCTTACAGACTCGGGTTTGCAGCATCAATTTGTATTGGCCACGCCTGCCTGATGGTGGTTGGTAACCACACTCCATGGACATTTTTTTTTCCCTCATTCTGACCAATTGTATATTGTTCTGAATTGTGTTAGATCCCTACCCACCCCCTCCTCCCAGCAACTATGGAGGAAGATGCTTCATTTCCACGGGTGTTGCTATGAGAGATGGGGGAGGACTAAGCTCCCAACATCCCATAACAGCCGTTCTCCACGACGCTGTCCCTGCGGAGTCACACAGACGACAGTAAACCCCACTTTTTGCTTCAGGCTGTTGATGTCATCGGCTGATGGAAAGATCCTCTTGACTGACGTTCTAGGAGAGAGGACGGTGTGGTTTCTTTCCCTGTGGCTGGGATGAAACACCCTGACAAAAGCAACTTAAGACAGAAAGGGTTCTTGGCTCACAGTTAGAGGTGGTATAGTCTGTCATGGCATCAGGAAGAGGAATGGCTGGTTACATCCTTCCCTCAGGGAGGGGGAGGGGAAGAGGGAGAGGGAGAGGGAGAGGAGGGAGGGAGTGAGGGAGGGGGAGAAAGAGAGAGAGGTGTTTGTGTTCAGCTCTGCACATAGGTCCCATCTCACTTAATTTAATGGAGATAACTCCTCACTGCTGCGCCCAGAGGCTTCTCTTGCAGGTGACCCTAGATCCCATCAAGTTGACAATGGAGATTAATCATGAAGAAGAGGGACAATCTAGATTTTATTAAAAAAAAAAAAAAACCTCTCAAAAAGAGAACTGTACCATATTGTTGATTCTTAGTGGTTAGAGCCCTAGGGGGCCTCTCTTAACACACACACACACACACACACACACACACACACACCCCGCCGAGCCCACTGACTGACAAGAGTTCCAACTTATTTTGACTTTAGCTGGACTAACACATTAAATGCCTCATAAGGTCAAGCGTAAGTTGGTTCAGTAATGTGGGCCTCTCTAGCCCCACCTCTGTCCTTTCTATCGTCTCCTCTATGGAAAAAGGCTGGGGTGGATGGGCACATTTAGTTATGGAAGTTTCTAGAAGGGCGGGCGAGCACAGCAAGAAAAACCAGATTCATACAGCATGGCAAATGGGCTTACTTAAACCCATTTTTTATTTTGTTCTCTCTCAGCAACGCTTCCCATTTGATTTGGAGAAAACACCAGGGACAAAAACAGACACAAACGGGATGTGAGAATCGGGATCCAGTATGCTGGAAGGGCTCTGGCATCCCTGTATGCTGAGAATTCCTGTCCTCAAGTCAGTCTCCTTCTGGGACAAAGGTCATCTCATGAGACACCCGGGTGGAGTCCTGTGTCCACCAATCTCCCCCCCAACCCCCCCCCCACCCAGTGTTTTCCCAAGCACTTTCAACCCACCATCGCCATGCTTCGTATTTGTTTAGTGCACAGAGTCTTCCCCTCAGGGGCGCATTCGTGATAGCAACTAATTTTCATAACGGTATGAGGTAAGGGGGTAGCTGTTCTTATCTCCATTTTTCAGAAGAAACTTGTCTAAAATCAACTTGCATAGCTAGTCTCAAGGACGTAAATGCAGAGTGTCTGGGCAAGGCAGCAAAATCCTGTGATCCCAGCACTCGAGGCAGAGGCAGAGGAGGCATCCTTGGCTACACAGCAATTCTAGGCTAGCCTGGGTTGCCTGAGATAATCCCCCCCCCCAAAGGCATTGAAACAGGTGTTTTGACTCTCAGTCACTTCATTTAATAAAACGGGGTATCTTCAAGTTCATGCTACTGTGTTTCTGACATTAGTTTCGGAGATTTTTTTTTTTTTTTTTTTTGCCATAAATATCACCTGTTAGATTAATCCCTCTAAATCTCCCTCTGAATTCAGTTTCTTAAATGAGCATCCATTTGTCCGTCCATGTAGAAGAACCGTGGAAGCCTATCAACAAATCCTATAAAAACAAAGCAATGTCACTGAGGTCTATTGAGACCAAGACTGGACCTGAAGGCCGCTGTCTCTTTGCTATGGTGGGCGATGACTGGCGTTGCAGGAAGCTGTGAAGGACCCACTCGTACCCAAGGGAGACAATCTCCTTGCAGCAACCAGGACTGAGAAAGGATAAAACAGGAAGCCTTCTTTGAAATACAGCGTTATTGACCGTTAATTTGTTGTTATAAATTAGAAATCACCTTGTGTACCACCCGTGGCACATGCTTCGCACACTGCAAAAACTATGCCAGCGTGCTCTGGGGGTGGGGGTGGGGCGGGCAATGGCGTCCTGAAGCCAGGACGCTCACACCTAAGCAGCTGACTTTATACAAGAAGGGGGGAAAAAAGCACAAGGGTGTGTCTCTTTCAGGTGGCCTCCTGGACAAAAAAAAAAAAAAAAAAAAAAAAATCAAAGATCTTGCCTGAGATTTGCTCCAAGAAATAGGTAGAAAAGAAAGCCACGTTCCATAAGTTGGCCATTTTTTACTCCACCCTTGGGGTAGAGAGGATACACAGACGCTTAGGATCTGGATTCGTTCTCGGGCTCCAAGGGATCAATGCAGATACAAGCAAGAGAAGGCGGTGGGTGAACTCTGGGGACGATGAGGGAGATGGAGAGACCCTACAACATGGAAAACAAAAAACAAGAAACCTATGACCTCAACTGTACTAGAGAACTTTAAGCATGCGACAGTGTATGTACTCCGTTTTGTAAACACCAGCATTCATAGCTCTCTCTGAAAAACCACCTGCTCCCCTCACCGCCCGCAAATCCAGACCTCCCAGTGAAAAGCAGCGAGGTTCCCGGAGTTCATCCCTGATGAGGAGGAATGGATGCAAAAAAGTTTGCTGAGCTGAGACATGGAGACATGGCGATTTTGTTTTCCATCCGCCATTGGCTTCGGTGGGTGTGTCTGTCTGCACCGCTGTGAGCTCCTACTTTCCGGTTCCGGACTAGTGGGTGTTCATTGGCCAGGGACCCGCCTCTGGAGAGTCCTGGAGGAAAAGATCTCACAGTCTAAAATCAAGGATCCATTCCTCAGAAACTTCTTTGGGGTGTGTGCAGATGAGGACCGTCCGCCATGCTTCCCAGCCGAGAGTGGTTCCTCAGGGGCTGTGTGGCACAGAGAGGGAGAGGATGTGAGAGAGAGACCGTGCACAGGAATTCTGGGATGGACCTTGAGGGCTTGCTGGTCTTACTTGCTGGAACTTACCATGACTGGAGGATGCTAACGTGCAAGCACTAACGGGCTTTTGTGCTTTTGACTCTAAGCACTGTCTTCCTTTTGAAAAGCATTTTTTTTTTTTTTTTTTTGTTTTTTCGAGACAGGGTTTCTCTGTGTAGCCCGGGCTGTCCTGGAACTCACTCTGTAGACCAGGCTGGCCTCGAACTCAGAAATCTGCCTGCCTCTGCCTCCCAAGTGTTGGGATTAAAGGCGTGCGCCACCACCGCCCGGCTGCACTTTTTTTTTTAAACCTGAAAATTGTATTTAATTTTACACATGGTCCCTCCCTGCAAAACCCCTGAATGATACTGATGGAGCTACATTCACGACCTCTGTGCCTCTTTCTCTTCCCAATGGTTTTTGGTTCTCGGTGTTGGGTTGTGTATATCCTCTGAGCATTTTCTTCTGCATTTAAATCCACATATCTGCAAGTAGGAGTGTGTGTGTGTGTCTGTCTATGCTTGTGAAGGTCATGGGTCAACACTGGATGTCTTTAGTCACCTCCCTACCTTATATTTTGAGTCAGGGTCTCCTATAGACCCTGGAGTTTTTGCACTAGGACAGGGAGGAGGTCCAGCAAGCCCTAGGGACTCTCTTGCTTCTCTCTATCTTTCCTGTGCCAAGATGCCAGGAGCTGTGTGTGCTGCAGATCTGAACTCAGGACATCTTGGGACCGTCTCAGTAAGGGCTTTACTGGTTGAGCCGTCTCCTCAGCCCTTAGGTGGGTTTTGAAGTGTGAAACTGCTGTGTTGCCGGCACCTGGGAACATGGTTATTCCTTGTATCAAAGGGGGATTGGTTCTAGGTCCTTCCACTCTCACAAATACCAGCATCACTTCCCACAGCCCAGATTTCCTACACAAGGTAGCTTGCTATTTATGTAGAACCTACATGAAATCCTTTCAGATTATTTATAATTCTGAATGCAATGTAAACATGGAGATCGCCGCTGTGTTGTTTAGGAAACAACAAGAAAAATGTCAGCTTGTGTGTGATGAAGATGCGATATTTTTCTAAATAGTTTTGGCTTATTGGTTTGAATTTAAGGATTAGGGACCCATGGGTATAGAGGCCTGAGTGTGCATCCAGAGAGAGAGAGATACCCCGCTGTGAAGAGCAGCCCCAAGCTGCTCTCCACCAGTAGTAAAGCAGCCAGCGTTTCATACTCTGCCAACCTTGATCTCTCCCATCTTTTCAGCGGCTTCAATCTGACCAACAAAATGATGCAGCATTTAACTACTATTCTAAACTTCGCCTCCCTGCTCACATCGTGAAGTCCTTCCTTTTTCTTTTGAGACAGACTGTCAGTAGTCCAGGCTATCCCTTTTTTTTTTTTTCCCAAGACAGGGTTTCTCTGTGTAGCTCTGGCTGTCCTGGAACTCACTCTGTAGACCAGGCTGGCCTTGAACTCAGAAATCCGCCTGCCTCTGCCTCCCAAGTGCTGGGATTAAAGATGTGCGCCACCTGCCCGCCACCACATCCTTAGCATGAGGCAATCCTCCTGCTTCTGCTTCTCCGATGTTAAGATTACAGGCCCCAGCTACTGTAAGGGCTATATCATATTCCATTAGTTTATGTTTTTTCACATTAAAAAAAAAAATCTGCTATGGCTGGATATCTAGCCTTGAATTTTCCCTCTCTTAACTTACTTGAGCCAATAAATAAGGCTTGAACAGTCTTTGAAGAATAGGTCATATCCCTATTTTTATTAGAAATAAACTTGAGTGAAGATATATTTATGTAAAAAACGATACCTTGGAAGCCCTGTCCCAGCCAATCACAGTAAAGAACACCATTTTTCTTTTAAAAATATTGAAAGATTACACAGAGGTAATGTCTGGGGATCATACTGTATATTTATTTTTACTTAATGGAAAATCCATGCTGTTCCACAAAGGATAGGAGCTACTGTTATGGCTGTCACCGGCTGTCACCAGTTGTCACCATACTCAGTCAGTGGAAACATATATGGATGAGAACCTAACTCTTGCTGTTTTCATGTGAGCCTAGTGTAGTGTTCAGGCAGCCAGCAAGCGCTCGACGCAGAGCCAAGGACTTCGGCTTCCAGTCCTTTCCCAGACTGGAAATTGTTCGGGGGGGGGGGGGTTGTTCAGGTCTGATCAGATCTGCCTGAGTATATAAAATGGCACCCTCCTCTGGAAACTTCCAAGGTGAAGTTTGATTACACTTAACACCAGAGAAGATGTAATACCCCACTGGGTCACCCGAGATTGCTACACTTGTGGGACAGTACAGTTGTTAGCCACCTTGATGCTCAAACTTTGTCATGCTCAACTGGTCTTGTTGCTAACAAAGTTACATTGGTCCTGTGAAACATCAGGTAAGTGGCTGTTGAGCCTGGCCATGACAGGGGGAGTAGGAGGAGGAAGAGGAGAGAGGAGGGAGAGAGAGGAAGAGGAAGAAGAGGAGGAGGAAAGAAGGAAGAGGAGGAGGAGGAGATGTGGAAGATGTGGAATTATTTTGGAAGCGGCAATAAGCAAAGTGTCAGCAGGTGTCGTAGATGTGGCAGGACCTCTGCCCCAGGGAGCTGAGACAACCCCTCAGTCCTTGCAGACAGGAGCCCTTACAGAATACCTTTGTTCTCTTAGATGCCATACCCTGACACAAAGCTTCAGATTTCTTGGACTTTCTTAGGTAATTAGATTATCTTGTGGGCAGTGGTGGCGCACGCCTTTAATCCCAGCACTTGGGAGGCAGAGGTAGGCGGATTTCTGAGTTTGAGGCCAGCCTGGTCTACAGAGTGAGTTCCAGGACAGCCAAGGCTACACAGAGAAACCCTGTCTCAAAAACACAAAACAAAACAAACAACAACAAAAAAGAAAAAAAGAAAAAAAAAAAAAAAGATTATCTTCTGTTCTAACGTATAACTCCTGGCTGGTCCTGGAGAGCCTAGTGATGCTGGTTGGTTGCCATGGAAACCAATCCTGTGATGCCCTGTCAGTAAATCTTCAGTCCTATCTCTTTTTCCCAACCTCCAGGGAAGGAAGAGAGGCTGAGGCTGAGTTAATGTTAGCTCTTCATGCCAGTGTTATGAAGCCCCTGCAACCGTTCAAAGAGACGGGGTCTGAGAAGCTTCTAGATTTCCAACAACTTGTGCCTGGAGGATGCTGCACACAGAGAGCCGGGAAAGCCCCCACACGGGATGCTTACGGACACTCCTTAATGATGTCCTTCATAGCAAATAAGTACATGTTAGTGCTTCCGTGAGTTCTGGGGGCCAGCTACACACACGGGAGGGTTCTGAAGAGGGGTCCTGGAACTCTGATTCCTAGCTGTTAGAAAGTCACATTTAATCCGAGGCTTACCTCCTGATAGGAGGTATCTGAATTGCAGGGTACCCAGCTGGTGTTTGCTGAGAGCTGCTCGTTTGTGTGGGGTACTTTACCAACCTACATCTGATTACAGAAGTACACAACTTTGAATGTATAAAAAAAGAAAAGGAAAACATGTTTTTATCTCCTCTGCAAGGCATGTAAACAGTCTGGCTTGATGGCACACCACCCATGGGCAAGAATGTTTTTTCATTAGGTAAAAACTGTATAGGACGGTAGCTCTGGGATGTTAGAATACTTAGAATTAATCCCCTGTGGGATACTGCATATTTTAAGATCACTCCAGGGCTTGTCTGGGACGCAGAAATCTACATTTACAAGTCCCTCAGCTGGTCTGTTGCAGGTGGTCTGAGCGCTCAGGGTACTTTCAAAACCATGACCACTGCGAATAGCCAGACCTTGCTTGAATCTTCAAGGCAATTAGGAGAAAGCTAAACCCCGAAGACATAGCAGCATAGGCTAGGGTTTGCATATGTTCGGGATGGGAAATAGCATCTTCCTCTGTGGGAGTCATCTTTGCACCTTTCCTGGCCACTTGAGGGCAGAGAAGTCTCTGACTTGGAGAGACTTCAAGTTTCTAATGGCTGTTGGGACCAGAACCACCCAACAAGACATTGTTCAATGCAAAATAATGAATGTTTGCGTTATCCTCGTACCTTCTGAATTTGATGACGTGAAACCACTCCCCCAATGTCATGTGACTTAGCTTAGGTAGCCTGTAGAATTGGATGAGAACTTTTTTATGAGTTTGGTTAAAGTCTACTATGATTTGGGACTATTTAAAGAAAAATAATGGAGACGTCGACCATTTGAGTTCTATTCTCTGTCTTATTATTTCTTTTTATTTATTTATTTATTTAATGTATATGAGTACACTGTAGCTGTCTTCAGACACACCAGAAGAGGGCATCGGATCCCATTACGGATGGCTGTTACCCACCGTGTGACTGCTGGGCATTGAACTCATGACCTCTGGAAGAACAGTCAGTGCTCTTAACCACTGAGCCATTTCTCCAGCCTGGTTATTATTCCTTGAGAATAAAGACTAGCCACTCTACTACTGCAACAATATTTTTCAGTGCTAGGGACCAAACCTTGGTTCTTGCTCATGCCAAGCTGACATTTTTATCACTGAGCTATATTAGTTAAAAACTTTTTTTTTTAGATTAATTTTTTTTTGAGGTAGAAACTCACATAGCTCAGGCTGATTTTGAACTTGCTATGTAGTTGAGGATAGCCTTGAGTTCTTGGTCTTGTTGCTTTCCCTCTACCTGTCTGTGCTGGGTTTTAGGCACATCACCATGCTAGCTACAAAGACCATTGTTTTGGTTTGTTTTATTTTAAAAAAAAAATTACTTATTTTTACTTATGGATGCATGTATATTTGCATGAGAGTTCATGTTCTCAGGCCAGAAGAGGGCATCAGGTCCTGGAGCTGGAGTTGTAGGTGACCGCAGGCTTGTTCTATTGTGGGTGCTGGGAACTGAGCAGCCTCTGAGCTATTCTCTACGTTTGTTAGATTTATTCCTTTTATTTTCTGAGTATGGGTGTTTTACATGTGTATAGGTATCTATCTTGTGTGGATGCTTGGCACCACTGGAGATCAGAAAAGGGCCTCGGATGCCCTGTGAGCAGAGTTACAAACAGTAGTGAACCACCTGATGTGGGTGCTAGGGATTGAACCCAGGTCCTCCGATGAACAGCCAGTGTGTTTAACCACTGAGCCATCTCTCCAGCTCTCCCTTGTTTTGTTTTTTTTATTTTATGCTTTGAGAAAGGCTCTCTCTAGGTAGTCCTGATTGTCCCGGAGCCTCTGTCTACATAGAGACCAAGCTAGCCTTGAAATCAGAGATTGTCCCACCTCTGCTTCCTGAGCGCTGGATGAAAGGAACATCCACCATGCCTAGATCTCTTGGTTTTGTTTTTTTATTTGTTTGCTTGTTTGTTTTTAAAGACAAATGAAGTTTTAAAAATCATTCCTTTTCTTTAGAGAGGGGTTTTGGATTAAACTCAGAAAGTTCCACGTTCATGACGTTTTGCCTCCCTAGGCTTTCTGTCCTCTGCAGTCAAGATTTCCTCGCCCTTCCATGAAGTCCTTTCCGACTTCCAGGTTGTCACGACAGAGCCTGCTGTGGGGACACACGGCAGCCTGTAACCCTATTCCCCCTCCTTGGCATGATTACCTTAGAGCAAACTAGGACAGCGAGCTTGCTGAGGTAAAGGAAAACTGACCACTCTGCTAAGGGCTACCCTTAGTGTGCCTTGGACTTTGGAGGAAGAAGGATGCCAGGATCCGGCCACGAGGCTTCTATTAAACACTGGGGTCAGGAGAGGGTCAGGGCTGAAAAATTGCAGACTCTCAGGCTTGCATCTGATTTATCCAGTTGGAATCTCTTAAATGTTCGTTGGATGACAATATCTTTAAACCTTCCCGGGTGATTCTTAGGCGCTCTAAAATTTGCAAACCTGTGCCTTAGTGGTTGCACAATGCAACTTAATTCCTCCAAAGTAGGGTTGGGTTATTTTATTTCAAAGGATTATAAAGAAATTGGCTCTGTTATTCAGCTTATTGGAATTTGCTTTCTGGATAATTTCTATGGCCTTTGTCCCCCTGTCCTCATCTCTCTCTCTCTCTCTCTCTCTCTCTCTCTCTCTCTCTCTCTCTCTCTCTAGCTCTCTCTTCCCTCTCTTCCCTTTCTGTCTCTCTCATACACAAAGAACAAAATATTCATTTATTTGTGGCAGGGTCTTAGGACATAGCCTAGACTGGCTTTCACTCTTGCGAAGTGCTATACATCATTTGAGTTTCTCCGTGGGATTCTAACTTTGGAAACTCTCCTTTGCTTTCTTTGATAGCTTGGAGAGAAATGTACCTAGAAGGAATTTGAACCTGTAGACGGAAAGATAATTCTAGCTTATTTTGTGGCTAGGGATAAAGGAGTGTGAGAAGTTAACAGCTAGCTCAGATGGTTTGTGTGTTAGCTCTAGGTTTTATTTTGAGACAAGATCTCACTATGCAGCTCAGGAACTTGATATGTAGTACAGGTTGTCCTTGAACTCACAGAGCTGTGCTTCAGCACTCTGCTGGGATTAAAGGTAGACCACACACCACACAAACACACAATACACACACAATACACACACACACGCACACACACACACCTGCATGAACGCACATGCATGCATGCACACATAAACACAAACCCAGCACAAAGAGCTGCCATTAAATCCTATCTTTTCTGCCAACCATCTGTAAAGCCTTAGACACATTATGTCACTTCTCTGACCTTGGCCCCCTTCTCTGTAACACAGTACTTCCTTTTGAATTGTGTGGACTGGTTGTGCAAGCTTGCCACGGGAGAACTCTGAGTGTCACCTGGTGTGTGACAGGATCCATGCCGGGCATCGTGAGTCTCATGTTCCTGTTACTATAACCCACCTAGCTCTAAATCTGATCTGGGCACTTTGTGTTTTCTTTAGAAATGAAACCAAGACTGGCTTGTTCCTTCCCCCGGAACACTGTCTTTTGAGCTTGGCTCATGGTACACAGTCCCTGAACCTTCTTCAGTGGCCTCTTAACAACCCAGTCCCCTCATGCCACACCTACAGCAAGGGTGATCATTTCAGTAAGGAGTTTCCAAAGCATTAAGAAGCAGTCACCAAACTGCACACTTTCTCTGTCACCCACCTAATGTGAACCACGCCTGGGGACACAGAGAGCTGAGAAAGTTAAACAATTGGCTTGGGGTAAGTGGGAACCAAGCCTGTACTAGTTACTAATGCTTCACAGTTCCTTACACACACATACATGGACACACGTGCACATACACACTCGCACACATATATCCACATACACATATACACATGCATACACGTATACCCACACACATACACACACATGCACCTACACACACATACAACATACACACAACATACACATGTACACATGTGTACAAACACACACTCATGCACATGTGCACACACATGGACACAATGCACCCACACACATAATACACACATACAAATGAACACACATGCACACATACACACGTACACACGTGTGCATATACATACCCACACACATATACACATGCATACATGTACATACATATACACACACATGCACCTACACAAATACACACACAACATACACACATGCACACAATGCACCCACACAATACACACCCATGCACACCCATGCATACACACATGCACAGACACACTCATGCATGCACACACACGCACATACACATATACACATGCATACATGCACATACGCACATACACACACATGCACTTACACACAACATACACACATGCACACAATGCCACACAATACACCCACACATACACACACATGCACAGACACACTCATGCATGCACACACACATGCACACACATACACACAACACATAATGCACACCACACACACACACACAGCATACACATGTACACTCATGTACACACACACACACACACACACAGAGCCTTCTTAAGAATGAAGTCAGGCATGTTCGCATGTCTTCTCCAGTATCTCATCTTCCCCCCATTCCTGGCCGACATCATCACATTCACTGAACTCGATGACACCAGAGTCATCTAAACAAATTCTGAGTTCCTTTGCTCTTCCAGTCTTCCTTTTCCCTTCCTTGGACACTGTCACCTGTTTCCCCCTCGGGACACTTTCTGTTAGGACATGGGCTTCCATGTCCACCTGGTCCTCGTCGCTCGTGGATCTGGCTTATCCCACAGGAAGCTGATCCCCTGTGACATCATTGTCCTCTCAGTTGCCAAGGCTGGACTGGCTGACCTACCCAGATTAAGGCTCTGACCTCCTCCCTCCTCCACCAAAAAAAGGTCGAAGTTCTCAGCCTCAGGGGCAGAGGGCTTTAGTCCAGGATGAAGGAAGTATTAGTTGCCCAGGAAGAAAAGCTCTATGACTCTCGGTACTAGGGGTTTAGGCTTCTCATTTCTGAGCCTGGGCTGTGTTTCTGAGCCTGGGCTGTGTACTCTGTATCCTTTTCCTTTGTCAAGACTCTGTCAGAAGGTGGCCTTGATTCTAGCAGAGGAAGTTCACTGCAGCTTATTAGAGAAGTCAGAAAAAAAATATGTCCAAATCCAGAGAGAAACATCACTGTCCCTCTCCCTGCAAGAGGAGAGCCCATGGGTGATTCCCAAAGCGCCTGGCTCTTCTGCCCTTCAACTAAGAATCTGATGAGCACAACTCAAAGTCACGCACGACATAATTTTGCAGACGTGTAGTGAGGCTGTTATTAGAGAAATCCTAGATGGTCCATGTATCCCTTCACATCTCCTACCCTCTGACAGCCAGGTGGGGCCGTGTGACAGGCTTCTGTCATCTAATTGTGAGCCTAAGTTGGGTTTGCTCAGGAGGTAGGGAATCCTATAGGCTCTCTGATCTTCCCCACTTCCTGCCTTAGCCTGACGTCACTTCCTGTTCTAGAAATGAAGGTTGAGGAGTCGTAGCCCACCTGTTTCTGTAAATAAGGTGTTACCAGGACACAGCCACAGAGATTGTTCCCATGCTCTCTATGACTACAGCTGGGTCCTGGTAGCAGAGCTCAGTATTTGTGACAGAGGTGGTGAGAGAGGCCAGGTGTCCTGTGAGGTCCAGAATGTTTACTACTGTGCCAGAGCAATCTAGTCGCAGTGTGTGAGGATAGGCGATCAAGGACTGTCCAGTATACTTTACTGGGGGGACTTGCTGATAAACTTGGCTTCCAGGCACACAAGAACAGTTGGATCCCTACAGCTTGGGTCAGAATGAAGGGGAAGGTAACCCCGTCCTTGTTGGACTGTCCCTAGTTCATCTTCAGATGGTATTGAGGGGTCAGATGTACCCTCAAGCCCGGGTCTGATTGTCCACTCCCGTATTCTACTTTAATGGTTTTGTGTATGTGGAGTTTAAGGCGAAACTAAGCAGGAAAAGCTCACTAGGGTTATTCTGCGGATAAACATGTCAGATACAACTCAAGATGGATACAGTCATGTCAAGCTAAATCCATCTCTTTATCTCTAGACAGACAGCTATAGTACAACTGAGTTATTGGTAGTCTGGATCTCAGAAAGCCTGTGTGGGAAAGAGACCTTGACTATGCCCTGCAGGGTCTGTGTAACAAGAAAACACAAAGACCCTGCTTTTTTTTTTTTTTTAAATTCTCAAAGGCTATCTTAACCTATCTTAGTGGATCCCAATGGGGATTCAGGGGAAAGCTCTTAATAGCAGGAGGGGTTCGGAGTGCCCACTTACTTCCTGGAGAAGTGCACTGCACAGGAAACGCCGATGATGACCAGGCCGATGATGATAGAGGCGATGGCCACCCACTTGGCATTGCGCCCCAGCCTCCTGGCTCCTTCGTAGTCTCCATCATTGTAGCTGTTCAGAGACTGGGGGGACACAAAGGAAGAGCCTGTGACCACAGGCAACCCACAAGGCAAGGGATGAGCCTTCTCAGGCTGTCTTGATAGAACCACTCTTTTTTAAAAAAGATTTATTTATTTTATATGTATGAGTACACTGTCGCTATCTTCAGACACACCAGAAGAGGCATCAGATCCCGTTACAGATGGTTGTGAACCACCATGTGGTTGCTGGGATTTGAACTCAGGACCTTTGGAAGAGCAGTCAGTGCTCTTAACTGCTGAGCCAGGTCTCTAGACCTGATAGAACCACTCATAATTGGCCACTGTTCATCTCAGTGTCAGGTTCTTGAGAAAACATGGTTATCGTCTCTCCTCAGGAAGCCTTCCCTCAGTCCAAGGGTTCCATATTTCCTACTTACCCCAGCCACACCCAGGGCTGCTTTGTCTCTCCTACCCATATAGAGACTGTATTAGTGGTGATGCTTGCCTCTCTCATTCAACCCAGTACTTCGGTTCCTATAGCCACACCTATCAAGTGGAAGATGGAAGACACTTAATACGTATCTAACCCTGCAGATACATATATGCACAGCGAAAGGACATGGCCGTGTCAAGCATTAGGGCAATCTTTGCAAAGTATGCTCCACAGCCCCAGCCAGGGCCAGCTTGTCACCTGGTTTTGTATAACTCATTTGGATCAGAGACAAACTCATTTGTTTGCTCTTGTTTGTGGCTGCTTTTGTGTTACAGTGACAGCGTTAGGGACTTGGGACAAAGGTTAGAGCGTTTGTCAAGCCCAAGCTATCTGCTGGTTGGTTGTGTACAGGAAACATCCAGTCATTCACACACTAAGAAGTTTGGCTCAATTATTCATCTCTATGCCTAAGCCAAGACCGTCTTTTAACTGGTACTCCTAGATATAGCTTCTCTGACTGTTAAAATGTTGCAACAGTGAGAAATGCTACCCACCGAGCTTTGTTCTTTCTTTAATCCTCCAGCGCTGGGAGGGAGGGGGTCCTTTTCTGTATCATTTGCAACCTGATTTCTCAGGCATGCTAAAGGTTATTATTGAGCCAAGCCTCCTTTTCCACTCCATCAAGGATGTAGCTCAGCCGGTAGAAGGCTAGTTTAAACACTTCAAAGGCCCTGGTGATCCCCCAGAACCACCTAAGATGGGGGAGGGGGACAACAGAGTCAGAGAGTCCTGGGATCAGAACTTCAGGCTAGTCCTTGACTCCAGTCAGCTCCTGGTCCACCTGGGCTCTTTGAGAAAGCAGGAGACCTCATCTCAGAGGTCAGATTCTATTTGAGCAGCTGGGATAGGCACAGAAGGGATCAACCTTTCCAAGGCCCGTTGTCCCTGTCTGAGGATTGGAGGTAGTAGTGGCAGCACCTTCACACAGAGGACTCAAGGAATTAATGTGTGAAGTGGAAATCATCGCTTTTTCAGTGAATTGGATGCTACCCCACCTTCTCCGGTATTGTAACAGTGAGGTCTTTGGGTGTGACAGGATGCCTCCACCTCTGATGTCTCCTGGTCATGAGGACCCACGTTTGGACAGGTGTTTTAGATTATTCACAGTCAAAGTCACGGCAAGGAACATTAGGAATCCACACTCTGACCTTGTGATCTAGCTTAGAGTTAGGAAGAGTCAGACCACCCACCCCTGACAGACAGATTATCGTTCTTTTGTGTGTCCTTGGAAAACAGCTTAGAGATCGGCTCTGATGACTTGAGTCAGAAGAGGAAAAATAATGAGGCCTTCAAATAGGGTTAACTCTTGACTGTCTGGGCAAAAAAATCTTCTGCTCTCCAATAGCAGTGACCAAAATAAGCAGGGAGGTCAACCAGCCTGGGCCACACTGAAAGATATCCTCAGGGTACTGCCTGTGAGTTCAGGGGAAAGAGAGGGACTCAGGGGAGGTTGAGGGACTCAGGAGAGAGTTGAGGGGCTCCGGGGAGAGTTGAGGGGCTCCGGGGAGAGTTGGGGGCTCAGGGGAAAGTGAGGGACTCAGGGGAGAGTTGAGGGGCTCTGGGGAGAGTTGGGGGCTCAGGGGAGAGTTGGGGGCTCAGGGGAGAGATGGGGGTTCAGGAGAGAGATGAGGGGCTCAGGGGAGAGATGGGGGCTCTAGGCTATTTGGCCTGTTTAGGACAGGTCAGCAAAGCCTGGCTGAAGGATTTGAGTACAAGCTATGGATACATCCTTCCTCACCTTCAACTAGCATGGCGCCCCGCACGGGACCCTCCTCCTTGGGTACCACCCTCTCTCCAAGATTCATGAGAGAGATCCCAAAGGAGGCTGCTGTCGACTTGAAACAGTTGAAAAAAAACCCTCTTTCAGTGCCAAGGAGAATTCTCTTCCCTGTATATAGGACTCCAGCTCTGACTTTGTTTCTCCTCTTGCCTCTTGGAGAAGGGCTGTCCCTGATAAGTCAGCTAGGTGAGTGTACAGATATTGGGGAGGGATCAGGGCAGAAGACTATGGTGTTTTAAGATTCCAGACTAAAGGACTCCTGGTATGGTTGGTGGTGGTGGGGTCAGCTTAAGCGTTGATGCAGGGTTGATGATAGAGTTACTTTGTCCATAGCTGGACAAAGCACCTGACAGAAACAGCTTAAAGGAGGAGAGGTTTACTGTCTGTCTGAGGTGGCAGGAGAAAGGGGTGGGTTAGCTTGTTCACACCGTGGCAAGAATCAGAAATAGAAAGGGATCAGAACCAGAGAAGCCCCCCTCCACGGCCCATCTCTAGTGATCTACCTCTGCCAGCTGGACCCTCACCTTCCAAGCTTCCCCAGTCTCCTCAGACGGCAGGGGGGACCAAGTGCTGGACACTTCCATGCAGACCTTTAACAGTGGGAGCTGGCAACAGTGAGAGGAATCCTCAGGCCCTGTCCAGTGCGGGGTTGCAGCTCAGGGGCTCAGACACTTTGGACACGCAATTCCTGCCCTGGCTGTAGTAATTCTTTCAGTTAAAGTGTCATCCTAAGGGCTCTTGGCAGATGGGACAGATTGAGATTGTGGAAATGAGTTTTAGAGAAAAATGCACAGTTTATAAATCTTTTTCTTCCAAAGAGCTCAGAATGCAAACGGTGCCATCTGGTATGAAGGAATGAGAAAGGATCCCCGATGGCTTCAGATAACTAAGATGCCTGCGATCTTGTTGGAGCAGATCCACCAGATTCTTTCCTTGACCCAGGGGTCGTGAGGATTGAATTCAGGGCATCAGGCCTGGTTTATATCATCTTAGTCTTTTAAAAAAATTACGAATGCAATTTGGATACATGCCAATCACTTGAACACTACAGAAACAAACAGAACACGAAATGTCACTTGATCTCATTTCTCAGTGCTAAGTAGCTCTGTATGTCTTTTAGATGCTTCACCCACAAATCCAGTGGGAATAATTCTGACACTCCTACAGCTTCCATGATGACTAAGCTTAGATTGATGTTGGGGGAAAGGAATTTGCACCCCGAGATAAAGCCAGAGTTGTAAGTCTGCCTGTCTAATCCCGGTCCTTCACACATGACTGCCTCACACATTTCCTAGAATCTTTGTACAGACAGCTTCATCCTCCCTCTGGCAAGGTTGGTGACACAACACAGGGTACAGAGGGAGCACAGCACAGGCTGCAGGGGGAGCACAGCACAGGCTGCAGAGGGAACATAGCACAGGCTACAGAGGGAATGTTTTTAGTTCTTACTGTGGACAGACTGCTGTAAATCCTGGTAGACTTAGCAGATGTGCCTCTGGTATTTTCTCTAGACACCAGTCTCGTGCTTTACATTTGGCTAGTTGGTTGAACCTTTTTGTTTGTTTGTTTGTTTTTTCCAAGACAGGGTTTCTCTGTGTAGACCTGGCTGTCCAGGAACTCACTCTATAGACGAGGCTGGCCTTGAACTCAGAAATCCGCCTGCCTCTGCCTCCCAAGTGCTGGGATTAAAGGTGTGCGCCACCACTGCCCCGCTGGTTGAACCTTTTGAATGTGGACTTCTTTGCATTTCTTTCTAAGTAAATCCAATCGAATCCTTTCCTTCTCTGCTTCCCCTCCCCTCTTTTTCTCTTTCTCCTTTTCCTTCTCATCTGCTTTTTCTTTCTTATCCCCCCCTCCCCCCGTTTCTAATGTTTTGGTTCTTGCTATAGTTCTGGAATGTTCTCCAGTGGGTCATATGCTTCAGGCTTGGTGGTGGCACCTTCAAGAGGTGGGGCTGGGAGGAAAGGGACTCATAGCATTCTTATCTCTCCCCTCCAGCCTCTCTCTTTCCCAGCTTCAGTGAGGGGAGTCGCTTCCTCTACCTGTGTTCCTATCATGATACACTTGCCTCTTCACGACTCGAAAGCCACAGGACAGACAGACCACACACAGACACCTCTAACTCTCTGAGCCAATGTGAACCCTTTCTCTCTGTAAGTCTACTGGAGGCATTTTGTTACAGTAGGTGGGAAGCCCGTGGCACAACTTCTCACTCATCCCGGGACAGAATAGGAACCGAAATAGGCAGTATCTGTGGAACACTCCTTAATGCGTGACACCGAGTCTCACTCTTTTGAAGGACTATCTCATTTATTGTCAGCTCTCTGAGGTGTGGAGTTTACCACTATGGTTTGACTGATAGGAAGAATTTTGAGGCACAAGGTTAAGGCATTCCACAAAACGTACATAGCTTACTTGCTTAAGTCTCTGTCTGTTTCTCTCAGTCTCTCTGTCTGTCTCTCTCTGTCTCTGTCTCTCTCTCTCTCTGTGTATGTAACACACACATAGACATAGATGTTTGGTTATCTTATTTTTTCCTTTGTTTCAAAAATATGACTTCCTGGCTTCTGCCCGCTACAGGGTAGACAGCCTTCCAAGGTGGTGCTTCCAGCTCTGTCAGAGCTCCTGGCTCTGTTTCCATCATAATACAAGAGACTGAGTGGTAGTGACAGACTTCCCCCCTTAATGTTGTGCTATCGTTGAATTCTTGATGAAATCCTATTTATTACAAGGGCTTCCTTTGTTACCCAGGCTGGCCTCTGGTCTCTGTCTCCTGAGGGTTGGGATTAAAGGCACCTACCACCATGCCTGTCTACCTGTATTTACTTATTTATGTATTTATTTATTTATTTATTTTGTGTGCATATGTGTATAAGGGGTTGGATTGAGTGTGTGCATTTGTGGGTGTGGCCAGAACACAGCCTCAAGTGTTGCTCCCCAGATGTCCATCTTTTAACAGACAGGGTCTTTCACTGGCCCGGAGCTAACCAAGTTGTCCAGGCCAGTTGACTAGAGAACTCCATGGACCCAGTGTTTTATTTCCCTCTGGGAGACCAATGCACCTTTACCAGAGTATGGACTGAATGCGTTTCCATCATGTGCTTTGTAAGGCAGTCCAGACTCCCTCCTGCCTTTCCCGTTTTCCCTGGGATCCCACAGGCAGAACGTAGTTGGCACCCCATGTGGGTTGTGGTCAGGTGCTGTGAACTTGTAGATAGCACACACTCTTCTACAGAAGTACAGGCCAAGGTATCTCTCCTGTGGTAACCTAATGACGTCATGGTCATTGCATATAGTCACTCTGAGCCTCTTCCTACCTGCCTTCCACGAGTAGACATGATCCTCATATCCAGGGAAGGAAATTTGGTCAGGAACCGGAAGTGGAGAGGACCGTTTCTACGCTAAGCCTCAAGAAGACTGCAGCAGAGAGCAGCAAGCCCATCATGCCCTGCAGCGGCAACTCTTGGCTTCCTGTTGGTGGGACCATCTCAAGAGACACCAGAACAATGCTATTGATATTGGTAGCTGCATCTCAACGTTGGCGGATCTGGTGTCTAGGAATTCCTGACATTTCATATTGGATAGTCCATCTATCACACTTTTCTAAGCCAGAAAAACGTGAAGGTCCTTTCCCTCTGGTCTTCAGAGAAGAACTCTTGCTACAACTCATGTGGTACCCAGATGGTGCAGCATCCTCTATGTGGTTGTTGTCATAGAGACCACAAGTGAACCTCTCCAAAACTGTTTTGTATATTACCCTTTATCAGTCATTTCTAACATTGGCTGAACCTTAGAATTGCTTGAGGGGGTGGGGAAGAGTGTAATGTGCTTTAAGATATTCCTATGTTCAAGTCTTTAAGGCTATTTAAATCCGGATGTTTAGGGGTGGGCGCCGAGGAGGATTTTTGCTTGCTTACTTTCTTGAGACAGAATCCAGGCTAACCTTGAACTCGTGATCTTTCTGCTTCCTGCCACCAGGGTGCTGGAATGACAGGCGTGTGCCATCACACTTAGATGTTCAATATGTGTTTTTGGAAGCTTTGGAAGTCATTTTGAGGAGTGACAGATGGGCAACCACTGTTTTAGATGGGCATTCATTCATTTATTCATTCATCTAATAACTTTTAGCTAAACACCACCTCCACTGCTCCAGCCCTCATGTAGCTTCCGTTCTGGTGGGGACAGAGAATAAATAGATGAGCATGCTGATAGAGAGGATTATAGGATATTATTAAGTCAGGAGAAATGGGGGGAAAAGGGCTCCATCAGGCAGGGATGTAGATGGAGTCCGGGAGGTAGAGAGCAGGAGGGGCGGGGTCCTGGCTGTGAGGATAACCAGGGCAGAGATGGGAAAAGCTGTCATGGAGGCCACCAGGGAAACTCAGTACGGCTGAAGTGTTGGGAGAGAGAAGGAGGCATATTCATAGTAATAATTATATTGCTATAGTAATTGTATATGCTTAGTACTGTGCCAGGCACCGTGCAAAGCTCTTTGTGGGGGTAAAAAAAAAAAAGCCAATTTTAACCCACTGCACACATCAGAAAGCCAAGGCTCGGAGATGCAGGGAACATGACTTGGGGTGGGGGGAGTTCAAACTTAAGTAAAAGATACCTCACTGATCAAGCCTTCACCTCAGCTACCTCAGTCTACCTGGCAGAACCTAAGGGAAATGGGCGCACATACCTGACTTGATTCTAACTTAGGACAATGTGGTCCGCTGGTCCAGAAAAGAGGGAGCAGGGCTTTCTAGGCTGGGCCTCCAATCTTACCATGTTGACAATTTGTCCGTTCTCTTGGCCCTTCGCTGCTGTGAATTTTCTATATTCACCCTCAAACAACCCCCTCCCCCGCACCCCACAACACAAAATATGGAAAGACACGAAGAGGCCGTTTGTACGTTAGCTGCCTGGTGATGCTGGCTTTAGTGAGCCGAAGGTTCATGCAAGGCGCTCGGACAGAGTCTCAGGAATAGCGGAATGGCTTCAGCCCTCCCCACGTTATTGCACTGGTTGACAAAGATGAAAACAGGTATGCATGAGAAGGGGTGGGGGTAGTGGGGGAAGGGAGGAGAGGAAGGAGAGGGAGGATGGAGGAGTAGTGGGGGGGGTAGAGGGGAAGGGAGGAGAGGAGGGAGGGGGAGGAGGGAGGCGGAGAGGAAGGAGGGGCCTGTGACCGAATATAAGGTGAATAAATAAATAAATTAATGGAAATAAAAAAACTATATGCATACATCGTGCCTGTGTTTAAGAGTGTATATATATATCTGTGAGCGTAAGGGGGCAGGCACATACACAGACATGTATGTGGAATTCTGAGGATGTTGGTTCTCGCCCTCCATCATGTCTTTGAGACAGGGTTTCTTGTTCACTGCTATGCCAGCTTCTTGGGACTCTACTGTCTCCAGCTCGCCTTGCTGTGCGAGTGCTGGGATAGCACAGAGAAGTGTGCTGCTGTGTCCAGTTTATGTGCGTTCTTAGGATCTAAACTCAGGTCCTCACGTCTGCCCAGTGAATACTCATCCCCTGAGCCATCTCCGCAGCTCCAATTACACTTTTTTTTGGTTTTGTTTTGTTTTTTTGTTTTTGTTTTTCGAGACAGGGTTTCCCTGTATAGCCCTGGCTGTCCTGGAACTCACTCTGTAGACCAGGCTGGCCTTGAACTCAGAAATCCGCCTGCCTCTGCCTCCCAAGTGCTGGGATTAAAGGTGTGCGCCACCACTGCCTGGCCAATTATACTTTTAAAAGAGATTTGTTCTTATTTTATGTGCATGAGTGCTTACATGCATGTAGGTCCCTGTACCCCGTACATATCTTGTGCTCAAAGAGGGCACCAGGTCTCCGAGAACCAGGAGTCACTTACTGTACATGGTAGTGAGCTGCGATGCAGGAGCTGAGAACCAAACCCACACCCTCCTCAAGAGCAGCCAGCGCTCTTGACTGGTGAGCCATTTCTCCAGCCCCTCCCAACACGTTTTCTATGTTCCACGTTCCTTTGGTCCAGGTTTCCCTCTTACTCCCAGTGTTTCAGTGCAGTAGCTTTTCTAGAAAACTATTGCCATCTGATAATGCTAAGCCTGTGAATATGAAGAATGGAGATTCGAACCCACGGCCTTGTACCAGGCAGATGCTCCTGCTGAGCTGTATCCACCCTCACAACTTTTCCTTGTTTGTTTTCCACTGTGAGACACAGTTTCACTAGGTTGTCCAGGCTGGCTTTGAACCTTGTCATCTTCCTGTGTCAGCCCCCGGAGTAGCTGAGATTAGGAGTCTATGTGCCAGTCCTAGCTTGGAACTCACATTTTAAATATGTATTAATTATATACAATTATGGGCTTAACTCTGATGTTTTTATACATACTCATAATGCCTTCCAGTCATATTCATTTTTCCCTGTTATACTTTCTTGTCTCACACTTCCGCTGATTACCTGCCTCTTTCTAACTAGCCACTCTTTGGTTTGGTTTTCCTGTTGTGTGCATGCGTGTACATTTGTATGTGTGTGTGTGCATGCATGTGCATACACATGTGTGCATTTGTGAGTGTGGATACATGTGTGCGCGCCCATTCGAGTGTGTTGTGCATGCATTTGCTTGCTTGTGTGTGTGTTGTGCTATGTGTGTGTGTTGCTCTGTGTGTGTGTGCATGATGATGTGTGTGTGTGTGTGTGTGTGACCTACTGAGTTTCTTAGATTGTTCACAGGAGCATGAATGAGGGTTTGCTTACAGGGTCACGGGTACCTTACCAGTGGCTATACCACTGAAAATACCGTCTCTGTCTCTCCCTCTCTATCCACCGTTAACTGTGAATTAATCCTAAGGGAGGGTTGGGGCCCCCATGAATCCCTCCCGCTTTGGCTTCTGTCACACTGTGTTGATTGTCTTGGCTCTGCACAGGTAGTCCTAGGATTGTGAATCTCAGCAGCCGTGAGTTCAAGAGCACAGAGCTCCTGCTATGCCTGAGGTCAGCTCTGCACGATTCTCCCACCGCTTCCTCTGGTTCTTATGTTCTCTCTGTCCTCTCTTTCTCTCTGTGCCCTGATCCTGGGAGGGGGTTATGTAGATGTCCCACATATGGCTGGATGCTCAGCCATTACATATTTTCAATACTTTAACCAATTATGGAGACTCCCTGGCTCTTCAGGGCTGCCCCTCCCCCAAAACTTGTGCTCCCCTAAGCTTCTTAAAAAACCAATTCCTTTCTATGTGTCTAAGTGTTTTGCCTGCATGTATGTATGTGCACTACATGTGTGCCTGGTGCCCAGGGAGGCCATAAGAGGGCATTGGATCTCCTAGAACTGGTATTACATGGGGTTGCATGCCTCTGCCTCCCAAGTGCTAGGATTAAAGCCTGGCGCTCACCATTCCTGGTTCCTTTATAACACATGTGGAGCCCTTTTCCTGTCTAATACAACCTTGTCTCCTGTGTTCTGCTTTAGGGCTAATTCCCCACTGGGGACCCTCTTCTCATTCTTCTGATGTCACTCACAGGTTTATTTCCCCAGGCCACCTTAACTAGGACTCCTAGCCCTAGGCTAACTCAACCCTGGGTTTCTCACTCCTCGGCTGGCTGTGAGCGCTGTGGGGTACCTACACACCTTGCTGTACTTGTCAAGAGCCTGGTGGAGGGTCTGACAGAGCCTTCCCTTTCATATATATTTCTAGTCAAAGAAAAAAAAAAAAGATTCAGATAGCCAGTTTTCACTTTCCAGTCCACTAACATGCTCTGTTGGAAACGACCTAATGATCCTGTTTACCCCATGCTCTTCCTGTCTGGACAGCTGATGGTTGTCGCTGGGAATCCTTGTTTGACCCGCACAGGTGAGAATCTATTGCTTGGTCCTGAAGTGTTGAATTATACCAGTTTGTTCATTCTCTGATGTTTTTGGTCTTCTACATTAGGGCTGAGTCAGACAGATCCTACTGCTAGGGCCAGAGGAACCTTTGTAAGATGGGCCAGTCTGAGGAAATAGCCAGGCAGAATGAGACCTGAAGAATGGGCTCTTGTCTTGAGAATCAAGGATGGAAGGAGAGATGGAGGGAGGGAAAGGAGGAGGTAGGAACTGGACGATCCCTGGATGATCAGACTGTCTGCTCTGTGTGACTGTCCTCAAGAGTCCTAGGACAGGGTTTCATTTGAATGCTGGTTTCTCAAAGATGGGAGCAATTTGTCTCTGCTCTGGTTCTGTTGTTTATTATCCATTTATTATGTATTTATTGGGTGGGACTTGAACTAGGACCTCATACACATGCAGTGGATGCTTTACCACTGAACTACAGACCCTGCCCTGTTAATGAATCGGAATTGGAGACTCTGAGACCAAAGGCTGAGACTGCATAGAGACTACAGCTATAACCTACCACTGGTCTGAAGGCCCAGATTTTGTTTCTAACAGTAAAAGGCACTGTGTTATGGAGACAGAATGGAAGGGGGCCAAGCTAGCCTTCCTGGGCTCCATCTGGCTGTCCAAATATTGTCTTCTTTTGGGGTGTGGTAGGGTCAGGAGCTGTTCTTGTGCAGTCTGTGAAAGTGCTTGCTATGAAATAGTATCCCAAGCCCTTGGAGTTTGTGGTCATATTTAAAGTGTGACAGTGAGGTGCCATCAGAGGCCAGAGGAAGTTGGATTCCTGGGAACTGGAGTTATGGACTATTGTGAGCCACCTGAGGTGAGTGCTGAAAACTGAATTTTGGTCCTCTATTAGATGTGATGTCTGTCTTAGAGTCTGTCCTCAGCCTAGCATTCCTGTTAGGAACCAAGAGAGGAAGGAGGGAGGGAAGAAAGGAGAAGGAAGAGAAGTAACGGAAGGAGGGAGGAAGGGAGGAAGTTTATAAACAAAACAATGAGAGGAACACTTTCACTAAACTTCTCAGTGATTAACCAGACCTCCAAGGATCACAAAGCAGAGAGAGAAGAAATGCCAGATCACCTACAAGATGGGGGTGGGGTGGGGAATGGGGATACATATGGTAACAATGTGTGCTTAAAATCACATATATAAAGAGCACTTGTTACTAAACAACAAAAATAACCCTCCCCCCATTAAAGAGGACTGAAGATCTGAATAGACATTTCTTCAAAGAAGACAAATGTCTAATAAAAATAAGGACGTAAGGAGATGCCTAAGACTGGGAAGACACCACTGACAGGCAGTGGGAAAGACTGTTTAGAGAAACTGGAGCTTCACTAAGGATGGGTGGGAAGATGACGTGACTCAGCTGCTCTGCAAGCGGTCTGTCAGATGCTCAGAAGGTTAGAGCAGCACACAGCTCAACAATGATGCTTGTAGGTACGCTCCCAGGGAGACTGAGCTGTGTGCTCACACAGGGCTTACGCTCGGAGGTTTGTAACGTCATTATCTGCTAGGACATGTGTGGGTTCCCGTGTTTCCCTGTGACAGACACTTGACAGAAGGAGGCAAGATTTATGTTGGCTCGTAATGTGGAAGTTACAGACCATCATGCCGGGGAAGGCATGGTGGCCGGGTTTGCCAATGGCTGCAGCTCAGCTTGTCATATCTTAGTTGATCAGGAAACAAGAGAGCTCACCGGAAGGGGGCTGGATTACAACCAAAAAGAGCCGGTGTCCCATCTCTGCATGCCAAATCTCCCACCCCAAAGGTCTTACACTTCTCTGAGTGGTGGTGCCACCAGGTAGGAAGCAGGTGTTTAAACATACGCTGGCAGAGGACATCTTAGATCCCAACTATAATAGGTCCTGAGTGGATTAAATCTAAAAGTCCATCAACAAATGGCAAGGGAAACAATCCCTGGTCCAGGATGTTGTTTAGCCTTTTAAAAGAAAGGGAGTCCGCGTGCTGGACAACATAAGTGGACCTTGAAAAACAGCATGCAAGTGACAAGCCAGAGAGAATCGGGAGTGTAAGATTCCATGTTAAGAGACTATCCATACAGATACAATGTATCAGGACAGACGCCGGTGTTGACTTTGCCTGGCCAGGTTTAGGGAATGAGTGATAACAGACCCGGAGATCTTTTCCTTTCTCTTCAGCGTTTTATTTTCTGTATCTATTCTTTGAGAATTCATCATATACCCGTGTATACAACTCTTCTTGGACTCTTCCTCCCATTATGTCCTTCGTCTCCTCCCTGATGACACTCTGAGTCCAGTTAGTGTGCTGTATACACATGGGTTCGAACCATACGCTGAAGCATAGGCAACCTAGGAGAGGCCACAACAACTGAAGAAAATGGGTTCTCATGCCTCAGTGACAAGGCTCTTAGCTTTGGGGAAGGCCTTGTGACATCACTCCCCATGCAAGCTGGAATTCTGACTGGCTTGATCTTGTGCACTGTCTTATATAAGCAGTCATGGCTGCTATGTTCATGAGTGTAGCAGCCCTGTCATATCCAGAAGCCAAACATGGGTCTGTCCTGATTATAGATGTGAGTCTTTTTTGTCATATCCAGAAGTTTTTTTTTTTAAACTTGAAACAAGGTCTTTTTATGTAGCCAAGGCTGGCCTTGAACTTGTAGCAAGCCTCTTACCTCAGACCTCCCAAGTGCTGTATGTGATTACAGGCATGTACCACCATGTCTGGCTAAAAAATGGAATTTCTATGCTGCTACAAAATTTGAGATTTTTTTTATATTCATATTTATTTTCCCCTTCTCTTCTTCTCTCTCTGTCTCTGTTTCTCTTGTCTTTGTCTCTCTTTCCTACACAAAGACTCATTCTATAATCCAGGATGGTCTCAAACTCAGTATCCTCCTGCTTCAGCTCCCTAGTGCTGGATTAGGTCTGAGCCATGTACCTGTACAGGCAAAGGTTTCTTTGCAGAACACAAAGTTCACTAGAATCAGTGGTGACGGTCTTTCAGCTAAACTCATCTCACTGCATGTTATCAGACAGTAGAAGGAAAAATGTCCAGTGCCAGAAGGTTGACTTCTTGAAAGCCCCCAGGGATTGATTAGTGGCTTCCAGAGAAGCTGGCAGTGTCTGTTAGGGATGGTGGCAGGGCTCAGAAACAGTCTGTGGGCACAACGGCTACCTCAAGTGCCACTAGAAGCTCAGCCTGACCAGCATCAGCAGATCAGCAGGTTAGACTTTTGTGGGAGCCCCTGAGAAAACACTCCTTTTTTTCATTCTGTTGTGTCAAACACCATCACGGAAAAACAATTTAGGTAGAGAAAGGATTTGTCTCAGTTTACAGCTTACAGCGTGTGGTTTATTATCAAGGGGAGCTGAAGCAGAAACCATTGAGGGAAACTACTTGCTGGCTTGTTCTATACAGCCCAGGACTGCCTTCCTAGGGAATGGTGCCACCCACACTGGGCCCTCCTGCATCAATTAACAATCAAGACAATCCCTACAGACATGCTCACAGGCCAGTCTGATCCAGGTAATCCCTCAGTGGGGACTCCCTTCTTTGGTGACTCTAAGCTGACAGTTACACGTGACAATTAAAGCAAATGAGAACACCACTTAAGAAGATAGGAGCTTTTCAGGGAGCTGGGTTGGCAGTGAAAGACAAGAACCATCCAAACGCACCTATTGTTGGTTAACAGAAGCCTCATTTAGATCGCAGCTCATTACCACACAGGATAGCCAGCACTCGGACAAAAATAGACCCTGCTTCCACAGTGAGCAAACTAGCTCAGAGTAAACTGTCCAGTTTGAAAAGAGGGGCGAAGAAAGAGCAAATTGTGAACTGGTGCTGGATATGTGAGCAGGTTGTATCTGAGGACAGACCAAAGGAAGGCCTTTAAGAACTTTTAAACATATTTTGGGGACACTCCACCAGGTGACTGAAGACCCATCTCCTCTTGGCCCTTTCTGTGCTAGGGTTCCTTCCTGAAGAAGACACCCTTTCTGTGATGCTGTAGGCGACATGAAATGTTTACCTTCTGAGCTTGTAGCTCATGTCTGTTCCCCCCACCCCCACAATCTGCTGGGCCTCATCTCACCTGATAGCCCACCACCGATTTCTAAAATAAAACCCCTCCTACCGCCTGCCTCCACTGAGCCTTCTTGTTTCTTCTAGCTGAGGAGCTGTTGGCACTTGGTAGTTGCAGGGATAGGGCAAGTAATGTGACCTGTGGTAGGGTGATCACGCTCCTGAGAAGGTCCTGTTCTCAAGAGCAGCTGGGCAACACAAATTGAATTTAATGGGTTTAGAAGGGGAGGAGGAGGAAGAAGAGGAGGAGAAGGAGGAGGAGAGAAAAAAGAAGAGAAGGAGGAGAGAGGAAGAAAAGAGAAGGAGGAGAGAAAGGGAGAGGAGGAAAAAGGAGAGAAAGGGAGAGAAGGAGGAGGGAGAGGAGAAAGAGGAGGGGGAAGAGGAAGAGAAAGGGAAAGAGGAGAAGAGACAATGATCGTGATAAGGACTACGATGGGTAGGGTGGATCTAGGGGAGGGGCTTGAATAGGATTAATCTACATTATATTAAATTATCAAAGAATTAACCAAAATATTATTTAAACCCTTACATATTTCTAAGAAGGAGACCAAAAATATCATTAAGTAGTTACTATGCTAAACACCGTGCTTCCAAGCTCATTGTGCTGTAACCCACTGATAATGCTGGTCGAGTCTCTAGCCACACCGTAACTTTTCATTATGAAATTATAAAAATTCACTTATTCACTCACCCCTAGCAGTGTTTTCTCTATATAGATCTGTCACATGTCCTAATTTTGCTTTGAGTATTAAAAGCATTTGTGTGTACATGTGGTGTTTGTACATGTATGTGTGTTTACATGTTGGGTGCATGTGTGCATGCAGGTATGCTTGCTCACGTGTATACAATGTATGTGGAGACTTGAAGGTGACATCAGCCGTCTTCCTGGACTGTTTTTCTGTATTCTGAGGCAGGATCTCTCAATTGAATCCAGAGCTCACTGATTGGCTAGTGTAGTTAGCCAGCTTGCTTGAGAGAATCTCTTGAGGGCAAGGATTGGAGGTGGTCACCATGCTTGCCTAGTTCTGCATGGGTTCTCAGAATCTAAATCTGTGGTTTGTCCTCATGCTTACTCCGCAAATGCTGTATCCATGGCACCATCACCCTAGTAGGGTTATTAATATTTTCTATGGCTATTTTCAATATACTAATATTTTGACCTTTAAAAATAAAATCTATGTTTAGTTAATTAATTGTGTGTAGGGGTGGGGTTTCACACCTGCCCCACCCTGTGTGCAAATGTCACTTGGGTATTGGTTCTCTCTTCCACTAAAGAGGTACCAAGTGATCGAACTCAGATTGTCTGGCAGGGCCGCAAGTGTGGTACCCTCTGCAGAAGCCATCTCTCCAGCCCTCAGATCTTGTGAGTTGCAGTACTGAAGACTTAATATCGTAGTAGGTTCTCTTTTGTTTACAACTGACTCTTCTCTTTTCCAAAGACACTGGCATCCCCTCCCCCCCTCCTCGCTTTATTTTCCATACATATGGCTGGGGAGGAGTGGGTTTCCTTTTGGCAGCTGTCTGTCTTCCTGTTTCCTCCTGCCGTTTCTGTCTCTGTCTCTCTGTCCCTGTATCTTCTCAGCACACCTGTAGAGTTTACATTAACACCACTCACGCCTGAATCCTTTGGACCTGATGCAAGAACTCTGTGTAGATCAGCATTTTAGACCCCAAACTCCCAGACAGCTGACTTCCATCAAAACAGCTTGACGCATGGGGCACTTAGCGGATATTCTCAGTAACAATGCCTGGATTTTCAGATCATTTGGGGTTTCTCTTTTAGATTTTGCTTGCTCCTGGGTTTCTTTGCCGGGAAACATTCCTGGAAACTCTTGAGACCGGCTTCCAGAGGACAAGGTGTATTTCCTGTTAATACAGGAGCCCATTCATGCTCATCTGTCTTGTTCTTAGGCTCTTGGTCTTTTTTTGGTCCATAAATATCTTCAAGGACAGATGAGAATAGTCCTTTTGCCCATCATTAAAGGCAAACGTCAGGGAGGAATTCAGCCAGGGTTGATGGAGAGTAATTGATGATGCTCCCATATTGACAAGGCAGGTCTATTATAAGAGACAGCTTTCAGAGCCGGGTTCCTATCAAAGGGCTGCGGGAGCTTGACTATCTACCCCGTTACAATGTTTCAAGTGACTGACTGGAGACTGCCTGCATGGGACCATCTATCCGGTTACAATGTTTCAAGTGACTTGAGTGGAGAGCGAAAGGACTCGTTTTTGGTTTTACCCCCTAGTATCACTTTCCTGAGTCTGTTTAAGCAGAGAGAGCAACTTTCATGAACGTGAAGTGAAATGACATGACTAGGAAAACACTTCCCAAAACAAAACAAGCTACGTTGTAAAACAGCACCAATAACGAGGGCCATGCCCATAGCAAGATGGCGGACCACCCAAAGAACAGCACTTAGAAGAACAATAACCCGGACTTTTCAAAGAACAGATAGTTTCGTAAAAAGGAGCTTTAGAGACTTTCCTCTTAGTTCATATAGGGTATGTGATATAAAGAGCGAAGGAAACAGAAAGATGAGCTCCCCAGGTAGGGCATGGGGAAAGGGGAAAAAGGCACAGAGGAGGCAACTTTTCTAACTGTGCGCTGAAAGGGCAGCTCCACGCATGACCTAATGGGTCCTCGGGTGACTAGAGTCTGAGGAGCATTATTTAATGGTGTGACTCCGCCCTGGCCCTCTCTTGATGTGTATTTGGAAGCATCCTCCATGGCCACTGTCAGAGTGGTTAAGTTGGAAATGACTTGCTTGTTAAAGAACGGCCACCCCCACCTTAGCCATGACTTGTTTAGTGTCTTATTTTGCTCAACATCTAGCAGTGTTTAATACCTTTGGAAGGAAGGCCCAGTCTTCCTTCTTTTCCTTCTATTATGTGCAATTACAAAGGTATATAAACATTGGCGCATAATGCATTTTTATGTTTTTATAACCCAACTTCAAGAGCCACCCATTAATGGCTGATCACATGTATAAATATATATTTCATATAAACACATATTACATTATTGTGTGTGTATATCCATGTCCATGCATATTATGACAAACCCATCTGTTTAGCACTTCATCGTAAATCCAAACAGGACTTAAAAACATGTGTTCTTTCGTAGAGACACATGGATCGCCATCTTGAAATATATGTATTCTATACCTCTGATGATCTCAGACCAAAAGAACTTCCATAGTAACTTAACTCTAGGTTCCTGTGTGCAAACGTCCACTGGTCCTCTCCCATACAGCGACCAAACTTTGAAAACATGAGGCAGGAGCCACTTGGACAATGTACAGTGCTATATAAAGTTGCTGTGTGTCTAGAGGAAAGCTCTCAGATGATGGCAGACTTCAGACAAGGTCTTTAGCCTCCAGAACCACCTATGTGTTCCTCAGAGCTTCAGACTTCAGACACAGAAATAAATAGGAATGAAGTCAGATGTTCATGATCTTTTTTATTTTTTAGTTGTTTTGTTTTGAGACAGGGTCTCATTATATAGCCCTGGGTATCCTGGAACTCATTGTGCAGACCAGGCTGGCCTTGAACTACAGAGATCTGCCTGTCTTTGCCTCCTAGTTCTAGCAGCAAAGATTAAAGGCATATGCTACCCTGCCTGGCAGATGTCCATAATTTGTGTGTGTGTGTGTGTGTGTGTGTGTGTGTGTGCGCAATTTGAGACAGGGTCTCTCTCTATATTTCTAGCTGTCCTGGAAGTCACTATATAGACCAGGCAACCTAACTGCCATTCACCTGAAATGCAGTTTTGATGGATGACCAGAGCCTGTTTTGGTAGATCTTGAGCCAAATAGAAAGAACACACGGTTCTCTTTGTCTTTTCTTTCTGTGAATATTTATTATTTTTCTGACCACAAACCTTGTCATCCTGAGAGGGTGTGGTCAAGTTCAGGGCAATCCTTGGCTTCCTGCAAACGACTTTGGTCCAAGTATCCATTATCAATGGTGTCTTCTGTTGGTGTATAAAGCCAGTTGTCTTGATTCCAGTAGTATTTCTCTTTGCTTCCTTTCTACGTTGGATATTTTTTTTTTTTCTGGATTCCGTATATGTTAGTTATTTCCACATTGCTTTGACCACAGTGCCTGTTAGAAATGCCCCAAGGGAGGAGGGATTTATTTGGCTCAATCTCTTAGAGGTTCAGCCGGCTGTGCCTGATAGGAAAGTGAACCTCTGTTCATGATAGTGAGGTAGTAGTAGAGATTGTTCACACCAGTGGCAGACCAGGAAGCAGAGAGAGTGTACAGGAGCCAGGGGTCCCTACAGTCTACGAAGGTCCATGCCCAGTGACCTACCTCCACAGGGGAGCCTTGACCTCAGAAAGTACCACGTCCTTCCTAAAGTTCACCATCAGCTGGGGATCAGAGGCTCACACCGTGTGTGTGTGTGTGTGTGTGTGTGTGTGTGTGTGTGTGTGTGGAGGGGACAGGTCAGACTCAGAGCACAGCAATGTATTTTCTCTCTGCTTCATCCATTCTCTTTGAGGAGGCAGAGGACATCTCGCCATGACTTCCTGAGACAAGGTGTATGGCAAGCAGTATTTCTTTTTTTGATATTTTAAATGTCTGAAAATGTCTTTAGTCTCTTTCTCCAATAATTATTTTGATAGGCCTGAATGAAGTTGAGGATAGTTCTCCACCAGGCTGTTGGGTCATTCATTTCATTATTGTGTTGTTGTTATTATTATTATAAATCTCATCATTATGCTTTCTGCATGAATGTTAGGAATTCTGAAGTCCTTGTGAATCCTTAAGTGGCTTATTTCTTCTCTTTGGTGGTTTGCAGAAGAGTAGAGGAATTTTTTTGAGATTACAGCAGATGTACATCTGTGAACATCTGGTTTCTATCATTTTATCATACTGAAGGATGCTTTTAACCTGGAAGTTCATGTGTTCAGTTCTGGGAATCTTTCCTACATTATTTATTCGATCATTTCTTTTCTTGTGTTTTCTTCTTCTTCTTTTTTTTTTCTGGAACTTTCCTGGACTGCTAGATTTCTGGGGGATTATTCTCATATTTTAATGTCTCATCTTGATTTTTCTGTCCTTTTTATGGGGGGTATTTCCTTCCTCTGTTTTTTTTTTTCATTGGACAAAATACATGCATTTATAAAACCATTTAACCCCATTTTTTAAGTACACAGTTCAGGGGCACTGGCCACTTCTGCATTGGTGAAGGTGTCTGTCACCAGTGTCTATCTAGATTTTCAGAATTATATCAATTTTCAGGATGGAATCTCTACACTGTTAAAGCCCTCCATTTCTCTCCCTAACTCCCGGTGGCTCCTGTTCTATTCTCTGCCCGATATGAATCTGTCTGCTTTAGGTCCTTTCTATAATGGACCCAGACAATATTTACAAATATGTTTATTGGTGATTAATTTCTTTTATTTAATGTAACATCTTCAAGGTGTATCCATGCTGTCACTTGTTACAATGTTTTCCTATTTAAAGGATGAAACATTCTACCGAAAGACACTCAAGTTGCTTCTAAATCTTTCATTCTTTTGCTTTTTTGTATCTTGTCCTTGTGGTTTTAAAACATCTGGTTTTACTGTCTTTAAACTATATGCCCTCATAATTGAAAATTCTTATATCTATTATTATGTATGTGTGGAGGTCAGGTGACAACCTTTGGGAGTCACCTCTCTTCCATACTGGGTTGTTAGCAGCTGGACTCAGGTCTCGGAGGCTTATGTCATCCATCCTTTACCCACTCAGCCTTCTTGCCTCTGACACCTTATATATATATAATTTTTTTTTTACCCCCCCATATTTTTTTAATTACTAATAACTCTGCTTTTGTGAATTTTCTGGTTTCTTCAAGCTGTTCTCGTCAAGCAGTTTCTTATTTCTCTAAGAAAAGATATTAACCATGTGCCCTTGACATTTTCTTCTGCTTCTTGAATTAATTATTTTCTTTATATTCTACTCAATTCAGGAAAGTCCCTCGGGTGTTTTCCTATTTGAAAACAAGGGACCAAGAGCTGCTTGAAACTTCTGGCCATGAGCTGAAGCTTATCACTGGCTGGGCTGCTGGTGGCATGACTGCACGTGGTGGCTGTCATTTCTCTGGGGGACTCCTATTATGGTAACTATTTATTGTTACCTGATACCATGTTATCAATCCTGATAGTATCCAGGGTTGACCAAGGAGACAGAACCTTTGGGAATGTCTATAAGGAAATTTCTAGATCAGTTTAATTGAGAGGTTTAGTGAGAATTCTGGAATTTTAGTTTCTTTAAAAAAACATTTTTAAGAATTGTTATATACAATATTAAGAAATATTATAAGAATATGTTTTTAGTTTTAATCCCTAGTGTGGAGATGTGGGGTTGCTTCACAGCACCTGTCTGTGATTTGCCTCGTGCTCTAGCAGAGTCATGGTTTTGCAGATTCTATCAAGATCTCGTGATTGTGTGTCATTTGGAATTCTGAGAACTTTTTAGAGGATTTATAAATGCTAGATCTCCGCTACCCCCAATAGGCAGGGTAGGGTGTGGGTCACTTGTGAGGGGCTGGTTGCAGTTTGGTTGTATTTGTGCTCAAAAAAGAAACAAGAAGAAAGAAATTAGATTCAGTTTTCTCTCTTTCTCTCTCTCTCTCTCTTGAGTGTATATGTGTATATCTGTCTTCTCTTCTCTTCTTCTTTCTCTCCTATCTGGTATTAGGGGGTGAAACTGGGGAATAAAGGAAGGGCATGAAGAAGAAGAACCTACAAAGTATCGAAGACTGGCTACAGAGAGGGGAGGTCTAACCCTAACAATGGGCAGCATTTTCTTGTAGTCTGGGGTCCTAGACTGCATACAAAAGAAGTGAGCCAGTGGTTGGGCTCTGATTGCTCTTCACTTCTTGATTATGGCTACTGAGTGATTTTTCCATCTTAGCTTTTCCTCCATGAGGGATGTGTCCTCCAGCTGTGGCCAAGATAAGGCCCTCTCTCCTTCGATTGTGCTCATAAGATAGATTATAGATAAGATTGTCATTAGATTATGACTATTGGTCATAGTCACTAAGATCAGCACGTAACACAATTCCTATAGACACTTCAGTTTTGTAACCTGGAGAGAAATTCTCCTGCCAGAGTAAGGGATCAGTGAAGTAGGGGCAAGGGGTCCTGTTGAACACAGTGAGTTCCCATTAATCTCAGTTTCAGGTGGCTCCCTGACTCCACTCTCTGCTCTAACTTGTGTCTAACATGTTCTGTTTAATCCCACCAGAGAGCAAATCCTCTTTCTGACCGTTACTGAGGACATAGTTGCCTGACATCATAGGAGTGGTAGATTATTTCTAGGTATCTTCGGCTCCCTCCCCTTTTTAGAAGATCTACTTATGTTTTTATGTGTGTCAAGTTTTGCCTGCATGTAGGTCTATGCACCTTTAGAGTCCAAAAGAGGCGTCAGATTATCTGGAACTGGATTTGTAGGGAGTTGTGAGCTGCCATGTGGGTTCTGGGAATTGCTTCTGTCCTCTGCAAAAGCAACCATGGAGCCGTCTCTCCAGCTCCCTACTGACTTCTTGAACATACTTTCAAAGATTTCTCCTCTCTTCAGTCCTACTATTGAAAAAAAATTACCTTCAAAGGCAATATATTCATTGGTGCTTCTAATTTCTGAATCTTCTTAGAGTTTTGCAGGGAAAATTGACTTTTTTCCTCCTCGGCTGCTCTGTAGGATTTAGATCTGCTAGTTGCATGCTGCGAACAGTCAGTCAATGCTAAACCGTCTCTGTATCTCCTGCTTTTCTCCTCCTGTACTCTCACTTGGTCCTTGGGTGCTGATGCCCTCTGCCAGCGTTTGAAGTGGGCTCAGATCAGAGGAAGAAAAACAAGAAGGTTTGTCATTCCTCACAGAGGTGAAGTCTTCCTCTCTTATGAGTGTATGTTCCCTTTAACATTTACCTTTAGGCTGCAAGAAATACTTATTCAGGAGGCATGCTGCTGCTTTTTATTAATATCAGATTGGCTGGTCACAAAGCAAAACAGGGAAATTTCCACTGGGAAACGTAATGACTTGAGCTTCTGGTCTATAGACACCATCACCACCACCATTATCATCATCATCACACCATCACACCATCATCACCACCATCCTGACCACCGCCATTACTATATAGTTACTATTATTACCATCGTCACGGACAGCACGGTACTGCGTTCTGCTTGTGTTCCAGGTAGTAAGCGGAAACGTTTAAATGTTTATCTGTTAATCTCCACAAGTACATGTGGCTAAGCGCCATCACAGCCTCTATCTCACAGGGTTAAAAAAAAAAAAAAACAAAAACAAAACAAAACAAAACAAAACCAACCAAAAACCCTAAGCCCCAGAAAGATTGAGACACTTATATGAAATCATGAATGGCAAACAGCACAAGTCAGACCTCACCAGAGTCTGCAGAGAGGCTCTGGAGTGTGAGGGAGGGGTTCTGGTGAAAGAGCGTGTGAGCCCCCCAGTCAGAAGCCAGGCTGTTCGCATCCATGACTGCAGTGAGCACTTAGATCAGTTGTAGAACCTACTGCATCAGGATGTCAGGAAGGATGGAGGCTTAGTGTGGACACACCTAGAGACTTCTGAACAAGGCACCGAATTCTAGTTCTAACACCGATGGACGGTGAACTCTCCAAATTTGCTGGTTGACTTACAACTCACAGGGGACCTCATAACTTCCTGATCTACAGACACAGAGAGACCTTGCTGGTCTTCCTACCATAGAAATATTTGTTGACTTGGCAAGCATTCTTTCTCCAGGCCGAAGACAAGGCTGGGGCTTCTTTCCACTGTGATGAATGGAAATAAAATGGAGGCTGCTGAGTGAAACCTGAAAACCAGCCTGTGCTCCGTTCGCCAAGCTGTGTGCCCTGGTGCAGGGCCTGTACCTGCACTGAGAAAGGCACTGTATTCAAGTTCATCTGGAAATGCAGTGTGGGTTAGCAGTAACGCCTAGAGGGGAGTTCTTGGTGTATACCTGGTGAGTAGCAATTTTTTTTTCTCAATCAAAACATTCCCTCCTTGAGGGAGGAGGGAGACTTGGGGCTTTTCAGTGATGTAGCTACCTTAGAGTCATCCCTACTCCTATGAGTCATCTCTACTCCTGTAAGTAAATCCTCCCCTTATTCCTGTAACTCCTCCCCTTACTCCTGTAAGCAATTCTTCCCCTTAGTCCTATAAGTAACTCCTCCCCTTACTCCTGTAACGTACTCCTCTCCCCCCTTACTCCTGTAAGTAACTCCTCCCCTTACTCCTGTAACTCCTCCCTTACTCCTATAACTCCTCCCCTTACTCCTGGAAGTAACTCCTCCCCTTACTCCTGTAAGTAACCCCAAATAAACTCACCTATTCACTGAGCTAGCCCTGGGTGGAATTATCTCTTTTGTCTGTCATGGGTGCCCTTGTTTGGGAAAAGCAGACATTTGTTCTTGTCACCCTATGGCAAGTCACACAGTAGAAAACCCTCCAAGTTGAATACAGGTTAAATATCCTTTTTTCATTGGGCTGAGAATTTCCATGCTCCTGCCACAGGCGATGCTAAGCCCTTCTGCAGCGTTGTTATTGCCCCATGACTTACCTGTGGGGTACTGCATCATTAACCCATGACTCCTTGTTCCACATGGATATCAGAAAAAACACCGTTCCCCACAGGTTGGATGCTCTTCTGTATTTTTCAACATAGTTTTATTCTCAAGTACTACCCCAGCTAGTTCTATGTTACAGAACGCTCCTCAGGAGTAGCTTTATAACATAGGCACTGTTTGTTTTGAGATTGCTCACTATTTTATTAACCATTTTGGGCACTGGTTGTTATTTTCAGCATATAGATATGTTTATATCAACTTCTGCTATAGGGCATATTATTTATCATTCCAGTCAACATTGGTGGTCAACTTGACCATTTGAGGGAGTCTCTCCATTTTGGCCTGTGGGTTGTCTGTGGGGAACTGTCTTGTTATTTGATGTAGGAGGGCCCAGCCTTTGGTGGGGTGTCATCATCCCCAGTGTAAGGCTTACACTGTGAAGGAAAGCTCACTGTATATGAACCAATGAGGGTCACCAAGCAGTATCTCGCCACGGATCCTGCCTTTGGGTTCGACTTTGAGTTTCTGCCCTGTCTACACTCAATGATAGATCGTGACTTAGAAATCAAAGCCAAATAAATCCTTTTTGATCCGGGTCTTTTATCGCAGTGACAGAGATGAAGCCGTGGCAAACTTGACCGTGCTGTTTTTGGAGGAGGACTGGGAATTATAAACTGAAATAAACCCTTTCCTCCCACGTTGCCTTTGGTCAGAACGTTTTTATCACATAAACAGAAAGCAAATACAGGATGCTATTGGTGCTTGGAATACGTCAGTTCCCGGGGAGAAAACTTTAAGTGTTGCTGGCATTGCGTTTGGGTTCTTTTTATCAATACCAATAGATCCCCAAATCACTGTGGTCCTTATAGATGGCCCCCCAACAGTCCCAAATGTCTTTATGGGGACTGTGCAATGCCCAAACAAGACCCCCAGACCTATAGCTGAATTGTCATAAATTTATAGATGAGTGAGATTGGAACATGCCCGGGACAGGACATCACAAGATACGCTAAACCTTGTGCATCTGGAGCAGAACTGGAGAATAACTCTTACGGTTTGAATACAGTGGGTGGTTCATGGAATCCCATGTTCGAATTCAGTCCCCATTAGAGCTATCAGGAGGCTGCACTTTTAGAAGGTGACCAGGGTGTTACCCTCATGAGTGGATGAATCCAGTCATAAGATCAAAGACTGATGTGTTAATGAGGATTCGTGAGAGTGGATCTACTTGAAAGACAGCCTGTCTGGGTCGTCTTTACTCTCGTGATGTCATGCCCGCCAGAAGGCGTTACATTGCTAGATACGGACCTTTGACCTTGGAATAAAGGTAATTCTCTCATCTCTTTTCAACAACTAACATACTCAGGACTCTCACCTTCCCTCTCTGCCTTTCTTCCTCTCTGCTCTTTGGAATCATTGTCAGGAAATGTAGCGGAATGTATCAAGCCCCTGTTTACACCACTTGAATGAGAAACTACTTCCAGTATTTTAGAGAGTGAGCAACAGTGTTTAGGAGGCGCTGTTTACAATTTTGGCTTCAATTGTTTCCGTAGTCTGTCTGTTTCCACATGTGACAGGCGATGTCTCCAGATACCAAATCGACCCAATGGTGTAATGCTTGCTGCACACGCTGCAGGCTTAACGTGATTGGCATGACATATTTTGTACTACTCAATGTACACATGCCAGGTACAATGGCACAGACCTGTAAACCCAGCAATTCAAGAGGTCGAGGCAGGAGGGTTGTAAGTTCAAAACTAGCCTGGAGTATAAAGGGAAACTCTGCTTCAAAACACCACCAATACCAGCACAGCGACCAACAAACTCCGAGCTCGAAACAAACAAAAACAAGAGAAAAGAAACAGAGCTGGCAAGACGGCTCACTGGGTAGGGTAAGGTGATTGCGTATAAGCCTGAAGACCTGAGTTCAATCCCCAGAACCCACGGAAAGGTGGACGGAGGGAAACAGCTCCAGGATGTTATCCTCTGACCTCTACATACAAGCTGGGGCGGTGGCTCTTCTACTCACAGGCACCCAACACACGGCACGCACAAACAAATAATAAGACTAAAATTAAGTTAAAACCCCAAACCGAAGCAAACAACAGCAAGCTATCCCAACATCCCTCCCTCGTTCTTCAGATGAGCAACCAAAGCTTTCTGTGTCTGACAGTCAGACTGGGTTATGCTATAAAGCCACTGACAAAAACTTGGGGGATGAGGGGTTTAGGTAGAAGGGCTTCCACCAGAAGCCCCCTCCCCCTGATTCCCCAGGCTGTGTCACCACCAGCTGGAGTGGTGGCTGGTTTGGGACCAGTGAGAGGGAAAGCCTCTGGAATTGCTTTTTCCTAAGTGGCACTGGGGAAGGATAAATTAACTGCTTCATGAATAAACGGGAATGGAATGTAGGGGCCGGTGCCAGCTTGAGACTCTGCTGCTAGGAGAGTCAGGCAACCCACAACTCCTCTAGTATCTCCGAAAATAAAGATACTCGGAGAGGAAGGAAGTGCCCAAGTCTGCCGGTTGGTCTTACGGAAACTGGTATGAGGGACTTCAGCTTTCGGGACTTTGAAATAGGAGCTCAATGGATAGGTGAGGCCATCAACCCTTCCTTCATGCATGCATTCGTTTCGTGATATTTCCTAAGATTATCCACGTGTCTGAGTCTCATGTGGCTGCTTCCGCAGCGCCCGCTAATAAACACGGCAAATATCCCTGTCCTCAGAGAGCCTGCAGTCTGTGTAACAGGGGACAGAGATAACGAACATATTAAAAAATAAAACGGATAGCCCAGCCAGCAAAGCCACCTTCTGTGCAAGTCTGGAGTCCTAAGATCTACCGGGAACTTGCATAAAGGTAAAGGTGACAGAGAAGCCACTCTACAGAGTTGTCCTCTCACCTCCATCCCTGTGATGTTGGATACTCCCCCAAATAAAAACTTAAAAGACTTTGAAGTATGTTGCACTGAAAGCAACAAGGAAGAGCTTGGAAAAGGCTTTGTTTTTTGTTTTTTGTTGTTTTTTGTTTTTTCGAGACAGGGTTTCTCTGTGTAGCTCGGGCTGTCCTGGAACTCACTCTGTAGACCAGGCTGGCCTCGAACTCAGAAATCCACCTGCCTCTGCCTCCCAAGTGCTGGGATTAAAGGCGTGTGCCACCACCGCCTGGCTAAGGCTTTGGTTTTAAACTTTTAAACAGGTCTCATGAAGTGATATTTGAAAACAGAAATTATTTATTACTATTATCATCATCATTATTACTACTACTACAATGCTGGCCATCATTCTAGGCACACCACAGTTATCTCATTAATATTTATAACCTCCCAGAAATATAGCCATGACAATTCCCATTATACAAAGAAAATCGAGGTTCAGAGATCTGTGCAGATTTCTGGACACCATAGGGCTCCCAAGCAATAGGACTGGGATTTGAACCAGGGGTTGCGCACTTGCATGCCGGTGCAGACAGCCAGGTTTGGGAATGGCAGTGAGTGAGTGAGGAAAGGTTTTACCAGTGGGTGGGCAGTACTTGCAGGCTTTGGAACCTTAGCCCATGTCTTTGGTGGAAGTTCGTTAGTTAGCTGCAGGAGAGGTGGGCCTTGGGGGAGGGAGCACACGACTTCTGCAACTGCTGGGGTTGTCCCAGGGCAGTGTCTGTGTGAATTTCACCCTGCCACCCTGCCAGCTGCTCCAGTCAATAAGAGAGAATCTGGTTCCTGGAGCCTTGAAGAGGGCACCAGAGCTGAGCCCCAGGGCATAGTGCCATAGAGGAAACCCAGAATGAACTAACTGGAAACCCTGGGGTAAACGGAGTGGTAGAGGGGCTCCTGGGAAAGTTGGACTAAGTCCGTGTGCAGCAAAGTGGGGGACAGACTAGGACAAACTGAGGGAGAGAGCAAGCAGGCTTTATCCCTTTTGAAAGAAGCACAGGGTACAATCAAGAAAGTTCAACGGAGGTGTCCAGCTTGATAGCCTGCAGAGAGCCAAGGTAGGGGTGCTGGTGTAGGAGAAACAGGAAGGAACTTTGATCCTCGGGGAAAACATGCTGGATGGGGAGATGGGGTGGAGGGGTGGGTAAGGCCAGGGAGGAGCTGTGGGAATCTCCTGAGGCCCCTCCGAGAGTGACAGAGGCAGTGCTCAGCGCACTGCAGAGAAAACTTGCAAACATAGAGGCAGCTTTAGGCACTGGAGGGCAGGGGCACCCAATGTGGCCATTTGCCGGATACAGCGGGACACAGAGCCTGCAGGCTCATAGCATGAGGGTGTACTGTGGTTTGCCAGTGCGAGCACATTGAGGTCCTAGGAAAGCAGTGGGACTAGAAGAAGCCGCAAAGTCCAATGAACTTGGAGTGGGAGCGTTCGGAGCAAAGAAGCTGGTCTGGTGTTAGCGCTGTGCAGCTGAGCGCTAATGGTCCTGGGCAAAGCATGGAGAGGAGGTCTGGACCCCCAAACCCAGCGTGTAGGGCGATGAGAGGCAGCGCAGCCCGGATCTCTCCTTTGCAACTGCTTTTGGTCCCATCCCAACTCACCATGACAGAGAAGACTAAAGCCACAATGTTGATCGGGTACGCTGGGCAGAAACACGAGACAATGGTGAGCCACAGATAGTTATTGGGGGCAGGCATGTCCTCCTCGGTCTTGTCATCTTCTGTGTAGGCTTCCGGCTGCTGCTGTCCAAAGCTCCCTTAGAGTCTGTGCGGGATGCTACTGAGACATGGGCAAAGTCGGGGACACTGGGAGGGACGAGGAGCGCATCGTTCGTGCAGCCTGGGGCTCTGGCTGTCGGCTCATGGCGAGCAGAGGCTCTGAAAAGCTTGCGGCTCCGGCTCAAGGGAGATGAGACTTCACTCCTCCTGTGTAGGTCAGTCCTCTGTCTGCACTCGGCTGGGCTCAGGGACTTAGACCAAGAGCGAGGAGCCTCCCCATAGGAGGGAGGGAGGGAGGGAGGGAGAAAGCAAGTGGGGGAGGAGGAGGGAGCTTGTCACCCTGGGAAGCAGAGGAGCAGCTGACACACGCCATGTTCCCTCACACCTAGAGACCCTTCTGTGGATGCCTGAACCAACTCACACTGAAAAGTTTGTAAGATAGGGCTCAGGGAAGGAGGGAGCAGGACCGTTTAAGTTTTAAACCGTCTGCAAAGGATCATCTCACCTTTTAGACTATCACTGAATCTGAATCATTAGAAGGAATGAGAGTCCCTCTATCCAGCTGATGAAATACTTTATATCACCTTTTTTCCCCTCCCAGGAGAAGCAGGAGACTGAAATCTCTCTACTTCGTGGCCCATGGGGAAGACTCCCAGGTGGTTTGACTAGTGCAAACATCCTGGACACACAGATGGGATAAAAGAGAGAGGGGAGGGGGGGGGGAATTTACTTTGGCCCTGGGGCAAAGAAAGCAGCTAATGTTAGGATGTAAACTATCCCTAAGAAACCAGACAGAGACTCTCTGCCCAGATGGAACTTGGTTACAGGAAAGAAAGTCCCCATCACCTTACCCACATTTGAAAAAGGCAGGGCCCTGCTCTGTGATTCCCCGGGACATTGCAAGGAAGGCATGTGACTGCACATTAAACCTGGCAAATCTATGTGCTCAATAAAATGTTACCAATTTTCAGGATTCTGGATTCTTAGAATAGAAGTGATTATGCCAGATCTCAGACCTAGAATTCACTGCTACAGATATTTCCTCTGTAATCCAGAAATTCAGAGCTTGGGAGAGCCAAAACAATAATAATAACCCCAACACACCCGGTTTCCAAAGCAATTATATCACCGTCATCAAAGGTATTAATCATCGTGGTGGCTTTCTCAGCATGTGAGCGTGTTTGTCTAGGATGCTCTTGCTTATAGCTTGGTAGCATGGGATCATACCCATTTGTTTCACTGGACTGCCAATTCTGAGAGAGAGAGAGAGAGAGAGAGAGAGAGAGAGAGAGATCGAGATCATATTTCTGGCTGACCCCTTGTATCAGTGTGAGAGACAGCACCCAATGCAAGCTTGCTGGAAGACCACTCAGATAATATGGTCCGTCCTCCTTCATGCTCTCCACTCTGTTTTGCTTGGTTAACCAAGTTTGGGTAAACCAAAAGATTGGATTCAGTCTTCCTATGTCTTCTCTCTCTCTCTCTCTCTCTCTCTCTCTCTCTCTCTCTCTCTCTCTCTCTCTCTCCTCACAGTGATCCTCCTTCCTCAACATCCCATGTGCTGAGATTCTATGTGTACCAGCACATCCAGTCTTCTATTTGGCCTTTGTCATGACTGTTCCCTCTGCCTAGAATTTTAATAGCATGGCTACTTTTGTGTGTGAGAGTCACAATGCTCACAATGGTGTGCTGTTGTATGTGACTGTCCAGCACTTAGTTTTATGCTAGCATGTGGGAGAGAGGGGTAAGAAACATCCCTGACTGAGCGAACTAGAGAGCCTCAAAGAAGCAGATGTCCAGGTCTGAGGAATTCTGCATCTGGAAATCTATTTTGGGTGCCTGAGGCATCCATATTTCTAAAACTCCCTGGTAATTCTCCTATAATGAGGCACTTTCTCCAATCCTGAAGCCACCTCTAGATTTTAGGTCTTAGCCTTGGATCTTTAGTCCGGAGGTTTCCCCTCAATATTTGCCTCAGAATCTGTTTCTCAAGGCTCAGTATCCACTAACCATTTCTCTTACTCCCTCAGCTTCTCTAGGGTTGGTCCATCCCTCTTTTCTCATATTTCAGCTGCACAGACTTTCTCTCTTTATCAAATACAGCAAACCTTTCCCACCCCACCATCTCTACACCTGCTCTCCCCTCCCCCCTCTTTCATGACTCCATCCCCTTCCTGATCTCAGAGGGGACCATCCTATGCTACAAAGACTCTGTCCACCTCATTCACTTTGTTTACTTTGTTCCTCTAAGTTGCTACATCCCGATACTTTCTTTCCTTGTTTCTTTGTTACGTTGGTCTTCCCAGCTAGAAAGAGAACTCCACAGAACGACCTCCCCCCCTTTGGTGAACTGTGATTCTCTTGTACCCAGAACAGCACCAAGACCATAGTAAGCGCACAGTAGGTAATTCATTGAGTGAATCGAGTGTATTTAATCATTCAAGTCAGATGCTTGGGGACTCTAGTCTCTTTCCTTCAGCCTCTCCGAGGGCTAATTCATCAAACCCTATCGATTCCGCCTCCAACTGGACTCTTCAGGCTCTCATCTCTCCTACTTTGCTACGACCAGGCGACCAGCCGGTGTCCCAGTCCTGGCTTTTAACAACAGTGGGAAGACTGAATGGTATGCCTTCTGTGATCTGAGGGTGGTTAATTTACTGGTGGGAGCAAACTCGAGGTTTAGATGCCAAGTGGAATTTTGCTTTTCGAGCTTACCAACTGCACCATCGACTTTAACCCACCTGTATCAGCTAGGGAACACATACAAAGAGGCTGTTGCCTCTCCCAGACAACTGTCTAGTTTACCAGGTTTATCAAACATTGACTGAGTGATTCCTGTAATGCACACAATGAATTCTTTACGTTACCGACTTGACTCATTTAATCCCTACAGCTTAAAAAAAAGATTTGTGTGTGTGTGTGTGTGTGTGTGTGTGTGTGCGTGTATGTCTTCCTATGTGTATGTATGGATATCTGTATATGTGTACAAGCAGAGGCAGTGTTGGATCCCTTGGGGCTGGGGGCTGGAGCTACAGGTGGATATGAGCTGTCTTAGGTAGGTGCTGGCAACAGAACTGAGGTCCTCTGCCCGAACAGCGAGTGCACTTAACTGCTGGAAACTTCTCCCCAGCTCCAGTTCCTGAGCCTTCTGTTAGCTAGATGGTTAGGTATTCACTTCATAAATGTGAAAATTTAGTATGACTTAGGTAAGACGTCTCGTGTAGGGTCTAGGTGGAGGCGCGGGGGTTTTAAGCAGGGTTAAGATATTTCTCCAGCATTCAGTGGACATCTTTGAAGCTTGTTGGCATTGCTCTAGTCTACTTAGGAGGGTGGATTAAGGGCTTATTGGCTGGTTGGAAGCGTAGCAGTGAAATTGTAATGACTTGAAACACTTAAAACGATATTGAAAAGCAAGTGCTCACACCAGAAAAATAGAATGTATACAGCGCGGATCCTTGAGGGATCTGCATTAGATCACTCTGCTGGGCTTTCCAGGTCTCATTTCCGGAGCCTCGCTCATTTTCTTTTGAGAGCTCAGTTTGATGCTCTTGGATGAGCCTTACTGGCTTATAGCTTAGTGATGTGGTACCACCTTCCCTCTTAAGGAGCCACCCATGGGGAGAAAGCAACTTCCCAGCAGATGGAGGAGAAGAGTCTGGATCCCAGAGGAGCCAAACATCTTCCTGATCTTTGTCCAGAGTTTTTTTTCTCTCAATAATTTATTTATTTTTATTCAGTTTACATCTCGATCACAACCCCTCTCTCTCCTCCCAGTCTCACCCTTACAAAGCTCTCTTCTCATTGCCCCCTCCCCTTCTTCTCAGAGAAGGGAGAGCACCCCCCTTTATATACCACCCCACCCTGGGCCCTGGGACATCTAGTCCCAGCAGGACTAGGCACACCCTTTTTCATTGAGATCCAACCAGGGAGTCCCGGTAGGGGGAAGGGGATTCAAGGGCAGGGAACAGAGTCTGAGACAGCCCTATTCAGATGTGAAATGGACGCATTTTAGACAATCTGGGATGGAAGAGCTGCATCAGTGACTACCACAGTGACTACTACAGACAGGGGCGTGCCCCCTGCTAGCTTGCTTTCTAGGGTGCAATTTTTCTTCACTAAAATGGGATTCCACTTCTCCCTTTCCCTCCTCAGTATAACCTGACTACTAACACCCTTTGGGGGTTTTGTCATTGTCCCGTGATCTCCCACTGACCACGTGTGTTATTATCATTGCCACTATGACCTGGTCACTAGGGCTAGGTTGTTTTAGTATTTATCATTATTGTCATTGTTGCAATTTGGAAAAACAGCAGTGAGTGTCCTTGGGACCCAAGTGTTTACATTTGTAATAGTTGCTTTGTGGCTCATAACCCTACAAGACAAATGTCAGTCTTTTAAAACTTTTTTTTAAAAAAATGTTTATTTTATTCTTTATTATGTGTTTTTGTGTGTATTGTGCATGTGTGCACTGCGCATGCATGCAGGGGTTGTGTGTACATGAGCATGTGTGCAGGGCCCACATGTTGGATCTCCTGGAGCTGAAGTTGCTGGCTGTTGTGAGCCATCTGATATGGGTGCTGGCAACTGGACTTGGAAGATCAGCAAGCGCTCTTAACTTTATTTATTGACAATTTCACACACACACACACACACACACACACACACACACACACACACACAATGCTTTTCCATCTATTTACCCCTAGTCGCCTCTCACACACTGCCCTCTCTGAATCACCTTCCTCCCTGCCGTCCTCTTCTTCTCCCATGTCCATTTCTTCTCCACCCTCTGAGTTTTGTCAGGGTGTCTTGCGTGAGCTTGGGCAGGGATTGCTGGCTGGAACTCAGGCTGGTTTTTATAAGGGCGAGGAAAACATAAACTGGGCGGCTGAGAAGCCACAGTAAGACGTGAGCAGAAAACATTTAGGTTAATCAAAATGACCACGGATTCAGCAGACGATAGAAAAGAGGTGCTTGGGATGAGATGAGAAGAGAAGAACTCAGAGAGTGGACTTCACTGTTCCACTAGGAGTGGGGACTCTGATATGCGTTGGGTCTGGTCGGTACTGAAACAGTGGGTGTGTGCTGGGAGTCCGGGTTTCAGACAGGAGATGTGAACAGGATGCGGGAGAGCAAGAGAGTGAGAACGTGTGATCTCTAGTGAGAGTGGAGGGCGAGGAGGAAAGGGGAGGGATAGAGGGAAGAAGGAGAAGAGGAGGCAGAGAGAGCAAGAGTGGGAGCCCCGGGAATCTGCTGATCCATGAAATGCGAGAGTCCAGATCTTTAGGAAATAGTCTAAGAGGTCAAGTGTATTTGTTGCCAAATTTCACATTAGCTCAAGCACCAGCCTTTAGTCGTGGTAAAGTAACTGCCGTGGTCTCAGGGCTTTCTGCAAGAGAATAGTGCCTTTTTGGCTAATATTGTTAGGATACCTTTCCAGTTTCCAACAACTTTTCATGAGGGAGAAACAAGGCGGTATTGAGAGAAAAGGGCTCTGAAGCCAAAGAGGCTTCCAGATGTGAATTCTTCAACTGAGCATTTTAGTGGAACCGGTTTGGGATGGCGGTGGAGTATAAAAACCAAACCCACTAATGGCCAAACTGTAATTCTTCCTTTGTTGGCCCTCCACTGTGTTCAACAATAAACTGCCTGTCCATCCCGTTGCTCTGATCGGATGATATAAAAACCCTGCATCTTCAACCACACGCCGACTCTTGGGGTGAACCCCTTATCATAAGCCCAGTAGAACAGTGCTGAAGGACAGCTCAACTGCCCAGTGCTAGTTCAATTCTTGAGAATGACCTGATATTTAGTAAGTACCTACTGTGTGCACTCATTTGGTTCCCACAGCAGCTTCTGTGAGGTAGATGCTGAGTGTCCCTCTTAAAGATGGAGCATCTGGGTCAGATGGAAGAAGACTTATGTAAGGTCCCAGAGGTAAGGAGAAGTTCCGGGATTCGAGGCTAGGACTAAGATGCTTGTTCAGGCGGGAGAACTGGACAGACAGAAAACACTCGTGCTGTGAGACACCAGCCACAGCCAATCCCCATGCTTCCCATCATGGGACATGTTTTTTTTGCCCCCTTGCAATAAAAGTGTATGCACTAGGCTTTGTCTTGAATCTTTATAACCCAGGTCTGGTCTCTCACCATTCTCTGCTTAGTCATTTTTAGCGACTTTGCTATTGTATAGTGATTTGACTTTTTCTTTCAAGTGGAAGGAGGCTGGAGAGTGCTCCCATCTGTTTAAAGTGAGGGTGGGAGGAATTTCAGAGACTTGCCTCCTCCTATTCCTTTCCCTTCTTCCCCTACCATCCCATCCAGGACCCTGCCTTGGCTGCTTTAGTTGAGATGGCCACATCAGAGCAGGTTTTCTCAGGCTGACCACATTGGGAGGATAGGGGAGAGGTCCCAGGAAGCAGAGATATTTAAAAAGAAAGGAACATTTGCACTCCAAACCACTTACAGCCTTTTAGTGGACTCTCGAGGGTAAGGGATGGGCGAGCTTGGTGCACAGGAGGCATTTGGAGGAGAGAAATGGAATCAACAAGAATTGTACTTAAGGGTGGCCCAGGGAGGGGGTATTTGGGACACATTACTTGGTGCACATAACTCAAGGTGACCAGCTCTTCTGCATCTTTGTCAGTCTGGGTCTTTATGTTAATTACTTACTCATCTAAAGGTATTTATTTGACTACCATCTACCAGCCACTATTTTGGGTACCAGTCATAGCAGAGAGAAAGAGACTCATGATTCCTGTGCTTTTAGACAGACAAGGTACTTATACCTCACGATCTAGGATATAAAATAAGATAATGTGGTGTTGATAGAAGGGAGTATTGTATCCTAGCTTAACTGTCATCTTGACACAGCCTGGAGTTGCCTGAGAAGGGAGTCTTAATTGAGCAGATACCAAGATCAGATTGGCCTGTATGCATATCTATGGGGGATTGTGTTTTATTAATTTATGTGGGATGATATAGCACACTGTGGGTGGCACCATTCTCTTGGCTATATAATAAAACTAGCTGAGTGTGGGAGCAAGTCAGCAAGCAGGACCTTCCATGGCTCCTGTTGTACTTTCTTGTCTGGTTATGATTTCCCTGGTAACATTGCACAGAATAGCAAACATCCTACTATTGGTTGCCTGTGCTGGCTTTTCTCAGTTACAGAGTGTGATGTGGATGTATAAGATGAAACAAACCTTTTTCCTAAGTTGCTCTCGGTCAGAGTGGCTTATCACAGCAACAGAGAGTAAGCTGAGGGATTTCTGTCTCAGTAACAAATACCCAAGATAATCAACTTATAAACTAATTTTATTATATAACCAAGGATACCTTGCCAAGGGAATGGATCTATTGGCTCTTAGGAATGTGTGGTGGAGCAAACCCACTCATCTTGGGGCATGGATGTAAAAGAGAGGAAGAAGAAGAGGAAGAGGAGGAGGAACAAACTGGACATCACAATCCTCTTTGACAGTCCTACAAGACCTCACCTTTTATAGGTTTTGCCATCTCTCTATAATGTCATACTGAGGACCAAACCACAGTGCATGGGCCTTTGAACCTTGAGAGCTTGTTTGGAGGTTCTAGCAGGAAGCACACCATTCACATACCCTTGACTGAAGACCAGTTTTCTTCTATTAGGGCTGTGGAGAGCTCTTGGTGCCATTTCAAGGATATTGGCAAGAATTTGACATTGGGCTAGGACAAGAAAGGAGGCTCAAGATCTTGATCATCTTGATAAGTCCCTGTATACCATGGGAGCTTTGTTCATGCCTTATTTGTTCCTTGACTACTGTGTCTTTGATTTAGAACTGACCCTACACTTTGCATGTACCTAGAGTGGTATAAAAGCAGACTGAAAAAAAGTAAACCTGCCTTAGCACTTGCTGGGCTCATACTATGATATTGTCTAATTGTTTTTTCTTTCTTTAATCTTCATGCTCTCCTTTGAGACCCGGTTGACTGACTGAGCTGGCTTGGTCATTGGGGAAAGTTGTTCTCTTTGACCAAGCACTCTGCTTTGGGAGGGATGTGTATGGAGCAGTAAGGGAGGAAGGGGACACCCACCTAGCCAGCCAGATCAACTGAATCAACCCTGGTGATCAATGGGGTGACAGATGTCTCAACCAGATCACTCGCATATCCTGCATGGGCCATTGGGAGACAATTGTACAGACTATAACCAGTGCTTTATCTATGGTGGTTAGCTTAACCCCACAGTTACTCCCCATCTGTCTCTGCTCTAGAATATCACCATTAATGTTTTACAACAAAGGCCTGCAAACTATGGTCTAGTGTCTGCTGTTGTAAAAAAGGTTTGTCTCACAAAAAAAGTGTTTTTATAGTGTTCTATTATTCTTTGAGACTTACATATTCTCCCAACTCCCCCCAGATCCTTTCCTACCTCTTTTCCCACCCAACTCCATATTCTTTCTCTTCCTCCTCTTCTTCCTCTTTCTTCTCCTTCCCATTTAAAAACAAATGATGGAGTCCAGATTGTGTTACTATTCGTAGGCAGGAGGCCTGCCCTAGAGTATGGTCAATGAATGAGGTGTCACCTTATTGGAGGAAATGGAAGGTCCTTCATCAATCTAATACCAACATCTCATAGGCAATGGGCAGGACTTCATACCTAGTGCTCTCCTCCAGGCTAGGATTTTGTCTGGCTTCAGCTTTGTAAGTTTTGTGCATAGTGTCTGAATCTTTGAGTTCATATGCTTATCTTCTCTGTTTTATCCAGAAAACACTGATTTCCTTAAAGTTGTCTACCATCTCTGGCTCTTATAATCTTTCTGTCTCCTTCCACATATTTTACTAATCTTTGAGAATTTCATTCAATGTATTTTGATCATATTCAGTCTAACTTGTCCCTACAACTCTTCCCAGTCCTTCCCCTACCTCCCTTTGTATCTTCTTTAAAGAACCCACTGACTTCAATTTGCCCATGTAATCATGGTATGGTGCTATCTGCCACTGGAATGTGGTTGACCTACTGGGGACCACACTCTTGGAGAGATCTGACTCTCTCTCCTAGAAGCTCCCTACAGTGGGTTGGCCTAATGCTACTTATATTCTAATGCTACTTAGGTCCCCCCAAAATGTTTACCCAAAGACAAGAGAGTCCAAAGTAAGACACTGAGGAACCCTGCCCCCAGCTAATTCTGATTGGTAAATAAAGATGCCAACAGACAATAATTGGGGAGAAGAGACATAGGTGGGGTTTAGGTTCCTGGGTTAGAGAACATGAGGAAGAGATAGGAGAGGGAGAAGCTGCCATGGTAGAGGGAGAATGTGCAGGAGGGAGAGGAGAGCCTCAATGGGATTAGCTGAGCCATAAAATCATGGCCATGTAGGCTGGCCAATTGGAGTGAAGAGCAGTCCAGACAGAACATAGAAATTAGTAAGTAGTTCACTCGGAGTTATCCTTAGGAAAGTGGGTTCTAACAGCATGGAGGGTAGAAAGCCGCCCAGCTATTGTGCTGCTTAAGATGTATTTAAAAATACAAGGCTGTGTGTCTTTCCTCTGGGACATAAACGGTCAGAGGTAGGAAGAAACCCGATGCCGGGATTTTTAAAATATGCTTTTACTAAACCTGCTGATTGTTTATAACATCTTAGGGTGAGGGACCATGACTCCCTTTCCCTCCATGTAGGACGGTGACTGGCTTGATCTTGTGCAGGTAACCACATGAGTGCAGAGGTCCTGCCATGTCCAGAAGGCACTGTTGCAGACCAGGCTTTCCTGACCTCTGGCTCTTCAATGTTTTTGCCTTCTCTTCTGTGATGGTCTGGGAGCCTTGGAAGGGTCGTATAGATCTCCCATCTGTGGTCCAGCACTCCATATAGATTTAATTCTTTGCATTTTTAATTGTGAGTTTCTGCATTAACTGCTACCCATTGCACAAAGCAGCTTCTCTGATGAGGTCTGAGATCTGCACTACTCTATGGGTAGAGAGATACTAATTTAGAGGATATCTTGATACTATGTTAATTTAGGAGAATAATAGTGGGTTATCCTTGAGACCTGTGAACTCCTCAACCATAGGTTGCTGGCCAGATTTATAGTATCACACATATGCCTTCTTATGGAGTGAGCCTTAAATGCAATTAAATACAATTCATTGCCTCCATAACATTCATAACAGTATCACATAGCTGACTGTTGATATTTTTCCCCAGAATCCTCCATGGTATCTTCTGGTACTCTGAAAGCTGGCTCTCATGAAGGATGTCTTGGTCAGCACCAACTTGATCTCTCCATGTATTATAACTAGAACATACGGTTCCTTCAGCAACAGGGTCTTACCATCAAGCTCTGGTGGGCAGCCAGTGACAGCCAGCAAGACCACCAAGGGAAGGAGATAAGCGGACAGATGAGTGTGGCTGCTTGATGTCAGGTTTTCCCAGTCCTGGTGTGGTCTGGATTTTATTCCAAGAACATCAGAATATCATTAAAGTATTTTAGACTATATTGGGAGATGAGTTAATTAATGTTCTCTTGTGCTAATTAGTTGCATTCATCAGCTGTCAGATCTGGAGAGTGATTAAACCTGACATTAGGAAACTTTTATTGAAAGGAAGATTTATTTCACGGGCTCTGAGGAGAGATAGACTATCAGATCCCAGGACAGCAGACAGATTGCTTAACCAGTGGTTAAGCAGACAGAGTTAGGGACCTCACCAGAGACTTTCGTCACCTGTCATCTGGCTCCCAGTGATTAGCCTGAGACTATAGATCAAACTCCAACCTTTTGGGAAAGTTTGCCTTAACTTGGCTATTGTCTGGAGTCTGCTCTTGAGCAAGTGGCCAGCCCAAGCAAGTAAGGAGTTGCCTCTTCTTTGTGTTGTTTTCAAATACTGCAAATACCTTGAGCTATGTTAGGAGCTAGGGATGCATACGATAACAAAATAAACATAATAAATTCAGATATATTTTGGGGGCAAGTGAACCTCTTTCTAAAAAAAAATAGTGAACAAATTTATTTCAAAATGAACACGTCATTTCAAAATGCTTCTCAAAGTCTGAGCTTTTATCTGGTCATAGCTGAAGGTTCAGAGTCTAAACCATGCCTGGCATACAGCAGATATTTGGGGAGGTTTAGGTGACTGACAGCCTGTCATAGCTTCAGGTGTCAACTTGATACACTTGGGAGGAGGGATCCTCCGTTGAGAAATCACCTCAGTGAGATTGAGGGCACATCTTGGGACATTTTTCTTGTCTTAGTTTGAATAAGAATGGTCACCTTAGGCTCATATATTTGAATGCTTAGGCACCAGGCAGTGGCACTATTGGAAAGGATTAGAAGGATTAGGAGGTGTGGCCTAGTTGGAGAAAATGTATCATTGGGGGTGGATTTTAAGATTTTAAAAGCCCATGCCAAGTTCACTCAGCAAGTTTCCTCTCTCTCTCTCTCTCTCTCTCTTCTCTCTCTCTCTGCCTGTGTAGTAACAGGATGTAGCGTTCAGCTACTGCTTCAGCACCACGTGTGCCACCATGTTCCTTGCCATGATGATAATAGATTAAACCTCTGAAACTGTAAGCAAGTCTCAGTTAAATGATTTTGTTTTTTAAATAAGAGTTTCTATGGCCATAGTGTCTCTTCATAGTAATAGAACATGACTAAGACTCTAGTTGACCTATGAGGGGCCAGCCCACTGTGGCGGGTACCATTCCTGGGCAGTGAGGCCAGGGCTATATAAGAAAGGTAGCTGAACACACTCAGGAAAACAAGCCAGTAAGCAGAATCCTTCAGGGTTCCTGTCTCTAGTTCCTATCTTGAGTCCCTGGCATTGACTTCCCTGGAAAATGGGTTGTAATCTCTAAGTTAAGACAAAACTGTTTCTTCCAAAGTTGCTTTTAGTATGTGTTTTAACACAGCGACAGAAAAGCAATTCAGAGTGTAACCAGTGATGGATGACAAAAACAGAGTGTGACCCGTGATGGATGACAGTAACAGAGTGTGACCCATGATGACAGTAACAGTGTGTGACCTGTGTGACAGTAACAGAGTGTGACCTGTGATGACAGTAACAGAGTGTGGTCTGTGATGGATGACAGTCACAGAGTGTGATCTGTGATGACAGTAACAGAGTGTGACCTGTGATGACAGTAACAGAGTGTGACCCGTGATGGATGACAGTAACAGAGTGTGACCTGTGATGACAGTAACAGAGTGTGACCTGTGATGGATGACCGTAACAGAGTGTGACCTGTGATGACAGTAACAGAGTGTGACCTGTGATGGATGACAGTAACAGAGTGTGACCTGTGATGACAGTAACAGAGTGTGACCCATTATGGATCATAGTAAGATAGAGAGAGAGAGAGAGAAGAGAGAGAGAGAGAGAGAGAGAGAGGTAAGCTGGGGTTAAGTTCCATAATCCCAAGTCGCTACAGGAGTGGTAATGAGCCATAGAAGTCAGGTCAGGGGCTCTGAGGTAGCTTCAGACTCAGGTCAATCTCACCTGTACCAACTATGAAATGCCTCAGTTGCCTTATAAATAGCTAAATCGTCATATTACCTTAAAAATGGGACTTTTACAATTGACTCCAGTGTTTCAAAGTTAAAGTGGGGCATTTCCCTCCTTGCCTCCCCAGCTTGTTTCTGAAATACATCAAGGTAAAGTTACACAAAGCTGGGATCTGAAGAAGTTCCAGGAACCCTTTTGTGTATGTGTGTGTGCATGTATGTGCATGCATGTGTGCGTGCATGTGTGTGTGTGCATGTGTATGTAGTGTTGTTCAGGTTGTATGTGATGTTTGTCGTATGTGATTGTGTGAATGTGTGCACACGTACGTGCATGTGAATACACTTGCATGTACATGTATGTTACAATGCACATGCAGTTGTTAGAGGTCCACTTTTAGGAGTTGGCCTTCTGCTTTGTTGAGCAGAGACTCCATTGTTTCTGCAGAGCTGTGTGCTCCATCCAGGCCAGCTGACACATGAATATCTAGGTAATTCTCCTGTCTCTGCCTGACATCCCTCTGTAGGATATGTTCCACCATGTTCATGTTTTACATATGAACTACAGGGATGGAATTCAGGTGATCATGCTTGCACACTTGCGGATCAGCCTCTCTCTCACCTCTGCTGTTTGCAGCTTAAAAAAAAAAATGTCTCCCTCACTCTCCCCAGCCTCATGAGTTTGTCATTTACTGTCTTCTCCCTTAGGTCGTTTTCTGACTTGGCTCTGTTGATTTTAGGGCAGGGTCATTCTGTAGTTGCGGGTATTCTGTGTTTTAGAAAACTCAGGGCAGCAGCCCTACTCCATCGCTTGCCAGGAGCATCCCACTCTCAAACATGTCTGATGTCCCCTGAGAGGCACAGTCACCCCAGTGTTTTGTACTTCCAAAGCATCCCAGGTACCCCTGATCTGTGAACTAGACATGGATTGACTCTTCTCTAAGCCTAATTAGATAGCCACTCCCTGCTTTTGAACGCTCCCTCCTTTTTGTGTGTCCTGGTTACAATGTAAAATAATGTTACAGTCCATCTGTGAACCAAGTTGGGCTTGGTAAGCAGAAGATGGCTTCCAGCAGGAATCTCCCAGAGGTAAATTGTTCTCCAGGGGTCAGGAGACCACACACAATGAAACTTCTCTTCTTACATGCAGCAAACTGGAAACCAGCTGGATAATGAATAGGAAAGGCTTATCCAAAGCAATCATTTTTGGGAGGAAAAAATTCCTGAACCTCACCTAGAGGAGGAGGGAGGGCTACTTGAGGAAACAGCGAAGTGAGTAACTCTCAAGCTGAAGTCAGTAACTCTCAAATGTGCTGTTGCAATCCTCGCAGAGGCTGTGATGGGCTGAGACTTGGAATTAGCTCTTTTAATTGCTGCGGAGAGTTCCACCAGGAGCGGCACATTAGCCGGAGAAGGCTCCACAGCCAATCTCTGTAGAAGCAGGAAGGGGTTGTCAAGACATCCTAAATGTATTCAATTATACACGATAAAGTGAGCTTTCTATCGAGACCCAGCAGGGTGCTCTTCAGGCGCTCCTAGGGAATTTTGTGCATTAAGGATTTAAAGTTTCTTGCATCCTCCTTTTTTTTTTTTTTTTTTTTTTCTTTTGGCCAATGCAAGTATAGCATGCTCTCACTTACAGGAAGAGTCTCTGTTGTTCATTTGAGTATTATCAAGAGTGTTTTTTCCCCCAAGTCAGCACTATGGTCAGCAGAACCATATTTGACCTTTTCTCTGTTTTCTTTCTATTTCTATAAGTGGCCTCCTCCTCTCCAGTCCACATACTGTCTTCTGTCCACCCATCTGATTGTTCTTATTTCTGTGAAGTGAGTGTAATGAGGATCAATACATACATTTTCTATCTTCTCATTTTACTCTAAGTGCTGTCTTCTTTTCTTTCTTTCCTTCCTGTCTTCCTTCCTTCTTCCTTCTCCTCTCCCTCCTCTCCCTCCTCCCCTCCTCTTTTTCCTCCTCCTCTTCCCTCCTCCTTTTCTTCCCTTCTCCTTTGCCTCTTCCCCTCCCCTTCCTCCTCTTCCTCCTCTCTCCCCTCCTTTTCTTCTTCCCCCTCCTCCTCTTCCTCCTTTTCCTCCTATTCCCCTCCTCCTCTTCTTCATCCTCCCCTGCTCCTTCTGCCCTCCCCCTCCCTTCTTCCTCTTCCTCCTCCTCCTCTTCCTCCTCCTCCTCCCCTGAGATACAGTCTGTTTATATATCCCAAGTTGGCCTGGAATTCAATATGTGTCCCAGGCTGGCCTTGAACTCCCCGTCTCAGCCTCAGCTCTAGGGTGCTGCAAGGAGCAGGTTCATACTACCCATCTCTCACTGCACTTGGTTTGTTTTTCTTATAAAACTCAAAACAAGTCACCACAGCTCCAGGAAGGACATGGAGTCACCAGCTGTAAGTGTGTCCCACTCCAGGCACTGCTGACTGACTGACTACATCTCCAGGCAGCGTAAGTTAGGGAAAGCAGGAGTTTAGGCAAAGGAGCATGGATTTCAACCGTTAGGCTCAGAGTGCAATGTTATGAGCCCCTGGAGTTTTCCTGCAGCAGGCTGTGTGAGACACTCGTCCCTCTGGCTTCTCACAGGAGTTCCCCGGGGAAACTTTTCTAAGCAATGGATGTACTTTGTGTCTCTGCTCAACTCTTGGCATCTCTGGTTATTAAGAGCCTCCCTAGAGTCACCGATGGAATCCACCTGCATCTAATCCCAAAAGGCTTTGGGGGGGGGCTGGTAAAGGAACCCGAGGACTCTGAGATCCCCAGGGTTTCAACAACCGATTTAGGTTAAGTCTTGTAACTCACAGGAGGGATAATGGTACCCAGTGCCGGCTGCCCGCAGTGGCAGGGCCTGCAAGTAGATGAGCTGCGACTCTTGGTCTCCCATTACTTACTTGGGAGACTTGAACAAGTCATGTGTTTGTTGTATGCATTTTTAATCCTAATCTGGGGTTTCTACTCTGCCTTTGGTCCTTTAGTTCCCAGATAAAACACACACACAACTTTTATATTTACAATAAGCCTTAATCGGCATAAGAGCTGGGCCGATATCTACCATTTAATGCTATTAAAATCTATTTCCTATTGATAACCCCGAGTTATTACTGACTATGTTTCATCTGGATTGCTCTTAACTCCAATTGGCCAGCACTCAGGGTCATGTTGTCTTGACTCCTAACCCATGGCGACTTTCTCTTCTCTCCTCACTTCTTCCTCTCCCTTGTGGTTCTCCTCCCAACCCCTAACCCCAAGAACCCTAAACCCATCTATGTCTCTTCTGTCCAGCTATCGGTTGTCGACATCTTTATTTACCAATCAAAAATAATTTGGGGCAGGGTCACATAGCATTTCTTAGATCTATGTGCAGACTCTCTTGTCTCTGGGGCAACCAGGTCTTGGGGGCCCACACTTAGCATCACAATACACAGCAACAGAGCAAACCTCAACACCTGTTCTCTAAGAACCTTGGTCTTCTTGCCTATGAAAGGGGAATGGGAAGTGTGGTGGATTGAATATACTTGGCCCAGGGAGTGGCACTATTAGGAGGTGTGGCCTTGTTGAGTGGTGTGCCTGTTGGAGTGGGTGTGGCCTTGTTGGAGTGGGTGTGGCCCTGTTGAAGGAAATGTGTCATTGTGGGTATGGGCTTTAAGACCCTCCTCCTAGCTCCTTGGAAGCCAGTTTTCTCCTGTTTGCCTTCGGAACAAGATGTAGAACTCTCAGCTCTTTCTACATCATGCCTGCCTGGATGCTGCTGTGCTCCTGCCTTGATGATAAAGGACTGAACCTCTGAACCTGTAAGTCAGCCCCAATTAAATGTTGTCCTTATAAGAGTTGCCTTGGTCATCGTGTCTGTTCACAGCAGTAAAACCCTAAGACAGGAGTGGCAGCTATGATGGGGCTGCTGTGAGGGTTAAAGGAGACATTGTGTATGGAGTGCTTAGGGGTGTACCTGGTGCTTGAAAAGTGCTAGGTGTTAAGTACTAAGAGCTCCGAAGGACAAAGTCATACTAATCAGAAGGACCCAAATCAGCATGAGATCAGGGCAAATCATCGGGGTGCTCTAGGCCTCATTAGTCGTGGGACAAAACTAAATGCTTTGGAGGGATAAGGGGTGGGGGGCACTGCTTGCTTACAGGAATGAGCATCCTTCCTAATTCCCAATGCAGGAGACTCAGTTTAAACTGCAAGAATATCATTTTCTGGATACTTACTGACCCTTTGATAATAGGAGCCTTTAAAACAACATGCCTTTAAGACCCTTTCCCACCTGGGGTCTTTCTTGATGTTTTCTTGTTCTAGAAGAGATTCCTTCTGAGGTTTACATGACCATCTCTCTTGACATTCAGACTTCAGCCCATTCTTTCAACAAGCCTGCTCTTGACATATGAGCTAATATAGACTCCAGGTTCCTGTCTGCTTTTTTATATTCTGTGCACTTTTTTATATCATGTAAATGGAATATATGAGTCGAATAAACCCTTTCCTCCCCAAGTTGCTTGTGGTCGTGGTGTTTTATCATAGCAACAGAAACCCTAATTAAGACATGCCCCGAGACTCAGGGATTGAGGGCTTGGTCTACAATATGGCTGTGTTGGGGGGTGGAACTTTAGAGGTGATGATGGATCATGGGGTATCTAACGTTATTAATAGGTTAATCCATCATGAGTTCCTGGTTCAGTGGGCAGTTCTGAGGAGGATCTACAGAGGAAGGATGTCATTAGAGGTGTTCCCCATAGAGTATATTATCTCCCTGGCCCTTTCCTCTTGTTTCCTGTTCTCTGTCTCCACGTGTCGTTTCTACCGCATTCCTCTGCCTTCTGGTGACCTTGAGTTGAACTTTGCTCTGCCTACTATGTGTTCCCCGCTATGATATTCTGCCTCATCACAGGTCCAGAAACAACCCAGGGGGACCTCGAACTGAACCGTCTGAAACCTTGAGCCAACCATGAATCTTTCCTCCTTAGTGTTTTGTCACAGTGATAGAAAGCTGACCGGCACTGAGCACGCCTAGAGAGGTGACATCTATGCTTAGCATTGGAAGACTGAAGACATCAGAGTAATCTCAATAGCAAGTAGATTGTGTTACACTTAGCTTTGTGATGGTCCTCTGGGATGGCTTCAGGGTGCTTGGGTCACTGGCTGAAAGAGAGAGTTCAGGCCATCGTGGTTGTTGCATGCATCAGCTCAGGCAATTGAGATTGAAGTCTTCCACCACAAAAGGCCTGTTATAATAGAGGAATATATATATAATATATATACATTTATATAATATTATAATAGATATTATATCATGTTATAATAGAGGAATATTAATAGTATATGTACAATATAACACAATGAATGTCATATGTTTAAACATATATTAAATATTATATAAATATATAAGATTAATATTATATAAATATATAATATTAATATTATATAAAGTATTATATTAATTTATAATATTATATAATATAAAAATTATACAATACATTAAACATTCATATTAAATATCATATTAAATATAAATACATTCTAATATACAATATATTATATATTATATAATGTAATAATATATCATATGTTTATAAAACATGCATAATATACAATTATATAATATTAAATTAATATACAGCATATAACATAATATAATATATTATAATTTATATTAGCTCATTCAGCAATATTTACCTATTTGCTTATCATAAAGCCACCATATATATATATATATATGCTTATAAGTTAATTATGTCCCTGAAAATTCATATGTTGACGTCTTAACTCCAAATGCCTATGTTTGGAGGCAGACCCTTTGAAGAGTCAATGAAGCTAAAATAACATCATTGAGGCAGACAATGACATCACTGAGGCAGACTATGACATCATTGAGGCAGACTGTAATCTATTATGACTAATGTCTCCATAAGGACACAAATACACAAGGGAAGATCACCTGAGAACAGAGCCATCAAGAGCCATCAAGAGTTAAAGGATGCGTCTGAGAAACCATCCCTCAGGCTTCCTCCAGAGCCATGAAAAAGTGGATTTCTGTTGTCTAAGTCACACAGCCTGCTGCTTTGCTAAGGATGCTCTGGTAAGTGAGCACACTAATCCTATTCCGGTCTTGGAGAGCATGGGGTAGCTAAGACCTAATCTACACCATGAGAGGGACATAACTTGATACTTCTCTAAATTTAGCTGGAATCACTTTCATAGTATCAGCTGGATAGCCCTCTGTCTTCTTAGGTTCACCCACACTTCCAGATTCCTTCAAGGGATGGCAGACCCTGGATGTATGTCACATATAGTTGATGGTTGTGGACTGTAGTCTTCGTGTCAAGCTCCTGTGCTTGGGTTCTGTCCTGGCTGGTGGGGCTGTTGTGCCTTTTGTAGCTGTTTTAGAACACCTCATTGCTGTTAGCTTGGACTCTGCAATCCCAGTGTCTGTGGGAAAGACACAGTTTCTTGGCCCTGCTAACAGATGAGGTTCTATGCTCTGCTCTCTGAGGTCAGAGTTTACATTGAGTGTTAATCTAAGTCTCAGAAACCTTTGCAGAGATAAGACTTTTAAATTATAGTCGAGTTAGTAGTACAGACACCCCCTCACCATGGGGAAATCTGGTGGAACCTAGTACCAGCATCAATGTCACCAATACGTGTCCCATATCCAGAGAGGTCTGTTCCATTTGTGCTTCTATTTGTCTTTCTTGCAGAATTTTCAGTCCACAACAGTCTTTTGCCCTTTATCTTTCCTTTAGCATATCAGGTCTTCTCCTGAGATAAATCCTCTGGTGTTTACTTGTCTAGATGCATGAATATCTCACCTTTCCTGTTTACAACGACTTTCTTTTCAAATGAATTCAAACATAGAGAAGAACATCTGTTTCTCCCTTCCTCGGAGTCCTAGTCTCTCTCATTTCATGCCAGTGGTTCAATAACTTCCCTCTTGCTGTATGTGGATGGGTGGGTGGGGTTTCCGCTGCTAAGATCATGTTCCCCAATTGGTTCTTGATCTGTCAATAAAGAAGCCAAGGGCCAATTGTGGGGCGGAAGGGATAGGTGGGATTTCTGAGTCCCTGGAGGCAAGAGACAGATGTAATGGGAAAGGAGAAAAGTTGACCAGCTATGTAAGAACTTGAAACAAAGTAGCCACACAGGCTGCTCTACAGGCAGGTGGTCAGGGGTGTTTAGCAGAGATTAGACGTAACTGGGCAACTGAATTTTAGGGCAGGTGGAAAGGGGAAGAGATAAGAATGTTGACAAGGGCACACTTTTCCAGGCAGGAGATTGTAGTGTCCAGCAATTGTACTAAAAGGCAAGTTGAGATTGAACAACTATGTGTGTGTTTGTGTGTGTGTTATCTGTGGATTCAAGGGAAGCTGGGTGGGGGCTGGTAGCGTGGCCCGTTCCTGGAACTTAGGCGGAGTAGCAAAAGCTACATTCAACAGCCCTATCCTGTGTCTGTGAGACCCTGTCATGATCAGTGAGTCGATGCTGCTTTACCACATCTAAGTTCTTTGGTGTACATTTCTCCTAAGTGAGAGCCCATGGGCTGGAGAGCTGGCTCAGCAGGCAAAGAATACTGACTGCTCTTGCAGAGGACCTGAGTTCAATTTCCAGCACCCACATAGTAGTAGCTCACACCATCTGTAAGTCCAGTTCCGGGGATCTGATGCCATCCTCTGACTTTATGGGCACATGGTATGCAGACATACAAAGAGGCCAAACACCCATACACATAAGATAAAATAAACGAATATATACAAACATCAAAACTGCTTTTGTCATGTATATTTCCTATCCTTTAAGTGCCAAATTATTTATGTCTTGAGTTTGAAGTTCCTTGTAAGCAGCATGTAGCTGACTCTTGCTTTGTTATCCACTTTTCAATGTATTCACCTACTTTAATTAATATGTTTGCAAAAGCTATACTTAAGGTAGCTATTGCTATGCTAGGACTTAAGTCTGGCGCTTTTTGTTTTGCTTGTTTTCTGTATTTCTCTTTTGGTTGCTTTCTGGTTGGGTGCTTGGATACCTTTTAAGATTCCATATTGATTTTACTTCCTGCGTTTTAAAAATCTGTTCTGTCTAGGTATTCCACAGTCGTTCTGAGTGTTTACTATATACAAACACTTGTTGGTTTCTGACAGATGGGGTCATGTTCTGTTAAACCCATAGTTGGCTGGAAATGTCACAAGGTAAAAATACATTTACTCTCTAGTGAGCGTAGAGTGTAAACTTGAAAAGTTAGCGGGTTATGATGGTGCATGTCTAGAATCTAGCTGCCCTGGAGGCTAAGGAGGCTCAGGGTGAAGATCTTGGGGGCTAGCCTGGTCAACAAAGCAGAGCTCTACCAAAGGATCTCTCATATTTCAATGATCTTTTTTGTTATTTTTGTCTGGTTTTGATGTCAGTGGTATTTTAGCTTTAAAATATCTGGGATATGTTTCCTCTTGTTCCATTCTTTGGAAGAGTCTGTATAAAACTGGGATTACGTTTTTTTTTTTTTGTTGTTGTTGTTGGTTGTTTGTTTTTTGTTTTTTTTTTCCTCAAAAATTTGTTAAGTTGCTGTAATTTCTCTCTTTAGTTTCTTCTTCTTTTTCTCCTTAGAGGAAATAATTTGTTTCTAATTTTCTTTGACCATTATTGAACTATCTATATTTTATGTTTCTTTTGGAGCCAATTTTGGCATAGTATATAACTTTTTATTTGTTAAAGTAGCTTTCTCGTTAGCCTAACATTGAGTGTTATTCTACTATTTTGAAAAATCTCTCCTGTAGGTTGTTTTTATCTATTTATGATGTTCTCCCTTTACGATAGATGGATTTTTCTAGATGGCTGTATACGGTATAAGTTCTTCTCATAGACTCAATCTGTGGCTTTATTTTTTTTTTTTAATGTTTCTCTTATAAGTTGTTTCTGTTTTTCCTATAATCATGTTTCCCATTACTTTGTGTCCTTTTGGTACTTCCTTCCTTCCTGGAAAAGAAGACTCATTTCAGTAGCTTTTAGTCTTTTAAAAAATACAGTATTTCTGATGTTATTTCTTGCACGTATACAATGTATTTTGATCATTATCAGCCATTGTTTTTTTTTTTAAACCAAGAGTTTAAGAAAATACATTTTGCTTAAAATACTGCATGAATTTTGTTCATAAAATTTAAGCTATAGACATTTTCTTCTCTTTTTTTTTTTTTTTTGTTTCTTTGTCTGAACTAAGAAGGTCTGTCAATGTGCTTTCTGCTCCCATGAACTAATTAAGCTGATGAGGCTCCTTATCGGTTTCGATTTTTAAAATTTTAAAATTCCATTATTTTATTCTTTTGGTTCATGAACTAAGAGATAAGGTTCTTTACATAGTCCCTTCTGTTCCCTCATGAACTTATGTTGCATTCTGATCGGAGCTGCCTCTATATTGTTATTGATTCTTTGAAAATTGTTAGAATATATTCCTGAGATATGGTCAGGTTTTAAAATAAATGTTATGTGTAATCAGAAGAATCTAATTGTTAAATATGGCCTCTGTTACTTGCGCCTTAAGATCAAGCTCTTTAGGTTTGTTTTCAAAGACTCAGTCATCTGAAGTGGAGAGCTGAAACCCTCACTGTTTATGGGTGCCTCATTTCTCCCTTGCTATCTCAGTTTTGTCCATAAATTTAATGTTATTTTATTGACGACTGTTATTGTAACAGTTAAAGATTTCGTGATCAACTCATGTATATTGTTAAATATTGTCTTCCCTTACAGTCTAGCAAGCACAGATAGCATCTTGGATTGGTTTGTTTTAAAGTCTATTTTTGAGATAATGAATTGGGCTCTGTTGTGACTGGGTACACATTGTCTCATCTTTCTCTGTATCTTAGCTTCTCAATCCCATTATTTAATTTTTTTAACAATAAGATTCATGGTTTTAATTTGGTGTAGTACAGGTGTTTTGTCAATATGTCGTTACCCGTGTGCATGTCTAAGAAGCAGAGGCATTGGATCCCTGACTGACTAAGTTAGCTACTTGTGGGTGCTGAACTGCATCTTGAAAGCAGGCCTTAACAATGAACCATATTTCAAACCCTGTTTAGCTTTGACGGTCGTGGCTTGAGGGGATGGTGCAGTCACTTTACAACACCACCAGGTTATTGTAAAGCAGGTTATAGCCAGTCACAACACCTATCTTTTTATTGGTTAAATAGATTTATTTTTATTTTATGTGTACGGGTGTTTCGCCTGTATTGTTCTGTGCATCTTGTGTGTGTAGTGCCTGTAGAGGCCAGAAGAGGGCGTCAGTCCTCTGGAACCAGAGTCACAGACTTTTGTGAGCTGTTACCGGGTATTGGGGATTGAAACTGGGTCCCCCTGAAGAGTAGTAAGTATTCTTAACCACTGAGCCACCTTCCTAGCCCCAACTTACATGTTTTATTGTCTATATATTTGGATTAATTTCTATTTCAAACTTTCTATTTGTTTCACATTTGCTGTGCCTATTAGATGAAAGCATTTTTTTTTCCATATTTTTTTCTCATTTGTTTCGCTTTTTCTAATGATGCTTACAGCAGACTAGAATGAGCAGCTCTGGGAGAAGCTAGCTCTGCGTAGGCTGGGGCATCTACACTCCTTTGACTTTGGCATTCTCTCCAGCTGGCTGCAGCAAGGCAGCAGGCTTGGGACCCACGTGTTGTCCTGGGTAGAGTGGCCCAGACCTACACCACTCAAGGACTGCACCCACACATTGGCTCTGAGAAGCTGCCTGGGAAGACCCTGCAGGTCACAAACTTTCCTATTCCATCAACCCAAGCTTGTGTCCTGGAGCTGGACTGTTCGTCTCTTAGAATTTGGATCTTTATTTGATGCCTTCTGCCCACACAGACTACATCTCAGTGACTTCCTGGAGAACCAGGATGTTTTGGATGAGGAGGTGAAGTACATCAAGAAATGTATACACACAGAGACCACACACACATGCACACACAGACACACAGACACACAGAGACAGAGACACATACACAGAGACACACAGACACACACATGCACACACAGACACAGACACCACAGACACAGACACAGACACATACACAGAGACACAGACACACACATGCACACACAGACACACACAGAGACACACACATGCACACACATACACACAACACAAGCAATTAAAGAAAAGGAGGCCATGAATCTGAAACAGAGCAAGACAGGGATATATGGGAAAGTACGGAGGGAGGAAACTGAAGGGGGATGTGATGTGGTTATGTTATAATCTCGAAAAGATAGTTAAAAATCACAAGGATCTAAGACCACCTGACCAACATCTGCAGGCTGACCAGGCTGCCACCACGGCAGACTGGTACATTGCTGGGATAGCTCTCTTCAGAGGCTCACCCTCAAGCATGACTAGGTACAGTGGGTTGTCTGATGCTGCTTATCTTACTCCGGGATGCCGTGTGAACCTTCTCCACAGTTTAACTGGTCAGGTTACTGTGATTGGGCAGTAGAGAGACAAAGAGAATGGAGGTTGCAGTGGGATGGGGCATGGGGATGGGGGTGAGGGATGCAGGGTTGGGGGTGGAGGATTGCAGGTAGAGGAAGAGGAAGGTCAAGAAGCTGCTGTGGACCAGGACTGCACGGCCAGGAGAAAGAGCAAGTCACAAGGGTCATATTGCTGGAGAATAAGTTAGAATTGCCCTAGATCTCCCCGATCTAGGCTTATGGCTTATCATTAAAATATCTGGATTGTGTCTTTTATGCAGGCTTGTTAGGACTGCAAAGTCTTACTACAGCTAGGTGATCCCTCCACACCCTGCCCGACACCTAGTGCTCTGTACCAGCCTGCCTCAGACCTTCTCCAGCCACTAGGCTGCTTTGTAACTACCCACCACCCACCTCCAAGCCCTGGGCCAAGTGAAAAATAAACAGGAAACAGAAGCCTTCTTAACAGTTTTTCTAGAATGTAATACATTGTTACAAACCACCTGCAGCCACAGAGTGCAGCAGTGCTCCTGAACCCAACCCAGAGATGTTCCTAGCGGGCTACCGACTCACAGCACCCCTGCCTCAGCCTCTCTATGCAAGAACCACAGAGTGTTCCACAGTCTTCCTTGAAAGCGGTTTTTACCATCCGATATTTTAAGTCTAGTTTTAAGCTCAGGAATAAAACATTATTTTATAGGTAGAACTTGTTCCAATTTACTGGTTTACTAATATCTTTGATAGTGCTCTTATATTTCAGACTTTGTTTGCGACATCATTTTTCTTCCCTTTTTTTTTTTTTTTCCCTTGAAATCTCTCCTTGGAGCTGTGTGAGAGAGGCCCGACGGTAGTAATGATCCCAGTGTCTGCCTTTTTGAAAATGCCTTATGTAGCTCATATTTCTGAAAGATGGTTTTTCGGAGCACACAATACCAGCGTGACAGGCCTTTTTCCTTCATATTTTATAAATACTATTTCACTTGGAGCAGACTTTCAGGGTTTCTGGCAAGATGGTACTGTCTGTTTATTGACCATTTCTTTATAAATGATTGCGCTTTCTTGCCTTTAATATACTTGTTTGGTTATTTGTAATTTTATTATTTGTATAACATTTTTGTAAACTTATTTATTTTGCATGGTTAACTGATCTCCCTAACTCAAGTGTGCTTGCTCTTTATTCATTCTCATTCATTCGCTCTTTTATTTTACATCCAGACTGCAGTTTCTTCTCCCTCCTCTCCTCCCAGTCCCCCCACCGGACCCCATCCACGCCTCTACCATTTCTCCTCAGAAAAGGGCAGGCCTCTCATGGAAATCAACCAGCCATGGCATATCAAGTTGCAGTAAGACTAGGCACCTCCTCCCGACTGAGGTGAGACTGAGGTAACCTAGTAGGAGAAAAGGATTCCAGAGACAGGCAAGAGAGTCAGAGGCAGCCCTGCCCCACCATTTCGGAGTCCAGTCCCACTAGGAGACGAAGCTACACAATTATTACCCAAGCACGCTTCCTCACGAGATCAAGTCATCCAAAAATGCGGTCATGGGCATGGGGAGGGGTTTGTGAAGCCCCACCCCCTAGCTGAGAAGTCCAGCTGCTGACCGCTCCTGAGGAGGGAGAGTCAGTTTTCTTCATGGGTGAGGCCCCTCAGAGGTGACCTATGCTCCGCCAGATGATTCTGCAGTCATAAACACAGAGGCAGCGCCAAGTGGACGTATTCGATTAAAAAGGTCGGGAGGGAGAAGTCGTGGGAGATGGGGGAATCATAGAGGAGAGAATGGGGGGTGGATTTGATCAAAACACATTATATGCATGCATACAATCATCAATGAAAACATTTTCAATAAACCACTTCTGAGGGCTGGAGAGATGGGTTCAGTAGTGGGTTTTGTTTGTTTGTTTGTTTTTGTTTTGCTCTTGCAGAGAGGTTCCTGGGTTCTATTCCCAGAACTCGAATTGAGTAGCTCACCTGTGCTATACTTCCAGGAGATCTGCTCTTCCTTCAGGCCTCTGTAGGCACCTATGTAGAAGGATGGAGGGAGGGAAGGAGGAAGAGGAGGGAGGGAAGTGGGAAGGGAGGAAGGGAGGAAGGGAGGGGAGAAGTACCGATTTCCATGCCCCTTATTCTCAGGGACAGTGCTACTATAGCCAAACACACTTACAGAGCTAGGAGACTTGAGGGAGAAAAACCTACCAGGAACCAATTACAATCACACTTACTTCAAAGCAGAAGTCACAGGCCTGTGCTGACTGCCTCCTTTCTCCCTGAGTGTGCTAGATCGCTTTCTGTCTCTGTAACAAAATGCCTGGGGCCATCAAGTTAAAGGAGGGACGGTTTGCCTTGGCTCACCGTTTAAAAGGCCACAGTGTGGTGGGGTTGGTCACTTGGTTCTGTTGTCTCTGGATGCATGATAATGGGGTGGGGTGCACCTGTCAGAGCATATCAGATGGGGATAGGAGGCTGTGGAGGGGTGGGGGGCCAGAGGGACGAGGGATGGAGAGAAAGGGGCACCGACATATTATTTCAACACATATTTCATTATATCATCCAACGAGGTTCCAAGTAGGATATCACCATCATCTGGGGATGAAGGGTACTCTGAGCCTTTGGGGGAACATTCTAGATCTAAGCTATAACACAGGGGATGAGTGTCTCCTAAATGAATGGTAGTTTCTCTATACCCCCTGTTTATATTGAGAATATCTTGGGCTACCTCTCCGGTAGGTCTCACGGGAGCTGACACTTCAGCTCTTGGCTTCCAGAGCCCCGTAAATCCTCTCAACACAGAGCAGCCATTGGGACTGGGGCTTGCCAAAATCTTCAGAGGTCCCCAAAGAGCCCTTAAATTTTCCATCGATAAACAGCGCCGGCGCCTTGCCCAGAAGCCTGTTAAACTTGCCTCTTCTCTTGGCCACCTGTTGCCTCATTGAGAAGGATGCGCTCCTGGTTTCCCATGGTCCCTTTGTCGATTTGCGATCTGAAACCTTTGGAGGTCAGGGGAAGTGGTGGTCAGTGGGGTTGGTTTTGATTTGAGTGATTTTTAAAAAGTCGCGTTGATGGTCTTCCTTTTATCAAGTGGCAAGCTAGGATTAGATGATACCTAGCTACTCTGTATTGGGTGAGTTTGAGGCAGCTTTTAAAAATGTTATTGTTGTTATAAATATTACCATTATTGGTGTGTGTGTGTTCATATATGTGTGTGCACGCACATGTGTGCAGGCACCAGAAGACAATCTCCAGAATAGTTCTTCAGGCGCTGTTCCACTTTTTGAGACGGAGTCTCTCTCTGGTCTGGAACTTAGCAAGTAGGCTAGGGATCTGTCTGCCTTTGCCTCCCCCAGCATCGAGGTTACAGACTGTTACCGTGTCTAGCTCTAAGTGTTCTGGGGATCCATTGCAGACCCTCACTCGTGCTTGCAAGGCAAATATCTTACTGACAGAGCCATCTCTGGATCGCTTAGCATTTTCTTTTAAAGAAAGGAATGTAAAATGTAACGGTACTCACGAGGGTGACCACACCCTTAGTTACAGTCCGTTCTGGGGAAAGTATCCAAATGCCCCTTACTTTTCTGTCTCTTGAGACCAGTGCATTAGAGGGCTGAATTACACCTGTAATATTATCAGAGAGAAAGACTCTTAGCATAACACCAGATACTTAGCAACACTCAAGATCATAAGCTATTTTTAATTATTATTTATGTTTTCGACTTAACCTTTACGTGGCGTAGCCAAACTACACCTCATGATCTAAATCCAGTCCTCACCTGTTTTTCTATGACCCTTGTGACCCAAGAATTGTTTTCACATTTTTAAGTAGCCGTGGATATGTATGAAATACAAATGTCAAATAACGCTCTAGTGGGATGCACGGTGCCTATTCTTTTGCGATTTGTCTGTGATTTGTAATTATGATGATGATGCACTAAAATGATTGATCAAGGAGCTATGAAAGGGACAAAATAACTTGCAAACTCTCAATTGTTTATCTGTTCCTTATAGAACTTGCCAAAATGCTCCCTAAACTTTGACATTGGTCGAATCCCACAAGTATGAATATTTGTGTGAGTTTTAGATCATGTCTGTCTTATTTTTTTTTAAAAGAGATTTACTTATTTATATTCTTTGAGTATGTATCTTGCATGCATGCATCTCTGTGCACATGCAGGGCCTTTGGAAGACAGAAGAGCATTTTACTTCCTGAAACTGGAGTTAGAGACGGTTGTGAGCCGCCATGTGGGTGCTGGGAATCAAACGCAGGTCCTCTGCAAGAGCAGCAGTGCTCTTAACCACGGAGCCACCTCTCCTTCCCCAGAATCACGTCTGTTGTGTTCGCCATTGCTTTTCTGGTTCTGGATATGGAATTGTGATAGTCCCTTGGTTCTGTCATGTGTCTCCTTGCAACCCAGGTGTATGGGACTCTCCAGTGTGCCCGAAATGATTGTATTACTTCTGTGTGAGATCGCATCCAAGATTTCCAGTCTTTGACCAGGCCATCCTCAGGTGGTTGGGGCCAGGGGTGGGATCTCTGAGGAATTCTTTGGGGCTCCTGTTCCTAGTATTTTACCAAGCTTGTCTGGTTATCTTAGAGTCCAGCAATCCATTGGAAGTCTGATGGTGAAGACATGGACATATTTGGAAAGTATACATCCTTAATTTTATACTTCATATATATGGAGTTTATATGTATGCTCACTGGTCACCATGAAGCAGGGACCTTCTCCTACCTCTATGCTGTAGGACTGTGTTAACCAGCTTCCTGTGTCTTTGAACCCTTGTCCTCCCTCCAGAGTCCTTTTTGTTCCAGAACGAGAATCCTTTGTACCTAGTCACACAGATATGGTCTCCCATCCAAGTACTAACCAGGCCTGACACTGTTTAGCTTCTGGGATGAGACAAGATTGGGTGTGTTTAGGGTGGGATAGCTATAGATACAAGAGCTATGTTGTTTCTTCATTTGTTTCTTTGTCTTCTTTCCTCTGTGTGTATGTGTGTATGTGTGTGAATGTATATGGGTGTGGGTGTGTATGTGTGTATATGTGTGTATGTGTATATATGTGTGTATGTTTGTGTATGTGTGTGTATGTATGTGTGTGTTTGTATGTATATGTGTGTGTGTGGGTGTGTATGTGTGTATGTTTGTGTATGTGTGTGTGTATGTGTATGTATATGTGTGTTTGTATGTATGTGTGTGGGTGTATATGTGTGTGTATGTATGTGTATATGTGTGTATGTGTGTGTATGGGTGTGTGTATGTATGTGTGTATATGTGTGTAGTATGTATATGTGTGTATGTATGTATGTGTGTGTATGTGTGTGTGCATTGTGTGTGTATGTGTGTTTGTATAAATTTGTATGCACAAGTGTGTATGTTTGTATAAATTTGTGTGCACAAGTGTGTGTGTGTGTGTGTGTGTGTGTGTGTGTGTGTATGCATCTGCAGGGTCCTGAGGAAGGCATCCAATACCCTGGAGCTAGAGTTACAGGTGGCTTCGAATTGTCTAACACTGGTGCTGGGAACCAACCCTTTGAGAGCAGTAGTTGCTGGTTACCTGTGAGACACCTCCCAACCTTAGAAGTTTTCTCTAGAGACCCACATGTCTGCTCTCAGTGGAAGCTTTTCCAGACTGGCAGTGTCTCCTCTTTTGCTTAATTCAAAGCCTTCTAAAAATGGTTCTCCCAGAACCAAAAACAACTCCTCACCTCCTTCCTCCTCAGATCCCCTATATGGAACCCAACTTTTATCCAGAGAGCAGCTGAGCAATGCCTGGTGGCTCAAAAATCTGTTTGCACCCCCTGGTGAACATTTATTTGCACCCCCATGATGAGAGCTTATTTGCCCCTCTTCTTCAGCCTACAAGGTGGGATGACATATCAGAGCCCAGTTTTATATCACAAAACAATACATGAAGCGCACCTACACATTATCTGTCTTTTATATGTACCCACCCATTATATGGATGAATAATCTGTATGATTTTATGTATTATAGACTCATACACACACTTTTCTCTACAGAGCTCATCCTGAAGCAAAATATATTTACTATATAGTCAATTATGTACTGACTCATGGCAGGATCTTGAATGATTTAAAATCATTGGTACTTTTTGCCTGAGTAGCCTCAGAGGGATTCCGACTCCAGGGTGATTCGTCTTTGGCTTAGAAATGCTGGGCTTGAGAGCTTGGTGCTAATGCCCAGATTGTAGATGGCTTTCTGAGTACGCTACTTGGCGTCATTCCGCTTTTCTGTAGCCACAGCCTGGCATCCTACTCTGGCATTAGCCACCTGTGATGTTTGAAGAGAGAACGCCCGTAGTTACCAGGACTGGGGCAAGGACAAAATGAAGGTAGACGGCCACCATAGGTCCCCACTAATGACTGCTCTCTGGAAAAGTCTCCCAGGTGCGGCTGGAGTGATGGGCAGGTTATCCTGGGAGCTTGAGTCTCCTTGAGTGTCAACAAGCTCCTCTGGCAGTGGAAACGGAGGCTGGAGGAAGGCGGCCTTGGAAGGTGTCACTGAGGGAGAACATCGCTTTGAGTTTTGACTAGTGGTTTCTGATGGTGTCCCGTGGCCCTGAGGCTTTCTGGGGGAACAGAAGGAACAACCAAAAACCCCATTTAGTGTTGGTGGAGGTGGTGGTGATGGTGGTGGCGACAATCACGGTTTGTCTCTCTTCTTTGATATTTTTTTTCTTGTGACAAAACTCACAGGTGGGTGTGCACACTGAAAATGATAGATAAGGAACAGGCGGCAGCGGCTCTGGTGCTTGCCTTAAATCCCAGCACTCAGGAGGCAGAGGCAGGCAGAGCTCTGTGTATTTGAGGCCAGCCTGGTCTACAAAGGGGGTTCCAGGCTACATAGAGAAACCCTGCCTTGAAAAAAAACAAACTGTCTCTGTTTGTCTGTCTGTCTTGTCTGTCTGTCTAGATGGGTCGATAAGGAAACAAACAGCTCTGCCTTCCCAGTAAGAGAGAGCCATCGGACGGGCGTCTGTGAAGTATCTCCTGCTCTCAGTGATGGGTCCCGGGAACTCGGGGGGGGGGGGAGATTTCTGTGCAGATCTTCTTCTGGCTTTGATGACCAGATCCGATGAGTCAGGTGTTCTCAGATGACGTCATTGAGAAAATGAACCGGAGTGACTCAGTGGGAGGTGAGCTTGGTGAGCCGCGGCCATTCCTCACATTTCCGGTAGGCCCTTTTCAAGGTCTTCTTCTCGTCCACGGGGTCCTCTTCCCACTTGGATGTAATTGTGCACCATCTGCCTTAAGGGGGACTGTGATGTGTGACCCATGTTGAAACCTTATGTTTTTTTCACTTACTATAGCGTGAGCAGCTTTCCATCTCATGATTTATTCTTCAGCATCACTGATTTTACGGAGGCAGAACCATCCAGCGCCCAGGCTGTGATGAATCACGTCCTTATGTGAGCTCCCAGTGACTGCAGGAAGCTGCCGGCACCGTGTGTTGAGCGGACGGTGTCTCTGGAGTGCGCTTTGTTATTTTACCAGAGTGGGGAGATAGGTCTGAAGTTAAGAGCATGTATTGCTCTTGCAGAGGACACAAGTTTGGTTCCCAGCACCCATGCAAACATGCCTCACTTACTTCTGTGTGTGTCCATGTGTGTCTGTGTGTGCCTGTGTGTGTCTGTGTGTGGCCATGTGTGTTCATATTTGTCCATGTGTTTTCATGTGTATCCATGTGTGTCCATATGTGTCTGTGTGTGTCTATGTGTGCCCATGTGTGCCTAAGTATGTCTGTGTGTGCCCAAGTATGTACATATGTGTCCGTGTGTGTCCATGTGTATCCGTGTGTGCCCAGGTGTGTCCATGTGTTCCCGTGTGTATCTGTGTGTGTCCATGTGTACCCACGTGTGTCCATGTGTGTCCATGTGTTCCCGTGTGTATCTGTGTGTACCCACGTGTGTCCATGTGTGTCCATGTGTTCCCGTGTGTATCTGTGTGTGTCCATGTGTACCCAGTGTGTCCATGTGTGTCCATGTGTTCCCATGTGTGTCTGTCTCTGTGTGTCCGTATGTGCCTAGTGGTCTGTGTACCCAGTGTGTTATATCGTGTGTACCCGTGTGTGTCCATGTGTGTCCATGTGTGTCCATGTGTGTCCATGTGTTGCCCATGTGTGTCCATGTGTCCCTGTGTATCTGTGTGTCCATGTGTACCATGTGTGTCCATGTGTGTCCATGTGTTCCCATGTGTATCTGTGTGTGTCCATGTGTACCCACTGCATGTGTCCCATGTGTGTCTGTGTGTGTCCGTATGTGCCTATGTGTGTCCATGTGTACCCACGTGTGTCCATGTGTGTCCGTGTGTTCCCATGTGTGTCTGGTGGTCGGCGGATGTGCCTATGTTGTGTCCATGTTTTACCCAGGGTTTCATGGTGCACGTTGGACCATGTCGCTCCGTGTGTTCCATGTGTCCACGTGGGAAGGGTACAGAGCAAAAGATGCCATAGCTGTCATCAGTGCTTGTGACCACCTAGTGGTTCTCACTGAACTGGACTGAGCAGTGCTTAGCTGCAGAAATCCGCCTCCCCACTGTGACCTCCCGCTTCCCCCCCAGTAGGCAGGTTACTGGCATGGAACCACCAAGAGGCTGCGAGAGCAGAAAGACTGGTGGCTTGTACCACCGATGTCTGGGTTATAAACCGTGCCTCCAGACCCAAGGAGTTGTTCTTAGCTGAATGTGGGTTCGGGTCGGGGGGCCTCCTGCTCAATCCTTACCCACCTCAGCTTCCCCCTCGCCCATGACAGGCAGTGTCTCACTAGCCTGGAACTTAAACTAATGGCTAGATGGACTGGGCCTGCAAGCCAATGATTCCTGTGGCGGACCAGTTGGGATTATATACTGTCCCCCAGGTTGTTTACGTCAAATCTGCATACACTGACAGCCCATTGTAGTGCAACAGCAAACCACTATGGCAAACTTCCTTGTCCCATTTGCCTGCATTTTGTGTGTATTAACCAGTATCTTCTCCTGCCTCTCCTCTCTGCTCACTTCCCAGCTGCTGATAACCACTGTTCTTGTTTGAGCTTCTCTGATGGTATTTCTAGTTTCCATAATGAGCAGGATCAAGCAGGTTTTGTCTTTCCGTGCCTGGCTATATCCCCTTGGCTCACGCATGTTCCCGACATGACAGGATTTTAACCTTTATGGATGGATCATATTCCATCATGTATATTGATTGCCTCTTTTGAACTATTTGTCTGTTGGTGGACAGAGATTGATGTCATATCTCAGCTACTGGCAAACCACACTGCAGTAAGCAGGAAGCTGCCTATGTGGCTTTGACATACAGGTGACATTCATTTGAATATGTCTCGGGCAATGCGATTGGCGGATCACACTGGAGGAAGCAAAAGGTCAGTTTATGTCTAGACATGGCACCAATATGAATATGTACCGAGTCTGCTAAAACATGGCGGACACCAGACATCTGGAGAACCATAATGGTACTCTGAAGGCTAGCACCAGATGTCCAGGGAGCCCCAGAGCAGTAAGTGATGACTTTGTTAGATTGTTCTTTCTTCCTCAATTCCACTGTTGTCTGGGTTTTATATAATATGGTCCTTAGGTCAGAGGTGGTGTATCACCTTTACAGCTTGTGTGCTGGTTTGTGTTGTGTGTGCGTGCGCGCGTGTGCGTGCACATGGCCCAGCATATGCCTGGATGCCTGTGTTTTGGCCTCCCTGTCAGCCTATGCCAGTGAGTAATTCATGTTCTATCTGCCTGTGTCTCCTTTTCTACCTTCTGACACCCACCATTGTCCTTCTTTTCTGATCTTAGAGTTTGGTCTTCATATAGGTGATAATTTTTAGTTTCTTGAGGAGCATCCACACTGTTTTCTGAAGCGGCTTATACTAGTTTACATCCTGACTGACTTTGTAGGATCTATGTTTTCTCGATCATCCCTACATTGGCATATATTATATATTACATATATATGTATATGATATATGTATTTTATGATTTTGATTGGGACAAACCAGTAGCTTGATAATAAAATACTCCCTGAGTCAATGCCCATGTAGCATAAGTAGGGCTGGTTTGCTTCTGTCAGCAGAGTTGAAAGGAGAAAGGCCATTTATGTGTCTTTTCCCTTGGAGTCCCTGTCCTACCCATGTATATCTGCCTGGTTGATGACAGTTGGGTTCTGGAGGTCCCTCCCATTTTTAGTCACTTCCCTTTGAGCATTTCCACAGCAGGGTCTGAGACATGGATGGGTTTGTCCCTTTGGCTACCTTCCACTCCTCCAGCTGCCAGGCTCTCGGCGTGCCTCTTTACAGTTAATTGAATTGCTCCTTTTGCCAAATACCGAAACCCTGTGGAATTAGTTTGGGAGAAATGGCTTATATAATTTCACCAACCAAAGCTATAGAATTTGAAAGTACTAAGTGAGCTGCGGCCTGAACTTGTCTGCAGTTGGCCACCTGTGATCACCAGAGAAGCAATGTGACGTTGTTCAGTAGATGCTTGGAAACTCCTCGGAAGAAGTCTTGGCTCCGCCACCACGTTTCGTGGCGCAGTAGGTCTGGGTTGTACATTTAAATATGCTGTATTGCTTTCAAAAGCATTAAGAGTATAAGAATAGCAAAGGCTTACATTATGGCTACCATATACCAGATGCTGCTTGCTCTGAGCCAGTCCCCTTGTTACTAAATGGTTTGCAAACCTCACTGTGCACTGTTAGACTTCCCGGAGAAGTTCAAGCCATTCCTGATGCTCAGAGGACACTCGCCACCTCTGAGATCAGAATCTCTGAGCTTGGGGAGTTTTGAGAGGTCCCTGAGTAATTCAAGTGTGAGTCATGTGCAAGAATATTTTCATCTGCACAGAGCGAGCGGTCAGGAGGCGTTCACCACTCACACCGCACAGGTGGGGAAACTCCAGCATCCCAGTGACTCTTCCAGCGTCACACAGATGCTAGATATCACAGCTATTATTTGAATCTGACTGTCTGGTCCAAGAGCAAACATTGTCAGAACCTGAGACCTGTGGGAACACTGGGGTGTGAATGAGTCTGTCTCTCTGTCTCTCTGTCTGTCTGTAGGTCTATCTGTCTGCCTGTCTCACTTTGGCTGGAGGTATATTGAGCCTCCAATCAGTGTCTTATCTCACTGTATCTCGTGTGAGGAGTAAGCAGGATAGGTAATAATAGCAGACCCCGCAACAGTTCCGTCTGCAGAAGGGAGATACTGTCTCCCTGTCCCCAGGAACAAAGAATGTGAGCGTCCTGGGGTAAGGAGAAATTGCAGCGATTGGCTGTTGCTGGGGAGTATCCAGTCTCGCTCACACTGTTTTCCTTGGCAACACGACTTCTGTTGGGAGATAAGCTAGAGTGCCCAGGAGGAGACAAAGGAGGGGTGTAATTAGAAAGCCGATGCGTGAAGACAAGCAACGGATCCCCATCTGGTTGCACCGCTGGGGTACAGGGGGCGCAGTGCTGATTTCATAGGCACACTTCCTGCTTTGGGATAAATGGGCAGGGATCTTAGAGGGACGGCAGAGTAAGACCTACGTCCTAGAGTGAGGGTGAGAAGGAGATCACCTCACTGTCTCCATAGTGTGACAGTCACATCCACCCTTGGGCTTCCTGCTTCTATTGAGACCAGCCAAGTGGAGTTATTCTAAGTGCAGACAATAGGGGGCGCCAGAGCACAGTGCCAATAGGGGCTCCAGAGCGTAGACTCTGAATGGCAGTCTTCCCCACAGGCTCATGTGTTTGAGCATCTGCTCTCCAGATGATGGCGCTGTTTTGGAAGATTGTGTGACCGGCAGGCGACCGGAATCATTTGACTGTTTTAAAGTCAGTTCCACTTCCTGTCTGCTATGTTTCCTGACTGCGGAAGCAGTGTGACCAACTGTCAGATTCCAGCCACCATTGCCTTTGCCACCGTGAGGGACTGTGCTCTCTCAAGCCTTCCTTCTTTCCGTTGCCTTGCCAGGCACTTGGTCGCAGTAGGGAAAGGTGACTAATGCGGAGGGAGTTCCTGTCATAGCTGGGAGACTTAAAATGCGCCTCACTGAGATAGCCTTGAATGCCTTCTGACATGCTCCCTAATGGGCCATCCTGGGTTTCTCCTCCTCTCTGGAGAGCATTCAGCTAGAAAATTCATACACGAAAGCACCTTTTGCACAGAAACACGAGGGTTGGCTCAACAATAACCCCTACCTTATGTGGGTCTCCTGCTCTTTTAAGTACAAACTGGCACCTTCGCACCTGCTACAAAAGCAAGCCTAAACCATTCGCATTCCCTTCTTTTCCCTTGTCTCTTGATTGATGGATTTAACTCTGGAATTTTCTCTCAGCTTCACTTGCATGATCGGAGGATGGAGTCTCCTCTGCTGCTTTGCTAGACTGTTAGAAGAAGGGCCCTTTATCAGGAGGGGGGGGAGGGGTACAGGGGAGAGTGTCCTAGGGTTCTGCTATGCTATACATACATTTCTTCATTATTCTTCTTCTTCTTCTTCTTCTTCTTCTTCTTCTTCTTCTTCTTCTTCTTCTTCTTCTCCTCCTCCTCCTCCTCCTCCTCCTCCTCCTCCTCCTCCTCCTCCTCCTCCTCCTTTTCCTCTTCTTTCTTTTCTTCCTCCTCTTCCTCCTCTCTCTCTCTCTTTCTCTTCTCTCTCTCCTCTCTCTCTCTCTCCTGTTGCACTCACTGGGCATCTTTTTGTTGGGAATAAAGGAAAACAAGTTTGACCTGGTTTAAGCAGAAAAGAGTATGCTAGCTCCCATAACTGAATAGTTCAAGGGTGTTCAAAGGGAGCAACCCAGGCTTGACCATTTCTCGGCTTTCTTTTTGATGGCGTCGCTGTGTGGCGTTTCCCTGAAATCCTGGGACAATCTTCTCTGTAGCCCAGGCTCATCGTGAATTACAGATTCTCCTGTCTCTGCTTCCCGAGAGTTGGTCACCACACCTGGCTAGCTTTGTCTATGGTCAGCAGTTGCAGAAGAGAGAACAATCAGCCTTCTAGATTCATCAGATGTTCAGGAACTGACTTGTACTGTCCCTTTGAGCGACATCTCAGAAACACTTGCTGTGACCAAAGGAACGAGGGGCTTAGACTGAACGGGTCTGGGTTACATGACCACACCTATCTCTGAGATTGAAACACACCTTGATCCGCAAAGAAGGAGAAGGAGAAGAAGAAGACTCTGCTGCTGATGCCAATGCCTGTAGAGGTGAGAGGATTGAGGTCTGTGATGTTAGTTTGACTGGATCTGGAATTAACGGTAGCACAGCTGCTGCATGCTTTTTTGGGATTGTCTTGGTAAGATTATCTGAAGTGAAACTCACCCTGCATATGCGCAGCGCCTCCCAGTGGCAGCCCGGGTAACAGGGAGATGGAAGAAGGAAGCTCTGCATTTTGCCTGCTTGCCTTTACTCTTGCTGACAAGTCCATCTATCCTATTGCTGTGATGGCTGCATTTCTTTACTGATATTAGAAGCTTCTTTAGGCTTCCAACATAGACCAAAGACCAGTGGCTTTCTGGGAATCCTCCAGGCCATCAGTGCCAGACTGGGACTGCCACATCGATAGTCCTGTGAACTACTGGATTCTCAGAGTCTCCACTGCAAGTCAGCCATTGTTGGATGATCTAGGCCCCTTAGATCTCCCTAAAATATATTTTCATGTTATCAGTTCTGTTCCTACAGAGAACCCCGACTAAGTAAGACCTAAAGGAGAAGTGCTGGGCAGGCAAACTGTGTGTTTTTACCTTCAGCTTGGTGTTCTGGCCAGGGGTTCACCTACAGAGCTGAAAGGGCGTGATGCTTTGACTAATAGCTTTTTCCTTGCCATCCGACTGTGTTGCTAAGTACCCAGGATGCATTTCACAGGACCAGCAACGGCAGGGGTACCTAGGTTACACTTTGGCCCAACTGAGTACAATTTGGGGATTCCATTAAGTAACCCCCAGGTCCCAAAACATTTCTTAGAACAACCCAACACTCAATGAAGTACAACACATCTGTTATAGTTTATTATTCTTATAGTAATTATCATCACCATCATCACCACCACCATCATCATCTCCATCATCAGCATGGATAGACTGGTTCTCTCCTTGGAGGGATAAGCTTGACTGAATTAATGATTCTGTGATTGAACTTGGCCTTTGGGGCCTCCTTCCTTACAGGACAGAATGAATGACTGATGACTAGAAGTTCTAGCCTTCTAATTCCATAGCTGAGCTTTCTTTTTTCGTTTTATTATTAATTAATTAATTAATTTATTTATTTATTTTTGTGGTAGGAATAATATTAGGCCCGCAGAGCGAAACATTTCCAAGGAAAGGGAGGGGTGTGCGTTCCTGTTACAAATACCCAAAAGCACCCTCCAGAGAAGGCGTCCTAGATGAAGGACCATCTTAGCCATGCTGACAGCATCCTGTACTCCCTATTTCACCAGTGAAGGAACCGAGGCATGCAGAGTAAACCTTTCACGATCACGGGCTTAGGGGGAGAATCCGGAGAGCAGCAGATCAACTCCTGATCTCCATTCACTTTCTCCATTGATGCCTCTGCATCCAGGCCCAACTCTGGTGGAGGCTCTCAGTCTCTCCTTCCCATAACCCAACAGGGCCCCACTCTGGGCTAGCCTTCTGAACACTTGTTCTCCGTTCCCAACCTTGCCTCTTCCCCTAAGACCATCATCTTGAAAAAGTTTACTCGGCATGTCTCGGTTTCTTCATTCGTGGAATATGGTTTGCGGGGTGTTGTCAGCCTGGCTAAGATGGTCCTTCATCTGTGAGCCTAATATTGCTCCTACCACAAAAGTGGTGCACATAAAATCTCAACAATGTGGTCACCTGCGCAAGACCAGCATGACCAGCAAGCCAACGTGGATGGGGGCAAATTTCACAAGGCTCGCCCTGGGTGAAGGGCTACAGGCAATAAACAGCTGCCGAGGGAGGAAGAACCAGTCTTCTCAGGGGATGACGAACCCCTGATAGGGAAGAGGTTTTTCTGTCCTTAGATACAAACCTATGGGCAATGCCAACTCTACTTGACAGGAGATATATCTATATCTGTCTATCCCTGTATGTATGTATGTCTCTCATCTATCAATGTATCTACGTATCTATCTATGTATCTATCTCTCCTATGTATCTACATATCTATGTATCTACGTATCTATCCATGTATTTATGTATCTATGTATCTGTTTATCATCTATCTATCTATCTATCTATCTATCTATCATCTATCTATCTATCTATCTATCTATCTATCTATCTATCTATCTATCTGGATGCCAGTGGTGCATCTGGACTTCTGCCACACAGAAGCAGCATTGTTGAGCTCTTTTCAGGTTCTTGCAAGTGATGCTGCTGCCATCTCTCACATGGCGTGGAGTGTGCTAGCTACATCTCCCAGGTTCAAATGCTGTACGAATGGCTGGGACTTGCCTGCCTCCTACACACCTCATCTCAGCCCTCTGTCTTATCGGTCCCTCTCCCGCTTGCTACCTCCAGAATTTGTCCATTCGTTATGAACAATTTTCACTTACTTTCCACAGCTGCTCCCTTCAATACATAACCTTTTAAGATTACATTTTATTTAGCATGTGTGTGTGCATGTGTGTGTGCCCGTGTGTGGGTATATGTGTGTGTGTGTTTGCATATGTTCACAGAGGCCAGAGAGTCAAATATTTACATCACAATTCATGAACAGTAGCAAAATACATGAATTATTTTGTACTCAGAGGTATATATAGTAACAAAGTAGCACTGAAAATAATTTTATGGTTGGTATGGTCACCAGGACATGAAGAATTGCATTAAAGGGTCGCAGCATTAGGAAGGCTGAGAACCACTGGGTTATTGCAATGCCTGGCATGGGGCACACACAGACATCCTGTTGGCTCTCTTGTACATCACTATCCCCTGCTGGTGCTTGACGAATACCTCTGGGAAGGCTCCAAGCTACTGGCTACAGTGTAGCTGCTGCTGTCAGTGAGAGAAGGTGTGAGCGTTGGAGGGGATACATACTGCCTAGTTTATACTGTGTGAAGCCCCCCCCCCCACGTTCTCTTCCCATAAAAAGATCGCCAATGCCATTTTCTAAATATCTAAATAGATGCTGAAGTCATCGCCTTTCATCTGCCCTCCTGGTGTATTCTTTTGGCAAGAATAGAAAACTCGTCTTCTCTAAACTCACCCTCAAGCAGGAGACCCCAAACTCTGACTTCTTAGCCTAAATATGGCGTATGGTTTGCTCTTATAGGATTTTGTTATTTAAAATGAGGGCTATGTAACTGGGCATAGTTGTACACACGCCTGTGATTCCAATGCTTTCGAAGTAGAGGCAGGAGAATCAGGAGTTCAAAGTCGGCCTCAGATACATAAGCGAGTTCAAGATCGGCTCCCACAACGCTGGGCTTCAAAACCAAAAAAACAAGAAAAGAACTGTATGTATAGATAGAAAATCCCACCGATATCAACCGGAACGTTTCTCTAGGGAAGATGCAGTTTTAGAGGCCATCCTAGCAGCTTCTTAGATGGCTTGGGAAGTCTAGCAGGATGGTGACTTTGGGGACCAGATACATTGTTGCTGTTCTCTCAGATTCTGATGAAACTGTTCACTCCAAAAATACTTCTCCCTGGGGCTCTTGAAACCCAAGAGATGGGAGATGATGCGTGTGTTGCTGCCCCTTGCTCCTGGTCATGTTTCAGTAACAAATTGTTTTCCTTGTCTGAGCGGGTAGGTCTTGTTACTGCTGTTAACAGTCTCTGCCTCCCTTTTTGGCAGGACAGTTACATTTAGCCCAAGGGCATGGTGAAAGTGGTATTAAGAGTTGCCACGAGATGGCGCCATAGTTCTGAGCAATAGACGGTCCAAGAAGGATCCTGGAGTGGAGGAAGCAGAAAGCCTTGTGAATTCAGGCTATTTCCTGCCCTAGACAGACTTCATTCTAGACTCTGCTCTGCCACAGATCTTCCGTGTCTGTCTTTATATGCTTAATTACAAAAATGAGGATTTTAGTAAAGTAATACTCCCCTTTCCCCCCAGAGAGATGTCGTGAACATCAGGGAGACCAGACTGCAAACACTGGGTGTCTCAGTGCACATGTGCTTACTGAAGCCATTTCACAACCTCTTTGCATGGCAACAATGAGACCCTGGGCACAGGGATGGCAGTGGGGGAACCCACAGTTGGGCAAAGGGTTCCAAGCCAAAGCTGAATGAGGGCAAGAAGTTCTAGGTTACTGTGGCACACTTGGGATAGCTGTAGCTACAGATGCTACAGTTTGTTTAAAAAAGATAACAGGGAAAGATTTGGGACACTTTTAATTATGTTAAATCATTTGAGGAGTGAGCTATGCTTACTGTGATTGAACACAGTACAATATACATATAAAAAAAATCACCTAGTACAGTATGCACGGTTTTGATGTTTTTATGCAATTATCAATCAGTCACAGATAAGTTTAGGGTCTGGGGAGATGGCTCAGTTCAGTACTGCACAAGTGTGAGGGACTAAGTCCAGATCCTTAGCAGCACTCATGTCAAAAAGCCAGGTAGGAAAGCATGTGCCTAGGATTCTGGCATTGGGAGGCAGAAACAGGAGATCTTCGAAGCCTGCTAGCCAGCCGGTCTAGCTGAATCCACAAACCCCGGGTTCAGTGAGAGATCCTGCCTCGAAATATTAAATGTGAAGACCCAAACCTGGATACCCCTGGGAGGAGGGAGACTGAGCTGACGCATCCCTCTTACCACCTTAACCCACAGGCATGTCTGCAGAGGGGAGGGAGATGGGGGGATTGTCTTGATCTCTTATTGAGGCGGGAGCATCCACTGTGAGTGGTGACGTCCCCGGACAGGTGGTCCTGGCTGTAGCAGAAAGCTAGCAGAGCAATTCATAAAGAGCAAGCCAGTGGGCAGCGTTCCTCCATGGCCTGCACTTCTGTTTCTGCCTGGAGGACTTTTTTCATGATGATGGTCTGTTCCCTGAAAGCCAAATAAATCCCTTTCCTCTCCAACTTGCTTTTAGTCAGCGTTTTATTATTAGTTTTATTTTTTTTGTCTTTTTTGAGATTGGATCTTGCTGTATAGCTCTGGCTGGCCTGGAACTAAAGGCATGCACAATCATCCCTGGCAGGGCAGAGTGTTTTTATCACGGCAGCACACGAAAAAGACAGAGTGGTGGAGGACCACTCACCGTTCATCTCTGGCCTATGTGTATACACACGCACATGCACGCACACACGGGTGCACACAGACACACACATGCATGTGTGCACGAGTGTGAACACACATACACACCCTCGCACATACACAAGTATATGCACACACATCACACACACACACACACACACACAATCTTATGCAAGCAAAAATAAATTTAATTTAAATTTAAAAAGAATTCTTTTGAGCCTCTGTCTCATCGTTTGCAGAATAGGACAGTAAACGAGTCAGCACACAGGGGCTGTGAAGACAGAATCGGATAATCTGTGTTGGGTATTTTTACACTGTGTAGAAGGGAGCAACCAATTAGTAAATGTCTCATTGTGAGCAAGTGGCTTGTCTGTGGATCTGTCTGTCTGTCTCCAGGGTCCCCTCTCTCCTCTCATTTCTTACTTTACCAGAAGACATCCTGATGTCAACCTCTGCCTTCCACATGTACCTATGCACAGCATGTATGTATGCATGTGCACACATACATGCCATTTCTTTATGTACATCGCAGTTGTCCATCCGTTTTTTGAATCTATACTCTACCTGTCCATTCATCAATCCTCCCATTCATTCATCCATCCATCCACCCATTCATTCATCCATCCATCCACCCATTCATTCATTTATTCATTCACCTACCCACTCATTCATCCATCCACCCATTCATTCATACATCTATCCATCCATCCCATTATCCATCTCTCTGCCCATCCATTTATCCACCCACCTGCCCGCCTATACATCTACCTATTTATCCATCGCTTTATCGATTTAGTCATCTGCCTGTCCATCAAAACGGTGTGTGTGATATTGAGAACAACACTCTTGCTCCAATGGTATGGAATAGGGACATTATTAGTATGTACTCAGGAATGTTAGATGCTAATATAAATAGTTATATTATGCAGGCAAAGCACCCGGCACTGGGTTGTCGAATTTACAAAAGCTCACAACTGATAAATTTGTTTTATTAAGATCTGACTGCCATACCCAAATGCCACACCTTGCATCCTTCCTTGGGCAGAGGTTAAACATCCAGCTCAGTTTAATTATCTGGGGTTTCTGGGGAAGGGGAATGGTGATGGAGACTGGGAGAGAAGGCAGAGTCGGCTTTGAACAGTGAGCAGAGACAGGGAACCCGGTAGGGGAGGGGAGGGCCTCCTGGGACCATCCTCTCAGACAGCTGTACTGTTAGAGGTGTCTTCAGCTGATCTCACTGATCTCGGTGCTCCATGAGAGAGAGAGGAGGCGACGGCACAGGCTGGGCTTAGGGACATGGTGCCGTCTTGCTTTCCTCCATGGGGACCGGCCCCCTCTATGTCAGGATAGTGCGCTGCCGGATGGGCATATTGACCCGGCTCTGTAGCCAGTTGATGTAGTCCTCTTGCGGCATATGGATGATTGTTCTCTCACGAACTGTGGGGTGAACACAGAGTTACTCTCAGAGTCTGGTTTGAAAGCTAGGCTAGACCGCCACCTCCCAACCTCTCCTTGACTTCCCAGGAGCCTTTGTAAGTGAAATCCAGGATGATCCTGACCACTCAGACACTCATATTTAGGGCGGTGCAAAAGTAACTGAGATTTTTTTTTTTTTTTTTGCATGGCTGAAATATATCATTTGACATTGGAATACACACATAAATAATTATGGCTATGTTAAACACGGGTTTTAATGCACATTTCTTGATTTACATGTTTGGTGACGACTTGTCGCCTTGATGTTTATTTTGTACTATGGAAATATGTTAGTCAGAGGACAAATTTGGGTTACTTTCTTTTTAGAAAAAAAATTATTTTTCATTTTTTTATGTGTGAGTGTACGTGTGTGGAGGCCGGAAAAGGGCATCGGATTCCTTGGGACTGGCGTGACAGGTGGTCGTGGATGACCACATGGGGGCAGGGAACTGAGCCCAGTCCCCTTGACATCTCCGAAGCCCTCTGATGTTCTTATTTGAATTCAGCAGAGACCATGTGTTTGTTCTAGGGGCTAACGAACGTCCAGTGCAGGGTGGTTCGGGGAGACGATGGCTCGCTGAGAGCCGCCCTGGAGCTGATCCTTTTTACAAGACTCAGGAAAGCTGCTATTTGAAATGTCAGTTTCTCTTATTGTGCCCGGCAATGCCCATTTCTTGATTTAAGTTGTGACAGGGGCCAAAAGGTGTGGACAGGGTTAAGACAACCAGTGATGGCCGTCTCCGTGGCTGGACTGAAATTCCAGAAGCCAAACTTGTACCAACATCCATCATGGCCACTGTTTGTTGGGCTGCTGCTGGTCTGATCCATTACACCAGGGAATGATCTGGTGCCCTCTTCTGGCTTTGGCGGGCATCAAGCATGCTTGTGATCCTTCTATGTACACACAGGCAAAATACGTGTACACGTAAAACAAAAATACATCTCAGAGAGAGAGAGAAAACCACTCAGATTTGCTGTGGTGGCTTTTCTTGGTTGTCAACTTGGCTACCTCTGAAATCAACTAAACCCCAAGCCACCGGGTGTATGTGTGTGGGAGGGATTATCCTCATGAGGGAATTTTTCTTAATTAAATTGTTTGAAGTGTGGGGGAAAAAAAGCCACTTTTGATCTGGATCTTTTGAGGTGGGAAGATAACACCTTTGATTTGAGGCACACCTTTCTGCTGGCAGTCTATACAGAAGACATGAAAGAAGGGAGCCCCTCTTTTTGCCGTCTTGCTCTTGCTTTGGCTGGCAAGTCCGTTCCTTCCCTGGCACCAGAGCCTGCTTCTTTGAAGACCAGCTCAGACATCCAGCATTGTGGGCTGCATGACTGGACTCTTGTACCTTCCATTGGTAGACAGCCATTGTTGGGGTTACAGGACATAGCAGGGCTACAGCACAGAAAGCATTCTGATCAATTTCCTTTCTGTATATACATAGATGGTTTTGGAGAGAACCTGGACGGATGCATTTGCCTTTTGCTAACAGACCAATGCTTCCAAAGTTGAGTGAAGTGAGCTGAGTTTGGAGCTCTGGAACATGGGGCTATGGAGCTTTGGTCTACAGACGTCAGGGCTGTGAAGTTTTGAGCTGTGGAGTTTGGGGCCGTGATGCTGAGCGCCGTGTGTTCATCCAGCGTATTCCTCTGACCTCTTTCCGGCTGATGTCTGTTTCTTCAGTCACCTAAACAACCCTCTTGCTGGGAAACACTTCTGTAACCAGCTTCGTGTAGACGACGCTTTCCAAGAGTTCACTGGGTATGAAGAAGCCATGGGCTTTTACAGTATTGGAAAAACCAAACATGTCTCACTAGGATAAAAAAAAAAAGTATTGATCAGAATGGTCCCTGTTCTGGCTCACAAGTGTGTGTCTGAGCCTTGTTCGGAGTGATGCAAAACTCACCATCTGAAACCTCAGTTAGTCTGCACTGACCCATACTTCAGGCCAGACTGGAAAGGACCCCGCTCCAGTTTCTTGCTTCGATTTTAAGTTGATTTTAAGCTCATCTTGTTGCCATTCACCCAAGAAAATTTGAGGAGAGCAAGAAAACCCAGCTAGGTACATATTTTTTTTTCTCTTTTACTTCTTAATATCTTAACATTTCATCAGCGTATATTCATTATATAGAGACGGGTTTATAATGGCTCATTGACCACGTCACTTGCCAATGACCCCTCCTGTCCCCACGCCCATTAGTCCCCTTAAAATTTCATGTCATGTGTGTGTGCATGTGTGTGTTTGTGTGTATGTTTATGTGAAATCTAGGTTCTACAGAGAGAAATTCTGGTAATCTGGCTTTTAAAGCTTAATATAACAATGGTGACTTATGTCCACGTCTCTGTAAACAGGCCGTGTCTTGCTAGGGGCTTTCACATGGGTCCTCTTCTTGTGGCTGTGTCTTGTGCCTTCTCTCCATGATTCTGACTTCTCAGTGTTCAAGTCCAAGATTAAATCTTCCCTTTGTCAAGTTGCCTTGGTTAACCAAGCTAGGTCCTCCCTGCTTTACTTTAAACCTGGATAGATTACTGGGCATCCAATGCACCTACATCACCATCCACCCCACACACCTGCATCACCATGCACACACCAGCATGTCTCGGACCTCACTGACATGTCAATTCTGTGTTGGCAAATTTGGTCTGGTGCCTGAGGCTCCACAGTTCCCCCCAAGCACCCAGTGAGGGGGGCCCATGAACTCACCACACGGTCGGACATTCGGTAGCATACTTTGAGATGCTGGTTTCAAGGATCAACCCACTTACATCTCCTCCAGCCTCCCTGTCTCCAGGGAGTACCACCAACATGACTCTAATGACCCAAGGGCATGAATAAGAACTCCTGGAGGGCGGGGTCTTTGTGCTCTGGGATGACTGGGTCTACCACACTTAAGCAGTGATTGACTGAGAACACCTGGGGTGCTGTGGGGGAGGGGTGCTCATTACCTCAATGGCCACTGCGATGTCCGGGGAGCACAGCTCCCAGATCCGCAGGTCCTGGAGCACCTTCAGGAGGATGTGGGGCCGGATCCTCAGGTCCAGGTTCTCTCCAAACTTCTGCAGTTTTGTCAGGATCTTTTTGGCAGGCCGGAAGTTCTTCAGATCCTCAGGGAGTTTGGACAACAGATCAAAGTACCTTCCGGCCCAGAGGAGAGAGGCAGTTAGGGAGCCCAGGAGGGGGCTGAGTCCCTTGGCTAGCTTCTGTTTCTCCGGTTAACAAGGAAAGGGCGTGCTTTAAAAGGCTGCACTTGTAAGATAGCTTTGTATAGTGTAGTGTACATTTGTATATTTCTAGTGTAGAAATCCAGAGAACAAAACGGGGGGAGGGGCATTTAGGATTCCTTTCTGACTGTTAATCGTGCCGGGGTGGACATGGACACATCTGGGGGTGTTTTCTGGGTGACAACGGCAGCAGCAGTGATGGTGGTGATGACGGTGATGGTGATAATGACAGTGGTGGTGTGGTGATAATGGTGGTGGTGATGACGGTGGTGGTGACAGAAGTGATAGCATGTGCATTTTTTGTCGTCGTGATAATAAGCTCAGCTGACAGGCTGTGTCTCGTGCCACCACTGGGAAACGTTGTTGAGATAGTAGGACAGGTGGGGTCTAACCCATCTCTGTCTAACATGCTAACTTACTTTAGCTCTAGGAGCCTGCTTTCAGTGTGGTCAGGGCTTACTTGGGACAAGCAATGGATGCCATGGCCTTACAGAGTGTCAGGGCTGGCAGGTACAGTGTTTGCCACCCATGCCTGACCCCCTGAGTTTGATCCCCAGAGCCCACAGAAAGGTGGAAGGCAAGGAGAGAATCCACAAAGTTGTCCTCTTACCTTGGCTCTTGCCCCCAACTTTCTCTCCCCCAACCCCCAGTGCACTAATAATTCAGTGATAAGAGTTATGTAATTTATGATGACAAAGACAAAGAGTGCTGTCCTCCATAGCACAGGGTCTATGGTAGAAGGCTTTGAAGGAGACTGTTGCCCACCCAACATTCTTGGATTCTCATTTTCATACTTACAGAATGCATTTGTCTAACACACAGTGGGTGCTTAGTGGTCAGACTCCAGAGAACTAAGAAATGACTGGATGAGTAAGGGGCCCAGCTGAGCACCATTTGTTGGCCGGCCCGGCCGCGCTTCATGTGGCTTGGTTTTAACCCTGCTGTGGTGACCCCTGTTACCCGAAAGACCAACAGCTCCGTTGTTACATGGACTCAGAGGTCGGAAGCTCAACGCTAATTCTTCACTCTAACATCTCCATGTGAGTTAGTTTCTGACCCTTCTACTTTCCTCCCAGACAGGGAGGGTTATGAATTAACTCCCCCTCCCAACACACACATGCACACACGAGTGCGAGCACTTTGGGAGCCCGTGAATCTTTGGGGATAGCTCCACCTCATCAGACAGCAAAGCTCTGGAGGAGTGAGGCATTGTGGGTAGTTCCTCTACCTCTCCAATGGCTCAGGGTTGCCCTGTCAGCAACCTCACAGCAGTAAGACCGCAGGAGGGATTCTAGGTCCACCTCCCCGTTTTGCTCCTGTTTTTCTTAGATCTTCCTTTACTCATCCTGGCAGAATGGGGGTCGTGACATGATATGTCAGACTCTGACTCAGTATGGCAGGTGGGTGAGCAGGTTGGGAGCAGGCAGAGGCTCACACCCTGTGTCCACCACATACAGACAAGTGTGGCCTGGGACGAGGGAACAGACTCCTTCGAGTCTCAGTTTCCATGTGAAATAGGGGTGTCATGTGTCCTTCCCAGGACTTGGGGGATAAATATGTAACCTTAACTTTTCTTAGGGTATAGCCTCTGCCACATCTGTCATTCCCTCAGTTCATAGTGATTCCTTACAGCTGGTCACTATTTTCTTTAAAAATACTTTTTGTCCTGTTTTAATTGACATAATCACTGACGTATATCTAGGGCACCTGTTCGCCATGTCAGGACTTTTTTGTTTTGCGACTTTGTCCTTTTAAGACAGAGTCTCACTATGTAGCCTTGGTTAGCCTGGAACTTACCGTGTAGACCAGACAGCCTTGGACTCATAGAGATCCACTTCCCCCTGCCTTCTACGTGCTGGATTAAAACAGTGTGGCACCACGCCCAGCAAACGTCAGAACTTGTGTATGAAGTGTGATGTCCCAATCTGGATGCTTAGTACATTCACTAAACTTTCATCACTTCTCCAGTGAGAAGACTCAGCATCTACCCTTCCGGTTATTCTGAACCACTCAGGGCCATCACCCTGCCATGCGGCAGCCCCCAACCCCCACTATGTGGCTGCCTGTTCTTCCGTGCACTGAGGGACAGTGTTCCTAGGGTATGTCTGCCTGTGACTGCATCCCCTGAGAGATTTCATTATTTTGTGGGTTATGCAGTGATAACTTCACAGAACGCAGACTCTACAGATATTGCTTTGATGGACAGGTTTGGTTGCTCTTCAGCGTGTGTATGTGTGTGTGTAGGGTTGGTGCGTGAACTCTCCTTATTTTTAAATCTGGACCAAACACAAGGTAACTGTGAAACCTGGGACGGTTTTCATGACATGTGGTTCTGAGGCTGATAGGTGTCCCACTGATTATGCTTGGATCCGGAGGGTGGGGGGAGGGGCACCCAACTGGTGGCCAACGGTAGCTGAGAGGTGATGTCTCATAGCCCCGGAGACCTTGTTGTCTGGTCTGCAGGGTCTTACCAGTGGTCGGCAATCTCCTCCGCATCCCCCTTCACTATCGAGACCTGGTGCCTCATCTTTGTTATATCCTTTTGGAAGTTGGAGGCAACAATAAAAGAGTGGAATTTCTGGAGGCCTCGTTCCTCCTGGCGCCTGTGAAATCGTGTGGAAGAGGCGGAGAGCAGTCAGACACACAGACACCCCCCCTCCTTCAGCCACCCGGTTGGCTCCCTCAGAAGTGGTGGATCCACCTCCCCTTCCGGGCTGTTGTTACGTTGTAAATTATGGCCAGGCTCGGGTGGGCTCCTACAGAGGTCAGAGATCCACCTCTCCTTCCACTGGGCTGTTGTTACATTGTAAGTTACCGCCAGGCTTGCCTGACAATAGCTCCCTTCAAGGCTCTGAAATGATTTTTGCTGCCTCTAAGAGATAATGATTAAATTCTGTGTGCCGGGGCACGCTGAGTGTACTGCCAGGCACAAAGTAGGTGCTTAACTCATGTTGGTTCTTCTCTCGCTTAGCCTTATCATTTGCACACGTGCCCTCCCTCCAAGACAATCCACACTGTATGTCCATGGCTGATGCCCCACCCCCACCCAGCACCCACACTTTGCATCTTAGAATATTCCTTGAGGTCCCACATGACCCAATGGTCCTACCCTTTCCCATGGCGTCATCATGCTTAGCATTTCATGCCTCTTCCCCGTGACCAGAGTGACCTTTGGGACAAAGTATGACTTCCGCTGGTAGGCTAGTGAAGCCTTTATGATCTGGTCTCTCTGGCTCTCTGATCGCCTCTGCCCTCTGGGACTTTGCTTTTTTGTGGGAGTTCCTTCCTTTCCTGACTTCCTAGCTGGAGTCTTGGGTCTGGGTCCTACTTTACTGCTTTGCCATGTACAGAGAGCCCTTGGTACGAGACTCCTCTGAGTGTGCTTGCGGCGGTGTCGGGGTCTAAATAATGCCCCTCACTGGTGGGGTTGCTCTGCAGCATAAATGGTGAAGAACAGCAAAGTTCTTAACTCGGTGGGAGAGCACACTACCTAACGTGGTACCCTGGAGGTTACCATCACTGCTGTTCACTAATCTGAGAATGTTTCCTTTAAAAAGATGTTCAGATGACTTTCCCAGGTCGGGGGCGGGGGGACCAGCTCTCTATGTCCCCTCAGCCCTCTGCTCTCCCCCCACACAGGCTCTCCCTGCCCTGTGTGGTAGAGTCTTAGGTATCCAGCTCTCTCTCTAGACAGTGAGCTCTGAGCAGGAAGGGAGGGTGAGGGGTCACCTGGGAGCTCCGATAAGATGGGCGAGCTCCCCGGGACACCATAGTTAGGAGATGGGCTGAGGTAAGGAGAAGGAGCCCAGTGGCCACTTAATGTTGAACCCCACGGATGGCATTCTGACTGTGTGTGAACGTCTTGCCCTTACCAGAGTCCCCAGGTACGTTCCAGCTTTGAGGGTTTGGATGTAGTTTCCCTGCCACCTGGGATAATTCTCTTCCCTGTTCCTTCTCTTCTGGGTTCCTCGACTTCTGTCCTGAGCATCCTAAAATCACCTCCTTAGAGAGGACTTCCTGCGTTACCCAGCCTGACTCGGGATCTCTGGTTTCCGGCTCCTCCCTCCAGCGTCTCTTCTCACCTACCTCTTCCTGCTCCTGTTCCTCCTCCTCTCCTTCCTCCCTATCCTCCCCTGCTCCTCCCCTCCTCTTTCTCCTTTGCCGTTTCTCTCCCTCTTCCTCCCATCCTCATCTCTTCCCACACAGGATGATTCTAACTCGTGTCTCTCTGCAGATGCAGAGATTTCATTTCCGTCTTCCCAGAGGCAGAGTCAGTTCCCCAAGGGCAGCGGGGATGCCTCTCTTTTCCATTACTCTAAGCCCCGGGCACTGGACACATGCTGAGCATGCGGTAGGTGCCAGGTACCTCTCCCTGCAGTGAACTGGATGTATGTGGGCTCTTACTTCCTGAGGATTTCCATCTTGTCTTGTAGGCAGAAGCCAGCCTCCTGGGCTACGCTGTAGAACTTGGCCCGCATGGTGTTACACACCCCGGTCTTGCAGTAGATGATGTCACGGTTAGCTCGGCTGTTGACAAGAGAACAATTGGGGAATAGGGCCCAGTGGATACTCCTGGTAGCTTCACGAGTCCCATCGGCCTCCCCCAGCCCAAGATGCCCCAAAGTGGGAACTGCTGGTGTCCAACCAGGCTCTCCCTTTACACAGTGAGCCTCCCTCGGCATCCCCTTAGGAGGCTGGGAGAATGGGTGGTACCCAGGCCTTATACATGAGTCCACAGTGAGGCGGCTTCCACAGGAGCCCAGCAAAGGCAAGGGCAGTGGGCTCCACCTCCATCTCTACCCCGTCTCAGCTGTGTGGCCTCTAGTGGGACACTGCACGTGGCCAACTCTCTGCCTGTTGCTGTGTAAAATGAGACAGCGCTCCCGAGAGGCAGGAGACCTGGGGACTATACAAGGCCATGGCCACGGGTGTAGGATGCAGCCCGTGCACCGTGGAGGGATCACATGTCACTTTCTACAGTGCTGTCCAGTGTCTGGTCTGTGAGACCCGTCTCTCTCTCTCCTGTCTATGGCTTCGGGGAATCTGGTCTGCACTGAGCTATGCCCGTGGTCCCGGGAGACAGAGGATGCCATTATTACAGTGAGGTCTGCCTCTGGCCCACTCAGTCCACTTCCCCACCTGGCTTACCTCTTCGACTTCTGGGTCACCTGGATGTGGCTCTCTCCACTTGTAGTGCTGGACCGCTCGCTGAAACACCAAGGGGGCAGTTTCTGGTTGTTGTTTCCATAAGGGGCCCCTCTGAGGCTCTCCCGGCATGTGCTAGGGCCCCAGAATTCAGGCGCAGTGGAGACTCTTAATCTGGTCACCAGGATCCAGCGCCCATCGGTGCGATCTATCTCCAGTCTTGGACCTTATGCCTGTCACACTTTCTGCCTGGAGTGTCCTATGGTTTTTGCTTTGTCTCATAGTCCATAGTGAGCCCTGCCCCGTCAGACTCCTCACCTTTGACCTTTTGCTTCAGCATGGTGTTGGCACGACATGCATCTTCACAGGTGCATGCTGGCAAAGGGGCAGCTGAGACTCCACCCTCACCCCCACCCCATCCTACGCCGCCTTTGGTGTTCTTCCCTGCAGACTCAGTTTATTCGTGGAGACGCTTTTCTAAGCCCGGTCCCCAGGACGGCTAACCCAGGTTGTCAACTTGACCACACCTGGAATGAGCTACAACCGAAGCCGCTGGGCACTCGGGTGAGGGCTTTTACTTGGTTGGCTCACTTGAGGTGGGAAGACCCACTTTCAGCTTACACCACACCTCCTGGTGACATGCTACGTAGGAGGAGGAAGGAAGCCTGCTTGCCCTTACCCTTTCTGGCAGGTTCATCTATCCTGCTACAGGGGCATTCCCTTCACTGCAAAGAGAACCCACTTCCTCAGGATTCCAACATGGACTGAGGACAAGCAGAGACTTCCAGCCTTGTAGACTGAATGTGTACTGGATTCTTGGCCTTTCCTTAGGGAGACGGCTGACCACAGCCTGTCACTCTAATATGCTCTCACCTCCTACCCCTAGTCCTTTAGGATACAGCCTTTGACTCTTTCTAGTTGTGGACCGATTAGGTCCCTTGCATTAGGGTTCTGCCCGGGAACTCTAGCTGGGCCATCTCTCATGAGTAGATGATCACTGTCTAGATCAGATCCACCTCTCCCTGCTGCCTTTCTCCCAGGACACTTGAATATCTGTGTGTGTGTGTGTGTGCATGTGCACACATGCGTGTGTGTTACAGATGTATGCAGCCACCTTGCTTTTAATGTAGGTCCTAGAGACTTAGACTTAGCCTTCTTGCTTGCGTGACAACTGAGTCGTTTCCCTGAGCACCGATTTGCTTTTGAGACGAGGTCTCACTGTGTGGTTCTGGCTGGCTTGGAACTCCCTGTGTAGACCAGGCTAGACTTGAACTCACAGATACCCCCACTGCCTCTACCTCTTGAGTGTTGGGATCAAAGGTGTGTGTCCACCACACCTGGTACTCTGAGGGACATTTGTCTTAGTGGCGCTTGCTTGCCTCCTTGTCTCCCCTGCTTTCTTCCAAATAACTGAACAAGGAACTGGGCCACTTTATCAGTGAGATCTGGGGGTAATGCCATCTTACCCTCGATGATGGTGATTTCTCTGTGAGGTCAGAGAGTGGGGGGAGCTAAGACTGTGTACCCTTCTGTGATGTTGGCTTCTCTTTGAGGTTTGGGGGTAAGGTTGTCTTACCGTTCCCTGATGGTAGCTTACAGCCTTCCTGGTTTCATGGCTTGGGGGACTTTTGGGAGGTAGACCTAGCTATCTCTCAGAGTCCTTCCTGAAGAAAAGACCCTGGCATTTGCTGCTCTTTCTAGAAGCTTCTGGGTTTGGACCTAGAGGTCTTTGCCCTTTTAGGTGATGAGAAAAGTGTTATCCCACCTGGACAGGATAGGGCCCCACTAATAATACAAGACAAGCAGGGGATATTGTTATCAGATTCCAACCAGCTGCCCTGACCTGTGCAGAAGAATCACGGGGAGACCATGTTGCTTTTGGCCTTTCTCCGGTAGACTGTTGTCTCATCACAAAGTATGTGGGTGGTGAGAGGTGGAGTGTCCCCAGCTGCTGAGAAGTGGATGAGCTGCAGAGGCCCCTTTGCCCACCTCAGTCTCCCCTGCCTTGGTCCTCGTGGAGGTCTCTTCTCGATGCCCCCAACTTTCCTCCCACCTCAGGCCCTTTGCACATGCTGCTCCTCTGCTTGAATCCAGTTCCCACACTTCCCCTCCACATAGACAGGCTGGCTTGTCCCCATTCTGCAGGTCTCAGCTTAAATACTAAGCTCAGCCAAGGTCACGACCTTGGTGGCCAATGGAATTCCCACCCCTCCTCCATTTTTTCTAGAATACTTTCGATGGCCGTGGCTCCATGGCCAATCATGGTGCTATTCAAGGATGCCTGTTATGTTCTCAATTCTCAACTATGGAAAGAATTCAGGGATCCCTGGAGACACACTGTTAACATTCCTTCTAGGCTCCGCCCCACCGCTACCTGGTAACAGCCAGGTGTGCCTGACTCACTATAAAAGAGGCTGCTCATTCCTTCCTTTCTCTTGCTCTCTCTCTGTCCCTTCTCTCCCCATCCCCCCCCAACTCCACGTGTTCATGGTGAGCCTCTACTCCCCCCTCTCTCTCTCACTTGCTCTCAGTCTCTCTCTGTCTCTACTGTATTTCTAACTTCCCCTCCCCATGCCAAAAATAAACTCTACACTATACTATACCCGTTGTGTGGATGGTCCCTCAGGGGGAAGGGATGCTTGAGCATGGGCCCACAGAGGCACCCTGTCCCCCACACCATACCACACCTCCACCAAACAGATTCCTGGTTCTTGCTTTTTCACATTATATATATATAAAAACAAACACAGCACAGACAGAGAAGAAAAACTTCACGTCTATTTTACGTATCCTTTCACTGAGGAGGGAATGATGGACATTTGGATCTTCTGACAGTTGTGGGAGGTGGTCTCCAGAACCATTCCTGCTCAGTGCTAATCCAAAATCAGTGCTTGTTAGACCCGCTGTGAAGGCTTACTCTATAATTTGGGGCTGAAGAAGCTCAGAGAATGCTCCAAATTGGGAAGCAAAGTAATCCAGCAACCTGTATCACCCTTGCTGCCTTCAGAATCCTAATCTATCGCGTGTACTTATAACATCCCTCTGAGACATCTCCATGGGCTTCCTTGTACTCGCTAAGGGCCCAAGGCACGAGGACATCCCAGTCAGATGTATGAGCATACAATGTACTGGTGCCATCTGCTTATTGAAGCTTCCAGACCTAGTACATCTCCTGACCCACAGAGGGGACCTAGGAAGGTTCCAATCAGGGGGACCGACTCCATGTCACATGCCAGACTACTCCAGGAAAGGCAAGCGGTAAACTCCACTCAGAGTAAGGTCCTCTAGGCCTATGTGTATTTGCCCCACGGTATCAGGCTGCAGATCTCAGGTAGGCAAGATGAAATTTAATTTTAAAATAGAAGGCAAGGAGTCACGTGACCTGCTCTCTCAGCTGTGTCTCTTTATGGGTGGGAGAGCTCAATGAAAATCATGGGATTGAAATGTCGGGGAGAAGTGTCTGGATGCTCACTGTCAGCCCCCTGGGGAGGCAAAAGGAGCCTGTTATCAGTGATGTCAAAAGAAGGGAAAGGTGCCCCTCCCTGACCTTCTCCCTGGGCATCTGTGTGGTAGTCCTCAGACAGGACCTGCTTCCTTGCCTCTCTGCCCCACCTCTACCCCTCCACCCCATCCCCAGCTGCTGCAGGCTTCAGAATTTCCTACCTGGACTTGTGTGTGGTCTGCCATTCCTTCCACCCACATTCACTCTTGATTTGCTTGACTAAAGACAGGATGCTGCAAAGCAAGAGGAAGCTTTTAACAAAGTGTCGGATGCTGGGAGCTCAGATGACCCGGTGCCCGCCCTGTAGCAGCTGGTGTCAAGGGCGGGACCAGATGCCTCCTCCCCAGTGAGCTAGAGAGCAGAGGAGGCGCAGTGGAGGGAATGCTTAGGGGGTTTGCTGAGAACACAGATTCTGGGCCACATGTCCAGAGATTTGCTGGGCCAAGGACTCTCTCTCTTCCCTAGAGTCACACACCAAAGGCCAGGGTGATCCGCCCCCTTTAGAGAATTGCAGAATCCCAGAAACACATACAGAGATACTGGAGAACTGCACCTAACTCAGGAACTCACAGTCAACTTAATCACACACACACACACACACACACACACACACACACACACACCACTTTTATATACACATTTTTAGAATTAAAAACCTACCTAGAATTTTACATACACAACAGGAATTATACACACATGTATAGACAGATGGGGCATTTGTAAAGCACACCTAGAATTCCACCATTTACCTATAATCACACACTCACCCAGAATCACACACACACCCAGAATCACACACTCACCCAGAATCACACACACACCCAGAATCACACACACACACACACACACACACACACAGAGAATCACATACTCACCCAGAATCACATATACACCTGGAGTTCCACCCACACCTAGAATTCCACACTCATCTAGAATCAAACACTCACCTAGAATCACTCACCTGGAATCACATCCCTAGAATCACACACTCGTCTAGAATCACACACTCACCCAGAATCACACACTCACCTAGAGTTCCACCCATATCTAGAATTCCACACATATCTGTAATTTCACACCTATAGAGTCTCAATGCTCCTGGAACTACGCCCCCCCAATATGAGCATCCACACAGAAGCCCAGAACTACATACCTCATGGAATTCTATACACAGTCGAATTGCCAGGACTTGGAAATAGAGCCCACTTGAAGGGCTTACTGGAAAGCAGAGCTGCTTCGGAGGTTCTGCCTTGGTAGGTCTGAGATGAAGTCTAGATCCTGGTGTCTTCCCAAACACATGGTTCTGGTCCCCAGCACCATGTAGAAGCCATCAGTATATGTGACAGAGAAGCCATTTTCCTACAGCCTTGGGGCTGGGGTTGAGCGGGGCTGATGTTTTAGAGAGGTCTCTGTGAACCTCTCAGCCTGTCAGCTGACCTCAGGTGCTGTGTGAAGTGAGGGGAGCTAAGGTTTTGCCTGTCCCTATGGATCTCACAGAAGTTTCAATATTCGATGCTTTACTGAGTTGGTGAGGTTTCATTTTTTCCAAGAAAGAATTAACAAGGAAGGGCAATTTCTACAGTTTCTCTGTAGCTATGGGTATTATCAAATCAAATGCAGAGTCCACGTGAAAGATTTCTCCAGGGTCAGGTGCTATGTGAACCACATGGGAGTCATCATGGATGTTCGACATCTGTGAGGTGAGGTGTGCTGGGTAGGTTTTGGTATAGTATAGTATATTTTTGTCAGCTTGATAGAATTTTGAGCATTTGGGAAAAGTGAGCCTCGATTGAGAAAATCCCTCCATAAGATTGGCCTGTGGGTATGTCTCAAAGGAACTGAATTGATTAATGACTGATGTGGGAGAGTCAAGCCCACTCTGGGTGGTGTTATCCCCTAGGCAGATGGTCCTGGGTAGTATAAGAAGGCAAAACAAGCAAGCCACCAGGAGCAGCATTCTTCTGCAGCCTCTGTGTTGGCTGTGTCACCACCCAGGAGTTGGAGGCTGAAGTTAACCCTTTCCTTCCCAAGTTGGTTTAAGCCTGTGTTTCATCACAGCAATAACAAGCAGGCTGGAACACGTGGCAATGGTGACAGTAAACACACTTGCCTTAGCACAGTGCTGCAAAGGTTTGTGCCTCTTCTGTAAGGAATAAAAGTAATGACTGTCCCCCGCCCAGCATCTCTTGGTTGTTAACGCTATGTCAGGAAGAAGCTGGCATGTTAAATGCATCATCTCCCTAAATGCTCTAGAGACTCATTGAGACAGGCACAATTTCCAGCATACTCATAGTGCTTTACAAGCTCAGTATGGTTTGCTAATCTCACCACGGCCATTTTGGAGAGGTTGCTAAGGGGATTCATTTTACAGAACTGCGACAAAACTCCAGAGAAACAGCATGCCAGATACACAGAAACTGAACCATGGATGGAGACATTCCCTAGTCTATTAGGTTCCAGGCCACACCTTGGTGCTCTTCATGCCTAGGTGCTCCACATACCGAGGTGCTCCACATACCTAGGTGCTCCACAGTCTCATTTTATAGATGGGAGGACACACGCTTAGGGAGGATGGAGACACCTGTCCATCAGGCTTTGGATCTGTACCAACTTGTCTTAAAAGCCTTTACAAGAAGAGAGGCCTCTGTCTGAGTGGACATTTGCCACCTTCCTTCGACTGACACTAATGCTAACCGCGCAAGTGCCTTGTGGACCCGCAGTGTCTCGGAGGGCCTCCTTAGGCAGTGCCTTAGGTTGTGCCACCTTAGGCGGTGGGTTTGAGCTGAGGCAGCGGCAGCAGTGGCAGCAGCGGCAGCAGCCAGATTCATTTAACAGGCAGGGGCGGGGTGTGATGTATTTGAAAACATTGGGCGGAGTGTAATTGCAGTGATAACCAGTAGTCATGGCCAGCATCCCGGTAGGCCGAGGAGGGAACTCTGACTCCACACCCGGCATTTTCTCTGGAGCAGTGTTAGAGGCTGCAGGTCCGTAGGGGAGGCTTCTCACCAGAAAGATGGACACCTCAGGTTCGGGTTCAGCACTGCGTGGAGTGTTCAAAGATGCCTGTGCTTTTAGGGTGAGACTAAAAATCCTCCAGGGGAGGGCTTCCAGCTCAGTTTCCGTTCCCTGATGGTGCTGTGGTCCCTCCTAATCATGATGGCATATGGCTGCCCACATACTCCTCCCCCTCCCCCATGATGTACGTCCATTTGCATATGGCTGCCCGCTTACTCCTCCCCCTTCCCCAACGCTGTATGTCCATTACCTTTGACAGGTAGGTCTTTGCCCCGACTTTATCCCAAAGAAAGAACAAACTGATTCTCATGACTATCCTTCCCTGACTGGATCTGTAACCCCCAACCCCACCCTGATGCTTTTTTGAGCCAGGGTCTTGCTATGTAGCCCAGGCTAGCCTCAAGCTCAGGATCTTCCCGCCTCATCTCCCTAGTAATGAGATTATATGGATCCGCTCCCACACTTATCCTGTGTTTATATTTCTCTGACGTTTTCTGAAGTGTTGGGGATACAGCCCGAGGCTTTGCGCACACTCCTGAGCTCTCTACCCCTGAGCTGTCTGTAGCTCAAATCTCCATTGTTTTGTTCATCTTTGATTTAATTTTGACAACTCCTTGCCTGTACACGATGTGTCTTGATGATATCCCTTCCAATCCCCTCCTCTCTGGCATGTAATTTAAAAACTATGCTCTCATCTTTGCTCAGGAGCTCTGCCTATGCTCTGGCCCCTCCCTCCTTAGTTCTGTGATTGGCGGTTGCCAACTTCACCAAGCCGCCATCACCAACCCGGCTCTTATTTCTACCTACCTGTGCTCCATGAAATGAAAAAAAACACTCAGTTTTATTACTTTAGAATTTGCCTACTAGCACAATTGCTGGGCGCAGAATCTCCTGCCCTAAACTTATCAGGTAGCCTGTATCTACTAGCTTCTGCCGACCTCCTTGGCTATCCACCAGTGTCAGAGTCCAATGGTGCTAGCTTCCCCAATGTCTTACATGATAGCTGCGTGCTTCTCATTCCAAAGCCTGTCTGAAAGGCACCCCCTTCTTTCCCTGCATCTCCTTTTCCTCCTGGGACCTGGAAGTCCCACCTGTCACAGCAATTGGCTTCCTGGCCTCCTTTATTGACCAAATCAAGAACCAATTAGGGAACCAGACCTTACTGTCAGCTCCGCCCCTTACACTCCACCCAACTCCCCTACTAGACGCCCCTTAACATGTCTCTTCTGACCTCTGTGTTCTCTCCCCCCACCCCCTTGCGTAACCCACCGAATCACTGCCGCCCACCGGAATGCTGCCTGGCTCTTGCTCAGATCTTATGCATGTCGGGTTAGGGTTAGAGTGCAGCAGCCATGTAGTATCCACGCGACAGCAGCTCGAGGCACCCCACCACGCCCTCCAGGTCTTACATTCTCTCTGTCTCGTCTTTTGCCGTGTTCCTTGAGCCTTGCGGGGCGTTGGTAGCGCATCTAGCACCCAACAGCCGTTTGTCCTCAGCGTTTTGACCGGTTCTGAGTCTCTGTATTGATTACTGCCCTCTGCAGAAGAAGCTTCTCTGGCCGACATCGAAAGCAGTGCTATTTTATGTAAAAACCCCTAATTTTTTTTTTTAATACTTAGGTCTTCAGGTTCTCATTGAGTGCATAGTTTGTGCATACTCATGAGGAAGGTGGGTAACAACAGGACCCCAGGCGATGTGTCAAGGTGGCTGCTTTTGGAAGTTAGAATCATCTAGATGAAAGCAGTTTGAGTCGCCTCAGTGTTCACCAGCTGTTGGCTTTAGCCTCTCTGATCCCTATTCTTTTATTTGTGAGGTAAAGACAGTAGCACCCACCTCGAGGGGTTGTGGTAAGAATCCAGGGCATTTGCGCATGCGCGTGCACACACACACACACACACACACACACACACACACAGCTCAGAGTTTGGCTCGATGGTTGGTAACTGCTATCGTGGCGGCGGCCATCGCTCTTTGACTGACACCCGTTAGCTGCCTGAGGAATTAAGATGACATACCTGGGTGCTTTCCTCTGTATCTCGTTCTCCACCAACATGGTCCTTCGGGCGTCTTCCTGGACCATCTCCAGCAGCTTCTGCAAGTCTGATGGGAACAGGAGAGGTTACCCTTGACCTGGAGACGGGATGCTACATGGATCTCATGCCTGGCCTGGGGATGCCTCTGTCCGTGGAAGTCGGGGGCCCTAACAGGGATCCTACCTGCTGCTAGAAGGGGCAGCCCCTCGGGTCTGGCAGGTTACCTATCTGTCTTAGGGTTTTTATTCCTGCACAAAACATCATGACCAAGAAGCAAGTTGGGGAGGAAAGAATTTATTTGGCTTATACTTCCACATTGCTGTTCATCACCAAAGGAAGTCAGGACTGGAACTCAAGCAGGGCAGGGACCTGGAGGCAGGAGCTGATGCAGAGGCCATGGAGGGTGCTGCTTACTGGCTTGCTCCCCATGGCTTGCTCAGCCTGCTTTCTTATAGAACCCAGGACCACCAGTCCAGTCAGGACCCCACAGACAATATCCTCTCCCATCAATCACTAATTGAGAAAATGCCTTACAGCTGGACCTCATGGAGGCATTTAGTCAAGGGAGGCTCCTTTCTCTGTATAACTTCATCTGTGTCAAGTTGACACACAAAACCAGCCAGTACACTACCCGACCACCACTCCTTGACTTAAACCCACCCTATGACTTCTTATTCTTTTCCCAGCACCAGGGCTCCACCTGACTGAAGAAGCCTTGAAAGATCTTTTAAAATGGATTATTTTTTGCATGTGGTGTCTACCTGTTCCTGTGTGTATGTGTAGGTGGACATACGCATGTCTATATGTGTGTGTGTGGACATAACACATGTGTGTACACATGTGAGATTGGAGGTCAAAATTGGGTGTGTTTGATCTCTACCTCATGTTGTTGAGCCGAGGGTCCATTTCTGAAGCTGGCGCTCAATGACTGAAGAGACTGGCTGGCCAGCAAGTCTTTGTCCTGTGTCACCCTGCTGGGCACTGAGTTTGCTGGCAGACACCACCTCACCTGTTTTTTTATGTGGGTGAGGAGATTGAACTCGGGCTCTCATACTGGCATGGCAAGCAGTTCACCGACTTAGCCATCTTTCTGGCCTCCCTAAGGATTTTACATTCAGCTTCAACCAGAGAAAGCTGTCTCAGGTTCTTGTTTGGGGAACTTCCAAACTGGTGATTTGCAGCCTGAATCCAGACCAAAACTGCACTTTGCGTGATTTGAGCATAGCCTTGGAAAACCAAGCTTTCACACAAACATCCAGATGTCCCTAATTCCTTCTGAAAGGATCTAAGACATGACCGCGCTGTCCTCGTTTCGGCCACACACTGACTGGGTTTCAGACAGGCTTGTGATTTCCAGCCTGCACCACCATTGTCAACTGACCCTCATCATGGTTCCTTGTGTTGGAGGTTTGGTTTCCGGTTCCCGGTGCTTTGGGAATGCTACCACGGGTCTTCAGGGGACTAACTTCACCAGTGTCAAGTCTGTTCTGAATGAGCTGCCAGAAGATGGGGTACAGCCGGAGGAAACCAGGATATGGGACCATATGTCTTAGAGGGCTCGTTCCAGGCTCTTCCTTTCCGCTCACCCGGGCCCCTTGAGTCCTTGAGGTGGGAGTTCCATGTGATGCTTTCCCATACCATGCCCCCGGAAGTGCTGATGCCAGTGAAACCCCTGCAGCTCAACAAATCCCCCTTCTTTCCAGAAGTTTCCTGAGGTGTCTTAGCGATAAAGAATGATGGAAGCAACTTTGACTTTCCTACTTAATGTGTTCTGTTCCATGTACTTTGCAAATACTTTTTGATGCCTGGCTCCCGTGAGTTGGATCTTGTCTCTCAAAAGTTACGCTAGATTCCTAATCTCCAGAGACTTCAGAATGTGACGTTGATTGGAAGCAGTTACGGTAATTGTGATTGGTAAGGATGAGATCACGCTGGAGGGTATCGTGGTAGGCTCTCATGCTAGTGTGACGAGGTAAGGAGGGGGTACATCAGGGTGAGCATGGCTGTGTGGTGCCAGAGACAGAGGCGAGTGGCATGTCTATGAGCGGAGGGATGTCAGTTTCCCAGCTCTGCCAGCTAGAGAAGGCTGGCAAAAGGAAGGGCGAGCACCTCTTCATTGACCCCATGATTTTGGAAGCCAGGTCCCCACAACTTTGAGGTAATAAATTATTGTTGTGTTGAACTTCACATACTGGCATCCCTAGGAAGTCACAGACACTCTAAAAATTTAGAAAATATGATGCAGGGTGAGCTGTGTGTTTCACAAAAGACGAGGGTGGGGTGTAAGCGAGCAACAGTGTTTTACAGGGTCACGCATTTGCTTGATAACAGACCACTGGGAAACACTTTGTCCTGAAGTGTGTCGCTGTCCAAGGTGCTGAAACATCGCTTGGTTGGGGACGGTACAGAATTTTCGGGGGGGGGGAAGGGGAGGGGAGAGGAGAAGGAGAGGGAGGGGGAGATGGAGGAGGAGAGGGAGGGGTGGCCTTGGCACAAGAGGAGGAGTAAACACAGCTGGGCAGAGCCACTGACAGAAGGGGATACTTCTGAAATAAATAGTTTTCAAATAATTTGGGGAAGCAAGAAGGAGACAAAGAGAAACTAATGAAATCTGAGCATTTGAAGGGAGAGTCATAAGGCTGTGCTCTTGGATTTGACTCAGAACAAACATATTACATAGCTGGTCTCATTGATATACATATATCGATATACATATATATCATATATATAAAAGATATATCAATGTATATCATTATCAATATATGTTAATATATATTAACATACACACATATGTATTTATTTATATTTGCTTTATGATCCCCTTTGAAGGGAATGCAGCCGATGGCATCAGACTCACATCTCTCTCCTCACAGTCCCAGGCCTAGCAGGAGGAATGAGTGGGGCTTTGGGGGAGGGGTCAGTCAGTGGAGAGGTCACACCCCTCTGTCCCCAGGGGTCTGCACTACCTAAGCGTCATTATGCAGCTGGCCCTGCTGCTCTGGGTGGGAATCAGGAATCAATGTGAGCAGGTTTTCAAAGGTGAGGAGAGGCTGGGGAACTAACCTGCCTCTGTCAAGGCTGTGGCAAATGGGGCGGGGCTGAAGATGTAAATAAGAGAGGGGAGGGGCTGAAGGAGAGAGCCCTCCCCCGCCCCCAGAGACAGACCCTGGTGGACACCTTCCTTAGCAATGGCTTCACATCTAGCGTGCACCAGGCTGAAGGCACGGAGCAACACACCCAGGCCCGCACGAGTCTGATCGCCCTTCATCTTCAAAGCTCTTTAATCTTGGGAACTTTTATTCTTTTTGTTGTTGTTTTTCATCTGGAAGGGGAATTTTTTTCCAGCTCATTTTCCCTGCATCCTTTGCAGTTAGGTGTAGTCCTATGACTCAGAGATCTAGGCAATGAAGTTTTAATATTCTCTCTCCTCTTCCTCCCTCTCTCCCTCCCTCCTCCCTGTGTGTATGTGTGTGGAGGTCAGAGGGAAATCTTGGAGTCCCCCTCTTCTTCCTCAGGACCCTTCTCAGGCAAGCAGGCTTGGTAACAAGTACCTTTCACTGCTCGGCCTATTTACCTCCTTGAGGTTTTGGAAGTGCGGTGTAGAGCTGCAGAGAAGGTTGCTTACCAACTCTGGGTACGGGTGCTTTTATACCCTGTCTGCTGCCTTCTGCTTCAAACCTGGGACATGGGTGTGATAGTTGGAGCTCTGGTGGCCGCTCTGGGCCATGAGGTGATATTGGGGTTGGCCAACTGAAAAAAAAAAATGGAGTAAAGCAGATCTGTGGTGACACTTTTGAAGGTCATTTTTATCCACCCTTGCTTGCTTAGCCTTCTTTATCTGTAGGAAGATGTAAACTTTGATCTTTTTAAAGTCACTGTCCCCACCTCCCACCCCCACCCAGGCCTCTGTGTCAACCAAAAGAAGTGCCTCTTTGACGCCAGGGGATAAAAACATAAACTAAAAGTAAGTCTTCAGTAAGGCCTGCTGCAAAGTATCAAGAGACTTTGAAGAGAGAGGACCTGGTTGGGTCGGGTCAGGCTTCACAGGGGAAAGATGCACCGGAGTTGGGGCTTGAAGATCAAGGGAGCATCTACTAGCCCCGTTTGTGTGTGTGTGTGTGTGTGTGTGTTGGGGGTGTCGACAAAGGAAGTGACGTAGGATGATGCTCTTCCTGAACAGAAGAAGGTCAGCTGGTGAGGCTAGGCTACTCAGGATATGAGCCAGCAGGATGCCCGTTATCAGCATCACGAATAAGTTGTCTTGGAGGCCATGGGCATGACTGAAAGCCTCCATCTCCCTCCCCAGCCTCATCTCTTCAGCTCTCAGCTCCGTAGTCGGAGGTGAGAAAGGCTTCTGTGGACTCACCTTGCCTGAGTTGCAGCCGCTCCAAGCTGGCGAGAAGACCAAGTCTGCTCTCTAGATCGGTACTACCACTGTCCTCTGATTACTGGAGATGTTAGTCATCTTGTGCCTCATGGCTTCCTTGTTTTTCCTCCTGAGTTTTCCTTCTTAAATGCGTGATCACCTCATTCCTCTTATCAGGGTGCTCAGCACACACACACTGAGGGAGGAAGCTTCCAAAGTTCTGGAGAACCGATGTCTTGCTCCCTCTCTGCCTCTGCCCAGAGTGCAGCTTTGAGTGTTCCAAGTCTCCCTGCCCCTTGCTTGCGACTCCCCCTTGGGCCCCATTGCTTGTCCTGACTCCTCCCTTGGGCCCCCATTGGCTTGTCCTGACTCCTCCCTTGGGCCCCCATTGGCTTGTCCTGACTCCTCCCTTGGGCCCCCATTGGCTTGTCCTGATCCTCCTGCCCTTGCTTTTGACACACTTCTGGAGTCTTGCTTGCTTTTGGTTCTGATAGAGCCTGGCGCATTCCAGACTCTAGGTCCACTCTGACCTCTTTGACTCTAAACAGCACCCAGTCCTTGCCAGTTCTTCTGGGCCAGCCCCAGCTCAGCTGTCAGACTTCATCTTCACCTTGTGACAGGAGCTCTGTCGTTTTTCTACTGTGTATATGAGGCTCAATGGCCCATAAGCTCCTGGGAGTTCTTGCCTTGGCCTCCCATCTCTCTGTGGGAATGCTAGGATTATGGACACTTGAGTTCTACATTTGGCTTTTTTTTTTTTTTTTTTGTGGTTCTGGGGATTTGAACTTGGGTCCTTGTGCTTGCCTACAGAGGCCCTGCTATGCTTCTTATTATATTTGCCCAATGCAGGGAATTCTGAGAATGAACATTTGACATGATTTGTGGAATAGAGCCTTGAACAGTATTCATGGTTTTAGATTTCTTTCTTAAAAGGAGACCCAAGCTTTCAGGAGATTCTCAGGAAGTCTAAGATTGACTTGTGGACTGATATAAAGGTGGCTGATATGGGAAAGCATACACTGCTGTGCAAACATGTAGATCTGCGGCTCTTCTGGTTCAGACTTGGGAGGGAGAGGGTCAGCAATGGGCCGTGTCTTCTGCTGGGTCGATGGGAGCGTTTTAAAGTCGAACTGGGACAACAGATACACAGGTACGGACTCTGTCAGCTTCATAAAATTGTTGGCTTGTACATTTAACCATGCACAGTTAAAACGGGTGGTGCTTCATGAGCTGGGGGCGGCAGCAAACGTACGTTTTTAAGTCTAGCCTTCGGAGGACTGAGGCAGGAGGTTTGTGAGTCACAGGACATCTTGGGCTATATAAACATGCCGCCCCCTCTCACATACACACACGCACACACCTACACACCACACACGCACACACACGCCCAAAACAAGCAAAAACTGACATGTATATAAGTCAATGTAGAAATCAGGTACTGAATTTGAAGAAGGCAGAATAAAACAGAATAATCTATCTCCATCATAATTTCTATCTTCGTGAAGTGTGGAAAGGCTAAAACTCTATAGAACTTGATGTAAATACGATATTTTTTAAGGTGTTATGGGGGTAAATGGTGATTGCGGCTGCATCCTGTGGGGAATGGCCCTTAGTGACATAACTTATAGGGGTGGGGGATATTTTCAGTCTTTTGGGGCGGTGGGTGCGAGGAGTGGAGTGAAGGGAAGGGACCCAAAGGCTTTGAACCAGCCAGGCGATGGAGACCTTTGACCTCTGCATCTCTGCTGAGAGGAATCGGAGGCGGGCCGGGAGGGGCTCAAGGGCCTAGGAATGTAAAGGCAGACCGCGGTGGGCTCTTGGGTGGGACTTACTGACGTGGAGGACTTCCTCTTCCGGCTTCGTGGAGGATGACTCGTTGTCTTCGATGTCTTTGCTGCCCGTGGGCTCGTCAGAGCTGGGGTTCACCGACATCATGCTGCTCTGGGGAGAAGAGCCCCCGCTGGTCCGAGTCAGGCTGAGGGTGGAGCCTCGCTTGCTGGGCTTCCGGCTGGCTGTGCGGATGGCCGGGGCTTTGAATTTCTTGGTCTGAAGGAAAGAGGGAAGAAAGAGGGATGTCAGAAAGGATGTCAGAAGATGGGAAGGGAGAGGGATGGGAGATGGGAGGGGGAGGAAGCCATAGGGAGGGGACAAGGGGGAGGGAGATGGGAGGGGACAAGGGGGAGGGAGAGAAGGAAGGTCGAGGGGGGAGGGGGACAAAGAAAGGAAGAGTGGGAGGGAAGGATTGAGGAAGTAAAGAAGGAAGTAGGGAAGGAAAGGGAAAGTGGTATTTTGAATCCCTGCTGAGGTCGAGGTGGGTGTCAAAGGATGCTGAATTCCTCCCGGGCTCCTTCTGAACACCATGGGCTCGTGCTGGACCGGAGTGACTGTTCGTCATTGATCATCAACCAAGCCCATCAGAAGACACTGGAAGTGCCCTTGTCTCTATCTATACTGATGATCCTGAGAGACAAGTCTCTTACTGAGCCAGAGCTTGGCTGGCAACCAGCCATCCCCATCTCCACCGCCCTCCCGAGGAGCCGGGGGGTTACAAGCACACATCACCACGCCAGGCTTTTGATGGAGGTGGCGGGGATTTGAACTCAGGTCCCCATGTTTGTGCAGCAAGCCCTCTGACTCACTGAGCCATCTCCTCGGCCCAGAAGTAATTTCCCTTGGGAGCTTTTAAGATGAAAGCGCTCGAGAGACTCGGGTTGACAGCGTATTTATAGGAAGCTTGTAACCTCTAAGGTCCCAGGGAGGAAGGCAGAGGGGAGCACCTGGGGTCCTGTAGGCTGTGCTGAGATTTACCACCATGATGCTATAGATGGGGAGAATTGCACTCAGCAGGTTTGCTTCTGGAAAGTGCGTTAGTAATGCTTTGCTCAGCTTCCTTGCAGGGTCCTGACTATAGGCGGAACTTCCCTGCACTGGAAGCATGGAAGAGGGGGAGGGATTTTTTTGGTTGCACAGAGGAAGGGAGAAGGTGGGGGAGAGAGGAGAGGGGTGATTCTTCACCTCTCATCTCTTTCTTTGCTTTGTTACCTTCCCCATGTTTTTTTGTTGTTTGTTTTTTGTTTTTGTTTTTTTGTTTTGTTTTTTGGTAAAATTTTGCAGGAGAAGGTTTCATCCAGGCAGGGAAGGCTGGAGTTTGGGTTGGGTTTATCCAGTTCTCAGAGGCAGCACACAGAAAGGCCAGTGATGGAGGGAAAAGTCAATCAACACGAGACCTTATGTCAGCCAGGACATCGGCCAGCAAAGTCAGGAAAGTCCCTTGTCCTGACCTTGCAGCTTGGCCAAGAGCTTGTCTGCCTGACAGGACACTCCTCACCCCCTGCCACCCCGTGAGAGAGGATGTCAGAGCTCAGGGTTGGCTCACGCAGAGGTCACCCCTGCCTGCTTCAGTAGCCACTTGGCACTGGAGAATAGTCTTTAGACCAACACCGTTGTTAAAGGTTTAACAGCCTGTGTTTGGGGGGGATGGGTGGGTGGGGCAACCTGGAGTCTGGCAAGGAGCCCCAGACTCCCAGCTGAGAGACTAGAGCACCCTGCCTCAGTTTCCCCGTTTATAAAACATTGGGAACTGACTGAGATGGTCACAAAAGGACTTTATGTGTACCTCCCCTGAGCTGGGATTTCATCTGGTGTTGCTAAAGTTGTTATTAATTAACATTCAATTAGTCACCCCGGCCAGGGACCCAGAGCGAAAGGCTGACACTTCCAGTTAATTGAGAGCGTCGGGAGATGAAGTGTGGGGGACGGCATGACCCGCTCCGGCATGTTGTTTGCCCTTGTTCAGGAGTGATATGACCTACTGCCGTGTTCTGCCTCAGGAGGGCCTGGCTTTTGTTTTTCCTTTTCTGTAATAGGGGAAGCTTTCCCTGAGTGAATCCTTATGCTTTGTAAAAAGCAGGGGTTGAATTCCCATGGGGAGACATATTTAGCCACTTTTTTTTTTTTTTTTCAAAATTACAAATTTGGAGAAAACTCTACACGTTTGGCTTTTGCTCAGAATGATGAGCCCTGGGTTCCCGTTTGCATGGGGTGATAGGGTCCCCCCAGCCTCCCCTTCCGATTTGCTTCATTTTGCTATGGACCTCACCACTCCCTGCTGTGTTTCAGTCAACATGATTCCCCCCCCCCCACACACACACATACCCCCGTTGACAAGATTTCCCATCTTCAGGAACGTGGCCTGCTATGGATGAGGTCTGTGTATACCAAGGTCTGGTTGGCTAGGGTCTGTTGCTAGACCCCCATTTTATAGATGGATAAGCTGAGGTCGGGGAGGAGAAAGGATTCATCCAAGGTTACAAAATCGACTGAGCCAGAGTGGCTGCTCCAGTGTCCTGCCAGGCCTGGAGTGGACCGCACTACTTCGGGGGTGGGGGGTGGGGGGGAAGGGGGTGGGGTCTGGCCCATATGCTCCGCGGGGCGGTGGGGGGATTCGGTTGTGAGAATTCCACCTTAGCATTACTGAACATTCTGTAAGGACACTCCCCCTCCCCCCTCCCCCTCCCCCTCCCTCCAGGCTCACGACTCCTGCTACTTTGTGTGTCTCTAGAGATAGATGCACACCGTGTCTCCATAGCAACTTTGCGTGAGAAAACAAAGGCTCCTGCTTTTCCGGTCTTGCCGATGAAAGAGCAGGAAGCAGTAAAAAACCAGTCCTGTCATGGGGAATGTGACTCTGAAGAAACTTAGGTTTAACTCATAGGCCCAAGGTGGACCCCAGCCCAGCTGTGTGACCCGATGCAAGTCGCTCAGCCTCTCTGAGCTCCGACTACTTCTCCCATCAGAGTGTAAGAATGGTGTTCTGTGGGACATTAAGAAGGCAGCATGGAGGAACATTTGAAGAAGTTGGCCCGTTTGTCAGTATATTGAAAAGTGCTTCTCATTAATTGTTCGTTCTTAGGTTTGTTGCCTCTGTGTGTGTGTGTGCAAATGCGTGTGTCAGAGGACTCTCTCCTTCCACCATGCCAGTCCTAGAGGCGGAACTCAGGACATCAGCCTTGGCTGCAAGCCTCCCTACCTCTGGGCCCTCTCACCTGCTCCCGTTTTCACACTTTCAAGTGCGTTTGCATCCTTTCCCTGCGCCTCTCGCCTCTTGCTGGCCATGTGGTAGCTGGAGGTGGGCACTGTTTTGGTTCTGTGGGTGAGGGGACAGGATCTCTGTACACCTCAGCTGCACCACTGTGTGCCCCAGCTGATAGCAGCTTTATCTGTGCTTGTGGACTAGATGGGCTCAAGAACTTTGGGGAAAGGCACAGCTTTGGGTTGAAGATAATAGACCTTAAGATACCCTCCTTACAGCAAAGACATGTGTGGCCTGGAAGACTGCCTGGGGAATGGGGGGGTGAGGGAGGGAGGGAGGGAGGAAGGGAGGGAGGGAGAGACAGAGACAGAGAGAGACAGAGTGAGAGCGAGAGAGCTGAGAGCCAATTGGCTAAAGAGCAAAGTGTGCCTGTTTCCTTCTTGACATCTCACTAAGCAGGTGCCCATCAAACCCTTCCTCCCCTCTCCTCTCTTCTTCCAGTGTGTCTGGCCAAATGTCATTTTTTCCCCTACAATCCCCAGATAACCATTTTAATTAAAATTTACAAACAAACAACAACAAAAACCCAACAAAGGTGGCATGTGGTATTTCCTTTGCTTGGAGAACCACCTAGACAGACACCTAGACAGACACCTAGACAGACACCTAGACAGACACCTAGACAGCCTCCTAGACACCCCCCTAGACAGACACCTAGACAGACACCTAGACACCCTCCTAGACAGACACCTAGACACCCTCCTAGACACCCTCCTAGACAGACACCTAGACACCCTCCTAGACAGACATCTAGACACCCTCCTAGACAGACATCTAGACACCCTCCTAGACAGACACCTAGACACCCTCCTAGACAGACACCTAGACACTCTCCTAGACAGACACAGACACCTCCTAGACAGACACCTAGACACTCCTAGACACCCTCCTAGACAGACACCTAGACACTCTCCTAGACAGACACCTAGACACCCTCCTAGACAGCCTCCTAGACAGACACCTAGACAGACACCTAGACAGACACCTAGACAGCCTCCTAGACAGACACCTAGACAGACACCTAGACAGCCTCCTAGACAGACACCTAGACAGCCTCCTAGACAGACACCTAGACAGACACCTAGACGGACACCTAGACAGACATCTAGACAGACACTGGACAGACACCTAGGCAGACATCTAGACAGACACCTAGACAGACACTGAAACAGACACCTAGGCAGACACCTAGACAGACACCTAGGCAACACACCTAGACAACTATGTAGACAAACTACTTAGACAGCACCTAGACAGGCACCTAGACAGACACCTGGACAGACACTGACAGACACCTAGGCAGACACCAGATAGACACCTAGACAACTATGTAGACAAACTACTTAGACAGACACCTAGACAGACACCTGGACAGACACCTGGACAGACACCTAGACAGACACCTAGACAGCCTCCTAGACAGACACCTACATAGCCTCCCAGACAGACATAAATAAACCTTTCCCATCAGAGACTGACTATGGGATACACACTCCTCCCCCTGCCTGGGGCCTGGGCTCTCTCACGAGTGTGGGCTCTGGTTACCTTGGGTGCCGTGACGAAGTGATCCCACCTCTGCCCCATGGACTTGTCCTTGTTAATCTTTTTTATTGTGCTCTTGCTGCCGCCTGGGTCCCTGCATGAGAAACAGCTTAATGAGTTTTCAGTTTGCAGAGTCTTGGTTTCTTACAAGGTCCCCTCCTTACCTTTTCCTTAAAGAAACGTACATTCAGGGTGACTAGTGGCTGGTCTCTGGTATGATTTTCTCCCTCTGCTACTTTTGGAGTGTGGAGGGGCGCAGCTCTCCATAGATGGGTCTTTGGAGGGGAACAAACTGAAGGCTGAGAAAGACCCACTTCCTGGGGAGGACCGAGGAGGGAGACAGGATATATTTGCACGTATTCTGTTATCTATCTGTGTTCTGGACTTGGACATTATGGAGTCCGGGGTGTGAATGCAGTTATGTCAGGGGTGGACCAAAAGGTGTGCTTGTTTCTGGCCGTGCCTCGTGTGTTGTTCACACGCAGCAATGCCAGGAGCACTCCCGAGCATGGCAGCGCACGGCACAGCTGGGCAGGGGCAGGGAGAGTGGACGAGGATGGGGTGAGCTGCACGAGGAATCCCCTGGTGTGAGGCTTACTAAGGAGATGTTATCTGAGATGCTCTGTGTCAGATGCTTCCGGCCACTCGTTGAATCATCCCCATCACTATCACATTAAACCAGATTCATTATCCATCCCTCTGCAGCCAAGGAGAGGACCAGACACAGGGGTCCCTGCCCCAGGGCTCTGCACCGCTCTTATACTGTGATCTTGAATGGTGATCATAGTGCCCTCCTCCTCCCTGTGAATATGTGGGAACTTTCTGAATAAGAGACCAAAGCCCCAAAGGGCTCTGTGGGTGATTGTTCCCTTACAGACATGCCACCGAATTTGCCACAGTGGCATTATTCAGTGGGATATGCTGCATGGGCCACGTATAATTATAACCCTTCCAATGGGTTCGGGAAGACTCTTACAGTGAAACACATGAGCATGCCTTGGAGTATAGGATGTGGATATTTATACTTAGTGAAAGAAAGAGAGACTCTAAAATTGGGGCTCCATGTCGAGTTTCAGTTTGGTTCATTTTGGTTTGGGGTCTGACTTTATGGCCAAATGAGGTATGAAAAAGCTGAGTTTTTTTGGAGCCTTTAGATTTTGAATTTGATGGTTATGGGACCTTGGGCCTTCATTGGTTCACAAGTCGGGAATCTCACTGTGTGATCTAACTACCTGTACAATCAATCAATTGGCTTATCAAATTTTCCATCCCCCTATTCTTTATTATCTATCTTATCTATCCATCTCCTTACTGTATATCTACCTATCTTTCCACCTATCTACCTATCCATCCATCCATTATCCATCCATCATTTATCCATCATCCAGCCACCCACCCATCCACCCATCCATCCATCATCCAGCTACCCATCCATCCATCCATCCACACATCCATCCACACATCTATCCACCCACCCACCCATCTTCCTATCCATCCACCCCACCCACCCACATCCATCCATTTATCCATCCGCCACCCACCCAACCACCCAACCATCCGTACTTCCCCCCTTCCGTCCATATTCCTACTCAGTCATAAATTTCATCATCCATACATCCATTTTTTAAAACCCCATCTTCTCTGCAGCATAGTTTCGGGTGCATGAGACCTGTGATGTACTTGGCTGGCTCTCAGCCTGTACGGAGCAGGGGTTTGAGGAGATGAAGTGATCAGAGTGACTTTGATGGCGGGGTGGGTTGGGGTGGGGGAGGTTGGGGGCTGGCACTCATGGCGTCCAGGCTTGTCAGAGTCTGCCCCTGCATGATGGCTGTGGATCAAAGTATTCAGGTACAGGGGACAAGAATGACTGGGTGAACTGGACTTCAGGCTGGCTTCTTGTGAGTAGCACAGAGTAGCAGATCCACAGGCTGTCACCAAGAAGGAGAGGGACTCTTTTGCCCCTGAGGCAGGACCCCTTGGATGTCTAGAAGTTCACAACCGTGACATAAGAAACAGGCTCCAGAATGGGAGCCGGGCTGGGGGGTGGGGCGGGGAGATGTGCCTCCCAGCCTTTTGTAAGACTTTATATTTGATTACACAATAAAGAGTTCTGAATAATTAACAGAGAAGCTCATTTGAGTCGGTTCTGCTTACTTTTCCCTCGAGTAATCAAATTAGGCAATGTTTAAAATCCAGCTGGAGGAGGGAGCCCCTCTCCTGCCTCACGCACAGTGTTTAAGCAGAGGCCCTTTCTGAAGCCTGGTTTCGGGCTAACCAATAGGCGGCCTTGGCGCTCTGCGGTGTCTTTCATGACCACAGGGCTTTCGGGTTTTCTTCTTTGCTAAGGCAGCCCCCCGCTGAGCTGCCTGCTCCTTCTTGGAGTTCAAAAGCAACCCCCTTTCCCTTTCAAAATTAAATCTGGGCCCAGCCAAGCTTTCGCTTTCGAAATCTTAAATATTCAGGTCCAATCGGGGAGATAGAAGCCTTCCGCTAATGCTGACTTCCAAGGCGACCTGAAGTCTGTTGCGACTTCAAGCGGCAGGCTAAATGAACTAAAGACGCAGCCGGATCCCTGCAGACCTTCGGTGGCCCTCAGCGCCGCCTCTGCCAAGCCGTTGATAAAGGAGAGGCCAGGTTAGACAGGATCGGGCTCTCTGATGTTTCCTTCTTGGTAGCAAATAAACCGAAAAGGAAGATCAATAGGCGGGGAAGAGAGATCAAACGCAGCTGGAGCGGGGGAAGTCCGCTGCTCACCTCGCTGGTGAAGCTAAAAGCCAGTCGGTGAACCTTCTTCACTAGTGCTGTTCACCAAATGGAACTCGCTTCCCTGGCCTGTGTCCCCGAAGTCCTGTGCCTCTCTGTGACTTGCTTTGTTTAATACATACATACACACACACACACACACACACAGAGCATAGAGTGACCTTCTTGGGCAGATGCTCTGCCATCTGGATCCCGTGTTCTGCTTGGCTGATAGTGGGGACTTGGTTAGGCAGGATCTCTGTCAGCCTGGCTCCCCCATGGCTATAATGAGCGAGGGTTTGGTGTTTTGGATACAGAAGCATAGCCAAAAGCCAGCTTCAGTGACAGGGAAGAGGTTAGCACATCTGACTGGCTCACTGTCCCGGGGGCCTTTGGTGACTGTCCTGGCGTGTCAGAACCTGTTGTTAGGCTGGAGTCTGTCTGACCCACTGCTTTCTATGTGCCTGGCTTTGTGCAGGGTCCCTTAGCTTCTCCCGGCCTCAAGGTCTCCACCTGTGAGACGTGGGTAAGGTTATTTAGCTAGGCCCAGGGATTGCTGTGGATGTGAAGAGAAAAGACTCTCAAATGGGTGAAATCAGGTTCAGCCATTAGCAAGGATAACACGCTTTCATCGGCAGGAGGGAGCTGACAGTAGTGGAAAGCGAGGTGGGGCGGGCAGCTCTCAAGGGGAGAGAGCTGTGATTTTCAGACCATAATTTTCCCCCTGCTGACGCTTTCTGGGGGCGCCTGTTTCCCAGAAATCAAGGGAAGAGAGCATTCGGCAGAGGCTCAGCTCTTTAAGTTGCGTCCTCTGAGCACATTTTGCTCTTGGAGGTCACTTGAGGATGTCTATCTGTCGGGGCAATCAGAGCAATTTTCTCCAACGCTTTACTCTCAGTTTCCCGGCTCTAATACCAGGTGAAGCACCCTCTTCTCAAGATGAAAATCTCCTGGGCGAGTTTAGGATGTGCACGTGCGCATGCGGGGCTCTGTGGCAGAGGGGAAGAGGTGCTGATTGCACATGCCAGGGAGGGTCCAGTGGTCCAAGCTCTTGGGATCTTCCAGGCTGGGTGGCTCTGTCCTGCTTCCTCAGAAATAAGGTGACCCGATGATTGTGCTGTGTTCTTTCCTGAGATGTTGGCTTGGGTACCAGAGTGGGGATTGATGCTGTTGTGTTGGCTGGGGAGAGGAGAGTATGTGTGTCGGTGGGGAGGTCAGATATTTCCCCAGGATGCCCATCCTAGGAGACTTTTCCTTGACGGTCGAACTGAAAAGCATCACTACCAGAGCACCCATCATTCCTCATGATTTTTTGAGTGTTTTTTACCTGCGTGTATGTCTGTGCACCTTACACAGAGGTCAGGAGAGGGTGTTGTAGACAGGTGCTGGGAACCAAACTTTGGTCCTCTGTAAGAGCAACAAGTGCTCTTGGCTTCTGGGTTACCTCTCCATCTTGCACATCACCTGGGCCTTTGCGTGTTGGCTATGGATTGCATCCTCCGGCTCCTTCCCTGGGATGGGAGCTCCAGTGGGCAGCGGTGGGGCCCACTTCTTTGGCTGGGATATTCCCGGCGGTGGTTGGACAAGAGAGCCCCGTTTAAATATAAAGATAGTTATATTAGAAAACTGCTGCTTATGTGTGTGCTGTTCAGAATACTATCATGTCTTTCACAAGGATGAAGAAACTAGTCTTGGAAGTGTTGAGTCTATTTTGTTATTGATAACCTCCAAGGCAGGGAGGGTCCAGATGTGGAAGGGTACTCCTTGTGTTAAGTCAGAGAGCATGTATTTAGCTGCAAAATTGCACATGCAGAATGGCTTCTAAAAAAATATTTTTTTTAAAGATTCATTTATTTATTTTATGTATGTGAGCACACTGTCACTGACACACCGGAAGAGGGCGACAGATCCCATCACAGATGGTTGTGAGAATTGAACTCATGGGCAGCCAGTACTTTTAGCCCCTAAGCCATCTCTCTCCAGCAGCCCCTAAAACTATTTTATAAGAGAAAACTTGCTGTATGTTTAAGGTTGAGTTGGAGCCTGCGGGATCATGCTCTGGAGGCCTGTCTCCCCCTAGTGGAGCTGTTTGGCTTCAGAACCTTTAGGAGGAGGCCCTACCTGGCGGTGAGGGTCACTAGCCCTGAGTTGTCTGGACTCTTAATAACAGTTAGGATGGCTGGGAGCTCGACAGAATGCAGATACTCAGCCCTGCCCACATCTACCAAATCCAGCTTCGCCGCTGCAAGATCTTCAGTCACGTCACAGTAAAGCCATAGCTTGAGAAGCCCTGGCTCATAGGAGTGTTCCACAGAGGACAGAGCAAGCAGTGGACTCGTGACTGTTAGCTTATGAAAGCCAGACTCCCACCTAGCTGGTTTTCTGACAAGGCCTACGCTGTCTTTCTGGGACAGCCTAAGGTAACCAGGCTTATACAACCACTTTGCTCTCAAGAGCCTAATTGTGTGTGTGTGTGTGTGGCTATGTTCTTCCTGCACGGTAAATCAGTAGCTGCCTTCTCCCTCTGTTCCACGGGGCTTGCCATCACTGGTGATGGCTGGTGTAGCTGTTCTCCCCCATCTGTTTGTCTGTCCGGTCACCGGTCACCTGTTGCTGGATCTCATCTGTTGGTGGTAGAGTTCCCCAACGCTGATTCTTTACTAGCTTGAGGTGTCTGAGATGCTAATGGGCGTAGCTCCAACTGTGCTTTAATTAGAAATTTTTATCTTCAGTGTCTGTCACAGAAAGAACATTCGCTGTGTTTCTAGATATCTTAGTTAGGGATTCCATGGTGCTGTGAAGAAGCACCATGGCCAAACATCATATTGGGGAGGGAAGGGTTTATCCAGTGTAGGCGTCAACATTGCTGTTTATCCGGAAGGAAGGAAGGAAGTCAGGACAGGAACCCAAACAGGGCAGGGACCTGGAGGCAGGAGCTGATGCAGAGGCCATGGAGGGGTGCTGTCTGCTGGCTTGCTATTCATAGGTTGCTCAACTTTCTTTCTTACAGAACCCAGGATCACCAGCCCAGGGATAGCCCCATCCACAATGGACTGGACCGTCCCCCATGAATCACTAATTGGGAAAATGCCTTACAGCTGGCTCTCCTGGAGACATTTTCTCAATGAAGATTTCCTTCTTTCAGATAACTCTACTTCTTGTATAAAGTTGACTTAAGACTAGCCAGCACACTAGACATAGACTTGCCTGGTCTTAAGAATAACGCTTCTGGCCAGGCAGTGGTGGTACACACCTTTAATCTCAGCACTTGGGAGGCAGAGGCAGGCTGATTTCTGAGCTGGAGGCCAGCCTGGTCTACAGAGTGAGTTCCAGGCCAGCCAGGGCTACACAGAGAAACCCTGTCTCGAAAAAAACAAAAAAAGAAAACAAAAAAAAAGAATAACTCTTCTGGGCCAGCAACCCATTTGAAAGGGATTTGAAACAGACCTCAGGGTCCTTAACTGACGTGCCTGTGATCGCACAGTTAGCAAGTGGCAGGGTACAGACTTACCTAGGCTGAGGCCCAAACTCCCTACCTCTCCCTTCAGTGTTGGAGAGTGCAGCTAGGGCTTCTGCACATGATCGATGAAGGCACTGGCTAAGATGTACACCCCAAGGGCCCTTTGTCTGTTTTGAGATGTATTAATGCTAAGTTGCCCAGAGAGTCCTTCAACTTTTTCCTTGGTCTTTCTATCTCAACCCCTCTAGTTACCTATGGCCATGGGTTGGGGATGCTGGGCCAGTAACGTCAGAACTCTTGGTTCCAGCCACTCGAGTCCACCCCGGTTTTAGGAACATACACTCAAGTCTTGGGAAGTTCATGTGATGTCATTGGCGTGAGATCTCGCAGAGACAGAGTAAGCATCCAGGAGAAGGCGTCCCGCTTTCTGGGGAACTAAGATGTTTTCAGGTACTTCCTAGGGCATTTAACCCCACAATTAACAATGATAGTAACATATCTATATGGTGGTTGCTGGGGCCAGTTTGTACTGGTTCTTGCTGGCTGTTAAGAGCTGAAGCACATGGCTTTTGTGTTAGTCAGGGTTCTCTAGAGTAACATAACTTATAGAATGCACCTCTCTCTTATATATAGAAAGGAGATTTATCGGAATGACTTACAGGCTGTGGTCCAGCTAATCCAACAATGGCTGCCTATAACGGACAATCCAAGCATCTAGTAGTTGTTCAGTCCGTGAGGCTGGGTGTCTCAGCGGGTCTTCAGTATACGCCAGAACCCTGAAGAAGTAGGCTCTAACGCCAGTGAGAGTGAGGGCAAGCAGGCAAAGGGCAATTCCTTCTTTTGTGTCCTTGTATAGGCTGCCAGCAGAAGGTGTAGCAGAGAGGTATGTTTTCCCAGATCAAAAGATACGGACTAAAGCTGCCTTCCTACTTCATAGATCTGGGTTAGAAGTAGATCTTCCTACTTCAAGTTAAGGAAAGATCCCTTACAGACGTGACCCTCCATTTTTGAATTTTCATTAATTCCAGACGTAGTCAAGCTGACAACTAAGAATAGCAGCATGGCTTCTCAACTCCAAGTTCGAACACACCACAACATGTTCATGATCTGAAATGGCCATGGTGCGTTTTCATGTATACATCCCATAGAGATCGTCATTGTTACACATCATGTATGTCTGAGCTCTGGGAACAGGTGAACGCAATCCTTTACTGTCATCCAACTCTAAGCTTAAAACTCCATACGTGGAGTTAATTCCATCGGAATTAACAAAACCAGGCAAATCCCCCGACTCCTTGTGCATGGCCTTCTGCATGTCATCTCCTCCTCTGGTGGCCAGGTCTGGTCCTGGTTCTGTCTATAAGGAGCCAGACATGTTTAGGTCCTTGGTGGGTTCTGCTCTGATGTATCCTGGTAAAATACTGGCTCCTCTTAGTGTGACCTTACATCTTTTAAATCAATGTTAACAGCTCGCGCCCCTGTCCTGAGCACATTTCCGAGAGCAATTGAAGGCAGTGTAGGTCGACTCTCATATCATTCCAATCCAAGTCCTGTGTGATCAGCTTCCTTCCGTGTGGAAGAAGGGTGTCCATGCTTTAAAGGAAATCATTGGAGAGGCGGGGTGACGAGCCGAGGGATGAAGCGTTATCGGGCATCTGTGGGCTCGGGGGCTTAGGTCTTTAGACAGTACAAGCGATCAAGTGTGGGGAAAAAAAAAATCTCCATGTTGCTTTGACCTAGTAAATAGTGCTTCTCAGAACCCAGTCCCAAGAAATCTTTGCACTTGGCCATGAATGAGATGCAGCCGGGCATTCTATGAAGCGTGGGTTTTAACACCAAGGATTTGGGAGCAGTGTCAGCATCGGTCCGTAGAGATTGGATGTGCTTCTCCATCTACTCGGGAGAATTCCCTGCTGGGAATTCTTCTGTGTTAAGCATGTAGTACTGTAGATTGATGCCCACGAGTCACTGCTGCTGCTGCTGCTGCTGCTGTGTGTGCATATTCACAAGGGGGGAAGGTGCCCACAAAGGGGTTTACACTCAAGGTGGGATTTCCCAAGTGGTAGAAAAGCCTTCATACCTTATATATTTACATGTGGGGTTAAGGGGAGGTTTTTGCAAGAGAAAGCCGCATTAGCTTACAGCTTGGGCAGTTTTATTTGAAAGGAAGATAGATGGCTCGTGGAATGTATTTTTTTTTAAATGAACTGAACTTTGGTGCGTGTGATGTATGCCTATGTGTATGTGGAAGCACAGGTGTATGTGGGGTACATGCATCTGCGTTGTGCACGCAGGGGCCAGAGGCTAACAGTGGGTGTCTTCCTCAATTGCTATCATCCTGAGTTTGGAAGTCATCACTTCGGCTTGACCTGATGGCCAGCAAGTCCCTGGAATCTACCTATCTCTACTCAGTGCAGGGGTTACAAGCATGAACCCCCATCCCTGGGGTTTTATTCAAGTGTGGGGATCTGAACTTGCGTCTTTGCTTGTACAGAAAGTACTTTACACAGAGAACCATCTCCCCATCTCTGGGAAGTTGTTGTTAAGGTCACAGTGTTTATACAAACTCTGGGAACCTAGAGACATTTTGAAGTAACTGGGATGACGTGGCCGGTGTGGAAGGAAGCCGTGGGAGGGGAACGTGTTTCCCAGACACCAAAACTTGTTTCAGACAGAAAGCCCATTAGAATTACGAGATTTGTGGGTAAGTGGCTGGTTTATGTTTGTGATGAGTTTGGGTTGATAAATATCGGTCGTCAACTTGAGGGTGCCGAGAGATTCCTAGGAGAGCCATACTTTTATACCCATTTGGTATATCTGTGTGGATGTTTCCAGAACATGCAGGCCCTGGCTTAGCTAATGCTTTCATTATTTGATGGATTCAAAATTTTGAATGTGTTGCCTGCGTCTGCGCCTGCGCCTGCGTCTGCGTCTGCGTGCGTGTGTATATACGCACCGCACCGTGTGCAGCAGTACAAGAGGATGCCAGAAGAGGGCAGCAGATCCCTTGGACTTGGGGCACAGACTGTTATGAGCTGCCACGTGGATGCTCTGAACCAAACCTTGGCTGTCAGCAAGAGCGGCCATGTTCTTAACCAACAAGCCATCTCCCCAGCCCTGGGTTCAAACTCGACTACGGAGAAGAAGTGGGAGGTGGCCGGGGTGAAGGAGCGACCTGGGACGACGCTGAGGAGACACGGTGAGAGCACGAGGAGGCCCAGAGAGAAATTCATTTGTGGGTCCACAGCGTGTTGGTGTAGCTTTGCCCATTTCTGTGGTGTAAGTGTTCCCACCACGGTCTTATTTTCAGCTGCCAGTGTGTTGCATGCAATATGGCACCAGGCAGAGACACTTGCAAAGAGGTGTGTACAGTGGGCTCTGGGGAGAGGGTAGGCGCTGGCTCCAGCTCACCTGAGCCCAATGTAGGTGCTGAGCTCATCCACAGAGTGCATCAACTCCTAAGGCAGACCACCCGTCAAACAGACCAAGGGGAGGGTGGGAAGGATAAGATCCCTGCCGCCACCGCCCCTTACCACCCAGGTGAGTCCCAGGTTGCAGTCGGGTGCAGGGCTGCTGGGCTTACTTGGGGTTCCAACAGGTAATCAAGGGCCTCATGGTGTGGTGGGTGTGGTCGATGGTCAGGGCCTCTAGAAGCCAGTGGAGAGCGCACAGCTGGCGGTAGAGGGGATCCCTGCAGAGACAGAGGGAGGGGGGCACAGGGACATCTTTTTAGGACACCAGTCACAGAGACTGCAGCTGCTCTGGCTTCTGTTGAAGCACAAAGGTAACTGGTTTGGACCCATTGTGTATGACATGCCCGTTGGTCCCACTGTGCAGATGAGGACACTGGAGGTTTGGGGACTTAGGGAGACCACACGACCCCGTGTCACTGAGCTAGCAAGACTGAAGCATCCAGTTCCTCTGAATTTGAGTGTAGTGAGTGGAGTCTCTCCTAGCTAGAGGTCATGACTCAGGGAGATAAAATAAGGAATGAAGGCATTAATATTACACCGATCTCTGATAATTTATCTGATTTTTTAAAAAAAATACAGTAAATAGCCTGAGGGTTTAAGAAAGCCTAGAAATGGGAAGCAGTACTAGCAGGATTGAAGTGTAGCTGGCCACTGAAGAAAAACACACCGGGCACATCACTGGAAAAGGAAAGAAAACGCACTGCTCAACAGTGTGTCTGATTGACATTTTTGGCCCTCTGGGGACCCCATACTAACTATCTGCAGTGGACTACACACTGGCTGGTGTTACTTTCTCCACATTATTTTAAGGTTCCCCACAGCCTGGCGGGGCATGAATTATTATCTATATTTTAGACAAGGGGGAAACTGAGGCCCAGGGAGGCAGAGCCAGTGCTGCTCAAGGTCACACAAGCTGGTTGTGAGCAGAAATGGTGTTTGAATGTTCGACTTGATGCTCATGACAACTGTAGGGGGCAGTATCTGGTGGGGGACCTGAGGCTCTGAGAGGTGCAGCGAGTTGCCTGAGGTCACACAGCTAACACCGGTGAGGGATTGAACCAGGGAGCGACCTGGCCCAGAGATGGTGGCCTTAGGGAGCTGACTAACAGAGTGACCAATGGAGCCAGTGCGTGGTTGGCCACTCTGTTAGCGAGGTCAGGAAAGGGTTAAGCCCGACGCCTGTAGCTTTCTTGGAAGTGAGGTGTAGTCCTGGAAGCTGTCTCCTCCCCCAAGAGCTCTCTTCCTTCACTAATGGAAAAGAGTCTTCAATTACCAAGCTCTGTGATGGCTCTTTCCTGAAAGTGCATCTTGTAGAGACCACTGCTCCCCAGGGGTTTCCAGGCGCAGTTCTCCCAGGCCCAGGAAGGGATGGCTTCTCAGATTCCAGGAAGATCTTGCCTTATATCCTGTGTGGAGCTGTCTCAACTAGGACGCCCGCCCACTCTATCCTCTTCCTCCCTACCATATGTGTGGGTGTGTCTTCTACACACACCCATCTGGATAAAGAACAATTTACTAAGTACGACTCAGCCCTCCTTTGCCTTGGGTCCCATTGTAAGGGACAACACAGGTCGGTAGCTCTCCGTCCAGCATTTAGACAATGAAGTCCACGTGTCATATGCCTGTTTCTGGGCCTTAAGCACCTTGATGCTTCCTAATTGTAATACTAACAAGTTGTGGAAGGCGGGGACAGGGACCCTTGCAGGTCTTGGCTATGGGGATACGAAATTCTTCTGTTAAAACTATAACCCGGGTACCTCCAATGTGTTTGGAGATAGGGCCTTTGAAGAGGTACTCTGTTTAAAAGGAAGCCATTTTGGAGGGCTCTAATCCAGTCTTAGTGGAAAGTGGGAATGTGGATACATAAAGACTCTCCATGGCTACAACAGAGGGAAGGCGACCGTGAGGAAACAGAGAGAGGGCTGCTGTGTGCCGTCAAGGGACTGCCCTGGCAGCACCTTCCTCAGAGTTCTGAGACAGTAAACCCCACTTCTTTTAAAGTCATGGGGAAGCCTACCTTGCTCTCTCTAGGTCTGGGTTAGGCACTGTCCAAGGATATCCCTACAACATTTCCCCCTGAGTCTCTAACCCCACAGGTCTCTGTTTATCACGGCTGCTTGTTTATTTACTTGTCCTTGCTCTCAAGGACCTGCAAGTCACAGTCTTGGCCAGCACACAGCATGGATGCAGGTGGACTCAGCATCCTCCTGCTTATCGAATGGAAGACGGTGGGAATCGGTTGCTTTGGATCTGACATTTCCCCCAACTGATAGCTTGGGGTGCGCTTACATATGTTCGGGGCCATTGATGTGTGGTGACAGCTCAGTCCCAGCTCCAGCTCTAATCCCAGCCCTCAAAAGTAGCTGTGAGCATCCCAAGAGCACAGTGTCATTCATTCACTACCAATGGCTTACTCTCATCCTTGTGAAACTGGGAGGAGGGTACCACCAGTGTCCCTATTTTGCCGATGAAAGAAACCGAGGCATAAAGGACCAGGAAACTCGTCTGAGGTCAAAAGGCCAGCAAACGTTAGAGTTGGAATCTGAGTCTAGCCTCCTGAAATATCTGCTGTAAAATAACCCGTTGATGCTGGTCTCCTGCCGTGGGGTGGAGCCTTCCTTTCTCATCAGGAAAAGCCTTCATCTTCTGGGTCTAGACCACCTACTCTGCTTGTGAGAAGTCTCAAACCTGACTCTCACTCCCCTAATCGGCAGTGAACAGACTGGAAAAAAAACCTCTCACGACCAAACCCGGAAGCGAGCCTGGTGGCAATCTGTCTTTTCTCTCCAGGTCACAGAAATAAAAAAACACCTCAGATTTAAAGAGAAAGCAGTTATCTGCTTGAGTGTAAGGCACAGATGGTAAACTCTCCACACAGGCTTGTACAAGGCTCACATCTGTAGTGCCCCGGCTCAGACCCTAGGCGAGCATCACACACCTGTAAGCCTGTAGTGTGTACTAGCATCCCTGTGGGCGGGGCAGAGACAGTCGTTTCCTCTCGTTAGCTGCCAGTTCGTGTGTACAATGCTGTCCCAGCCCGTGTTCAAAGGCAGATCAGGACACAGGGTGTGGGCATGCGTTTACTGAGTGGGTATTTAGAAAAGGCTACTCGGGACAACCTCTGTCCCTTCAGAGGGATGGTAGGAAGCTGCGTCTCGGTGCTCTAGATCACCCCTTCCGTTTTGAAAAGGAAACACAAATCTTACACACCCCAGGTGATGCAATCGATCCCCACACGGCTAATTCAGCTAATTCAGGATTATCGGCCAGCTTTGGGATCAGTCGCATTGGGACTGAGGGACTAGCCAGGCTCTGATCTACATTGGCTGGTGCGGTGGCTGAGGGCTTAAGAAACAACAAGCAGAGACTAACGTTATGGGTAGAGTGTGAACTGTGCCCAAGGCTCAGCCTTGGCATCGATCCCCAGCTTGGGGTGCCCTCTGGGGAGACTGAAACCTCTGCTTTGTGGTCACTCCATATCAGACTTAAGGCTCCTGGAGCAAGCCCTGTGAGCTGTAAGGTTTGCTCTGTGATGGGCTCAGGTATCAGCAGACTGCCTGATACATCCTCTGCCTTGCCATCCCCTCTAGGCTGGGCTGTATCCCCTCAAACTTGAGCCAGAATAACTTCTTCTTCTCTCACGTTGCTTCTTTGTCTCTCGTCTTTTTGTAATTGTTTACAATTGTGGCTGTGGGGGAGGGGATGTGTTGTGCTGCACTTGTGGGAGTCAGAGGACAGACTGCAAGAATCAGTCTTCTTCTTCCACCTTGTGGGTTCAAACTTGGTTCACCAGGCACGGCAGTAGGTGCCTTTACTGGTCTAGCCCCTTAAGTTGCTTCTTGTCAAGCATTCTGTCACAGTGGAAAGAAAAGTGATGAGCACAACAGATTGTGAAGATGCTCCAGTTCCCGGAGAGACGGCTCAGCAGCCAAGAGCACTGGCCGCTCTTCCAGAGAACCTGGTTCAGTTCCCAGCACCCACATGAGGCTTACAACTACCTGTAACTCCAGCTCCGGGTCTGCTTCCCTCTTCTGAGCTCTGAGGGCATACCCCCCCCCCCCCCACAGAGATCCATCCATCCATACCCATTCAGACACACACACATACACAGACATTTACACCCCAAAACACACACACCCATACACACATAGACAGACACATATACCCATACACACAGACATGCAACTCCACACACACATAGACACACATGTGACACCCACACATACACCTTTATACATACTTACCTATACACAGACACCCACATATACTCACACATATACACCCATACATACACACACATGTATACCCCCACATACTCCCATACACATATGCACCCATACACACACAGACACATGCATACACACATACACCCATATACACATATACACACAGACACAGGCATACATACCCCCTACACCCCAGTTACACATATCCTCACAATTTAAAAGTTGTAAAAGTAAGTCTTTAAAATACCCAGTTCCTCCTTACTCTTTAGTTTGATACTCTGTGCTCTGACTTTGCTACCTCATCTTATCAGGAGATAGAGCCTTTCCCTCCCTCTCTGTGTCTACTCTGCTCTTTTGACCAACTTGGTCCATGGAATGGCAGAGGGCCGCTGAGCCTCCTGTGAGCCTTTGACTCGGGAAGCCTTGGGCATCGAGGCCCTTGTTCTTAGGATTCTTCTTGGGTACAGTGTGAACAAGCCCGTGTCAGCAAGCACTAGATGTTGAGAGATACTGCTGTCTTCCTAAGCAACCAATCAAACCAAAGCCTGACCCTGCCAGGACCGGACAACCTCTGGTTTACCCATCAGCTGGATACAAACAAGAAGGCAGACCCAGCCAGGAGCAGCTAAGGTGGGCTCGCCCAGCACTCTGTAGACTTGGGAGCAATGGGAGGGTTCTAAATTAAGCAATACATCAATGCAGCTGTTCAGCATGGCCAGAACCTTTCACTAGCGAGGGAGAAGAAGCCGCCATCTTTAGTCTAAGGCGAAGGCTGGCAAACTACACACATGGCAACTTGTTTCCATAAAGAAAGCCTTATTAGAACACAGGCACTACAGCCCAGCCCTGTCTCTTTCACACCACGAGGGTAAAGTAGTTGCGAGAGAGATCACGTGATCTGCAACACCCAAGACATGCGCTAGATACGTCACGGAATAACAGTAAACACATTTCTATAACACCCGCCGTGGGGTGACAGTCATAACGATAGCCTATCTAATACTCCTGAGCTGAGAGCCGGGGAATGGAGATTCCCCTTGGGAGACTCGTTGTGGTTCACCTCATTATTCAGATCATAGGGATTAGGGATGGGAGCCATTTTTCTAGGATTCTCTTCCCATTTCCAGATCTGGATGAATCTCATGCTTCCAGAAGGCTTATTCACCGGAAGGCCAGGGAAGTGTGTGCGAGCTTCCGAGAGACGCTTGTGAGGAACCACAGGGCCTGTTTTCCTAAGGGGATGCTTTGAGGGCATCTGGCTTGGGCTGCCAGTTGATGAGTAGTTCTACCAAGAGACCCAGATAATGTTTGTAAAAGGTGTGCAGAGGCCAGTGTGACACGGTGGGATTAGCCTCGGCTATTAATATGGGGTGAGGACGTGTTCAGAGTGTGCTGCTGCTGACGGGGGTGAGGGAAAGCGGTGTATGATGGCGATGATGGTGATAGAGTCGGCAATAGTTGCCTGCATTTTCTACCCATGAATTAATAATTCTCTTATTAATACTCTCTAATATCTAGGCCTATGAGTTCACTTCTGGGTTACTCTTTGCGGGCAGGAGTATCGGCTTTCAAAATGTGTCATGAACTCCTCAGCGGCGAGGCCTTGGGATCTGCTTTCTACAGTGTATGAGGAGGATTGGGGCTGTGACATCAGACAGACTTGGCTTAAGGTCCAGGAAGGCAACATGCTGTGTGTGCTCTGTGACTAAAAATGGTTGGGGCCACATCTTCGAGCTTCTGCTTTCTCTTCTGCAGAGAGGGACAAGGAGACACCGGGGGAGGGGTGGGAGGCTCAGTGCGTGTGCTGTCTACAGAGTGGCAGTTCTTACTGCAAAGGCTTGTGGGCCCACAGTAAATCTAGAATGTATGGCAGTACTGTGAGTGCCTTGCCCCAAGGCAGAGGTTTCCAGTGGTGAGGTTGGAGGGCACGTGCAATTTTGGACTGAGGGGAACGTGCGTGTGTGCGTGTGTGTGTGTGTGTGTGTGTGTGTGTGTGTGTCTTTAACTATCCAGTGGGACACAGCAGAGCCTTTACGAGGAGGATCTCCCAGTTTCCAAACAGCAGCGGTGCTGAGGCGAGGAGCTTTATCTATGCCGAACCTTTCCCAGTGAAGGGCTGCGGACTTGTGGCTCTGGAGCAGACACGAGAGGGACCACACGTCAAGGGTTCCAGAAAGCAAGCCTGCTCTTTGGAAGGTTGGCTAGTCTCTGAGTACCACGGGATGAGGAGGAGATCACTCCTTTAGGCATGGGACCGCAGGGGCTTGTGGGAAATAGCTCTCTGAGTCTTGGTGGTGGTGGGGGGTTCTTGACCCCTGAGTCTCAGCCAAAAAAAAATTTTTTTTTTTTTTTTTGAACAAACTCTGCATGGAGAGCTCAAGGCAGATTTTATCTTTTGCAAATTTTTTGGCGTTTGAGTGTCTGACTCCGGCCCTCTGCGCCGGTGGGGTCTAACCTACCCCATCTACTCTGCCTATTCTGTTTTTGTTTTTTTAATGAGCCAGTTTTGATGGCTCTAGGCCCCTTGTCCCTTTCAAGGGGACAAAGGAGCAACTTAAGGGCTCCTGATGCGTTAGCGCCCAGGGTCGTTTTAGCTTCCTCCCCATTCCCGACCCAGCAAGGCTATGGAAGCGGAGGTGGGGCCGGCTTACACGTGAGACTCAGGCAGGGAGGGCGCCATGATACAGCTGTGGATGGGCGTGAACGGGCGGATGATGATGCCGGCCTCCAGCTTCTTTATCTTTTCGTAGTCGTAGGTACTGAGGGGGAGAGCAGAAGGGGGAGCCGAGTGAGTCGGATGGAGGAAGCAGCGTTGAGGCTCATCTATGTCAGGGCACCCACGGGGTGCCTGGCAGTCATGCCAGTGTGCTGGGTGAGAATTCTAGAGGCAGTCGGAGAACACTGAAAAGAAAACAAGGCTCGCCCACCAGAGGAGACAAGAAAATAAACAAAAAGGTAACTTCCTTGTTTCTGAGACATCAGGTGTAGGAATGCCTCCTCCAGAATGAGAGGGAGGGAGAGGGAGGAGAGGGGGAGAAGGCGAGAGGGAAGAGGGAGAGGGGAGAGAGAAAGAAACCTGTGGTGACTTGCTCTCTCAGACTCCCAGCTTGCAGGACTGTGTGGCTCACACTCAGGGTCCTCTCTGGAAACTCTCTCCCAGACACAGGCCGAGGTGGACGCTACACACCTCCAAGGTGTTTTTCGGTTCAGCCAGGTTGATAACCAAGACTGACTAGCATGCTTTCCGGCTCCGTTCTACGAAGGATATTTTTGAGACCACATTTCAGCGTGCCCCCACCCCGTGCCTCTCATAGAGGAAGTTATCTCAGTGACAGAAAATGGCTTTCTTTCAACTATTCCTACATCATAGGCGTTTTCTCTTATAACTGAATCCAGCCTGCAGGTGTGTTTTAATCAGCCTCTCTCTCTCTCTCTCTCTCTCTCTCTCTCTCTCTCTCTCTCTCTCTCTCTGTGTGTGTATGTGTGTGTGCGCGCACATGTGCATGCGTGCAACTTAATCAACTACCCCTGTATCAAGTTTTAGACATTTCTTGTAAATGTTTGGTTCTTAAGACCTCAAAAATGCTGGTCACTCTGGGCCATATCTCCACTGAGTGTCGGTAGCCACTGAAGATTGGGAGTCGCTCCCTGCTTCGCTGGGGTCATGTGCCCCAGGCTTGGGAGTCACTGCCTTCTTCGCTGGGGTCATGTGCCCCAGGCTTGAGCACCACTGCTTTCTCACTCTCCTGTTCCCTTGAAGCTCTGATTACCCAGGAGCCCATCTAAGTGCTTTCCTTACGGATGGGCTCCTGCTTCACTGACGTCTAGCAGTAGCTACTGAATATCTTCTCCGTGCGGGAAGGAGGCTGACAGTCTTGTGAGGGTCAGGGGTGGGTATGAGCAAGCACACAGTGGGGCTAGGTGTGTGCAGGGGGAATACTCAGAGTTTATAGCCTAACACTGGTTGTCATCCCCCGAGGGGGTCATGACAATTACAAGGGACAAATGAGAGGTGGGTCCCCATACTTTCCCGTTCTTGGATCTTGGCTTTGTGGTGGGTTGACTCAATAGAATTTGCACAAGTGATGTCACACCTGGATTCAGGAGTGAGTGGCCTTTCCTCCTTGCCTCCTGGGATGCTGTGAACATCCACTCTATGAGGAATCCCTCAGCCTGCAAAGACATCCCGACTGGAGGGATAACCATCCTTCCCCTTTGGTCACAGATCTGGGAAAGTTGTATTTATTGCCTTGAGTTAGTGTGTTTTGGAGTAAGCATTTCACGGCTACAGTAATGAACTGGACAGACAGAAATCATGAACCGGAATCTGAAGGTCAAATGGGATTGACCAGACAAATAGAAGGGAGGATGGGCTGGTACTGGGGAGAGCTTCAGGGGGCATGTGATCAGAGGGGTAGAGGGAGGCAGGGAGCCCAGGCAGGAGCGGCAAGCCACAAGCAAGGCTGTCTGGGCCTGTGAGCTTCCACCCAGACTTGTCCTTTTCTGCTGAGGAAAGGATGCCCTTGAGAGCGTTCTGTCGGGAGCATTTTCTCCTTTGAAAAGACTACCCTAGCTTCCTGTGAGGTCGTGCTGGCATGTGAGGACCGAGCACCTTCCTCTGACGAATCTGAGGACAATCCTTGGGTCAGAGAGCTAGTTAAAAGATAGCCCCAGAATCTAGGTGCCCCAGTTCCCGTGGGCATTGACTCCTTATTTGACACTGGAGCTGGAAAACAAACAAACTAGGAGGAAAAAAAAAAAAAAACCCTCATTGGCAAATACGTCTCTGTGTTCTGTCCTGCGGAACATGGTTACATGTTCTGTGTCTCCCAGAGTAAAACAGAGTTAATCCAGACCTCACACTCCTAAATCCCTGGTTTGATGCCTTCTCTTGATTCCAATAATAAGACAAATTCTGCTCCCCCAACATTTTTGTTTTTGCCTGAATCTGAGGCTGAAAACCAAGGTCATTGAGTATGGTGGGGAGGACGGCTTGCAGGCAAGAGTCTGTGGTACATACTTGATTTTCCCTCTTCCTTACCTGATTTGTCAGACTTAAAGCTTTTTGCCTGCAGTCATTTAGATCCTGAGGGGTCTGTGTGTGTGTGTGTTTATGTGCATGAATGTGTGTGTGTTTATGTGCATGAATGCATTTGTGTGTGTTTATGTTTCTGTGTATGTGTGTATGAGTGTGTGTATATATGTGTATATGTATGTGGAATGTATGTATGTATGTGTGTATGTGTCTGTGTATATGTGTGTGACATCTGCCTTGTAAAAGCAAGAGGTCACGTGCTTGGTTAGCAAGCATTTTTAAAAGAACACTTGCATTCTTGACACCTCTACATTGGAACAATATTTATAGAAGGCAGGCTCTTAGATATGGGATGCATATCTTTGTGGAAAATATGATTTTTTGTGCCGAAAATATAAGGAGTTTAGCTAAAGGAGGCCCAGAGAGGTCAAAATCACTTTGTTGTATTATAGTTGCTGACAGCCACCAAGCGTGTTCTATAAGCTGTGATCTGTGTGATTTCATTTCACGTAATCCTCATAGCAAGCATGGGCGTTTGGTCCCATCCACACGGGTGGAATAAATGGAGGCTCAGAGAGGTCCAGTGAGCTGCTCAAAGTCTGGCAGTTGTACAGTGGAGTCAGGACTCAACTCCAAGTCTTGCTGTGGACAGTCTCTTAATGCTAATTTGTAAAGCAAGCCCCAGGCCTGCATTTGTTGCTGCATTCATGGAGTGGGCAGCCGTTTATTTTAACAACTGGTCTTGTCCAGCTCAGAGACCCTCCCAGATAAGAACTAACAGGACCATAGAAGGGGTAAGCATAAACTTATTAAACTTTAAATAAACCATGTCTTGTATATCCAGGGGGAATGAGAAAGGACCAGAGAAAGGTGTCTTCGACTGTGGAGTCAATGAAGCCTCTTCAACAGTTTTCTGTCCTTATTTGGTACAGGCTGGGTGGTGTCTTAGTTAGAATTTCCATTGCTGTGAAGAGACACCATGACCAGGGCAACTCTCATAAAGGAAAACATTTCATTGGGGCTGGCTTACAGGATCAGAGATTGAGTCCATTATCATCATGGCAGGAAGCATGGCAGCATGCAGGCAGGCATTGTGCTGGAGAAGGAGCTGAGAGTTCTATATCTTGATCTTCAGGCATCAGGAGGAAATTGTTCCACAGTGGGTGGAGCTTAAGCATAGAAGACCTCAAAGTCCCACCCCGACAGTGACACACTTCCTCCAACAAGGCCACACCTCCTCAGGCAAGACCACACCTCCAACAAGGACACACCTCCTCAGGCAAGGCCATACCTGCTCCCACAGGGCCACGCTTTCTAATAGTGCCACTTCCTAAGGGCCAAACACTCAAACACATGAGTCTATGGGGCCATCCCTATTCAAATCACATTCCACTCCCTGGTTTCCATAGGCTCATAGCCATAATATAATACAAAATACATTTAATCCAACTTCAAAAATCCCTACAGCCTATCACAGTCTCAACAATGTTTAAAAGTCCAAAGTTCAAAGTCTCTGCTGAGATTTATGTAATCTTGTAACTGTAATCCCGTATAAAATCAAAATCAAGAAGCAAATCACATATTTTCAACACCATAGGGTATATACATTTTCAAAACACAGGGCAGGGAACATAGTGAGGAAATACTGGACCAAAGGAAGATCAAAAACCAGCTGGGCACACTCCAAGCTCTGAATCCTCCATGTGTGTGATGTCAAAATGCTCTTCAGATCTCCAACTCCTCTCATTTTTTGTTGACCGCAACACACTTCATGCTCTTGGGCTGGTTCCACTCCCTGTTAGCAGCTTCCTCAGGAGATGTCCCACCGCTCTGGCATCTCTAACATCTTGGGGTCTCCAAGGCAATCCAGGATTCACCTTCACAGCCTCACGCAATGGCTTCTCTGGGCCGCCATGCAGGAACACCCTTGCCATATGCCTGGCTTCAGCGACTTTCCTTTGTCACAGAAAGAAATTCCATCCTTGATTCTAAATCCATTACTATGCGGCTAAAGCTGCCAAGTTCTGCTGCTTGCTGGGGCTGGAGCATGGTCCTCTTGTTCAATTACATCTTCACCAGCTTTCCGTTTTCCATGGTTTCCTTCACCGTCTAAGCTTGGCTGTCCTGGAACTTGCTCTGTAGACGAGGCTGGCCTTGAACTCAGAGTTCTACATGCCTCTGTTTCCTGAGTCCTAAGATGCCCATTGGTTTTCCCAATGTCATTAGTTAGAAGCATCCTCAGTCACCTCACCTGGATCTAAGCTTTCCTTTAATTCCTTTTCATAAAAATGGAAGCTTAGCTTGGTGGGATCTTGCCCTGAGGTTGCTGCTCCCTTAATCTATTTAATATCATTGAACACAGGATTTAGCTCCATTCCCCTTTAATCCTTGAACCGCACACTTTGTATCTTTTCTCTCTAAGCTTGCTATGTTTCATCAAAACATTCCTCATTAGAGTGAACCACAGGACAGAGTCTATGCTAGGCTGGTTTGAGATTTCCTTTGTCAATGCAATTAATCTAAATCTCTTCACCTTAACCTCAGGTAGACCCTTCAGACAAGGGCAAAATGCAGCCACAGTCTTTACCAAAAATACCACAAGAACAATCTCTAGGCAACATACTAAAATTCTTCTCTTCTGAAAACTCTTGAGCCAGGCCTCCAGAGTTCAAATCACCCTCAGCATCAATGTCTTCCATATTTTTACTAGAATAGTCCATTAAGTCCCACTTAGAGCATTCCACTACTTTCCAAATCCAAAGTCCCCAAATCCACATTCCTTCAAACAAAACCATAGTCTGGCTTATCATGGCAATACCCTAGTCCCTGGTACCAACTTCTGTCTTAGTTAGGGTTTCCATTGCTGTGAAGCGACATCATGACCAAGGCAACTGTTATAAAGGAAAACACTTAACTGGGGCTGGCTTACAGTTTCAGAGTTTAGTCCATTATCATCAAGGCAAGAAGCATGGTAGCATGCAGGCAGACATGGTGTTGGAGGAGTTGAGAGTTCTAAATCTTAATCCACAGGCATCAGAAGGAGACTGTGTTCCACACTGGGTGGAGCTTGAGTATAGGAGACCTCAAGGCCCACCCCCAAAGTGACACACTTCCTCCAACAAGGCCACACCTACTCCCACAAGGCCACACCTCCTAATAATGGCACTGCCTATGGGCCAAGCATTCAAACACATGAGTCTGTGGGAACCTAACTATTCAAACCACCACAGGTGGCTTCTTCACTAGAGGACAGTTTCTGCAAAATGGAGGGAGAACTTTTGTCCTCTTTATCCTGGGGTAAGGCTGCAACTGATGGGCAGTGCTAGGAGTCTGCCACTGTCTAACATGCTCCCCCGGGGGAGGATGATGTCTGTCCTTCCACAGCAGCAGAAGATTATGACTGATGACTTAGGGCTGCATGCTTTCACAGAGTGAGCGGAGTGGGCTCCGAATCGTCTCTGCTCAGTGCGCTTGAGGTGGTAGGCTTAGTAATGATCCCAATCCAACCACTGCATATTGCATGAGGCTACTGAGGTGCCACACTGTACCCTATGAATACACACTGTTTGTGACAACTAAGCGAAGGCATTTTAAAGAAAGAAAACACAGTACCGCCCTAATGACATATGCCGGATGCCAGGGCTTCCTGATGGACCAGTTCTGCTGTGTCATTGTCCTACGTCTTGGCATCACACGCCATGATCCGTCAGCCTTATGGCCCTGACCAAGCCTCCACTCTCTGGAGGTGTTTTGTTTTTCCTTCTAGATACCTGTTTATTCTTTAGACTGAAAGGGATAGGTAGAGTGGGGTTCAGGGTACTATGTGTCCACATCTTTCAGTACATCACTGTTAGGTACATAGTAAGAATTTCTCAGATTGTGGTAGTTTCACCAGTGAAGGGTCCCTACAGGCCTGCATGTCTGGACTCTTGGCCTCTAGCTGGTGGTGCTATTTGGGGATGGTGTTGTTGTTGTTGTTGGAGGAGGAGGAGGAGGAGCCTTGCTGAAGGAACTGGGGCATTGGAGGTGGGCCTAGAGCCTTCACAGACCAGATCTGTGTCCTGCTCACCCCCTACTTCCTGAGTGCAGGTGCTGTGTGACCCGGCAGCTTCCTGATCCTGTCTCCATGCCTTCCCACCAGGATGGAATGAACCCCTTTAGAATTTTAAACTAAGCCAAGCCCAAACAGAAACCCTTTCTCTTGTCATTTGCTCTTGTCGGGGTATTTTCTCACAGCCAGGGAAGAGAAGAGATCAAGAGATTCTCTTCCTACTTTCCTGTTTTCTTTGAACCTGGTCCAAGACCTGATAAAGGAACCATTGATGTTTTGTAAAAATCTTCTGGTCATATCTCACACCATGAGGCAAAAACTCCTGAAAGTCTGCCTTCTGTCTCCCTCTCCTCATGAGGAGGGCTTCCTCAGCTCTCTGCTTGGCTGTTCTTACTCAGCCTGCTTCTGGAAGGCAGCCTTGCTCACCACTGTGCCAACTAAGCTATCCGACCTGGTGCTTTCTGGGCTGAGTGTGTCATGGCCATTCAGAAGTTTTGTGGGGTGGCTCCCGGTAGAAAGTGTCGATGAGGGACTGTAAATCATAAATATTGTTCTCTCATCTCAGATTGAATAAATGGCTCATAAATAATGAAGGAATGACAGCCAGCTTAGTTTGAACAACCTTTTGGATGAAAGTAATTTAAACATGGAAAAAAAATTTAAAAATGGAAAAAAAAAAAAAAAATTAAAGAGGAAAATTTAAGGGTGGTAAGTGGCCACTGACGTTTCGGTAGAAGCTGTTGAGCCCTAACCAGCATGTACAGTGCTTTCATCAGAGGACGCTTGTCAGTCACTCTCCCATAGCACCAAGGAGAAGGCTCAGAGGAGGCTAGGACAGTTCCACAGCGGGTGGAACTGTCTCGGCCTCCATGACGCTGAGTGTCACCTGGAATGTTGGGCCCTGCTGTCCTCTGACCCCTAAGTGAAGTAAGCCATACAAACATCACACGTGGTAGGAATCTGCCCATAGGAACTCTTCTTTATAAAAGATGTGCACATCAGTCTTTCTTTAAGTTAACGCCCTGATGACAGAATTTAGGTAACGATGGAGAGGAAATTTGCTTAACCATAGTTTCATGTTGGAATCACTGAGGGAAATTTGAAAAAAAAAAAAATGCTGTGAACATGTTAACTTCCCAGTACACGACAGAACCTGTTATAGCTGGCTTGGATGTAGTCTGGACACTGGTGGTTTAAAAATCACTCCAGTTTTATTATATATTATATATATAATATGTGTATTGTGTGTTGTGTATAATATCATATGTGTGTGTACATATATATGCATACACACATATACTGTTTGGAGATTGTATATATATATATGTGTATACACACACATATATTATATATTGCTTGGAGTCTATGTATTTATATAAATATATAATATATACACATATATACCCCGACATATCTGTGTGTGTGTGATATATATATATATGTATATATATATACACAATATTGTATGTCTGTTATATATATGTTTATATATATGATTACACTATATATATGTTGGGGTCTGTGTATATGTATATGTGTGTATACACACACACATATATTGGTTGGGGGGCTATGTATATGTACATATATATGTGTCTATACACATACCTACACATTCACACACATTTATACATATACATACACACACATATATATATACACATACATATATATGTGTGTGTATGTGTGTGTATACACACACATATATAGGTTGGGGTCTGAGTATGTAAATATATATGTGTGTATACACACATGTATTGGAGTCTGTGTGTATGTATACAATATATGTTGGTGTCTGTGTATTCACATACACACATTTTTCAGGGTCTTTCAACTCCCCTACCTCAGTTTTCTGGGTAGCTGACATTATCAGCATGTCCTCCAGGTGATTCTGTGGGTTGCTAGGGTAAGATTTGCTAACTGGTTGCTGCTGTAGCCGGTTTCTGTCGAGTGCCTCTCCCTGACTGCTTTAGCAGTCTCTCTATCACCTGTGTGTGCCGTGGTCTGTCTTCACAAGCCGAGTCTCCTGGGACCTTGGTTTGTGATAACTGACTGCTGAAGCCTGTAGGTTTTGCTTGCACAGAGTTTGCGACTGGGGATGTTCTAACTAACGAGGTTGGGAAAAGCAGCGGACACTCTTGCCCCCGTTTCTACATGTCTCCAGTGCTGCTGATAGATTCCTGTTTTGTAGGAACGCCACAGAGCAAACCCTCATCCCTACAGCTGTGCTTGGTGCTATGGTTCCTCTCGATGTTTGTCTGTGTCAGCATCTCAGAAAGGACTGGTCTGCGGATCGTCCTCTCTCAGCTGAGAGAAAGGCGTCATGGAAGAGAAGTGCCTTTACTCAGAAGTCAGACTCTTCTGTGTACCTGCAGTGAGTCGAACTGTGGGCTGCAGCTGGTGCTACAGAACAGAGACATGGATTCGGGATAAAATGAGTTAGTGCAGGCACATGCTATGAAGACCGGGGGTAAATGGCATGGCGCGAAAGCTATGAAAAACCAGGGGAAGGCAGCTCTGAAGATGGCTATTGAGTATGGAGCAGAGCTTTGGTTAGAGGAGGATGTGGGGAGGGATGGGGTAGAAGATGATGTGGAGCAGACGGGGAGAGAGATGCATATGGGAACCAGTAAGGTTCCCTCTGTCCCTCTTACTACCACCAGACAGGAGAGTGGCGTGAGCAACAGAAGATTCTCCACTTAAGGTCGGAGAGTGGGGATGGCTGGGCTGGCTGGGCTGGGCTCAGGAAGGCATTGAGTGCCAGCCTGGGGAAGGGGAGCCCTGAGCTAGCCTTCAGCACCCTGCGTCTCCCGAGGCCGCTGCCCACTTACGTCAGCAAGGTGTCCCTGCAGTGGATATCCGAGAACTTCTTGGCCAGCTGGAACTTGTTTAACTCTTCCTCCTTCAGCTTCTGGAGTTGCTGCTGCTTCTTTTTCATGGCACTTTCCTCTCGTAGTATGGTGAAGTAGCTGCGGCCTATCTTCACACACTGGATCAGGAAGCTGGGGGGTGGGGGGGAAGAGCGGGATGGGGAGGGAACAGAGGAAGGGAGGGAGGGGAAAATCAAAGATAAATTCTTAAATATATCAGGACAATAACCTTCTGTCTGTGGATCAATCAAAGGGCACCACCAAGCCCACAGGATAGGACCCTTATATAATAAGACTGAGTGTGACATGTCCCCCACAGGTACTCTTCTGCCAGCTTGGTTCTAGCTGCTGGTGTGACTCTGGGAGGCTGTGGGGATTCTGAGATGAGGGAGTAGCTGGAAGAGGGGGGTAATGACAGAGGACCTTTGAAAGTTCCCTCCAGCTTCTGGTTCTGCTTCCAACCATTGCTTCCTGGTCAGGTGAGATGTGAGCGGCCTCTGCTACCTGCTCACAGGACCAGCGACTGAGCTGCGCTCTGTCTAGCCATCCCTGCTATGATGGAATGAATCTGTGAGCCAAGATAGAGCTTTCCTTCCACAGACTGTCTCTGAAGTCATGAATATTCTCTGCTGTCTCACATTTCCAGACAGACAGACCCCAGCTTGAGTTCTTTATCTGTCTTTTACTGAAGACTTGAGATACATCATTTAGCCCCTGGGAAACTATGTTAAATGCCTCCGACTTGATTTATGGACTATGCTTCCTACCATGAGCCTGCTAAGGATGCTACGAGGAGACAAAGATTCAGAGCCCAGACTGGGGAGGCAAGTCAGTGGGTAAAGTGCCTGCTACTCAAGTGTGCAGATCTGAGTTTACGACTCTGTGTAAAAAGACCAGAGGTGGCACCTGTTAGGGGATGGGGCGGTTGGTGAGATAGGCAGATCCCTGAAGCTCATTGGCCAGCCAGTCAAGCTGGATTGGTGCACTGCAGCTGCAGGGAGAGACCCTGCCTCCAAAATAAAGATGAAAAATGACCAAGGAAGACCTCAGACCTCCATGTGAATAGAACTCACAGGCATACATACTCGTATGGAAGTGTGCACACACACACACAGTACCAATCACACACAAAGTACCAACCACACACACGACACACACAGAGTACCACACATACACACATACACACACAGAGTACCAACCACGCAGACATGCACACACACAGAGGGTACCAACACACACACACACACACACACACGTGCATGCCACACAATTCACAGTCCAGTCCACAGGATTAGAGATTTTAATGCACAGGAAGAGCTGGACAGTGCCAGGCCTTCAGAAGGACTCATTCATGATCATCGCGACGTGGCACAGGGGCTGGGAGCTGACCAAGCTTCCCTCTCTTCAATTTGCACACATACATCTGTGAGCTTGGCTTGGGCATCTAGGTTGTCAGGTGTAGATGCCTGCAGTACCGAGTGACCTGTGTTGGGAGTTGACTTTCTCTGCCAACTCAACGGCAGCTCCTTGAACAGCCCCGATGCTGGCTTGCTGGGAAGAGAGACTTACAGCTACACCTCCTTCCCTTTCCCAATCTTTACCCAGAGGTAAGATCTGATAGCAATGAGCTGCAGAAGAAGAAGGAATGCATGAGTGTATGCATCTATCTGTCCCTCTGTCCGTTTGTCCCCCCCTCTACTTGAGGTATTGTCAGGCAACACAGTAAACTACCACCACGTTTTTTAGATAACTTTTTGGGCCTGAAATTAGTTTGTTCTTCGAATTCTTGATAAGCAACCAATGTATGGCGTCTACTGGGGATACGGCCATGGACAGGACCCTGGGGGCTTTGGTGTTCACGGCCTTTTAGGGGAGAGAAAGTCACAAAAGGCCAACAGTTACATAGAGTGAGGGGGAGGGAGATTCTGGGCTTTCGGGGAGGGATACCTAATTCAGACTAAAGGGTGTTTGGAAGCCTCTCTTGGGAGAAAGTTTGATTCCCCTCTTCTGAAGTAACCCTTTTCTCTTCTCAGGGTTCTCACTGTGTAGGCCCGACTGGCCCCGGATTCAGAATTCTCTTGCCTCAGCCTCTGAGTTCTGGGATTACAAGCCTGCACCATCGTACCCTGGTATTGTTTAAGTGTGGATGGAAATCTCAGACATTGGGTTACTTTTTGCGGTGACAAAGTACTGGGCAGAAGCAATTTAAGGGAGGGAGGAAGGAAGGAAAGAAGGAAGGAAAGAAGGAAGGAAGAAAGGAGGGGAGGGTAGGGTAGGGGAGGGAGGGGGAGGGGAGGGGAGGGGAGGGGAGGAAAGAAAGGAAGGAAGGGCTTATTTTAGTTTCCAGTTCCAGGGCGTCCCGGTGGGGAAAAGTGTGACTGCAGGAGCAGGAAGTGGCTGGTCACATGGCATCTGTGTCAGGAAGCAGCAGCGTGAACGGGAAGGATGGCTATTAAACCTCAAGGCCCGCCCCTTATGACCACTTCCTCTAGCGAGGCTCCGCCTCCTAAATGTTATACAACCACTGGGGACCAAGTGTTCAAACCCTGGAACCTGCATTTCACACAGTGACCACTAGATGACGCTACTGTGACCAGGCGCCAGCATGGCTAAACTGATCCCTGTTGATTTCCAGAGGAGGATTAAAGTGTTACTAGGGGCATTTTCAGTTTACAGGAGTAACTGTAACTGTCCACCTGGGAAATGCTGGGAGGTTGGGGTGAGGTGGGGCCGGATTTCGCAGCATTTTCTAATTCGTGCCATTCAAGTGGCAGCCCCGTTACAATTGTCTCTGTGTCCATGTCTCTGGCTGGCCTGGGTTGAAAACCTATTTCAGATATCGGTGTTGAGGATGGGCTGCACCAAGCACCAAGCATACAGCCTTTGCCTGGGTGGTGGTGGTGGTGGTGGTGAGGGTTCACAGTAGGCAGGAAGAAGCATGCACAGGCAAACATGCTCGCACACAATATGCCAAAGGGCCTCTGGGGGTACCTAGAGAAATCAGGAGAGCCTTCCCAGAGGAGGTGACTTTATGACTAAGTAGGAGCGCCCCTGGACAAAGTGGGAGTCCAGTGCTGGTGGATGAGCCAGAAAGCATAGACGCTTGAGCCGAGTGTGCTGCTGGCCTGCCACGGGGAGCCAAAGCACAGAGTACGGCAGAGGCCTGGAGCCTTGCATCCTGAAGTGAGTCCGGGTTTAGGGGGCTGCTGGGACTGTGCCTCCTAAAGGTGCTTAGAGTGTTTGTGGGGGCTTTCTAAGCTAGAGAGCTCCAGGGACAGGCTGAGAGGTAGGGGCTGGTAAACTCGAGGAAAACGACTGAGTTGTCTGCCCCATCTCCAGGCAAGGCAGCTGGAATTCCAGCTGCTGCACCTTCTGGAAGGACCCAAGTGAGGAGTGAACAGGAACGGGCGAGGGGAGAGTCTAGCCCTGATGCCAGACATACCAGCCTCTTCCTGGAACTTCAGACGGCGGGGACCACTGAACGAGCACGGAGGCATTCCCCAGGTACTGCAGAGGCCCATTTAAAAGATGTTTGATTTTATTCTGCACGGTCCCTGCGTGCTTCCCACACCTTCCCTCCTCGCTACTGCTGAGTACTGACTACTAGGCTATTTGTAGCACGGGGGGGCCTATTTGCAGGGAAATAGCAGTTTTTGGTTTTAATCCACTTATGGGGTTCTCCTGCTCATCGCCCACAGGGTGTAAAGCTCCCCTAGCTGACATGAGAGGGGACTGATGTGGAGGGAGGCGAGCTCCAGCGCCAGGGAGCAGCGGCAGAGAGCGGTGTTATATGCCGCGGGTTCCCCTGCCAGACGTAACTTCTTCACTGCTGCGTGGGTGGGTGCTTGCAGTTTCAAGGGACGTAGGTTCTCTGTATGGGGAGTCTGAGAGTCCATTGTAAGCCGTGAGAGGACTGCTTGCTGTGCAAAGGGGAGGACTCTGCGTGGCTCAGCGGGATAGGGCAGAAGAATGGGGAGGGGGTGTGTGCCTGGGAGGCGAGGAGGGGATTTTTGCTTTGTTACTTTTTGGGGGGGGTGTTTATTTGTGTGTATATGTGTGTACGTGTGCGTTGTGTGTGCATGTGGGTCTGCAGTGTATGCACGTGCTATGTGCACAGTATGCAAATATGTATGCAGTATGCACACTGTGTATATGCATGTCTTCGTGTATGTGTGCATGTGTTACAGGTTTTTGGAGTGTATGGTGTGCACGTGTGTGCATACGTGTGCATGTGTACACATGAATGCATGTTGATGGTGGGTGAGGTCATTTCATGGCTGCATCCTATACAGATAAAGTAGAAAAAGCTAGCTCAGGACCAGCATGCGTGATTTGTAGAGTCAAACCGTCTTTTTCCTAAGCGTGTGAAGTGAACAGCTGAAGTGTGAACAGGTAACATCCCTGCTACGATGAACTACGACTGAAGCAGTCCTCTCTCCCTTAAGTGGTTTTGGTCAGAGTGTTTCATTACCGCAGCAGGGTAAGGCAGTAAGAGACCACACCATGCATATTCATTTGAAGGTGTGACCCGGGCTGGCCCCTCCGTCTTGGGATTCTGCTGCATCCACCTTCCAAGCACTAGGATTACAGGCTGACTTCTGAAGCAGGAGAGCTTCGTCTTCAAATGTGGCAGGCATCACTTAGCTTGTGCTTCAGAGGTCTGCTGGGAGGATTCAGCAAGCCCCTGGGCCCAGTCATGGGGAGCGACACTTACTACGGTCAATCCACTTAATGGTCCGGAGGGGCCTGTGTGATTTGTAGATGAGAGAACGGGGGAGAAGGTTTTGTGTATGAGGGATGTCATGGAGGGTGCAAAAGGGTTTAGAAGTGTCAGAGAATCTGGCCTTTAAAGCGACCAGGCTCACACAGACAGGGCTGTGAGCAGGGCTGGGGTGACACCCACCCCAACCGCCAACTCGCTATTAAGATAACTTGGCTTTGGACACACAGTATCCAAGTCACTCATCCTGTGACCCCTGTGACTCCTGTGACCCCTATCTAAAGTGTAGCTCTTGCCATGTCACAGGTCACACACACACATGATCCAAGCTGCTTCCTCAGGGTACAGAGTCTCTCCTTCCTCTGGGAGCCTTAAAAACCAGACACCCCACTGTCAGAGCCAAATTCAGGAAACTACCTGCTGTTCTGGAAAGACTAGTCAGTACAAGGGTAAGAAAGGATTTCTCGGGTCTCAGGTGTCAGAAACTTAAAGAACGTCTGGCATTTCCTGGGAGCTGGTTACGACAGTAAGATGGTCTAGGGCAATAACTGCCTCTTTTGGGAGAACCTGACCTTCAGCTAAGAAAGAATTTCCTGTTCATAAAGAACCGTTGCCCCGGGACATTCCGGGGCAAACTGCAGAATGCTCCCCCAGATGACTGACCCTATCAAGAGTTGATAGAACCCCCACCCTGTTCCTTTTCCCCTCCTCCCTTGCCTAAGAGTATATCTGTAAGCCGCTTCCGCATTAAAGTGAGACCTTGACAAGACTACACGTTGCTTTCTCTCGCCCATGTTCCTTTTCAGGTGAGGTCCCCCTCAAACCCCACGAATAACTGGACCCGTGGGTCGGGTCACCCCACTTTGTCTCTTGAGTCTGAAATTCTCTGCTTCAGACTTTTCTGTGGCCAGTGCTCGTAAACACCCTTTGCCTGAAGGATGACCTGTCTGTCTGATGCTAAAACCTACAGAAAACAGGAAAGCAGTAGGGTGGCTTCCTAGACTCCTTTATCTCTACCTCCAGGCTCCAAGCTCAGAATTCAGCAGGAATCGTTGCGTTTCTGTACCACCCATTGCTTGGTATGCCCAGGTTATCCCTAGTAACCTAATAGTAAGCAGTGGTTTGCCCTCTGCCTTTGGGGTCATATTCCGCCAGTCTAAGACGCCATCTGCGGCTGACTAGGCCATTGCTCAGCAGGTCTCTCTCCCTTGCCCATCCTGTGTGCTCAGGGATGGGATGTCTTTCCCACTGGGACTTGCTCAGTTGACTGGACTTAACACGCTGTTGTGTAGGTACGTGGAATAAGTTTTCTCATCTGGGCCCAGGAGAAGCTGACAGCTGTCATGTCTCACTAGACCCAGAAGCGAGAGAAAGGTAGGGAACGTGTGTATAGGAGCCCAGGAGCTTCAGCCTAGACCCCCTGACCCCAGAGCCCCACACCTTACCAAAAAATGTCTATTAAAGTTAATGAATTTTGGGGAGGCTGCTTGTTACACAGCCTCAGCATGGAAAGAGCTGATTAATTAATTAATTTCATCTACTATAAAAACGAAATATTGTTTTATTGAGGAAAACCAGGAAAAACATGTCCGTTAAATGAAGGTATGATTATATGTTGGCTTCAAGTTTGGGTGTATTAAAATGTGAGGAAGTGTGCTTTTTAGATGTGGTAGGACAGGCCAGTAAGAAAGCTGTTTCCTCAGACCGTAGAAAAGGGGGCCTGTAGATAAAACATGGAACACAAAGGAATGAATGGTTTCTTTTTTTCTGAGAAAGGTGGGGCTATTAGATAAAATATCTGCTCTCCTCTGTAACATTAACGTTAGCATGTAAGATTCCTCCACGCCCGGGCCGTTAGGTTTATCAAATAGTTGGTTGTTCTGTTTTTTAAGACACAGTCTCAGGTATCCCAGGCTGGCCTTGACCTTGTGATGTAGCTGAGGATGGCCTGAGCCTCCTTCCTCCACCTCCTGAATGCTGGGTTGCAGCGTATACTGCCATGCCCTGCTTTTTGTTGTGCGGAAGATGGAACCCAGGGTTTTACCAGCTACCCCGCATCCCCAGCTCGGTGCTGCTAGGTCTTAGTCAGTTCTGCCTTCGGGAGATGCTGCTGTTTGCTCTTTTGGTCCACAGACTGTGAGGTGAGCAGGGCTAGTTCTCGGTCACTAGAAATGGGTCTTGGAGGGTTAAACACAACCCTGCTTCCTGGTTGGCTGTGATGGGGACAGCCTCGACCATACACACTTCCACAGCCAGGAACCAGGCTGATCCACCAAGCCCTCCAGGCCACTCGGGACTGGAACATTCTGAGACAAGGAAACCAAAATAACCTTTTTTTTGCCATTATCTGATCTTTGTCAGGCATCTTGTAACAGCAACATGACGGCCATCTTGAATTCTGGACGCATCTCTGGGTGAACAATGAACCCACTGCAGCCCTGGCCTAGCTACCTTCTTTTGCTTCTTATAACAGAACCCTTCAGAGAGCAATGGTCTGACTGACTCATTAGACACCCATTTTCCTTGCTCAACTTTCGAAAGTAATGTTCTGACACACCCTAGCCATCGTGTCATCTTGGAAGTTCTTTCTGGGTACCTGGATTGGACACCCTATGAGGGCACTCTGTGTGTATAAGCCTGAATCCGCTCCAGCCCCTGGGAACACTGAGTTTTGTTGGTTTCTGTTGTAATCCTGAATGTTAAATCTCTAGACACTCAGATATGCATCTTTTTACACGCCTCTATGCGTTCCCCCTCTTTGCTCCTCATCCCCCCTCCATCAACCCACATTTCCATTTAGATCCTGCATAGAGATGTATGATGTGATATTTTTTTTTCTTGTGTGTGTGGTGTGTGTGTGTGCTGACTTAAGTCACGTCATGTAAACACCTCCCGGGACTGAAAGGAAACCGGAACTGGGCAGCTCCCAACATGCATGTGGTTCTTGAAAGAAGTTGCAGACTAGAGAGTTGAGAGAAGGCTTGAGATGAGAACACACTGCCCTGCAAGTGTGTGCATGTGCTGTGGTGTGAGTGTGTGGTGCGTGTGTTCAACCTCCATTAAGGAGGGAGGAGGATTAACTGCTGTCACATCCTTAGGACGGACAGCCCAGCCATACCTCAAAAGAAAAGAACCCAACTTTTAAAGGTGTTACGGCTCCACAGCCTGCCGGTTTTCACTCACATTCTCTGTCTCTGCCTATGAGAAATATGGGGTTATAAAGACAAGAGTGCTTTGGTGGACAGGGCTGGATGATGTTCTGCTGGAGAGATACTCCTGGCAACCGGACTTCAGGGGTGCCCTGCTCCTGGAGGGGGTTATTTTTACCTTTTCCAAAGAGTACCAGATAAATCAGTGTGCTCCCCATGTGCAGAGGCGGAGGTTAGAGAGCCCACTTCATCTGGCTGCCTCACCCATGCCTTGCTTTGTCGGCCCACTCGGTATTGATTTCTCAGGAGGGCAGGGCAAGCGTGAGGAAGAGTGGACAGGACAGAAAACACCATCTCGTCTCTCGCCCATTCAGACAAGCTAGATGGGGCAAGTTAAAAAAAAAACCGCAGCTCTGGTTCCAGCGCACATCAGAGCATTTATTTTGCATTTAAATTCCCTGCGTTTAGAATGCCCTGTTTATACAATAACTTAATAAATCTAGTCTGGCTGCCAAATTGACAGGAAGGTGAGACTCATTCATTAAAATGCAAATGCGGCTGAGAGGAAATTGGGGATCTATTTATTACAGTAATTGAACCTCACTCAATGTAATCACAACAGAGTTTGAACTGCCTTTTCAGACAAAAGGAGGGTGTGTATGAAGCCCCTCCCAAGTTAACGGCTTTGCTGAAGCTCTCTTCTGAGTGCTAATGACAGAGGATTTTCCTTTCTTGCTAGGACAAGATTGCCCAGACAGAGGTCGACTACTACACAAAGGGTGACGCTGATGGCACATTGTATGAACACCGAGTTGACTAAAAACAGATCCGAGTGCTCATCGCAACCCACTTATTAGAGGAAGGCGAAGTGGCCCTGGGTCATTTGCTGATTGTCATACCGTCCGTGGGTGGGGGGTTGGGGATCCCCAGCCTCAGGACTTCATCTCTCAGACCCCACATTCAAGATGGCGGTGCTTCCTGAGTGACTCTGGATGATGGGCAGAACCCTGTGAGGGGCCAGCGGAGAGGCTAGTTCTGGTGGGGGGACAGGTCACGCGACTTCGTGGGTATCCTCTTCAGCCCCTCTGTAAGTACAGGCTGTGGGTCTTAGGGATGGGCAAGGCACTCTGCTCAGTTGGTGCTGTCAGTGGCAGGGACCGTGGTGGGGTGGTAGTTTCCGCTGCTCTGCTGCTGCTGCTGCTGCACGCCTGAGGTCTCCACTCACGTGATGCTGGGAGTCTCCACTTATCCATAGAAAAGAATTTCAGAAAAGGAGTCCAGATGAAAAGCTGAGTTTATTTATACAAAGGTTTTGGTATAGAGTTAACGGTGATAGAGAGGGGCAGAGGGAGGGAGAGAAGGAAGGAGGGAGGGAAGGAGGAAGAAAAGGAGAGAGGGAAGGAAGTACAGAGACACAGACAGAGAGAGTAAGACAGAGAAAGATTTAATTTGAGGTTTCAGTTACTCATTGTCTGGAGCGCTCCTTCTCTTCCCAGCCTGCTGTCCATGGGGACAGCCTGCTGTAGGGCTCTTGTTTGTTTGTTTGTTTGTCTTTTGCCTTTTCCCTTTTGAGACAGGGTCACTATGTACTTTGGGTTGGCCTCAAACCTCACAGTTCTCTTCCTAGCCACCCAAGTGCTGGGATTCTGCGTGTGTGCCACATGCCTGGCACAAGCTCATTCTAAAGCTCAGGTCCAGCCACTGTGACCAGCAAGCTCCAGTTTGCCCATGGCTGCCCACTGTCCTCAGGTCAACATCATAGCCTTTCCTCTTCTGGGCAGTCCTCTGGGACTTAGCCTGTAACCACACACCCAAGCTCTCCGGGGCATCTGCCTCTCCCTGGGAACTAGATGTGTTCTTCTCTCTCTCTCTCTCTCTCTCTCTCTCTCTCTCTCTCTCTCTCCTCTCTCTCTCTCTCTCTCTCTCCATTCTCTGCATTTCTCTCTCTTCTCTCCCTCTGTCTCATTGTCTGTCTGTCTCTGTCTCTTTCTGTCTCTATCTGTCTCTGTCTCTCTGTCTCTTTTCTGTCTCACTTTGTGTCTGTCTCTCCCTCTGTTTGTCTCTATCTGTCTCTCCTGATCTGTCTGTATGTCTCTGTCTCTGTCACCACACACACACACACACACACACACACACACACACACCACCTCCGTCTTCACTTGGCTGGTCCTGGCTTAGCATCCTCTCCAGCCCTTCGCTCATCACATTGAATGATGGTAGTTCATTTACTAGTTGGCCCCTCTTTTCCAGGCTATGGGGTTATTTGATTTTATTTTTAATTAAAAAGTTTAAAGCTTTGTGTGTGTGTGTGTGTGTGTGTGTGTGTGTGTTTGTGTGTGTGTGTATTTTGCCTGCATGTACGTGTGTCTATGTAGCTCACAAGTGCTTGCTTGGTGTTTGGGAAAACAAGAGGGCATTAGACACCCCCCCTTGGAATTTGAGATGACTGTGAGCCACCATTTGGGCTAGAAGTTGAACCCAGGGCCCTTTGAAGAGCAGCCAGTGCATGTAATGTCTGAGCCATCTCTCCAGCCTGAGCTGTGTGCTTCATAAAGGACAGAGTCTGCAAAGACACTTGTCTGTCTCCCCACCTTTCTCCCTGGTTTCCAAATGCCCATTCCCCAGCTTCCTTAGTGGCAGACACCATGATCTTGGGCTTAAGTGTGCCCAGACCGACAGACAGACAGGAAGTAAGGGAGAAGAGGAAGAAAAGGAGCCCACAGTCCTGTTTTCTGGCTGCCTTTTGGACTGAGCAGGCTAGTGAGATACAAGGAAGTGTCCTGGGGAGATTCTTTGATGGATTTTGCTGTACCTTTGAATTCTAGTCTCTTTTCTTTCTATTGCTTGAAGGTTGGCTGTAACAATGTAGCCTCCCGTACCTCCCAACCATTTTGATGCTGGGGGAATCCTTGCAGCTGGCAGCTGAAATGCATTTGAGTAGGCATGTCAGCAACAGAGCAGGAAACTGGATCTGGTGACCATGGGACCACCCTGTTGGTACTGGATTGTCTTCTTCCAGAAGGAAAACTGTTATGTGAAGGATGACGATGTTGTTGTTACTGTTATTGTTGTTTGAGACAGAGGCTTGTCTTTAGCCTACCCTGAACCCAAACTGGTAATCCTTCAATTTCATAGCATTTACGCTTAAATTATAGGCATGGGCCACACACCCAAGAAGGGATGCGATTGATTTTTTTTTTTTATTGTCCATTGGCGTTTGTTTGTTTGACTGGTCTCACTGTGTAGCCCAGGCTGGCTTCCTCAAGTGCTGGAATTACAGGTATGAGCTGTATGCCCGGGGGTTGTAATGTTTTATTTGCTGCAGCCAGGCGACCTGGGGGCTCTGCTGCTATGCTACAGAACTCTCTGCTTCATGTCAGCCAAGCAGTGAGGAACAGGCTCTGCCCCCCACCCCACCCCTGACCTCTGTGGTGGTCTGCCTGAGTACAGGAGGCCAAGAACCATGTATATCACCCTCTGAGGACATGAGGCCAAGTGTATTTCCCCAGCTGGGGACATGACTCAACCAGCCAAGTGTTTGCCACCCAAGCAGGAGGACCCGAGTTCAGATCCCTGGCTGTCGTGTAAAAAGCCAGGTGAAGCACCGTTCACTTTAACCTCAGCTCCGAGGAAGCAGAGACAGGTGGGATCCTGTGGGGCTCGCTGCTCGGCTGTTCAATCTAAATGGGTGAGCTCCAGGTTCGGTGAGAGACCTGTATCAAAAAATAGGGCTGAGACCAAGGAAGATACCCAAGGCTGACCTCTGCCTCATCATGCATGGCCATGCACATGGAATACCCCACAAATGCACACACACACACACACACACACACACACACACTCACACTCACATATACACAAAAATGCTCAAACGCACCCACATACACACAACAGCACACACTTGCACACACGAACAAGAGCACAAACACACACACACACACACACACACACACACACACACACACACACACACTGTGCTCCCCCATCTTCCTTTAAGCTATTTTGGTCAAGTATTCAGTGAACCCACCATCCTAGGAGATTATACATGAGACGCAGTTGCCAGCACATCAGGGGGATCTGGGTTATGCCACCAGCTACTGCTTTCATCTTACCGTCACCGTTCATCACCACGGATGACATCAGTCACTGATGCCGTACGCACTGTTTTGACTCCCTTGTCTTGCGCGCAGCCTGGGTGTTGGTTTGGCTGTAAGCCCCACGAGGCGAGGCTGCTGGGAAGCGGTGCTTGCTTTAAGTGGCGAGCTTAGGTGCTTGTCTTCCAGGAGTGATGGCAAGAACAGTCTAATTAGACCACAGTTATGTTGGGGTTTGGTGAGTCGCGTTATGAGGCAATTCACAAAGGTCCGGTGAATCCGCCGTGCAGTGTCGGTGCAGACGAGCGCCTGGCTCTTGAGCAGTCATGAAATTGATTAAGCCAAAGGGCCGGGGAGTTAACCTCCACGCTGCTGAAGGAGGAGCTCACACAGGCGCCTGCTAATTATTTTAAGTGGTTTTTATTTCTGGGTTTTAATTTAATCGCTACCTCTGATTGTCACTGAAGAAAATACGAGAAGAGAGGGATGAGGAGAGAGAGTCACAGGGAGAGGCTGGGGGAGGGGCAGGGCCTGCAGAGCTCGCGCCTATGCATTTAGGGGTCACACTGGTCCTGCTGACCAGCGAATGTCAGTCAGAGCCGATTGGCTGGTGTGCCCTGAGCAGACAGAGTTCGAACATCAGAGAATCTGTTGGACCCAGAGGTTCTATTCATGTTCATGGCCAGCCACGCATCATATCTGATTGTGTGTTTAGCCCCCTACACACACAATCCGTGTTGGCCGTCAGTGTGGTGGCCCAGGGAGCCCTGCAGAGGAAGGGGTGGAAGACAGTAAGAGCCGGAACATGGAGAAGAGTTCACTGATGCATCCTTATGGATATGACATGCCACTGCATTGTGGAACATACAAACGCGTCTACCTGCATGATTCGTGCACACATACACACATGCACATATACACATAATATACATATGCACACATGTACACATATATACACACATGCACATACACATAAATATAACCAACAACAACATACACATAAATACATCTGCAACATACATATATACACATGCACACACAATACATATATACACATATACACATTGCACACATATACACACATACATAACATATACACACATAATACATACACATAACTATATGCACATACACATACATACATGCACATACATACACATATAATACACCTGCACACATACACAAACATATACACATATATGCATATACATGTGTACACACATGTATATTCAGACACACACATACATACATACACATACATATGGATTCACACTAATATACATACATATTTATACACACATCATATAACACATATATATACACACCCAAGAAAGAAAGTAGCAAGGCAGCTAACTGGGGAGGAGGGAGCTGAGATAGTGACTATGGGGGTGACTGTGATCCCAATGCACACATAGAGCTGTCAAAATGATGAAAGTTTCCTGGCAAAATGGGGGTGCCGTGTAAAAGAGGCCAAGTGGTGGTGTTCTGTGCGGCAGTTTGTAATCTTTAGATCAGAAAAGCTTCTGTGCGCCTCTAAATAAAGCCAGAGAAAAACTGCAAGTTAGAGGACGGAGAGACAGGCTCAGCGGTTAAGAGTGCTCGCTGCCTTTGCAGAGGAACCAGGTTCAATTCCCAGCTCCTACCTCTGGCATCCAGGAGCGGAGAACCTGATGCCCTCTTCTGACCTCCACGGGCACCCATAGAGTTGTTGTGCATGCATGTGTGTACACACACACACACACACACACACACACACACACACCACAAAACCCCCATATAAATTCAAAACAAAAGCAGATCTTTACAAAAACAACTGCCTCCCCCTGAGAGAGAAGGGGGGATGTGAGCCTCTGTCCCTGCTCTCTGACTGCTCAAAATCCACAGTTCACAATGGCAGGTCCCTCAGCCGCCATGACCCTCACCTGAGGTCCAGCCACTGCTCAACCCCAAGGCTGTGTGGAGGCAGCACATACTCAGGGGAGGCTAAGGCGGGGTGTCCAGGCTCTAATTCTAATTACTAACAACGGGATGTGTGATAGAAACGGAACCGGCCACTCTGCTCCGTCAACTGGAGATGTATAACCATGACCACTAACGTCTCTACACCATCACGGTCAGCAGCACTGCTCACACTGTTGGTTATACCAAGCACCAGCGGCTGCACTGTGGTCGACAACCACCTGCCTCAGCAGCAGCACCGCCATCACCATCACACACATCGATAACGGCATCATCATCATCATCATCATCACTCACCACCACCACCCGTGGCTGTGAGTATCTGTGACGTGGGGTGGGGTCGCACCTCTGTGGGCTTCAAGCCTGAGTTGGTTTCTTTTGGCGATTTTGCAAGGCCAGGTTATTTCATCTGACTTGTAAACGAGGAGAGGTGAGGGTAAAGGCGCACACAGCATGGCGGGGGTGGGGGGGTGGGGGGGGGATTTAAAAAGCAAAACCCAGAACAACAACTGAGAAATCCCACGTGAACCCAGTACAGAATCCTCAGCTGAATATCCAGGCAGCTTTAAGGAAGAGGAGGGATTGGTCCCTGCCACCCAACCACATTATTGCTAGTCAAGGGGCCTACTCGCCATGCAGGAGGCAAACATTTGATGGTGTGTGTGGCGGGGGAGGGAGGAAATAAGATGCAAATTTTGAATGTTCATGAAAAACAACACCCACGAATCTAGAAATCTGATCCCTTGCAGGCAGATACAAACTGGATCCCCCCCCCGACTCTCCCTCCCCACTGTTCAGTTGCATAGTAGGGACCCTAGAGGCAAACATGCTGGACATCCCCTCCATGCCTTGTCCCCTGTTGTTTGGCACATAGTAGGGATCCTAGAGGCAAACATGCTGGACATCCCCTCCATGACTTGTCCCCTGTTGTTTGGCACATAGTAGGGACCCTAGAGGCAAACATGCTGGGCATCCCCTCCATGCCTGTCCCCTGTTGTTTGGCACATAGTAGGGACCCTAGAGGCAGACACTTGCTAGACATCCCCTCCATGCCCACCCCCTGTTGTTTGGCACATAGTAGGGACCCTAGAGGCAGACACTTGCTGGACATCCCTCCATGCCCACCCCCTGTTGTTTGGCACATAGTAGGGACCCTAGAGGCAGACACTTGCTGGACATCCCCTCCATGACCCACCCCTGTTGTTTGGCATAAACCCAGCAGATATGGGACATCCTCAGCCCCACCTGTTGTTGGCATTATAGGGACCTAGCAGCACTTGCTGGACTTCCCCCCACCCATTGTTTGGCACACTAGTGGGGACCTCATACTATTTCTCATCATCAGTGAATAAAGCAACCAGTTTCCGAAGGGAAGGGAACAGGAGGACCGGGCCGGCAGTGTGATCTCCCGTTGAGCCTGTTTCAGTTTACATTGGACTGTAGTATCTGCGTATCTGACAGTTCTGTTACTATCCATTGCTGTAATTAGAGGCCGGCACCCCTGGCCATGCTTCCCACGATTCACCGGTTCACTCCAGACACCCTGCTTTCTCTGCAGGGCGCATAAATCTTCCCCGTTTTTTACAAATGTACTGTCACTAAGTAAACAGGATCAAACTGCCTGGCATTGGCATGCACCCTGCCTGGCCAACACATTCATCCCTCGGCCCCTCCTCTCCTGTCCTCCCCGCTCCTCGTCCTCCTCCCCCCTCCCTCCCAGGTATCTTTAATAAAGACACTGCTTCCAAGGCTCTTTGCACAACTCAGAGAACATGCAAAAACTGACACTCCCCTTCCCCTTTCCCCTTCCCTTCCCTTTCCCCTTCCCCTACCCCTCCCTTTCCCATCCCCTCCCTTCTGCAGCCCCCAGCTTGACACTGGGAATTGCTGTTCCTGACCCAACTCAGAAACTGTACTGAGTCTTTGAGGAAGACCTGGTTTTCAGAGGTGCAGAGAGGAGAGCATTCTGTGGCAAGTTAGAGACAGAACCTGGACCACTGTGAGGGATTGGGGTGCCTGCCCATTGTTCCCAGCATCCTGTGCCTTCTAGAGACAACCCATGCTGACTTAAAATGGCAGTAGAATGCAGTAGTCTTTGGTCTGCTGTAACCCCGTACACAGTGTTACCTCCTAGTCTGTGCTGTGACAAATCATTGTGTGGCTTTCCTGTGCTTCTGTGACTTCTTTCTTTCATGTTGGTTGGATCCATCGGGGTCTGTTTCCAAAGCATCTAATCCAGGCTTCTGGGTGACAGCCTCCCCCTTGGACGGCCCCTCCCTCCTGACAGACATAGCCCTCTCTTCTGTCCCTATCCTCCTGTCTTCCAGGGACTGGGTTTGGAATCTCCTGGGAGACACAGCGCTCGCTCCTCTCTCTCTCTCTCTCTCTCTCTCTCTTCCTGTCTCTCTCTCTCTCTCTCTCTCGTTTTTCTCTTCTCTCCTCTCTCTTCTCTTCTCTTCTCTGTCTCTCCTCCTCTGTGTGTGTGTGTGTGTGAAGCTGATTCCAAAGAAGCTTAACTTCTAGGGTCCTGGATTGATTACAAAGAGACAAAGGAGGAATTGGCTGACCGTAAGCATTCACGTGTCTTCCCTGTCTGTGTTCGTGAAGTGACGACCATCCAGATAGCCACATGACCCTTTCCCTCACCTTCTCTGCCGCATCCTACCATGATGGACGGCGTTGCCTCTTAACTCTTATCACCACAGATCTCTATCCAGGTGTATCACGCTGTCAGGTGTCTTTGTCACAGCAGCTAGGAAGTGACCCCCCCCCCCCAAAAAAAAGAAAACAGGTGGAGATGAATAGCTGTGCCGTGCATGCGAGTGTGCACAACACACACACCTGCATGTATATGGATAGTCACATATTTACACATACACACAAATATATAATATAAAAACAAATACATAAATATATATAAACAAATATAAACTTATACATAATTTTTTCAGTCACTGGGAGAAATGAACAGATGGAATGGCCCTCTGCATGCCACTCAGAGAAGTTACTTCTTTATGCCATGATGCAATCTCTGACTGACTCCCTCATGTCACATGACTACGTGTGGTACCCAAGCCCCAGAGGGAGGCAGATCCAGCCTTTAACATCAGGTCACGCAGTGTGCACGCACGGTGCTGGGTCACGCTTTGATTGATTGCAGGATCGAGTGGGTGTTTCAAGCTTTGTGACGTCACTGGGCACGTGTGTGGTGTGTTGTGTGTGTGTGTGTGTACACGTGTGCACACACACACACACTCTGCCCACAGAGACACCATAGTCCCTGGAAACACTCCATAATGATTTCAGTGGCAGAAACTTTAGAAGGTTGTCTTGTTGGAGGAGGATGCTCACCATGGCTGCACCCTTCCCTCCCCTCCTCTTTCCTTCCCATCCTCCCCCTCCTCCCTCCCCCCACCCGGCACTCTCCTCTATCAGGTTAACAGAAGCCTTGGCTCAGGACTACGCTTTAATTACTGTGAGTCAGCTTTTGTACAAGAAGATAGAGTCTCTTCTGGAAGAAGAAGAAAACAACCCGTCGTGCGTTGACAAACAGTACCATACACATCCCAATTAGGGCGAGCGCTGGAAGGCAGCTTAAGCCCCACTGCGCCTCTGGTTTCTAAGCAACTGCCTTGCAAGTTCTGAACCTCATCCGAGAGAGGCAACATCCCCAGACCTGCCTTGTTAACGAGCACGAGCGCAAGCTGCGATGCACCTCTTCCTGGCTCCCCTCCCTCCCTGCCTCTGCTCGAGTCTGTTTACACTCTGTCACATTTAGAAGCAGAGGGGGGGTGGCTTTGGGAGGCGGTGTTGATGATGTTGCGTGTCCTTGAGGTCAGAGGCCCTGGCAGGGGCTCGGGCTCCCAAGATGCTCCTGATGTGATGAACCATTGCCAATGGAGCACGCTAATCTGTGTCTGGTGGGACTCACGTCTTTTGTGTTAATCCACTTGATTCCCACAATGAGCTCTTCGTGCAGAAACTATCATTTTGGAGACTGGAGGAGTGAAGCCACTTGCCCTGCTTCTCTCGATGCCAAGCCTCTGACTCTGGCTTCTGAATCCCAGAGCCTCCACCCCTTCCTGTTCCTCTTTTTTTCCCCAACTCCTCATTCTTCCCACTCTCCTCTACTTCCTCCTCCAACTGTATATATTTTAAACCAACAACTTCATGGCTCAGTATTTGCACACACACGGAATAATCACCATCGTCAAGATAATTAGCACGTCCCTCATCCCACCCCACCCTCCCTTCAATGATGAGAACAGTTAGGATCTAGCTTTTGATGAATTTCAAGTGTTCAGTAGATCATAGGATCTGGACCACCATATTGCATGTCAGGACAAGGCCGGGCTGCACAGCTGAGACGTGAACCCCCTTCTCTAGTATCTTCCCGGGCTACCTCTACCCCTGGCCCCTGGCCCCTGGCCCCTGGCCCTGGCAGCAGCCACCGTCTATCTCTGTTTCTATGAATTCGGCTATTTCAGATGCAGAATCTTTCTTCACCCCTGGACATCCTGCTAACTGTCAACATCCAGTCAGGTCCCAGCCCCTGGTGGGCAGGAAAGCTGTACGGTGCATGGAAGCAGACTAGCACCGCATATGAGCCACACAGATACGGATCCAAACCCTAGCTCACAATAGCCACCCTTTCCTATTGTGCTACAAGGGCTTAATGACTAAATGGGATAGGAGGGAGTGTTCTTCCAGGACCCGCCAGGGTGGGCATTTAAAGATGCATTAAGCAGGGAGAGAGTGACTTTACCCAGGGCGTACAGGCAATTTCTGAAGCATCGCTGGTTTATAATTTCAGGACGGACAGCAGAACAAGACACAGAGACCATCATCGGCCTGCATTCTTCCCGACAGTATAACTGCTGTCTGGAGACACACACGTCATTACGGATCTGCAGTGGCTTTTCTCTAAGTAATGTTCACACAGGGGGAGGTGGGAAGGGCCCGGGGCATGATGCTATTGAGGAGGGTGTGGTCAATGGCTTCCTCTATTTAACTCACAACCATACTTTGCCTGTCACCAAGAGGAAGGATCCGACAGGCTCCTGGACACGGGGTGGTTTCCTGTCACTCTCTGTCCTTGCCACAGTTCATTTCTAGAGACCCTAGGCGGTTGCTGCACCTCTTTCCAGGACCATGGCTAGCTCTTCCTATTCACCCAGAGCCTGCTGGTTGCTGTCCCTCTGCCAGCATTCCCTTGATTGTCTGACTTGGAGGACTGAGCGTCCAGTTCTTGTCCTTCCCTTCCCTTGGCGATGGTGACCTATTGAGTGCCACCTCCGGGCCTGGCACGGAGCAGGAATGTAGACAAGTCACCAGCTTCCCAGGGCCTTTCCACGTCAATCCCGAGAAGGTCGCTTTCTCTGCCTAGGGTGTGTCTCCCGCCTCCTGGTGTTCCCCTACCTAGCCACTGCCTATTATTAACTAGTTCTAAAACTTCTAAAAGGAAAAAAAAATTGAAAAACTTACATGGGCATCGAGGGAAGAGGCAAAAGTGAGCCAGACGTGTGCCTGTGTACACGTGTGCACATATGCGCATACTTTTTTTGGTGTGTGCTTGCGGTATGTGTATGAATGCATGTGTGTGGAAGCCAGATATCAGTCATCAGTGTCCAGTGTCTTCTTCAGTTAGCTTGCAGTTCAGTTTGTGTGCACATGCATGTATGTGCATGTATGTATGTGTGTACATGTGTGGGTACGTGCCTATGAATGTGCACGTGTGTGTATGCATGTGTGTACGTGCTTGTGTGTGCATGTGCTTGTGTGTGTACATGTGTGTGTGCATGCCTGTGTGTATGTGTGTATATGTGTGTGTGCATGCCTGTGTGTATGTGTGCATGCATGTGGATGTGTGTCTGTATGCATGTGGATGTGTGTGCATGTGCTTGTGTGTGTATATGTGTGTGCATGCCTGTGTGTATGCATATGTGTGTGTGCACGTGCATATGTATAAGTGTATGTCTGTGTGTGCATGTGCTTGTGTGTATATGCTTGTGTATATATGCATGAGGGTGTATGTGCTTGCGTGTATGTGTGTGTGCACCTGTGTTTGCCTGTGCTGTGTGTGATAATATGTTACATGCTGTGTGTGATATGTAGTACATGCCTGTGTGGAACAACCCATATCATGCATGTGCTTGTGTGTGTTTGGCTGCATGAAGACTGTGTTATGTATGTGGGTGTCACAGACTGTATGTGGAAATCAGAAGAGAGCTTGTAGGAGCAGGTTCTCTCCTTTGCTTTGGGGATCATCAGGTATGAGGCTTGCCAGCAGGTGCCTCCATCCACCCAGCAGGCCCTCTGTCTGTTGATACGGACTCTCTCAATGAACCCGGATGCAGTTCTCTATTACAAACATGCAGCGCTGTGCCCAGTTTGATTTTTAGTTTTAAACATGGAATGCTGGGGATCCGAACCCAGGCCCTCTTGCTTGTGCTGCTGGTACTTCAACCGACAGACTGGGCCATCTCCCAGGTCCCCTCTAAAGCTCTATCTAGTGAACACCTTCACTCTCCAGCTTTGTAAGGTCTGTTTTTATCTTTCTACAACGGCCAGGAAAGCAAGGCTCACCCGTGTAGCCCTGTGGGCCCGGGAACTGCACTTGTTCACCCTGTGGTGACATTTACTTTGGAGCACACATTGTGGCTGACACCCCCAGCACGCATGCTTTCCAGCTTGCCCCACCCTTGGGCTTAGGTGATGGTAAGGCCTTCAAGCAGAGCTCATGGGGTTTCAGGGCTGCTTTGCAGTAAAGGTTCATTTGCTGTCTTGAGACAAACGATGAAGATTCAGATTTCTTCGTTGACTTGTAGCCATGACTTAGTTTATTTCAAATACTCCAGTGGAAGCATTTCTTATTTAAAGACTGTTGTATAAGCTGCCTTCTAGTTGGTTCCTTACATCGTACCCATGTTTCACTACGAGGCTATTTTGGCAGCTAAGCCCGAGAGTCCGGTGTGCTGCAGGGCTGTCTGTGTACTTCCTGTAAATTGGACCCCTGAGCCTGGCAGTCAGGTTTTCCTGACCCTCAATCTCAGCTCTGGTACAGCCTTGGGGACCCAGAGGAAATCACCAGTCTCCACGCTACTTGGACTGTTTGGCTTTTCTGTCTTGTGTTTTTGTTTGGTTTGGTTTTCTTTCTTTAAAAAAAAAACAAAAAACAAAAACAAAAAACTCATGGCAAAAAAAAAAAAAACCAAAACAAACAACAAAACAAAAAAACCCCCATGCTTCTCTAGGCCTTCCAGCCCTCCCTTTGTTCTTGTTTACATGGGAAGTTTGGGGAAGATCAAGCTCAGGCGGTTTCTAAGGGGTCCTCTTAATCCAGGGCTGAGGTAAGAGCGGCTGTGGTGAGCTCAGGAGGGTTTTGGCTTTGGGGAAACCCAGCTTCCACCCCACTGCACCTCCATTGACATGCTTTGTGTGAGCTTTGTAGGTGCCTCAAGAAAGGGAGAAATTGTGCTCTGTACAAATTTTTCAGCAAACCAAAGTCCAGAAAACCACAGGGCTGAGCCTTGTGGAAATCCTCGAGACTGCCTTCCTTATGCAGGCTGACTGAATGTCTTGGAGCAAGGTAAACAAGGTAACCTATGGATTTTAAGAGCTATGGTGGTATAGACCATTAAGATGTTGGTCAAGCAGGGCCAGCATGGGATTTAAGATCAATGTGGATATTCTCTACAGTGACACCTTGTGGCCGGGAGAAGCAATGGCAGGGCAGCACCAACGTTTGCCCATGTTTATCAGAAAGTCAAGAGGGGGAAGACCAAGCTCCTAGAGGGAGACACTAGTATCTTTTGAACGGTTCGTTGTGCTATCTGGAAAAATAAAAGCGGTGGGAACTGATATTTATGGTTCATGCTACAAAGAAACGGCCCTTATGTAGCATTGGTGTGGTTATGATGTTTGCATGGATATTTGATATCAAAGAGTTATGGGTAATTTTAGGTATGGTGGTGTTATGATGTATGTACCTTTAAAAAGAGTTCATATCTTCTTATATGATTATCTAAATATTTATAAAATATATAATGCTTGAAAATGAGAAGAGGAAGATGTTTAAATGAAGCATATTGGATTTATTTATACTTTTATTGATATGACTGACAGTTCCGTAGGCGTTTGCTGTGTTTTCTTCTTTGTCCTTGTAGATATTTAAATGTCTTTATACTTAAAGAGTTTAGAAAATGAAACCACTTATGTTTGTTTAAATAATGGAAGATATTAACATCATTTTCTAAATTAAAGTCACATCGCTACCAGTGTATCCAGAACACTCCTTTTAATGAAGATACCCACATTTGTGTAGTTTGCACAGACAGTCACTGCATGCTGCACCCTTAGATTCACTGGCTAACTTTCCTAGGCTGTACTGTTTATATAGCTCAAAGGGTCTTTAAAATAATCCGCTGAGGGCTTGTGATACAGTCAGTGGGTAAGAGAGGTTGCAGCCAAGCTCCTCAATCTGAGTTCGATCCCTGGGACCTGCATGGTGGACCGAGAGTGCCAGCTCCTGAAAATTGTCCCCTGACCTTCACACATGCACTGTGGCATGCATGCCACCTGCACGAAATAAATAATTTTAAAAACCTGGGCTTGGGAAATACATCATCTGCTAGTGCCAAGCACGTACCGAGCGAGGTGAGCCAACAGCTTCACCTCTTGGTAGTAGTGCTCGCATATGCTCAGCTCATGCTGTCTTAAGAATGTTCCCAGCAGCTGTAACCGTCCCAAGTTCAAAGAAACCAAATGTCCATTGATACCAGAGCAGAGAGACGCCGTGGCAGTGTGGGGACAGTTAGTTTCATTTTATAAAGTCCAAGTGCGAGGACTTGGGGTAGTGGCTCTCTGCAGGGCCTTAGTGACAGGGGGGTATGGGGGTTGGGGGGGGTGGGGGGGGGGGAGAGACAGGGAGGGAGAGACGGGGGGAGGGGGGAGCAGGGAGCATGCTTCAGAAGGCCGCGGTGAGGTGACTACTGCTTTTCTTCTCATGGATGTGAGTTACACTTTCCCTTGGAAACTCAGAGCTGCCTCAACAAACAGTCAAACCTCCTCCTGGGAACCTTGCGTGTCAGAACTGGTTTCCACGAGGATATAAAGGCCTGGTTGTCCTGCTTGAGATCAAGAATTTGTGAGCATCACAGCTCTGGAGCAACCTGTGAGGGCACCTGAGTACCCCAAATTGCTTCTCAGCTCAGTGTGTTCCCCACACTGCCTTACAGACCTGCTCCTGGGAGCACTTCCCAATGAGCACCCCTTACAGACCCTGCTCCTGGGAGCACTTCCCAATGGAGCCTCAACCTCTGTCAAGGCACCTAGTGCTCCTGGGAGCACTTCCCAATGAGCACTCCTTACAGACCCTGCTCCTGGGAGCACTTCCAATGAGCACCTCTTACTAGACCCTGCTCCTGGGAGCACTTCCCAATGAGCACCCCTTACAGACCCTGCTCCTGGGAGCACTTCCCAATGAGCACCCCTTACAGACCCTGCTCCTGGGAGCACTTCCCAATGAGCACTCCTTACAGACCCTGCTCCTGGGAGCACTTCCCAATGAGCACCCCTTACAGACCCTGCTCCTGGGAGCACTTCCCAATGAGCACCCCTTACAGACAGTGCTCCTGGGAGCACTTCCCAATGAGCACCCCTTACAGACCTGCTCCTGGGAGCACTTCCCAATGAGTCACCCCTTACAGACTCTGCTCCTGGGAGCACTTCCCAATGAGCACCCCTTACAGACAGTGCTCCTGGGAGCACTTTCCAATGAGCACCCCTTACAGACAGTGCTCCTGGGAGCACTTCCCAATGAGCACCATGCTACAGTGGTTGCTGTGGGAACTGTTCTCAGAATAGCCACCAGCCAAGCAGCAAAGGGAACACATCCTAGAAGTGTACAGAGCCAATACACTGGCTCATGGGAGCTAGCTGTGCCTGCCTCTTTCCCACTCTCTGTTCTATGTCACCAGGCAGATGGTGTTGTACCTGAGATGTCAGCACATGTTATACATCAAGACCTATTTGCCCCACAGAGGGCCACTGGTGAGTGCTGAGTAGTGGTCCTCCCTCCAGTGCAGGGTGGGTTGCTGGGAGCACTGCACATCGCTGGGAGCACTGCAGTTGCCACATCTCTTCACAAGGGTCAGATGAGCTGCTGAAAGTGAGCAGCTCCTCCTGCTGAAGGCTGATGGCTGAGTTCTTCCCCAGGCGCTGGAACTAGAAGCTCGAGTTTAGTTATCTGGGATGTCCAGACAGGTGCAGAGACTCGTCTACTACTGGATGTCACAGTTGCTTTAAGATGCTGCTGTCTGGACATGGTGACATTCGCCTGTGATCCTGCCTACTCCATAAGCTGAGGAGGGAGGGTGGCAAGTTCAAGGCCAGACTTGGTGAAACCCTATCTGACAATAAGAAGAACGGGCTGGGGATGTCGTCTGGTGGTAGTTACTTAGCATATGGGGCCCTGAGATTAACACCTCGGTACCACAAAGCAAGCAAGCAACCCACAGTCAGCTCCGATGCATCTATGAGACAGGGATACAGTTTGTAGTGCTTCTCAAACATCCTTGGCTACAGAACCTGCTTCATCATAGTGTACTGAGCAGGGCGGATGCTCTGCTCCACTGCCCTGGGACACTCTGGGCAAGACCATCTGTTTTCTTATGGTGTTTATTCATGCATGCATATATTTATTCATTCATCTATTCCCATGTTGGGGGACACAGTCTGTGTGTTGAGGTCAGTTCTCTCCTGCCATGTGGGTCCTGGGGACCAGGCCCAGGTCACAGGCTTTTACGCAGAGCCATCTTCCTAGCCTGTGACCTGTTTTCTTATACAGCTAGAGTGAAATATGTCTATTTAAGTCCCTTGTGTTATGTTGGGGGGACAGAGAGAAACGATATTATCATTCTGATGAAAATGTTGGAAGATTTAAAATCACCATGGTCAGTATTTTAACTCCAGATTTCTCTGCTGATTGTAGCGGATCTGGAAAGTTCCATGGTAAAAGGAGTGGGAAGGAACTCAATCATAATAGGCACCTTCCCTTCTCTCGGTTTTGGGTAGGTTCCTGGTAGGAAGTGCAGGAACCAAGGGATCAAGTTAACTCATTTGTGTGTATGTCTCTGTGTGTGTGTGTGTGTGTGTGTTGAAGAATAAACATTTGTGCTCGTGTTCTGGAGCATGCGGCCCATCCTCTATCTTCGGTGAGGAGGAGGAGGAGGAGGAAGAGGAGGAAGAGGAGGAAGAGGTGTTTGCCTGGATCAGGAGAAGGCAAGGGTGGACTAAAGTGTTGCAGCTGACCAGAAAGGGGTCGGGCCACAGCCTCAGGCCTCCTGGCTTCTGTCTGTTTTCAGAGCTTTGGAGGAACCAAGGGGAGCAGGTGATTTGCTGGGTTATTTTGTCCTGTCCTTTGCAGAAGTCCCTGAGGGAAGGTTCTGGGTTCCGTTGTACATCAGAGAAACGGACCGGCTGGTCAAGTTCACACAGCAGATAGGAGACGGACTGGGCTGCCTTGTTTCTAAAGCTCATTAAAAAAAAAAAAAAAATTGGGAATACTTTCAGGTTGTCCAGGAAACTCAGCATAAAAACATCAAAGCTTCTTTTAATTGGTCTGACCCCCCCCCATGATACCTGTTCCTTTAAATCTCAGCTTTATTTGCCTCCCATACTCTTTCTTTGATAATCAATCCAGGGAATTCGGGTTGATTGACCGATGGCTATCTCTCCAGTTCCCCCACCAATGGCTAGCAGTGGTAGGATTTGAACCCATTCCCAAGCCAGCTAACTCTCCACTATGCCAAGTGAACCCTCTAAGCCTTGGTCTAAAAATGGCCGCGCTGCTCCTTATCTGGGGAAGAATTTCACTTTTTATACAAATCTTTATGCAAAAAAGTTTTCATAGAAATCTTTATGCAAAGGTCCCAGAGACTGGAGTGTTTGAGTTTTAAGCACGTGAGCCCCTGGCCACGCCCTCTTTGAAATGTCAGCGGCTGTGAGGGAGGAGCAAAACCAGATGTTTACTTTCAGCTGAGAATGTAGCCAGGAAGAGCATAGGAGGAGCTTATCCTGGGACTCTGGTTGACTCGAGGCATCAGACACACAGAGACACAGAGACAGACAAGGGATGGGCAGGGTGCCTGGGTCACAACCGGGATGGTAAAAATGCAATTAGCTTGAGCCAGCTTCCCCCAGCATGGGTGTGTGGCCGGGTTTATTAATTCCAAGTCAAGAATGTGGGCCAAATGTTTGTCCTTACAGAGCATACGAGGGACTCATTAATAGCAACTTTGCTAGCTTCGGGGCATGGGGGAGATGTGATTGACATAGATCGTTTTTTTGGGTACAATCCAGAAATTTTAACTAGGACTACGGCCAGTGCATATACTGGTATATAGATCTAGGATCTTAAACAGTTCTGAGGCTTTGAGACAAGATCCCAGGTGTTTCAGAAGAGACAAAGGAAAGAATCAGGGTTGGACTTGGGGCTGTGGATGTACACGTGGCTATGTCCCAGACATTGGATGACAGGATGCAGAAGCTAGAGGCAGCACTCAGCAGATGCCAGAGGTAACTGATAACTTTCCAAATGTTTAAATTCACTGACTGCAATCCAGTCTCGTCCAAACCCCAATTCAAATTAATAAGACGTTATTATAGATGCCACAATATCCTCTTGCAGCTTCTAATTTAGAGACGATAAGTAAAATCTGTGCCATGACATCATCTGTGGCAAAATGCCTGGAAATCAAGTCTGACCTCAAAGGAAAACAGCACCTGGATCCATTAGTGATGTCTGTCAAGAGCTCAAGGTAAGGGCATGTGTGTCACGCATCTGTAATCCTGCATTTAATATTTTTTTTCTCAGTTGAATGATGAATTTGATATTGTATTTGGGGAGTGGGGGTGGGGAGGTGGGTCAGTCAGAAAGATCAACTGGTGAGGAAGTATGATGACCTGGGTTTGACTCTTTGGCCCACATGTAAAAAGCTAGGTATGGCTGCCTGTATTCCAGTAACTCAGGGATGGAAGGCAGAGACAGGGGCACCCCTGAGGCTTGCTGGCTTTCAGCTTCACTGAGAGAACCTGTCAGAGGAGAATAAGAGACACCAGGCACCCTCCCTTAGCCTCTGCACGTGTGTGTACCCACTCACAAACGTGCATATACCACACACACACACACCACACACACACCACGGGGGAGAGAGGGAGGGTCGTCTCACTCTACCTACGAATCCAGACACAAATAATACTTCCAAGTGAATACCAATAACATTATCAAACATCATTAACTTATAAAATAGCCCAAGAAACGGGCTGGGATGCTAAAAGCACCACATTTCCTCTTCGCTTCATGAACAGGAAACCATTTCATTCACGTTCCTTGGTTGGCGAGCTGACCTCCTGAGAAGGATGAGTTCTAAGAGTGCATGTACAGGGCACCAGGGCTATGGCAGCCTCGTGGAAATCCAAGTCGGAAAGTTCAGAAAGGGTTTGGACTGGCATTTAGAAGGTGGACTCCTGGGGGCCTGGTCCCTGGGGGCGTGGTCTCTTGGCTGAGCACTGGTACAGTGCAGGGGCTGGCCCTCACTCCTCTCTTCCCTACCCCTCCCCACCTCCCCTCTCCTTTACTCTTTTCTGTGGGTTCTTCCTCACTCATCTCTCCGTTTCTTCTCTCTGTTGGGCGTCTGCTCACTTCCTTTCAGCTTAACCGTGGTACCTTTGCCCACCCCTCGCACCTTTATTTATTTTTAATAGCCTGGTCCCTTCCTGTCCCACTGCTAGCTGCCTGACTGTTGACATGTTTTCTGTTGTACCTTCCCCACAGCGAGACAGATGTGTGCAATCGTCCTTGGGTCTTAGTTCATGGCTCCAAAGCCTTCTTGGGGTCAGGTGCACGGTTGCAGTAGATAGAAAAAGGGGCTCCCAGTACTTAAGTCTTTTGCAGCAAGACCCTGCAGATATTGCCCACTGTGAGTGGAATCATTATTTCCCGTTAATCTAGGCTGGGTTGTGGCTCGCTTTGTCCACAGGCTATGGCAGAAGTGATGTTTTGGCCACTTCCAAAAAAACAAATCTGAGGTCCTTCTCAGGGCCTCCCTTACCACCAGGACCAGGCCCAGGTTAACCTTGAGAATGGGAGAGCATAGTTGTATGAATATCTCTAGGGTACAGTGTGGAAGGATCACTGTCAATCAAACTCTGGTGGCCAATGAGCTGAGGCAGGGTTAGAAGGTGGGACATCCGGCAGAGAAAGAGAGGAACTCTGGGAAAGAGTCAAGCGCGGGAAGATTCGCCGCCCGGACTCAGAGAAAGTCCAACTAAGGAAAGGTAACTAGCCATGTGACAGACCTAAAATAGTATAAACAGGATAAATAAGTTACAAGCTAGTGGGTACAAATCCAGCTTAGCTTATGGCCTGGGCATTTTAAAATAAAGATTACATCTCCAAGTCATACTGGGAACTGGGTTGCAGGTAGAAAAGCCTGGGGTTACACATAGTGTTCCTGACCAAGGCCATCCTTGGCCTGCCTATATCTCCATGACCTCTGAACACGGTCAGCAAAGCCACCCACCCAATCCTACAGACACACAATAGAGTCCAGGAGAGATAGAGGTGTTCCGGTTTGCCTTAACTGTCAACCTGACACACACAGAGTTATCTGAGAGGAAAACCTTGATTGAGGAATTGCCTAGGTTAACTTGGCCTGTGGGCCTCTCTGTGAGAGGTTGTCTTGATTGCTCATTGGTGTATGAGGGCCAGCCCACTGTGGGTGGCACCATCCCTAGGCAGGTGGTCCTGGTTTGTATAAATACTTTCTTCTTATTATTAACAAGAAGAGAAAGCCAGGTAATCATGAACCCACCGGGGAACAAGTTGTGGTCCTCCATGGCTCTTCCCTGGAGTTCTCATTTCCTGCAGTGATGCACTGGGACCTAGAAGTGTGAGCCCAATAAACTCTCCCCTCCTGTGGTAGTTTGGATGTGCTTGCCTAGGGAGTGGCACCATTAGTGGGTGTGGCCTTGTTGGAGGAGGTGTGGCTTTGTTGAAGGAGGTGTGGCCTTGTTGGAATGGGTGTGGCCATGTTTGAGTAGGTGTGGCCTTGTTGGAGGAAGTATGTCACTGTGGGCGTGGGCTTTGAGACTTTCCTCCCAGCTTCCTGGAAGTCAGTCTAGCTGCCTTCGGAAGGAGAGGTAGAAAGAACTTTCAGCTCCTCCAGCGCCATGCCTGCCTAGACGGTGCCGTACTTCCTGCCATAATGACAATGGACTGAACCTCTGAACCTGTAAGCCAGCCCCAGTTAAATGTTTTCCTTTATAAGTGTTGCCTTGGTCATGGTGTCTGTTTACAGCAATAGAACCCTAAGTAAGACGCCTCCCAAGCTCTGCTGGACAGAGCATGTCGTTACTAGGGTACCAGGCTAACTGAGGGCTCACAGTTCTGTCAAACAGGTTGTGCTGGTGAATCTTGGGTGCTGAAGGACTGAGGAATGCCTAGGAGACAAGTAAATCCCACCTTTGGGTTTATCTGTGATGGCGTTTCCATAGAGGATCGGCTCAGACAAGGGCTCCCTTAATGTAGTCAGCTCCTCTAGACTGAGGACCCAGGTAACAGAAGAGGGGAAAGCCCACACAGTGCAGGCATCCAAGAACCCGTGTGTGTGCGTGTACCTGTGTGTCTGTGATGTGTGTGTATGTGTATGTTTGTGTGTGTCAGTGTATAGGTGTATGTAGTGTGTATGTTTGTGTTGTATATATGGTGTGTGTGTATATATGTGTATATATGGTATATCTGTTTATCACATATGTGTATGGTGTGTGTGTATATGGCATATATATGTATATGATGTGTGTATATGTCTATGGCATGTATGGTCTGTATGTGCATGCATGTGTGTATATATGTATATGTTGTATATGGTGTGTATATGTCTATGGCATGTACATGCATGTATGTATATGTGTATGGTATACATATGTGTATGGTGTGCATATATGTATGTTGTACACATATGTACATGTATGTGTGTATGGTGTATTTCATGTGTATACACATGCTTATGGTGTGTGTATGATGTGTGTATTGTGTGTGTGTGGTGTGTGTATATGTGTGTATATGGTATATATGCATGTGTGTGTATCATTTTTTTCTAGCATGTTTATCTTCTTTAGTGTTAACTGAGTTATCAACGTGAATAAGAAAATCTATCCCATGAATTCTTGTCTGGGAGCACATGGCCAGGACAGGCTGTGAGCCTCGACATCCTAACAGGTAGATAGGGGTACGGCAGTAGGTGTGCAGACACTGGGTGCTGCCTTTCTCTTTGGCTCTCATATTCACACCATCATCCAGTCGGGTGGCTGTGACGTCCATCCTCTTTCTGTTGTTTCTTTTCCTGACCCTTGAAGCATCACCCTCACCACGGCCTTCCAGGCCATCTCAATGACGCGGGTGTAATCATTTTCTTAAAATCAGAACCTCCCCGCCAACCTGCTCAGAACCCTCCAAATGTTTCTGCTAGGCCCTCAAAGATTGCGTCACATCTCAGGTCCATCTCTTCCCTCTCTGGGTCCATCTCACCCTGAGGCTCCACACAGACCTCTCTGACACTGCAGTATGCCCGGCATGTCCTGACTTTATCACTCCCTCAATCCATGCTCTGAAATATCCCAGTTTCTCCCCCTTTGTGTGAACGGCTGTCTCTCCCCTTCAGGCATCAGACCTTGGACCTCTCGGTATAAATTATTACAAACCTTACACACAGACACACATACACACACACACTTGCACATACACACTTACACACATGCACACATACACACAAACACACACATATATACATACTATATATGATATATATATATGCATATATACACACACATACAAATGTACATATTGTGTATATATATATATACACAATGTATTATATATAAATAATATTTTAATATAATTATCATCAATGTAATGAATATTAATATTGAGCATTACATAATTATTATATTATTGCTATATTATATATAATGCATATATATATATATGCACACACAATATATATATTTTAAAAATACATATATATATTTTTAATTTGGTTCCAAACCCACCTTAGCCATTTCTAATTGTCTTACTTTTGCTTCTGCTGTGTACCAATGCCATCTGAAGAGACGGCATGTCAGATCTCCTAAATATGTGTTGCTCTCTGCCCTGCTGGGTCTCCCATGGGGCAGAGCGGCTGGGAGCTCAACACCATTTGCTGTTGCCTGAGCCCAGCTACACTGTGTCATGGTTAGATCATAGCTTTGGGGGAATAGGCATCTCTGTAATAGGCATGTTTGCTTTCCTATTCAACAAGGCACGTGCATCAAACAAGGGTCTGCAGAAAAATACACTATTGTTCCCAGGCTGGCCCAAGAGCCGGGCCCACAAGGAGGCTCCAGTGGTCACCTGTGCTAGCAGAGAGCCTGCAACTTGGCGGCACAGGCTGCTCCTCCCCACCAAACATCTGGTGGAACAGGTTAGGAGAAGGCAGTTACGGTTGTTCTGTCTCAGCATCATGTTAAATTGGAGCCAGGGGTGGTGTGACTGAATTATAAGGAGGCTGGAGCATTAGATAAAAATCTGGGGGCTTTGGCTCACGGGGGGCTTGACTCTAATGGGAGATGATACGGATTAAAAAAAAAAAAAAGCAGGTCGAAGAGATGGCATCTCTTCTGCTAACAATTCACCTCACTTAGTAATGCAGATAGACTCCTATGCAAATGTGCATGTGTGCTCACATATGTGTGCACTCGTGTTGTAACTCTCTGCAGGCAGCGTTCCCTGGAAACCAGAGCTATTCCTTCCGAAAGGGGTTTCCCTATTCCTTGACTGTCAGTGGGAGTGGTAGGGGCATCACAATGCTGTCTCTCGTTTCTTGCTTGTGGCTCTTCTGTGTCTCCCTGTCTCCCTGTCCATTTCACGTTCATCAGTCAATCAGGCTAACCCTGTCTGTACGATGAGGATGTTAAATTCTAGCTTATTCCGGATCTCTGGGAAGTGGCGCAAGCGACAGACTCCTTCAATCAACAGAAGGATGTCAGAAAGCCACCGAATCACCTGTCCTATGGAGCCTCCCCAGTCTCCTGAGCTGGTGGCATCTCCTGCCTTCCGTCTTTCTCGATGCTTGTGCCAGAGGTGTGCCAGTGAGCGGTTCTCCACCAGTCCCTTTTGGGGCAGGGAAGGAGGTGGAGAAGCCCTGATTTGCCTCCTGATTTCCATCTCCATGAATATTTCCATCATGGCCGATTTGGGGTAGTAGACCTGGAGCTGGGAGGGCGTTTGGTGCAACACCCTCTGATTCATTATTTTTCTGTTGCTGCAATGGAATGCCTCACCTAAAACCAACTTAGGAGAGGAGGGTTTCTTGCAGCTGACTTTGCAGAAGGAATACAGTCAGTCATGGTGGGGGAGGTGTGGCCGCAGACCCACAAGCCCGGCTGGCTGTCAGGACTCACAGAGACCAGGAAGTGTGGCCGAGCTATAGAACCTCAAGGCTGGGTCCTAATGCCCTACCTTCTCCAGGGAGGTCCCGTAGCCTCCTTAACCGGCGGCGCCACCCACTGGGGAACCACGTGTTCAAACATATGGGCCCCTGAACATTTCCTATGCTAACTGCAATGCTTCGTGAGGCCTCGTTCTGTGCGTGGATTTCTGACCGTTCTTCCTTTTCGTATAACGACACAGACCGGATGAGGACATTTGACTTCATTTACCTCCAGTTACCCGTTTAGTGACCCTTGTTTTTTTTTTTTTTTAAAAAAAAAAGTCACATGGGGTTTCAGGACTGGAACTTTCTCCAGGGCATGGACAGGAAGGAGGAGGGGACACACTGGAAACCTGGCCTGTGCATGTTAGCGCATGACGCATGCGTGCTTCCGCTGGGAACTGTGGACTCTAAGCTGTTCATTGCCCTTCCCCTTCTCTCTTATAGAATGTTCTAGTTTGCTCTCTGTGGCTGCAATGAACTACTCATCAAAAGCAAGTTGGGGGAGAAAAGGGTTTTCTGGCTTACAACTCCATCCAGGCTACAGACCATCCTTTGGGGAAGTCGGGGCAGGTATCTGAAGTAGCTGGTCACATGACACCCACAGCCACGGGCAGAGAGAAATGAATGCGCCCAGGGCCCAGTCCATGGAGTAATGCTGCACATACTCAGGGTGGATTTTTCCACCCCGATTAACTCGTTTAAGAAGAAATTCTTCACAGTCATGGCCACAGGCCGACCCAATCCAGAGAGTTCTTCGTTGAGAACCTCTTCCCGGGTCTTAATACATTGTGTTAGGTCGACAATCAAAACGGAACAACATCGCACGAACTGAGCTGTTTCCAGCCCTAAATCCCTTTTCCTTATTGAATACAATTTCAGTGATAGTATTTTGGGTTAAATAAAACCTTATTGGAATCGCTTCCGTCTGTTCTCTTTCTAGTGTGGATTGGCACGATTACATCATGGCTAGGCCCCAGGAGGGTAGACAGGGCCACCTCTCACATGGAAAGGCCTGTTGCTCTTGGGGTTATTTCTTGGCCCCTTAACCCTGTGACCTATATCCTCCAGCCCCTCCACATAGTCTCACCCATCATTCTGCAGTGCTGGACAAGGTCTGGATGGGAGATGTCTAGGATGCGCTAATCCCCAGTGTTCTTTTCCCAGCATGCCTCAGGTGTGTTTTATGCCAAGTCTTCCAGTGGATGGATGTCTACTGAGAGACTTGCCCCTCCCCCTGTCCCCAGCCCGGCCGGCAATGTCTGCGGCTCACACGTCATCCCTCACAGAGCCCACTCACCGGCTTCGGATGAGATCCTTTTTAAGGTTTGCTACTTCCTTGTCTATAAACTTGGTGTTCTTCATTGTCTTGTCTGAGGCCTGCTGGGAAGACAGGAGAGCGAAGGGAACGTTAATACGGGTGCTCCCGGTGACGCTGGATTAGCATAAGAGGCCCCTGTATCTAGGGAGAATCCATTTACACAGAGCAAGGTTCTGCTCCAGCTCATAGTTTGGGAGGCTCCGGGCTGTCGCTGCTTGGCCCTGTTTTGCTTTGGACCTGTGTCAGGGTCGGGGAGTATGGCACAGCAGAATAGCCTACTTCTAAAGCTTGTGGGAAACACACTGTGAAAACCTTTCAGAAGGACCATTCGTGCCCCTTAGACCCAACATCTGTGGCTAAACATCCTGCAAGAGAATTTCCCTGACAGGGATGCCGGGGCTTCCTCGAAAGGCTGCTCAGTTGCTTGTGAAGACAAACGCCTGCACATGCCACAAGAGGAGACAGACTAAACAATCCGGACGCATCTAGACCGAGGAATACTCTACAGCCATGAAAAGCGATGTCCTTCCAACAGAGTGATGCGAGTATCTGTATGGAAACAGGGGGATTTTTGCATACTTTGATGGGAAGCCATGTTAGAAAGCACCGTTTGTAATATGATTTTGGTTTCAGTTTTAGAAAAATAAAAAATGTACCTTTCAAAGACAGGGAAGGACACGGCCCCCAGATGTAGAGTTTTCTCTTTGGCTGTGGCTGCAGTAGGGTTTATTTATTTTTTTCTTAGCTGGTGTGGATTGGATATCATATGACTTTGCAGTAGGTATGAGTTAGTTACATCATCAACACAGAGAAGAGCTTTAAAAAATGGCCACACGGGTGCTGGAGCGATGGCTCAGTGGTTGGAAGCTCTGTCTACCCTTGAAGATCATGGCGTCTCACAACCATCTGTAACTCCAGTGCCAGGGGACATACGCCCTCTTCTGGTCCCCATGGGTACTGCATGCATGTGGGACATACTAACCCAGGAAAGCATGTACATATACATATATACATATACACTGTATGTGTGTATCTTGGTGTGTGGTGTGTGTATATCTGGTTGATAGTGTGTCTGTGTGTTTGTATGTGTGTGTATTTGTGTGTATGTTTGTATCTGATGTGTGTGTGTGACTGTGTGGTAGTGTGTATGTATGTATGTGATATGTATAGTATGTATTTGTGGGGGGATGTATGTATGTATGTGTGATGTGTGTGTTATGTATGTGTGATGATGATGTGCATATGCATGTATGTTGTCTCTATATATAAGTGTGTGTGTGTGTGTGCATGTGTGTGTGGTGTATATGTCTGTATATGTGTGGTATGTGTATTGTTGTATATTTGTGTCTGATGTGTATGTGGTGTTTGTATGTGTGTATGGTATGTGTATGTTCTATGTATGTGTATTTGTGTCTGATGTGAGTGGTGTATGTATTTGTGACTCTGTATGGTGTGTGTGGTATAGGTGTGTGTGTGTGGTGTATGAGTGTGTGCATGCCTGTCTGTGTGTGTGTCTCTGTGTGTAATTTGTCTTATATGTACTTGCATGTAGTGTGTGTCGTGTTTGTGTGGTGTGTATGGGTATGTATATGTGTTTGTGGGTTGTGTATGTGTATGGTGTGTATATGTGGTGTGTGTGCATGTATGTTTGTTTGTGTGCTTGTCTGTGTGTGATTTGCGTGTTGTGTGTATCAGAAAGAAACCACATAAAGGAAGAAGGATTTGTTTTGGCTCATCTTAGGTTAGAGGTCTCTATCTGTGGTGAGGCCTGTTGCTCTTAGGATTACAAGCGGATGAGGCAGAGAGGTGGAGGTAGGAGGGCCTGGTGGGGGGAAGCTGCTCACCCCAAAGATGCCTGAGAGAGGGAGGAGGAAGGTGAGTGAAGGGGGAACATGGGGGGGGGCAGTGAGAAGGTGTTGTGTGGCGATGGGTGGGTGCTGGGAATAAGATACACTCTTCAGAGTCACATCCACTGGTCTCCCTTTAATATCTAGGTCCTATCTCCTAGTTTCCTCCCCTCCTAACTCTGGTATCATATCATAAACCCATTAATGGACTGATCCCCTGATTCAAACTTTCATTACCCAACTAATCCTAAAACACCCCTTCCTGGACATTACCCTTCCTGACGCTGCGACCCTTTAACACAGTTCCTCATGCTGTGGTGACCCCCCCCCCCCGCCATGAAATTATTTCATTGCTACTTCATTGTGTAATTTTGCTGCTGTTACGAATCGTGATGTAGATATCTGGTCTGCAGGATATCTGATCTGCTCCCATGTGGGGGTGGCGGCCCACAGGTTGAGAACCGCTGACACATGTCAGGTCTTCAACACGACAAGTCTGCTCGTCTGCGTGCATGTGTGGATGGGGGTTTGGCTGTAGGGCACTGGCAGGCGTGCATGCAAGTGTGTGCATATACTTGTGCGTGTGTGTTCGTGCACGTGGAGGTCAGGGGACAACCTTGGTGTTGGTCCTTGAGTGATTTTGTTTTATTTGAGACAGGGGACTCTCATTGGCCTGGAGTTTTGCTAAGTAGGCTAGCCTGGCTAGCCAGCTGGCTTCCGGGGATGCTGTAGATAGGTCTTCCCCACTCTTGCCATTGCTGGGTGCATATGCTGCAGTGCCTGGCGTGTGTGTGTGTGTGTGTGTAGGTTCTGGTGATCAAACACGGGTCCTCGTGCCTGCAAGGTAAGTGTTTTCTCAGTGAGTGGTTGCCCCAGCTAGGATGGGTGAACCTTCAGGGTCCAGGAGACGCTTAGGAACCAAACCACAATGGTGTCCAACTTTCAAGTATATTTTGATTTGTTTTACTTTATTCCTAAATTATGTGTACATGTGTCAGTCTGTGTGGGTATTGCCCACGGAGACGGAAAGAATGGGTGCTGGGTCCCCTGGAGCTACAGTCACAGGAGGCTTTGTGAGCCAAGCAGCGTGGGTGCTGGAAACTGAATCTGGGTTCCGTGGGAGAGAAACACTCTTAACGACGGAGTCACCTGTCTAGCCCCGTGTATTGTTTCCATGGGTGACAGGGAATGTGCCTGTGTATCAGAGCTCTGTAGTATCACACTAGGAAGAGTCTGTATTGCTATTCTGTGAGGATTTACAACTCCACCATTGGCCTGACACATCTAGGGGACAAGATACTCCCGGTAGCTCTGCTGCTTGGTCGGCACAGCAGCGCGACCTCAGGAAACCACTCCTGGCGTGTTTTTTCAGTGTCAGTCCCAAGCCAGCAGGGATAAACACCTGGAAGAGGGAGTCCTGGTTCTCGCGACAGACACGATTATCATTTAATATGAACGAAATTAGAAGTTTGAGAAACATCCCAGAATTACTCTTCTAAAGGGAGTCTTTGTCTTGTGTCTCAAAGATCTCCCAAGCTTGTGACTCTCTGGTATCTGCCTCCCGGGTGCAGCCACCACCCCTGGGCTCCAAAATCACTTCTTTTGAAACTATTACAGAGTTCATGTAGCATATATGTGAAAAGCCTCAGAAGTGGCAGTCCCAGCTCACCGGGCGGCACAGACAGGAAGGCCATGGGGCTGGGTTGTAGCTCCGTGGTGGAGCACTTGGCCTGGCGGCTGCAGAAGCAACAGCCACGCCATGGAGAGCACATGGAGATGCTGGCGAAGCTGCACAGTGACCGTCCCGGGGCAGTGCAGCGTTCGCGTTCCTGAACATTAATGCTGGAGTCAACACACCTGGAGCCGGCCACTTATGTAAGAGTGCACCAGGGGCTGGCTCAGTGGTTCAAGGGCTTGCCATGCAAGCTTAGGACCTGAGTTCAGATCCCCGGAACCTACGTAATAGTCAGATAGGCATGGTGGCCCACCTATAACTCCAGCCTGGGAGGGTTGGAGGTGAGGGTGGGGGTGGTGGGGTCTTCAGAGCAAACTGCCTGGCGAGGTTAGCCATATTCAGTGAGCTCTGGGTTTGACCGAGAGACCCTGCCTGATTGAATAAGGTGGCTCTGGGTTTGATTGAGAGACCCTGCCTGATTGAATCAGGCGGGGCACATGAAGGAAGATTCCTAGTATCAGTCCTGGGGCTGCCACACGCGCACACACACCCATGTGCATGTGCTCCCAATACACAGGTGACCACACACGTGCAGACAGGAATACACACACGCACACCATTCCCCAGAAAACAAACCGGCGTTGTGGGGCTGAGCCACGGTTGGCCCAGACGGCGGCGAAGATGGTCCCGTTCTGTGGCTAACATTTTTGTGTTGCTGTAGATGTTTGTTTATTGGCGTGGGAGGGCGGCAGCAGAATATAATTTCACGTGGAAATGCAGCTTATGTGTAAAGAAATTAGATTGTACAGAGTGCCCATATTTCCTCTGTGTAGAAATTTCTCACAATTTTCATCAGCTCGTCTAGACAACTTTTTTTAAAAATTGATGGCGAGGAATCCATGTCATGATAGAGTAATATGGAAGTAAACACAATAAATCAACAATAAGAGATGTCGTGTCAGGGTGTCGGAATTATAAGTTAATTAAACAATCACTCTGACTCGGGTTGTTCCTTTTCCTAATTTTCTGTAATTTACATATATTAATTCTAATTAAATAATGGCGTCTTTCATGTTTGTAGGGCAATTTTTGACTAATTCTCTCGATGCACGAAAATATACATGTTTAATGCTGATTTGAAGTGAGTTGTCTAAGGGCCTGGGATGAGATGGGTGAGCCCTTGTGTGCAGGTTCCAGATGGGAAGCCAGCACGCAGCTCTGTAGAAAGAATGGAGCGCCCCAGAGCAGTTATAGCACTGTTGGGAGACCTGAGAGCCAAGCAGGGGCGGCCAAAGGAAACCCTGGATGGACCTTGGCCAGCCATCAGGCAGGACGAAGGGAAGGGGGCCTGAGAAGCCCTGGGGTTGGCCTGCCTGACACAGGAAGGCAAGTTCAGTTCTTCTGAGAGACAGACAGGGAAACCCTTGGGACCCTCCCTTCTTTCCACTCTCTGATTTCCTGCTGGAACTTTCAATTGTTTGAACCTAGGGATCCTGGGAAATGTAGTTTTTAACCATGTGCTCCCCACATGGGATTTGAGAAATGATGGCCCAGAGGAGATGGTTTGGGGGGTTGTGGAGCAGGTCTAATAATTGGGTCCTAGCTAAGACTGTGTTAGCAAGGCGTAAGTGGCCTTTTGAACCGGAGGGCTGGTTCTTGCTTTGATTTAAGTGGGTCACCACTTATAGAGGGTCCTCATCTTTTGACCCTGAGCCAGTGTTCCCGGTATTTCCCCAGGCTTTGCAGTATAACTGGGGTCTTTCCCTGCCACTTCCTCTGAAAATCTTCACCAAAAGCCATTGTGGTAGTCAGTTTTCTATCACTACGACAGATATCCTAAGTGGTCAACTTATAAAGAGAAAAGGTTTATCCTGTCTCACGTCATGAGGTTGTGACAGACCTGACCATGGCTTTGAGGCCATGGGGAGGCAGACAGTACATTATGGTGGAGCCCATGATGGTTAAGTGAGGGAGATACCTGGGTCCCTTGGTCCTCTTAAGGGGCAACCCCCAAAGACCTCCTAGGGAGTCCTTGCCCCTTAAAGACTGTCTAGCCTCCTAGTAGTGTCAAACGGCGTGAAACACACGAACCTTTTTGGACCATTCCAGATCCATGGTTCTAGACTATCTATAACCCTCTTCTGTGTTCTGCCCTTTTCTGGAATCCACTGAAAGTTCTGCATCTTTATGCAGAAGCCACCTCTTCTGTTAGATCTAATACGTTCGATCAGGGTCCTTCATACCTTGTGACTTTATATCCCATATTAACATTGACATTGGGTCTTTTACCCAGGGGACTCAACTTCCACAGGACTTCACACTGAAGAATGTGTTCCCTCTACAAAGCTAGAAAGCATCATAGAAAGTCAGGGAACAATCAACAAAGGTGACCTACACAAGCACCGTGCATAGCCCTCGTGCGCCCAGCTACCGGATGACTCAGCCTGGTTGCAGGAGACACACCTCAGGGACAGTTCACTTCGGCTACCTGTTCCTGCACTACTTGGATGTGTCATTGGCCTTTGGAGCCTCTGATGGAGTCTCTTCCCTGCGTATCTCTCCTTCAGCAGGTGTTGAAACCATCCCACCGATGATGTGAGGTATGCAGACAAGGACTGTGCCTTTGTGATGTCTGTGATGGACCACACTGGCGGCTGATGGGTTTGAGGAGGAGGGCAAGCATGCGGACGGCCTCTAGGGATGGCCGCCTGTGGAGGTGACTCAGTTGGAGAGAAAAGGGCTTTGCTATCATCAGGAGGCCTGGGTCTGTTACTTAGATCGGACTGATGCTGAGTGAGCTGCATTCCCTTCCAGAGCCTCAGTTTCCCCACCTGTTCAGTGGAGCCCCTGCTAATCCTACCAGAACCATCACCTCTTCGCTACCCATCATCCCAAGGACATTCCTACTCAAACACATGATGTCATCTGTCTGCACCACATTACAACTCCATGTTATAAGGATCGGCGGGGACTTAGAAAGGTAAAGAAGATGCATGCCACAGTGAAGAAGATGCTGTTGAGTGACAAAGCCTGGGCGTGGCATTGGGCTCAAGTGACATCAGAGCATCTCTGTGTGAGAGGGTTGTCACTAGGTAGCCCAGGCTTGACCCGAACTCATGATCCTCCTGCCTCCTGCCACCAGTGCTGGGATTATAGGCATGTACCATCATAGCCTGCAAAGCATGTGTTCTTAATGACAATAGTCTGCACACCCCCTGACAGGGTCCTGTTCCCCATAGTAGGGACTAGCTGTTGATCTAAAGATAGTTTATCCTCTGAATTTTTGTGACATGTCACCATAAAGACTTCTATAAGGCAGAAAATCGGCAGGGTCCATTGAAGGTCATGGCCAGAGGAGCAATCTTCTAAACATCTGTTTTCTCTTGTGTTTTATGAAAGGGTGTTCTAAACCCATCTTTGTTAGACCTGAAAATACCATCTTCCTGGAATCAGAATTAAGATGGGAATGAATTCTGTTAAAGGTGCCGGGTTGATACAGACATCAGGGAACAGCTGGGGTGCTCCAAGGAGCTGTGAGGGGGAGGGGCGGCTGTTTGAAGAGAGATGACTGGTGGGCGAACCAGAGATTTGGCAAACTCTAGACCCCTCCTGGGGACGGGCTCAGTAAGCTGGGGATGGGCGCTTGAAATTGGTTTGCAGCTGACAGGTAAGTTTTGTGGTGGCTTTATAGTGGGGGCAGGCAGTTTCCTTCTGGGAGAATGGGTGTTTTAGGGGTTTTTTTTTTTTTTTGATCATTGTCTTAGTTAGGGTTTCTGTTGCTGTGATGAAACACCATGACCAAAAGCAACTTGGAGAGGAAAGGGCTTATTCAGTTTACACTTCCACGTTACTCTTCATCACTGAGGGAAGTCAGGGCAGGAATCCGGAGGCAGGAGCTGATGCAGAGGCCATGGAGGGATGCTGCTTACTGGCTTGCTCCCCATGGCTTGCCCAGCCTGCTTTCTTATAGAACCCAGGACTACCAGCCTAGGGATGGCTCCACCCACAGTGGGCTGGTACTTTGCAGATCAATCATTAATCAAGAAAATGTCCCCCCCCACCCTCCACAGTCATGCTTACAGGCTAATCTTGTAGAGGCCTTTTCTTAATTAAGATGTTCTCTTCCTAGGTAGGGTCTAGGTTTGTGTCAAGTTGACAAGAAACAAGCAAACAAACAAACAAACAAAAGCTAACAATCAGAGCCACATACAGATATGAAACGGGTACCGGGGATGCACAGTCAGGGGCCTTGGCCACAGCACACGCTTCAAAGTCAAGTATGAAGTGTTCTGTTGAGCTCATCACGAACCTCTTTGCCGGTGACCCTCCCCTTCCCACACCTTCTTATGAACTCAGGGAATGGACATTGAAGGAGAGGAGAGAAGTGACAGATGTGGGGAAGGGACTGTCTTCTCTGTGTGTGGTGGGGGGAGCTATAAGGGGAGTTTCTGTTTAGAGCTTGGAGTTTTCAGGGTGGTAAAGGGCCACAGCCCCAGGGAGGAAAGGAAAGCCTCTGCTGTCTGGGTTCTGAGCTCTCCTCCTTCTGTTTCAGACTGTGAGGAGGGAAGGCTGCACCGTGGGGTATTATTATGAAGGCGGACATGGACGTGGTGCCTCTAATGGTAAGGTCCTGCAGATGCCACGTGGCAGTCTGGCCATGCCGGGACAGACACATTCCTTGTGCTCTGATGTGCGATCTGCTGTGGTTATAGAGCTCTTCCTGTACTGTCCAGCTTCCACGGCTTGTGTCACTCCCAAGGAATCCTCCCACTGATCCTTAGTCTATTTGCAAAAGGAATCGCAGACCAAGACAGGGTGACTTCTTCAGGTCACAGATACGCTGGAGTGCAGTTCTGCTCTTGTACCTTCTCTGATGTCGGGGGAGTAGGGGAGTGTGAGCGAACTGTGACCCTGTACTGGTGGCTAACCTTTGGGAACTGTTGCCGTGTGTGGCTCTGATCCGAAGCTCCCTAGTGATTGTCTTTCTTCCTAAAGATGTCTAGTGTCTTCCTCCACGCCCGACGTCGTCCCATCACTCAGCTAGACAACACGCACAGCTCCACTCCTGCTCCTTCTTTCTCGCAGCTATCGGCTCCAAAGAGCGCCTGCCTGGTCTCATCAGAACGTGAGGAATTAGACTTCACGCTTGGTACAGGGAGCTTAACCGGGCTTACCAAGCAAAGATTCCTGCCACTGTGTCACGAGCACTTGTGGCTTTTACCCACTGAATCACGCACCACGAGTTAAAAACAAAGAATTCGAGAAAGAGAGTATGAGAATGTTTCCAAACAAACTAGACAGCTGGGTAGCCAAGGGCCTCCAGGTCAGCAAGGGCTGCGATGCGGAGATGTACCGGTAGGTGGCGCTAGAAGCCATGCTTTCAATCAAACTCCAGTTTCTTTTGATCTGCCCGCCTCAGCCTCTCTCAGCTCTCGCTTGATTGAAATGGAAATTGGCTGCGAGCTCCCACCAGCCAGGGTCTAAGCTGGAGTGCCAACAGAGGCGCCGGTTTAAAAAGATAACCAACCATGCTCCTCTGATGAAAGACCAGCTATGGGCTGGAGAGACGGCTCAGGGGTTAAGACTAGCTATGAGGGATCAATGGTACAGCTGTCAGATGCTGGCAACCAACCCAAGTCTCTGTGAGGGCTCAGGGCTGTCCTTCATAATCCTGGATGAGCTTAAGGAAACAGGTTCTGGGATAGAGCTTAAATTCCATGTCAGGCAACGCACTAAGATGCTTAGGAAACAAGGGCTTCCGCTCCACTGCCAGCTTCCTGCCAGCCAAAGACTGGTTGGAGCACCCCGAGGTCCGCTCTCATCAGAGAGAGTTTCTGTAATTGATTAGCAATGTCTGTCCCCACCCCTGGAGGAATTAGTACACTCAAGGATACATGGTAGCCAGCCTGATCACCCTCAAACTGTGAGCCCAAAGAAAGCCTTCCATCCCTGGGTTGCTTCAGTCAGGAGCTAGCCCAGTCTCTCAGTAATACCCAGCTTTTCAGCCTTGACTTTCCTATGGAGGGTGTCTAATCTTTCATACTGGAGTGACCTTAAGCTACTGCTGAAACAGAAACCAAGGGACAAAAGAGCTGGCCGGAGTTGGTTAGAGTGTGACCCTTGCATGAGCCTTGGTGTGACCACAGGACTCCTAGGGTAGGATGTCTAGGTGCCTTCCTCAGGATAGACCCCATTGGGAGACACAGAGATGTCGAGGATAGCCCAGGTCTGCCGCTGCTGCTGATGCAGGTTTAGACTGCAATCCATCCTTCCTCTGCCTAGCGGATGCTGAGATTACAGCCACCCACTTGAGTATACTGTGAGGGTTCGAGGCTGCCTGAGGGTGTGATGGAGGAGGAGCAGGTATGAGTGTCTCAGGAAGCTGGGGCCTGAGCTGGCAGTGGAAGCAGCTATAAGTGACTCTTCCTCAGTGGGCGGTGCCACGCAGACGCCACACACAGCTCATAGAGCTCAGGTCAAACTGAAAGCCAGCAGTTGATCTCTGACCTTTCCACTCTCCGCTCCCCCTCCCTTCCCTGAAGTAGGTCGTGGAGAAGCTAGAACTCCGTCTCCAAGCCACAAAACCAGACAGGTGCCTCCATGTGCTCCAGCAAGGTCCTCACTTGTGTGACAAATGTTTCTGCCTTCTCCCTCTCTCTTCTGTGTGTCTCTGTGTCTCTGTGTCTCTCTCGTCTCTCTGTCTCTCTCTCTCTCTCTCTCTCTCTCTCTCTCTCTCTGTGTGTGTGTGTGTGTGGAGAGAGAGAGAAACAGAGAGAGACAGAGAGACAGAGAGACATCTAAGTAGTCCTAGCTAAAACCTTAACACTATTTCTTAACGTCTGTGATTCTTTCTCTCTGGCCATTCCCCTCCCCTCCCCCCTCCCCTCCCCCCCAATCTATTTCTTTAATCAGACTTAGCAGAGAAACACACAGTTCCCCCTGGGGCTTCCAGCCATCATTTGGAAGACTCAGTGTCATGGAAAAATCAGGCTTTGATAAACTCACTGTGCCTTTCTCCTGTTGGTCTTTCCTTGCCACAGGCCATGCATGGCTCTGGAGACCGGGTGACAAGAAAGTGTCACTTTTCTTCCCCTGTGGACAATTTAGATGGAGGATGCAGCCAGCAGGAGCTTGGATAAAGAGTATGATTGGAGGCTGGGGAGGAAGAAGGGTGTGTGTTGCGCGGGTCCTTCTGATGGCCTAACACACGGAAGAATATGCGGGAGCAGGCAATGCCGTGCGGAGGCCATGCGCGGTCACGTTAGCAAAATCAATTTAGGAGTGAGGAGCCCAGCCAAGTACTGAAGATCCAGGAGTGAAGTCTATTTCATTAAAATAAAAAAAAGTCAACATAGTTTTTTCTAAATGGCTTCAAAACAGACAGAGGGGAGGAAGCAAAAAAAAAAAAAAAAAGTCACTCCTGTCTTGCCAGGAAGCTGTCTCTAATTCTTCTCTGGAGATGACTGGGGTTAACAAGTTTTGTGGATCCTTCTAGAGAGGCATGCAGGCATGCATGCACACATCATGCATGTACACACACACATATGTATATACTTACACACAGTAAAAATTGGTCATGTAAGCATGAGGAGGACTGAACCCACGTAAAAGTGCTGGGTGCAGCACACGCCTGTAACACCAGCACTCGAGAGGTAAAGATTGGGGGACCTGGGGCTCCATGGCCAGCCTACCTGAAGCAGTGAGCTCCAGATTCAGGGAGAGGCTCTGCCTCAAAAACTAAGGTGGGGAATGATTGAGAGAGATACCCAACATTTACCTCTAGCCTCCATATACATACAAAGACACAGAGGAAACACACACACACTCACCACCCACACACACACACAGGTTTCATTTTCTCCTATATCCATTTACGGTATGCAGTTTCTCAGGTGGCTCCAGAGACCCCTATTCCCACCTCTGTGTAACCCTCTCCCTTGGGAGGTGGGCTGAGCCCAGTAACCTCCTTGGAATGAATAGAAAACGGCAGAAACGGTGGCTTCTGAGATTGGGTGGCAGAGGGAGCATGGCTTTCACCTTGGCTCTTGCTCCTGGCGAATCCAGCTTCCTGGTTGTGAGGTTCCCCTTTGAAAGAGACCTGCGTAAACAAGGAACTGAAATCTCCGACCGAAGCCAGTGAGCAGCTGCATGTGCCAACAGCCATGGGGTGAGCTCAGGAGCTGGCACCTTTCTTTCCATGCAGGGAGCCTGAGAGACCAGCTGCCCTGGGGCCATCTTGGTTGGGGTGGAGACACCCTCAAACCAGAGACCTGCTGCTGGCCACACCTGGATTCCCAGTCTACGGCAGCTGGAGGTGATAAATGTTTGTTGTCTTAAGCGGCCCACTTCTGGAGCAATCTACGACACGGCAATACATCACTGAAATGCAGCCATCGGGGACTAGCCCTCCCTGGGAAACAGGTAGTGCTCGGGGTTATATATAAACTCATTTGATTTCTCTTCAGGGTCTAATCCGGCTTTCAAAGAACTTTCTAGACTATAGCGGTCCCAATGCTTTCCGAGGTGTGCGCCAGCCTGGACACGGCCTACTGGCAGCGTGCTTCCACACCCAGCTTACCGCAGGGGACAGATGACGGCAGCCTAACTGTAATCAGTCACACGAGTTACTGATACAGATTTGGTGATTTCCCGTGGCCTTCCACACATGTAAGCATCATGTCTTGCTCATGCCTCCCCTGGCTTCTACCCTCTCTTGCTCTCTTCTCCCTCACAAAATCCCCTTCCTTGATGTTCTTTAATCTTCCTTAGATCATTTAAAAAAAAAAAATAGATGACATTGAAAGGTATTTGTATGTGCTTGATGTGCTTTTTTTCTCTGAGGTAGGGTCTGTCACGAACCTGGAGCTACAGGTGGTGGCCAGCAAGGCCCAGGGAGCCTCCTGTCTCTACCCCTGCCCGGTGCTGGTGTTAAAGGTGTGTGCACATTGCCCTGCCCAACTTTCTGCATGGGTGCTGGGATTTGAACTCAGGGTGTCACTCGTGTACAGTAAGCACTCACCCACAGGGCCTTCTCTCCAGCCACTGCTATTAGTCTTTCTGCCTTTGGCTTATTGCACTTAACGCAGTATTCTCTGGCTCCCGGCCAGCCTTTCCTTCCAGATGACCTGAATGTACTCTTTTATTTCAGATACATCACTCAAACCGTATCCGTTGTATATGTGAGCAGTCTTTGCTTTGTCCACTCGTCTGTTGATTTGCATCTGAGCTGATTCTGTATCTTGGCTGTGCTAATTCATACTCCCCGCCCCTCCCCCTCTGGTGTACGAGAGAATTCCCTTTACCCACCCACCCTCTTCTTATCAGGGCTGTTTTTGTTGTTGAGACCTTATTGGTATGCATGCTAAATTTTGCATTTTATTTTAATGTCTCAGTGCGCTCAGTTATACAGAGTCTACGTTTGCCATGCTCCCTGTCTGTGTCTTTGTTGGGCGTGGCAAACCCAAGTTGGGATGTTCCCTTCCGTGGCTCCAGGCGTCCCTTGTGTGGTGTTCTGCGCTGGCGTTGCTGGCATCATAGGGACTGACCTGGCACCTTTTACAGTGACCAGATGTTTGTCCTCAGCTGTTCTCAAAGCCTTATTTTGAGCTGGTATGTTCTAGACAGCAACGGGAACAAAAGCTTCAAGCGAAGGGGCTGGGCAAACACAGAATCCAGCAGCAACTCAGCCCCCACCCCAGAGGAAGAGCTTAACACCCAGTAAGCTGCTCTGTCCCTCCAGCTTCAGTCTGTGGTTGGCAAGTGGGTCAGAATGTGTGTTTTCAAGATTCTGCTTATGCTTATGAAGTGAAAGGAAAAGCAGACGGCTCTCATTTAAAATCTCCTGTCTTTTGCTCAGCTCTTCTCTCTTGGATTCATATTTAAAACCACCGGTTTAAATGGTTCTTTTCTTCATGCTGGAAGTGGGGTCTCTCCTCTCTCCTCTGGTCCCGTGCAATACGACATGTGCAGAGCGTGTGACCTCGTCACATGGCATCTTTGGTCTAGGGCACGATGCCAAGCACTGAGTGGTTTCTTGGCAGTTGTTTGGTGAGTGAGTGGATGGATGGGCATGATCATCGATTTGCTGATTTTTTAACTTTTGGACTCAACTCAGAGACAAAGCCTGAAGGCCCAGGTGTACAATGGAGTCAGAAAGCAGTTGACCCTGGCAATGCGAGGCAGTATGAGGTACACAGAGGGCTGGTGAGATGCCGGTCCATAAGGTAAAGGGCCAACAATGCTCTCTTTATGGTGGGTGGAGAATGGAACGTTTGTATGCAACATAGTTTCTTTTCTAAATTATACGTTTCAAGGCTGGAGAGACGACTCAGAAGTTAAGAACACTGGTAGCTCTTGTTGAGGACCTGGATTCAGTTCCAGCACCCACATGGCAGCTCACAACGGTCTCTGACTCCAGTTTCAGGGGAAACAGACGCCCTCTTCTGGTCTCCTAAGGTACTGCATGCACGTGGTGCCCATACATATACTCAGGCAAAACACAAAAATAAAAAGAAAGCTTTGGAAAATTTATAGAATCCACAGGGGAACTAAAGGCAGCATTCCCTTTGAGGGGACAGGAGGTGATGTGGGGATGAAAAGGAGTTTGAACTTGTCTCTCATAACAGGTCACTGAGGTTCTGGGTGTACTCGAGCTGAGACGTGCAGACAGGACTTGGGATCATCTGCGCATGTGCATACTGACCGCTCAGCCTAGTCACTTTGGCCCATGGTTTTAGTCCATCACAGTGGCAGCCTGTGGCAGGGCGGTTCACCTCACAGTAGCCAGGGAACAGAGAGCAGGGTGGGGACTAGGGGTCAGCAGTAACCTTCAAAGCCCACCCCCAGGATCCTGTCTCCCCTTAGGCCCCACTGCGGGGCAGTGTGAGCGAGGTGGTTTTTTTCAGTCAAGTAGGGAGATCTAGGAGTACATTTTAATTGGCATGGCCAGAGGGCAGAGAATGTAATTTGTTTTCTGATTCTTCCCTGGTGCTGGGACGTGGAGGATGCTTTTCTGAAGCTGAGGTGGGCCCTTCGGGGAGCATGTCTTGCACAAACTGTAACTGGATCAGGCTGGCCAATCAGGGGGCAGGATTGAAAAAGTATGCCTAAATGGCTAGATTCCCCCCACCACATACCCTGCTATGGCTAAGTCTCACCACCACACACTCTGCTATGGGCTAAGTTCCCCTCACCCAATAATCCCAGCAGCTACGGAGAGGAAAGCAGATTCCTGCTCTGGATCCCTCCTCTCTTTGGGGCTCTGATTCTTTGCTTGAGAGGTTTGCTTTGAATAAACTCCAATTCCACTTGACTTTCAAACTCTGTCCCGTCTTTTGGTTCTTTAATTGGCAGGGGAAATAGACCCAGTCTTGCACCCCTACACTTTGACACCACGCTGTGAAGTTTTCATGCCTCCCCTCCCCCGCAAAACAAAACAAAACAACCCAGCTCTGTTAGCTGAGGAAAAAAAAAAATCTTCAGAACATGAACCTGCCAGGGACAATTTTTTCACATTCAAACCTGAACTGGCTGCCCTGGGTGAAGGTATGAAGGATGAGGATGGGTTGGGGGGAGGGGGAAGGGGGGAGGGAGAAGGAGATGGATGGGGGGCAAGGTTAGAGAAAGGGGCTTCAGTTCTCCAGTCCATTTTCTGTAGTATTTTTCATACTTCTTATGCTTATATTAATTTTCTAAAACAAACAAACAAACAAAGGGGTTTGACAACCCTGATTGAATTAAAATACAGAGCCCCATTTTGTCCCCTCAAAACTCAACAAGCGTGGAGAGCGCCAGCAAAATCCATCTGCACTTCAGAGTCCAGGCGAAATTAATTTGGAAAAGAAAATACAGCCAGGGAGCAGAGTTAGCAACCTCAGGAAATCCAGGGAAATGTAATTGAGTAAGAATTATCTCCTTAATTACTTCTGACCAAATCAATAACAACGCCAGATGAGAAGCCCGAGGTAGCCACCAATGAGCTTCAAGCTGCCCGGGGAATGATTGGGGCTCGGACTTGCTTGAAAAGCAAAGTGCCTTCCTTTCCACCCTTAGCAAACATCGTTCCTGGGGTGGGGGTGAGGCAGCTGACGCTTGCAGCTGTGAAAAATCACCCAGAAGCATTCAAAGAGGTAGGCTTGGGTGTCTTTGATGGTATCAGATAGTTATTTTCACATCTTCTAGGGGCAAATAGGGGACAGAGGCTGGTCGGCCATGCAAGTTAGGGAGAGGTGAGAAGTGCCCCGAGGTAGGAGGCGTCTAGGCAGAGCTGCGAGACATCTTTAGCCCTCCCTATCTTGGATGTAGAGGGAGGGGGCAGTGAGAATCTAGGCTCAGAGGAGCCCTACTGGGCACACTTCTTAGATCTCTCCAGGTTTGGGCTCTGGGTTAAGGTCCTATCTGGTGGACTCCTTTGCCTAACGTCATCCACCTCCATACTGCTGGAGGTTCTTGATAAGTGGCCAGTCTCCTTGCTTTCCTTCCACAGTCTGCACTTCATCCATGCTCTCCCAACCCTGAGATTTGTCAGAAAATCATCTTCACTGTCCAAGACGCTGGATTCAACTTATAAACAAAAAGCAAAGCAAAACAAACCCACCAAAACCAAGCAAATCAACAACAACAACAAAAATCCACAACAACCAAACCAAACAATAACAAAAAACCCAACCAGATGTCTTCCTGGGTGTGGTGGCTGACACACATACAATACCAGAACACAGCAGGCAGAGACAGGAGGATTGCTACAAGTTTGTGGCCAGCCTTGATTACCTAGTGAGTTTCAACCCGGCCAAGGTGTAATGAGACCCCAATAAAAGAACCCAAACCCTACAACCAAACCACCACCACCAACACAATGCACACCTTCTTTTAACGCTGCCTCAGAGCGTCTCACGGTAGGTGGGTAAGGCAGGCTGCGGTGGTGCCATGCCCTGTGGACTGTGGGCATTTCACCAGCCAGGAGGAAGGGTGGTTGGGATTAAGGGGAGTGACTTCCGGGTGGAGCAGGCTGTGGAGGGGCTGGTGGTGATGAACATGTGGGACTGTGGGTCTGCTAATTAGCCAGTTTAATCCCTGCGCAGTGGAGCCATACAACAGAACCTATGCTGCATCCACCAGTATGACCCTTTCCGTTGGTTGACTAAGACATAAAACAGCTAAGAGGGAAGAAGACGGTGTGCCCTCAGGTGTGCAGAGGTGAGCCAGAGCTGGAGGAGAGTCCATCCAAATGCAGCATACAAACAGGGCTGGGAGGGCAGAGTGGTGAGGGATGAGGAAGGGTGGCTTGGGACCTCTCCTGGGGAGACAGCCAGATGACCACTGTGGCCCCTCCTCCCTCCTCCCCTCCTCCTCTCCTCCTCCCTCCTCTCTTCCTTCTCCTATTCTACCCTCCTCCTTCCTCTCCTAACCTCCTCCCTTCTCCTCCTTCCTTTTCCTTCTTCTCCCTCCTCCCCTCTCCTCCCTCCGTCTTCCTCTATCCTCCTCTTCCCTCCTCTTTTCCTCTCTCCTCTTCCTTCTCCTCTCTTCTCCCCTTCCTCCTCTTCCTCCCTCCTCCTCCTGCCACAAATGCCGTCACAGAAGTCCCACACTCAGAATGTCACCCACTTCTCATCATTCCCCAGAGGCCCTGCCTCTATTACCATCAACGCAGGACTCTGTGGACTGGGAGACACCCCTCAGGGCACGGCAGAGTCAAACCCGACCCGTGCACTGGTGATGCAGTCTCTGTTCTTTCTGCTTCTTCTGCCCGAATGTTCCCTAGGACACCCAGCTGGAGACAAGATCACACGGAGCCTCACCTGCCCGTGTGCCAACTAGTAGGCACGATGAATCAAAAGGGAGTGGGATGGGAGTCTCACAGATCTGTGCTCATGCCAAGGCACATGAGTCAGTGCTGTGAGCTCCACTTTCCCCGTGCATGGAATAGAAATAGCCACGGAGCCCGCTTCACGGGGCCACGGTGGAGATTCAACCCACTGATATATACAGAACGTCATACCTGGGTTTATGGCGAGGGGGTGCCAGGGATGGCAGTTGTTAATGTAACCGTTGTCATTAATAAGGTGTGCAGTTCATGAAGAGTGAAGCACAGGGGAACTGCCACAGGACCTCAGGCTTGGCATGGAATTACAGCGGCCGTTGGTCTGTGGCGGCCCATCGGTGAGGTAGGGTTATTACTGCCCTCTGCTCCCGACACCAGAGCTTTATGGGGATTAATTAGAAGTTTTATAATGTGCTGCGCACTTTGATGATCTATAAACAGAGACGTGTGGTGGCGGAATCGTTATAGAATCCCCGTTACTGCGGACCCTGAATGGCTTCCCTCAGGGATCTGAATCAAATGTAAGAGGACGAAGCGTTTAATGCCCACCGTCACTTTAGAAGCCCCAGGCGGGGGCCTGGGCACTGTCAGATCTCTCAGTGCCTGAGGAGGAGGGTATGGATGGAGATCCTGAGATTTGGGGAGTGTTTGAGCTTCCTCATGGCCGAGACCCCATCATGTGTTGTGCCAGGAAGTGTTTGTGAACCCCAAGACCACCAAGGAGCCGACCCCCACGCAATGCACCAGGGGCTTTATTTACAAGTTCAAACTTGGGCCACGCCGCAGTCTCTGATGCAGGAGAGTGGAAGGTGGAACTCCCAGCCTAGTTTCAGGCAAGCATTTATAGAGGCAGGAAGAGGGTATCCAGCCTGGCACACATCTGATTGGGGGCCGTTATGGCTTTTAACGTAACTGGCTGGTGCTGGGAGCCAAACCATAAACTCAACTTCTGCGATTTTCCTGATAGGTGGTTGTTAGGAAGTGAAGTGTCAGGGCAGGCTTGTGACCTGGAGGTGCAGATTTGTTGGGGAATAACCAAAAGATCTGGCCTCTCACATGTTTGCCAGTGGACCTCAAGTCTTGAGATGGGGTTTGATCCACAAACAACTACTAACTAAACACTCAGTGGGTGGATGAATGAACTAATGGGTAGACAGAGGAAAGGACAGGGGACAGACAGATGGCCAGATGAATGAGTGGAAGGATGGATAAACAGAAGGAAAGATGGATGGAACATGGGAATGATAGGTGGGTGGGGACAGGAAATGCTGAATACATGGTAGGATGGGCAAATGAGGAAAGGATGGATGGACAGAGGGATGGGCAAATATATATGGGTAGAGAGATAGATGGATGGACACAGGAAAGGATAGGTGGGATGTTTAAGCCCCTGGAGATGGGGTGGATTTGAACTCATAGACTTAGGGTCTGATAGGAGGAGCGTCACAACTGGGATTGGAAAAGAAGGGCTTAGTAGACAGTATCACAACCCAGAAGGACATTTGACCGCACAAAGACAGACTTACTTGGGTTATCAGCTAAGTGACCGTTAGCTTTCCTTTCCTAGTTGGGGATGTCTAAAGATGTCATTTTCTCTGTTAATCAGGACATCTGAGAGCCACCTCCTCCCACTGCTGCCTGGACCACTTTATAGTAAGATGGGAATGGCAGGAGGCATTTTACAACCTTGAAAATGGGGTGCGTGTGTATACTGGGCAATGTTCAACACAAACAGAGGCTTGGCACGTAGTGTGACTTCAGGCAGGCCTATGGGGCACCGGTGTCATCTCATCCTCGAATTACATGGAATGGCAGCCTCTTGTTCTAAACACACTGGGGAACCTGCTGGCTGAGTGGGATATCCTCTGGCATCTGCATAGAAGAGGCAGGTAGCCACAGGTAGGATGGGAGGCAGCTGAGGCTAGACCAGATATGTCAGCCCTACCTGCCCCTCTCCTGAGTTGTCAAGAGTCTCACTGTGAAGTCGGGGAGAACAGAATCCCTCTCGGTGTTCTCATATTTGCTCCTCGATTTCTAGACTCCCCCTGAAATGTAAGTATAGTTGAAACAGAAATCAAAAGCCTTGTTACCACAAGAAGAGAAGAGAAGAAGAGAAGCTGGAGTCTGTCACTGAGCCAGGAAGTCACTGGTTAAGGTAAACAGGTTGGCCAGCAAGCCCCCAGGATCCCCGTCTCCATCTCCCCAGAGACCAGACTGCAGACACCCACTGCCACACCTGCCTTCTTGATCTAGGTGCTGGGGAATCTAAAATCAGGTCCACGATCTTTAATAACTCAGCCAACTCCCTGTCCCATATTCCTCCACCAATCTTCTGCCTCCTCCTTTGAGGAACGTCCTTTGCCATCTTGTGGCCCTGGGTCCCGGGTTCAGCTTGACCCTTCTGTGACCCTGGGTAGAAGAACAGGGACGTTAGGAATACTGTCTTTCTCTTTAGAGGTGCGGGGAGAATTGGAGATAATGAATCTGAGGCGCCTTGCACAGCACCTGGCATTTAGTGTGTGCATAATAAATGCTGGCTGTTAAGACAATTATGAGCTCTGCTAATGGGCCCCTCAGATCCGGAAGGCCCGTCCTAAATGAAGCCTCCCTAGAAAAAGGTCGCTGTGCATTACGACAAGCTGAAGATTCAAACGAATCCTTGAGGTGGGCAGGCTGGTTTCATCAAATACCAGTTACCTCAGTGGATAACATTTTCTGTGGCTGTGCTCATTGGAAAATGGGAAAGCAAGTGTCTGGACCAAGTTCCCTTCTAACTACCTTCCAGGGTTACCAGTTTCCTCTTCTTGAGGATAAGTCCTCAGTAGGGTGCCACACCCTCCTTCTGCAGCATCTGTTGACTCCTTCCTTTTCCACGGGGGGCTGGCTTCCCTGGCTGGTCTCCCCTGTTCCCTCAACAGCCTGGTCTCTTCAGTCTGCAGTGTGTTGAATAGGGAGGTCCCCTCGGTCTTCATCTGCCCGCGCCCAGGACTGTGGAGGAGTGGGGTGGAATTTCACTTTTCTTGTTGACAAAATACCAGACAAAGCAGGGAAAGAAGGAAGGTTACAGTCCATCGTGGTGGCAAGTAAGTGAGGGCAACTAGCCACAGTGTGCTCAGCCAGAAAGCGGAGAGATGGATGCTGGGACTCAGGCCCCGCCTCCGCCCCGCCCCCGCCATCTTTATTTAGTCCAGGTCCCCAGCCAATGGCTTGGTGCTACCATATTCAGGGAGAGTCTTCCCACTTGATTTAGTTCTCTCTAGAAATGTTCAGCGCGGCGTTTCGGTAGTGATTCTAAACTGGGCAAGCTGACCATGAGGATTAACCGCCAGGGTGGCCTGATCTGGGAACCCGGCCTTTGCAGGTAAGTGCAGTGGGTCAGGGCAGGTCTGGAATCCGTATCAAAGAAAGACGATGCAGTGCACAGTGAACCAAGCAGACAGCAGGGCCAAGGGGCATCAGAGGCTGTGGAGCCAGCAGACGCTGAAGCTGAGAGAAGATCGTCTCCCTCCAGAGAGATCTTGCTGACGCTCGGGCTTAGGACTTCAGACTTCCTCAACTGCCAGAGACAAAATTTCTGTTGCTTGAAATGACCTCACTGTAGATAATTGACCATCCTAGCCACAGAGAACAAGTCCGGCATCTTTATATAGCATGGGCCTTGCTTAAAACCCTTCAATGGCTCCCCATCTCGGCCACACCCCCTAATCCTTCCCAAACAGTTCTACCAAGTGCAGACCAAGTATTCAAATGTGAGCTTATAGGGGTCATTCTTCCTTATGTCCGCACACCTCCCATTCTGGGAGGAATGAGAAGATACATCTGAGGTTTGAGGGGATGCTTGGGAGCAATAAGAGACCCTAAAGTTAACAGGAACCAGAGAGTGACCCCTGCTGGTGGTATGGTAATCATACAATCCCACGTGCCACAAAATTACCACGTGCCACAAAATTACCACGTGCTTGCTCCATGGAAGTCAAGAGGAGCTGCAGGAGATAGTTTGGGCCTCAAGGGGTGGGCAACAGAGACAGGAACTAAGCACACAGACTTTAGCTCCAGATAGGGTCTGGTTTCGAACACTTGACTCTTCCCCCTTGACCTTGGATGTGTTCTTCAGTATCTCTGAATCTTAATGGGTTTTTTTTTGTGTGTATGTGTGTCTACACTGGTGAAAATGCTGAACCCTATCTGCCTCATGGTGTGGCTGAGACGATTTTACCTGGTGAACCTAGCCTGCCTGATGTGTAGCAAGCTATCAGCGAACAGTTTTTATAGTATTTTAAGGTCTAGCCGGGATACGATTAGTTCAACAACCATTTCATAGGGTGGATTCTAAGAACCTGCTATCGGTAAGGGATCTGAGGATTTGAGAATGCAGATGCTTAAGATGCCAGCGGTGAACCACAGGCATTAAGAATGAAGTCACTGAAGAAAGAATGGAAGGAACATGTGTTTAACAGTGTGTGTGCGTGTGTGTGCACACTTGTGCATATATATACTTGCTTTCAAGAGGTGCTCTTTAATGTCTGATAGCTTAGTCCTGCTGAGTCACAGAAGGCCACCTGACCGGCTATGATCCTGCCCTGCCCGCTGAGGTGAGCTCTATCAAACCCACTCATGATTCCTCTTCCTCGATGCTTGCTCTCTGCTGAGAGTGTCACACAGGCACAGGAAGCTCAGCCTGCTGACAGTTCCCTTCCTCCTGAAGCCTGCCTAGTCAGAGGAACAGGGATGCCACTATGGAGGTTCTTTCTAAGCCGCTGGGAGAGGGATTCCATTAGCACACAGCTCCCCATGACTCGCTGTCTGAGTTGGTGTGCACGCACTGCACATCCTAAAGGTTGTTTATGGTGACTATAGTTACGCAACAAAGCTCACTGCTTACTGAAGGTGCAGGCCTCTGGGTTTCGGACATCTGGTATGTAAGTGGCGATGCAGGAAAAACATTCCCAGGCAGAGTAAAAAGCTTTGGGAGGGATGAAGGGAGACATTGCTGGAAGGCCTCTTCCTGCCACCGTCTGTGCGGCTCCCATCCCCACCGCTGCTTCTGAGCTGTCTTTGCAGCAGTAGGAGCCTCCTCGTCTCTGCAATGGCCCAGATCTCATTTTAACGAGTGCACATGATTGAGTTTGTCTAGCTAGAGATTTAACGACCTGTAAAATGTGCCCTGGGCTCCTGGGGACCCTGATGTGTAGCATTTGCACCTTGCAGACTCCAGGTCTAGGCTTGGGATGTTGCACTTGGCTTGGTTTAGAGGCCAGAGTTTTAAAGCGGCCCCCGACCCCATAGAATAAAAAACACATTGCGCCCAGCTCTAGTCCATGTGCTGTACTCAACATCAGAGAGCACGTGCACTCCTGACTCAATCGTTCATTCACGCACTCGCTCATCCTGTGGTATTAATTGAGCATCATATGCGCCAGGCTTTGTATTAGGCTCGCACCGTGGGAACCAACAGTGGCAGCCGGCTCTCCTGGATGTGCACCATGAACCTTTGGTCGGATGAGACGCTGACATGGAGGCTCTCATTTGATCCGGGCTACGATCCTCCAAGTTAAACACCCTTCCTGTTGTATAGAAGCTTCCTTGGAACTGAAATGTTAAACCCTGGGAGTGGGAGGGAGGCTCAGGGGACCCTGGAGGTAAACGAAACGTCAGGTGTCTGAGAGAGTGGAAACTCATGTGAGATTCTTGAAGGCCTCTTTCTAGCTTTGCAGAAGGAGCAGGTACCTGCTGATGGGGGCGGGGTGGGGATGAGGGTGGGGTCGGGGTGAGGGGTGAGCTTGGGGAGGGCAAGCAGCTCTGACAAGCCAAGCTGCAAACAGGTTTCTCAGACTCATTGAGCTGCATACGAGGTATTCAGAGAGCTTCATGACTAAATTTTGGGGGCTTGTCACTCATGTTGGGGACCGGCTGTTTTGGAGATGCAGCCCCACTCCTGTAAGTAACCTCTTACCCATATTCCTGTTAGCGACCCCAATAAAAACTCAGTGGCTCACCAAGTTGGACTCTGGGGTGCTTGTTACTTTGGTCTGTCCTGTGTTCCCTTTCTGGGATGAATAGGTGTGGGTGGAAAAGTCTGTCACACAACACACTGCTGATTTTAATTTTGTGCTGTTTCGGAGTGAAGCCAGGTCCTCGTGCATACAAAGCGTGTCCTCAGGAGGGCTATTAGGACAGCTTGATCAGTAAGGAGCATGCTTGCCTTGCAAGCATGGGATCTTGAGTTCGAACTCTCAAAACCAAAAAAAAAAACCATTTTAACTGTGCTGGTAGGCTCTTGTCATCCAGTGCTGGGCATGTGGAGACAGGGGGATTGCTGGCACTCACTGGCCACCTGGCCTTGCCTCATCGGTGAGCTCTGGGATAAATGAGAAGACCCCCAACTCAAGGAAACAGGATTTACAGCTTCCCGGAGGTGGTACCCTGGTCTCCATGCATGCACATCCTCCCCCACCTCCACATTCACGGAACGCACACAGGAATGCACATGGGAACACACACGGGAACACACACAGGGCAGAGGATATCCTCTAGCGTGAGTTGACCTGCCAGGCTCAATCCTTAAAATAAAAAAAAAAAATAGCCAAGACTGATGTCAAGACTCGACTAAATTCTCAGGGGAGGGGCTTGGGTTAAGGGTCCTTTGCTCATCTAGTGTAGAGCAGACTGGGCTGCTGTATATTGCAAAGTTGTGGACAGTCTCCTCAGAGGATGCTCTCAGACGGGCAGGACTCCCGTAAGCAGCCACCTCTGCTGCTCATCAGTGTGGGCACTGTAAAAGAAACGTTACTGAAGCTGAGAGCTCACATGAACCTCACACAATACTAGTGGGAGACTTCAACACCCCACTCTCACCAACGGACAGATCCTGGAAACAGAAACTAAACAGAGACACAGAGGAACTAGCAGGAGTTATGAACCAAATGGGTTTAACGGATACCTACAGAACATTTCACCATAAAACAAAAGAATATACCTTCTTCTTACCACCTTATGGTACCTTCTCCAAAACTGACCATATAATCGGACATAAAACAAGCCTCAACAGATATGGGAACATTGAATTAATCCCATGTATCCTATTGGACCACCACAGACTAGGGCTGGTCTTCAATAATAACAAAAACAACAGAAAGCCCATATACACATGGAAACTGAACAATTCTCTACTCAATGATAACTTGGTCAGGGAAGAAATAAAGAAATTAAAAACTTTCTAGAATTTAATGAAAATGAAGGCACAACACATCCAAACTTATGGGACACAATGAAAGCAGTGCTAAGAGGAAAACTCATAGCTCTGAGTGCCTCCATAAAGAAATTGGAGAGAGCACACACTAGCAGCTTAACAGCACATCTGAAAGCTCTAAAACAAGAAGCAGCAAATACACCCAAGAGGAGTAGACAGCAGGAAATAAGCTCAGGGCTGAAATCAACCAAGTAGAAACAAAAAGAACTATACAAAGAATCAACAAAACCAGGAGCTGGTTCTTTGAGAAAATCAACAAGATAGATAAACCCTTAGCCAAACTAACTAGAGGGCACAGAGACAGTATCCAAATTAACAAAATCAGAAAAGGGAGACATAACAAAAGAAACTGAGGAAATTAGAAAAATCATCAGATCCTACTACAAAAGCCTGTACTCAACAAAACTGGAAAATCTAGACGAAACAGATGATTTTCTAGACAGATACCAGGGTACCAAAGTTAAATCAGGATCAGATAAACCATCTAAACAGTCCTATAACCCTAAGAAAATAGAAGTAGTCATTAAAAGTCTCTCAAAAAAAAAAAAAAAAAGTCAGGGCAAGATGGTTTTAGTACAGAATTCTATCAGACCTTCAAAGAAAACCTAATACCAATACTTCTCAAACTAGCCCACAAAACAGAAATAGAAGGACACTGCCCAATTCATTCTATGAAGCCACAGTTATGTTGATACCTAAACCACACGAAGACTCATCAGAGAAAGAGAACTTCAGACCAATTTCCCTTATGAACATCGATGCAAAAATACTCAATAAAATTCTCGCAAACTGAATCCAAGAACCCATCAAAACGATCATTCACCATGATCAAGTAGGCTTCATCGCAGGGATGCAGGAATGGTTCAGTATATGGAAATCCATCAACATAATCCACTATATAAACTCAAAGGGAAAAAAAAAAACCCACATGATCATCTCATTAGATTCCAAAAACGCTTTTGACAAAATACAATACCCCTTCATGTCAAAAGTATTGGTGAGATCAGGAATTCAAGGTCCATACATAAACACAATAAAAACAATATACAGCAAACCAATAGCCAACATCAAACTAAATGGAGAGAAACTTGAAGCAATTCCACTAAAATCAGGGACAAGACAAGGCTGCCCCTATCTATCCAATATAGTACTCAAAGTTCTAGCCCGAGCAATTAGACAACAAAAGGAGATCAAAGGGATATAAATTGGGAAGGAAGAAGTCAAGATACTACTATCTGAGGATGATATGATAGTATACATAAGCGACCCCAAAAGACTCCCAGAGAACTCACAGCTGACAAACCTCTTCAGCACCGTGGCTGGATAAGATTAACTCAAATCAGTAGCCTTCTTTACTTAAAGGATAAATGGACTGAGAAAGAAATTAGGGAAATGACACAATAGTCACAAATATAAAATATCTTGGTGTGACTCTAACCAAGCAAGTAAAAGATCTGTATGACAAGACCTTAAAGTCTCTAAAGAAAGAAATCCAAGAAGACCTCAGAAGGTGAAAAGATCTCCCGTGCTCATGGATCAGCAGGATTAACATAGTGAAAATGGCCATTTTACCAAAAGCATTCTACCGATTCAATGCAATTCCCATAAAAATTCCAACTCAATTCTTCACAGAAATAGAAAGAGCAATTCTCAAATTCATCTGGAATAACAAAAAATCCAGGATAGCAAAAGCCATTCTCAACAATAAAAGAACTTCTGGGGGAATCACCATCCCTGACTGATCTCAAGCTGTACTACAGAGCAATAGTGATAAAAAAAAAATAGCAATAGAATAGTGATAAAGTGTACAAATAGTGTATTGGTACAGAGACAGGCAGGCAGATCAATGGAATAGAATTGAAGACCCAGAAATTAACCCGCACACCAATGGCCACTTGATCTTTGACAAAGAAGCCAAAACCAGTGGAAAAAGGACAGCATTTTCAACAAATGGTGCTGGTTCAACTGGTGGTCAGCATGTAGAAGAATGCAAATTGATCTATTCTTATCTTCTTGTACAAAGCTCAAATCCAAGTGGATCAAGGACCTCCATATAAAACCAGATACGCTGAATCTAATAGACGAGAAAGTGGGGAAGAGTCTGGAACACATCGGCACAGGGGAAAATTTCCTGAACAGAACACTAATGGCTCATGCTCTAAGATCAACAATCAACAAATGAGAACTCATAAAATTGAAGAGCTTCTGTAAGGCAAAGGACACTGTCAATAGGACAAAACAGCAATCCACAAATTGGGAAAAGATCTTTACCAAGCCTACATCCAGTAGAGGGTTAATATCTAAAATATACAAAGAACTCAAGAAGTTAGACTCCAGAGAACCAAATAACCTTATTAAAAATGGGGTACAGAGCTAAACAAAGAATTCTCAACTAAACAATATCAAATGGCCGAGAAGCATCTAAAGAAATGTTCAACATCCTTAGTCATCAGGGAAATATAAATCAAAATGACCCTGAGATTCCATCTCACACCAGTCAGAATGGCTAAGATAATAAACTAAGGTGACAGCAGATGTTGGTGGGATTGCAAGCTGGTGCAACCACTCTGGAAATCAGTCTGGCGGTTCCTCAGAAAATCAGAAATAGTTCTACCTGAATACCCAGCTCTACCACTCCTGGGCATATACCCAAAAGATACTCCAACATATAACAAGGACACATGCTCCACTATGTTCATAGCAGCCTTAGTTATAATAGCCAGAAGCTGGAAACAACTCAGATGTCCCTCAACAGAGGAATGGGTACAGAAAATGTGGTACATTTACACAATGGAGTACTACTCCACTATTAAAATCAATGACTTCATGAAATTTGCAGGCAAATGAATGGAACTAGAAAATATCCTGAGTGAGGTAACCCAGACACAAAAGAACACACATGGTATGTACTCACTGACAAGTGGATATTAGCCCAAAAGCTCAGAATACCCATGATATAATCCACAAACCATATGGAGCTTAAGAAGAAGGAAGACCAAAGTGTTGATGCTTCAATCCTACATAGAAGGGGGAACAATATAATCACAGGAGGTAGAGGGAGATAGGGACCTGGGAGGGAGAGAAGATGGGGAGGGAAGGGGGGCAGGATCAGGTATTGGAAGGGACAGGAGAGAAGTACAGAGGTTCAGTAAATTGAATAGAAATATGTAGCAATGAGGGATGGGGAACTGGGGGTAGCCACTAGAAAGTCACAGACACCAGGGAAGCAAGAGGCTCCCAGGGCCCAACGGGGATGACTTTAGCCAAAAATATGCAACAAAGGGGAGACAGAACCTGTAGAGACCACCTCCAGTAGATAGGCACAGCCCCCAGTTGAGAAATGGGGCCACCCACCCATCTCAAAAATTTAAACCCAGAAATATTCCTATGCAAAGGGAAGACGGGGACAAAATATGGAACAGAGACCAAAGGAAAGGCCATCCAGAAAACCACCCCACCGAAGGTTCTAGCCCGTCTGCAGACACTAAACCTGACACTATTGCTGATGCCAAGAAGTGCTTGCTGACAGGAGCCTGGTATGGCTGTTCTGAGAGGTTCTACCAGCACCTGACCAATACAGATGCAGATACCCACAGACTGACCCTGAGACCCCAATGGAAGAGCTAGGGGAAGGATTGAGGGAGCTGAAGGGGATTGCAACCCCATAATAAGAACAATATCAACTGACTGTACCACTCAAAGCTCCCAGAGACTAAACCACCAACCAAAGATTACACATGGAGGGCTCCATGGCTCCAGATACATATGTAGCAGAGGATGGCCTTATCTGACATCAAAGGGAGGGGAACAAATGGTCCTGTGGAGGACTGATGCCCCAGCACAGGGGGATGCTAGAGCAGTGAGGCGGGAGTGGTGAGTGGGTGGAGGAGCACCCTCTAGAGGCAAAGGGGAGGAAGGGAGAAGGAAGAGGGGGATGGGATGAAGGAGTTGTGGAGGGGTAAACGGGAAGGGGAATATTATTTGAAATGTAAACAAATAAAATGATTAATTAAAAAAAAAGTGTGAGGCAGAGGTGACCAGAAAACAACAATGTCCCCTGTCCTCGGAATATTGCTTTGAAAGTCCCGTTCTGTCCTCTAACATCGCACTCTCTGGACCCTGTGTGCTAGGACAAAGCCCTCTTTTGGTCTCTGAAAGGGTTTATGCTTCTCACAGTTGAGGGGACCTGGGCTGCCTGGTTTGGGGATTGTAGCGCTGGTAGGGTCCTGTTCTGAGTTTTGGCCTCTGCCCTTTGTAGTGCTGTGCAGAGATTTGCACAGGAGTGAAGGAATGGCGTGTACAGGGACCCAAGCACTCATAGACTCACCCATCGAGGCAGGTCCCTGGTGCACATGCATGCACACACACACACAACACACCCGGCAACCAGAAGGTGGCAACCCAGGGCCAGCATTTCTTCAGGGCTCGGAAGAAAGGCACGGGGCCTTCACTAACTTAACATAGAAAATAAAATCTCTCTCAACCTATACACGGAAATCCTCTTAACCCCCTTACCTGTGTACCCACTGCTTGAGCACACCAGGGACCAACAGATAGTTCCAAACCTGTGGTCACACAGACAGCCCTGGTTAGTCTCAGTGGGTCACAACCCGAAATGCATAGTCCTGAATATGAAAGATTTGTGGGGAGCAGTCGGGGAGGGGTGACTGGAAGGGAGGTTAGGGGTGAAAGTGGTTGGTGTTTATTTTGTCTGTGTGTGTGTGTGGAATTGTTTAAAACTATATTTGATTTAAAAAAAAATTCTCGGACTTGGATATGGCTCAGTGACTAAGTAGATGTCATGCAAGCATGCGGATGGGAGATCAGATTCCCATGACTCATGTAAATATCTAGTGGGCATGGCATCCTGCATGAGTGTGGCGTCCTGTGTGGGGTATGGCAGCTGTGTGGGCGTGGCAACCTGCGTGGGCGTGGTGTCCTGGGTGAGGCATGGCATCCTCGTGGGGCATGGCAGCTTGTGTGGGGCATAGCAGCCTGTATGGGCATGGTAGCCTTGTGGGCGGGGCATCCAGTGTGGGTGTGGTGGTCTTGTGGGCGTGGCATCCTGTGTGGGCATGGCATCCAGTGTGGGCGGGTGTGGTCTTGTGGGCATGGCAGCCTGTATGGGGTGTGGCGCCCTGTGTGGGGGCGTGGCAGCCTGTGTGGTTTTCCAGCATCAGAAGCATGCGATGGGAATCTTCAGAGCAAGCTGTCTAGCAGACCATCCATATTGGAGAGCTCTGAGGTTGGTTGGGAGATGCTGCCTTGTTGAGTAAGATGGAATAGTGCTGAGACGATGCTTGACATCACTCTCAGTCCTACACACAGGCACACACACAGGCACACACACAGGCACACACACAGAGGCATACACATACACATGTGCACACAGCTACATATGCAAGAGGAGAAGAAAGGAAAAAAAATTTTAGCTGGATAGTGAGACGGCTCAGCAGATAAAGGAGCTTGCAGCTAAGCCTGAGGACCTGAGTTCAATCCCTGGAACCCACATGGTGGAAGGCGAAAACAGTCCTCTGCAAGTTGTCTTTGATCTCCACATGTGCACCAGGGTGTACACTCCCTCTCCAAACAAATACTTGTGAAAAATACAGAAATTCTTCTCCCTTTCTAGCTAGCAATAATGGCAAGGGCAGCAACTGCAACAGTGGGTTCTATTTGCTGGCCCTTGCATGCTGGACCCTCAAGCCTGCACTTCCTAGATGCTACGCTGTTATTAGCAATCGTTCCAGTGATCCTCTGGGAGGAAGAAGCAGGAGGTCAAGAGTTTGAGGGCAGCCAAGGGTATGTGAGATCCTGCATTTAAAAAAAAAAAAAAAAGATGACACCAAATAACCAAACCAAACTGAACCAAACCAACACCCCTCCCCAACAAAGAAACAAATAAAACAGTGACTTATCCTTTTCACGGTGGGATTTTCACCACCATCTAGAACAAAAGCAGAGACTGAGGCTCCATCCGAGTGGTTACATACCCTGCTCAAATTCACCCAGCTATGAAGCGAGTTGGGCGGCATTCTGACTCACAGCTTTCTGAGTCTGGGGCTCAAGCCTGAACATTCTGTCCACATCTATGGCACCAATTCTCTCTGTCTGGGGGCCAAATGAAGCCGTGGTTCCATTGGAAGCTCTTAGCATCTGCCGCTCAGGGGATCTTTTGTAAGGTTCCAAAGCACCAAGATGTCAATGGCATTTAAGAGAAGAAACGAGACGCATTTTCACAGAGGTCTATGCACATAGCACACTCATGTGCATATATGTATCGAGGTGTGTGAAGTGTGGGTTCTAAAGTTCTGTTTCACAGATCCATCTACACATCCCCCGTAGCTGTCTCCCTGTATGTATGTATTTTGAATAAGTCTCCAGGGGCATAGAGATGCTGAGAGTAACTGCTGAGACGTTTGAGTGACAGTACATTTTCTGACGCTTCCTGAATCTGTTGGCAACCTAACATCTTCCCTTCACAGGCCTTGAAAAGTCAAACCACGTGGGGCTGGGTACCTCAGTGAAGCAAATGGTTAAGATCCCTGGCCCTGTCAGGAAATCGAATCAGCCAGGATTTAACAAGGCATGCCTGGTTGCCCTGAGATTAAACTCCAGGAGATGTAGAGGGGTTAGAGGCATGGCTGCTTTGAGAAGCTTTACGGAAACAAATGTGGATGAAAGTCCAAACAGTAAGCACACTGTGAAGAAACCCACCGGGCCAACATTATCTGTTGAGACCACCCACATCCTTGGTGGGTGTGGCTGAGTGGTCAGGACTTGGGTGTGGCTGAATGTCCAGGGTGTGGGTGTGGCTGAGTGGCCAGGGCTTGGGTGTGGCTCAGTGGTCAGGGTGTCAGCATTGCCTGACAGCACTTGTCCGAAGTGCAGAATCTATACCCCAGTCTGGCTTCAGGGCCATAACCTGCATTTAATTTTTTTTTTTTTTTTTTTTTTTTTTAGGTTTTTTGAGACAGGGTTTCTCTGTGTAGCCCTAGCTGTCCTGGAACTCGCTCTGTAGACCAGGCTGGCTCGAACTCAGAAATTCACCTGCCTCTGCCTCCCAAGTGCTGGGATTAAAGGCGTGCACCACCATCACCCAGCTCATAACCTGCATTTTGACAAGATTTCCAGACAGTTCGTGCTAGAGTCTATCACAGGATTCGTGTTGGTATTCGTACACCTGGAGAGTGGATGCTGGCTTCCCTGATGATTCTGTTCATTCGTTCGCTCATCTGCGTGCTCATTCAGCTGGTCTATTTAAAGAGTTATGGTACTTAGGCTTATGCGTGTGAGCCTGCCTGTGTGTATAAGCCTGAGGTGGGCAGAAGAGGGCACTGGCTCTCCTGGGACTGGAGTTACAGGTGGTTGTGAGCTGCCTCATGTGGGTGATGGGAACCTAACTCAGGTCCTCTGCAGGAGCAGCAAGACTCCTAACCACTGAGCTATCTTTCCAGCCACTTAAATAATGTATTAAAAATGTATGTATGTATGTATGTGTTTATGGTGTGGGTCCCGAGGCTTGAACTTGGGCCTTTACCCAATTAGCCATCTTGCGGTTGGGCCTCACCTCATCCATTTAAAGAAAATATATGGAAAGTCTGTTGGCTACCAGGCTGCAGGGATATGGCTCTAAGGAGAGAGGTGAAGTTCCTGACTTCATGAATTGCGTTGCTGATGTGAGAAGACGGGATGCAAACATTTAGTTACAGTACAGTAGAAAAACCACAGCAGATGAGACTTGAGAAGGCCTTGGCCTGCTTCTAACAAGGAGCATTCGGCGGGTGGAGAGAGGGGTTTTTTGTTTATGTGGTTGGTTTTTGCTTTTTGTTCTTTGAGGTGAAGTGATATCTATGCGGTGATTCATCTGTGAGTCTGTGAGGAGGGTGTTCTGGACAGAAGCAACAGCTTGACCCAATAAAACTTTATTCATACAAACAAGTGGCAGGCCACATGTGGCTGGTGGGGTGGGTGCTGTTGACCCTGGTGCAGAACATATTTTAAAGGCACGTGTCTGAGGAATAAGCATCCACAGTACTCACGCACCTCTGCCGAGCATGAGCGGGTGCTGCCTTCTGGCCCCTTCTAGAATGCTTCAGGTCACAGGCTGCAGAGCCGCGGGTGCTCATGGGAGGAGCTGCGGACCTGTGTGCTATGATGAGAGTCTAGGGGAATACACGCAGAAGAGAGATGCAGCCAGGACACCCTCTGACAACCTAGAGGACCGGTCCTCACAGTGAGCGAATGAAGTGGGGCTCAGACAGGGGGATGGGCAAGGAGGGCCTGTGGTCACCCAAACAGAAATGACCCCAATCAAGAGAAAGCTGGACCCCAAACTGCGTGTGCATCTGGACGCGGAAAGAATGGTGCTCCACGTGGCCTTCCTTTATTGCTTTTGAACACCTGGTGGGGAGCTGGGAATCTACTTGGTAGAGTCTGGAAATTGGGTCACCACGACCTTCCGAGTGAAGGGTGTTTGTGTTTGCTTCCTGCGCGGTTACGGGATGTGAGAGGATCAGAGCGAGAACGAAGAGATGACTCAAGAGAAGATTGTTTACTCTCAAGAACCTTCTTATGCCTTTCCTGACTACGCTTTCAAGACAGGACTTTAAAAAACATCAACGAGACACACAGAGGTATGACACAGTCGATCTTGCAAGTGACAACTCAAACCGACGATCAACACATGGGGACCCCTCAGTCTGTTAGTCACCGGGATGGCACAAGAGTCAGGAGATGGCGCTTCTGGTTAAATGTCTTTTCATTTTATTTTTAATTTTTCAATTAAGTGGATATGTGTGTGGATGTGTGCCTATGAGTGCAGCTGCTCCCAGAGGCCAGAAGCAGACATCTGATCTCTGGAGCTGGACTTATAGGCGTTGGTGCTGAAAACTGAACACGGGTCCTCTGCAAGAGCTGCCAGGGCTGCAGAGCCGTCTCTCCAGCCCCTTGTGTTTCATACATGACCCATAACAGCTTGAAACCTGTGATCCTCCAGCCTCAGTCTCCTGAGTCTGGACCACCATGATTGAGTATTAAAAATAGTTATATACTGATTGCCACATGGGAAGTCCCGAGACACAGTCTTAAGATTTAAAATCTTGCAAAAATAGACGCACATAGCATAGTTCTGTTAGTGAAGAAAAAGAGTGAAAGTGTGTGGTGTGCGTGTGTGTGTGTGTGTGTGTGTGTGTGCGTGAAACTGCCTGAACAGTCATGCACGGTGTGCACATCTGGACACAGAGATCAGAGGTCAACTTTGGATTACTTTTATCATTCCCCACTTATTTATTTATTTACATAAGACACGGTCTCTCAGTAAACCTGAAACTTGTTGTTTCATCCAAGCTGACTGGCCAGAGAGCCCCAGAGACCTTCCTGTCTCTGCCCTGCCATGGCCAGCACTGGGGTCCACTCTTTTGTGGATGCCGAGGGTCCAAACTCAGGTGGCCGCGCTCTCTCAACAAACGCTTTACCCACTGAAACACCTCCCCAGTTCTAGAAGAAATCAGTTCTAAAAATGAGACATGTGGTGATCTCTACCTATGCATCCATGCATCTATGTATCCATGCATCTATGATATCCATGCATCTATGCATCCATGCATCTATGCGTCCATGCATCTATGCGTCCATGCATCTATGCATCCATGCATCTATGCGTCCATGCATCTATGCATCCATGCATCTATGCATCCATGCATCTATGCAGCCATGCATCTATGCATCCATGCATCTATGCATCCATGCATCTATGCATCCATGCATCTATGCATCCATGCATCTATGCATCCATGCACTATGCATCCATGCACCTATGCATCCATGCATCTATGCATCCATGCATCTATGCATCCATGCATCTATGCATCCATGCATCTATGCATCCATGCATCTATGCATCCATGCATCTATGCATCCATGCATCTATGTATCCATGCATCTATGTATCCATGCATCTATGTATCCATGCACTCATGTACCCTTCCCATGCACCTCTGTGTGCTTACTTCTGTAATAAAGGTGCTGAGGAGATGCATCAAACACACACACACATGCATACATACACACGCACACACACATGCACACATACATGCATGCACACATACAATGACACACGTGCATATGCACACACGTTTGCACACAAATGTACTTCCTTTGTGGAAGGGAGATGGACAGAAAACTCTAAGGCTTTTTGTTCTTTGTTTCTTAAGTAGCCCTTTATTTTCTGGATAGACCGATGGATGAGTTTATGGCTTCTGTCCCCCAAAAGCCGAGCAAGTTTCTGCCTGCTCATTATAGAAAATACAGCAAAGGTTGGAAGGTTTGTTCAATCATGTAGGACAACTCTCTCTCTCTCTCTCTCTCTCTCTCTCCCTGTCTCTCTCCCTCTCTCCCTCTCTTTCTCTCTCAAAGGGAACCTCTATTTCAGACCTTGGGAAACAGGGGGTTCTCTCAGTCCTTCTTACGTCTTCTTGCACATGGAGTGATATGTTTGGAAGGTGGAAGAGAGGCATCATCATAAGTGAATTCAAAGGAAGGAGTGGTTGGAAAAAGGGAAGCAACTGGAGGAGGTGGAGGGAGTGGGGGGAATCTTACAAGCCTGGTCTGCACGTGAATGAGTGAGTGCAGAAAGCTGTCAGTTAGTACACCGAGTACAGGAAAGTGTACTGAATACACACTAGCAAAATCACAAAATGCTCAAAATGACTGAAGGATTTGGGATGGGATGTAGCTCAGTTGGTAAAAATGCTTGCCTAGTGTGCGTACAGCCCCACAGTCACCCAGCATGACGTAACAGCCCACCTGGTGGCGTGTGCCAGCAACCAGACACGGCGGAAGGAGCGGTGGACACTTAGGATTTTCCTCAGACACACAGACAGTGCAGAGCCAGTTCAGATTCTATCAGACCCATGTCAAAAGAAGGAAAAAGTGAAAGAGGAGGAGAGTAGGAGGGAGGGAGGGAGAGGAGAAGGACAAAAGGAGAGAGAAAGAGAGGAAAGGAGGGGAGAGGTGGGAGGGGACAGAGAGTAGGAGAGGTGGGTGGGTGCCTCTTGCACAGAAGTCTGGAGAATTCTCCAGAGGAATATCAACCACTGATTCTTTTCCCTCAAAGACTTGGCACCATATGGGCTTGACCTTCCAGAGGAGAGAGGCTTCTGAGAGAGGCCTGATGGGTAAGGACAGCAGCAGGCATGGACTGTGGTGTAATTGCATTCTGCCCGTCTCTTACATTTTTCTGGGTTGGGCACCATTTGTTTCAGAGCTCCTGTCGTGTGGCCATTAAATCACTGTTTGCTCTGACAGTGTCATTTCTGTAATACCCTGGAGGGAGCATGCTGCACTGTCTCTGGGTCTGGAACGTTGCCACTTGGTCATCAAGCACAAAGGCCCTCAGATGGCTGTCTCCAAAGGTGCTCCTTGGATGTGGCTGACCGAGGACCCCTAGATAAATAGCTCCTGGAGCCCAACAGTGCTCTGTGCATTTGCAAAGTGGAATTATCCCGGCTGGGGAGAGAGCCCACTAGTACTCAATTAGGAGACCAGGTCTGGCAGATAACTGAAAAGAAAACAAGGAGGCAGGAAAATATGCCCACCCCCCAAATAATTCAGAATGGCTGATTCCTTCTTGGTGAGAGATGGAAGCAAAAAATTTCAGACAGGGTCTAATTGTAGTTTGAAAGGGATGGTTGAGAATGGGGAAATTGGAGGTCTGCTGAGAGCTGGGACATGAGGTGGGCGGGCCAGTGCTCTGGATGGATGTCCTACAGCCCAGTCGAGGGACCGAGATGAGTCCCATGAGTATTGGGTGAAGCATTGCACAAGACCTGTCCCTTGAATGATTCATTCATTCATTCACTCACTCACGCATTCATTCACTCACAAGTTCAGCACTGGTGGCTACAATTGCTGGGCTTCCTGCAAGGAGACCAACACTGAACAAGAACAGGCTCAAGATGGGGATTCAAGGAGACTGGATCGGGCGATTGTTTGCAAAGGTATAGGCAAGGCATATACCTACACCTCTCTCTCTCTCTCTCTCCCTCCCTCCTACCCTTTTACTTCACTGTGGTGTTCCCTGTTGGCTGAATCCAGCTGGAATCAGAAGAACAAGCCGGCAGGGCTTTAAATTCTCATCCCCCTGAGGTACCGAGCAGGGGATGGGTGGCAAGGGGTCGTGGAGGGGCAGATGGAATTCTTCTAGAGCCTCGATGGATCCCACTGGAGCTTGTATTCTAAGACAAACAAGCACTTTCATGCAAATCAGAAAAGACAGGACATGGCTGTGGCCCAAGGAATCAGGACACATGGGTTAGCAGTATATATGTGTGTGTGTGTGTGTGTGTGTGTGTGTGTGTGTATGAGTGTATGTGTGTGTAAGTGTATGAATGTGTATATGTGTTGAGTGTGTATATGTGAGTGTGTATGTGTGTGTGTCTATATGTGTGTGAGTAGTGTGTGTGTGTGTCTGTATATGTCTGTGTGAGTAGTGTATGTGTGTGTGTATATGTGTGTGTGTATATGTGTGTGAGTAGTGTGTGTGTGTGTATGCATGTGTGTGTGTGTGTCTGTATATGTCTGTGTGAGTAGTGTATGTGTGTGTGTGTGTGTATGCGTTTGTGTGTGTGCATGTCCCTATTTGATTTCTCAATATTCTAGGGACCCTCTACTTGTCAGTCCTGCCGCCACAGAGGGTCACCACCATGACCCAGAATAAGCAGGTGACAGGTGACACATACACAGCCTTTCCGGAACATTAGGCATTGTGATAGTGACATGGTGACAGAGATGGTCAACAAGGGGCTCCTGAGGAGATAGAAACAGGCTACTCTGGTAGAACCAGCCTCCTACAAAGCTTGCAGGCAGGCAGAGACCAGGGCAGATCCTCTGTGTGCAGTCACTGGTGGGACAGAGACCAGGGCAGATCCTCTGTGTGCAGTCACTGCTGGGAACTGCTCGGAGCTTGCAAGGGACTGCGCCGCTCTCTTCTCCTGGCTCTGGCTCCCTGAACTGTAATGAGCAATTTGTCTCTCAGCCTTGATCTGCTGTCAGCTGGGCTGACGCCGACTCCGAGTATTAATTTCTCCTCAAGCTGTCTCACATTGCAGCCGACAGGGGGACGAGAAATGAAGTTGATGTGCAGGACTCTGAAGCCTGTCACCTTGCTGCTTTTATTAGTGGTGAAGCTGTGGGAGGGGATGACACCCCAGTGGTGGGAACTTCTTAAGTGGCTGCTGAGCCCCACGGGAAACATCCTTCACTTTGCAGCCCCGAGCACAGCCCCCCTCCCCCACCACGCCCCTCCTCTGCACAGTACCTCCTCTGTGTCTCCAAAGCAATGGGGCAGAGTCGTTAACAGAGAGACGTGTGGACACCCCGCATCCCTTCATCATCTTCGAGATGCTTGCCCATCTCTGATATCTTGTGGGCTTCTCAGACTTCTGTTTTTGGGGACTCTGTGGTCCATGGGAAAGGAAATGTATTTACCCCATTCAGGTTTAAAAAGAAGTGGGAATCCTGGAATCCAATGGTGGGAAACCTCAGCTAAGTCTGCTATCTTCTGAGTGCCGGCATCTTGTGTTTTTCCTCTTCTCTGGCCCCTTTGTTTTCTTACACAACCCACCATGGCCATGTCAACGTGGCAGCTCTGATCTGGAGATTTACTGGACCCATACTCTCCATACTCAACATTTATCTGCGCCAATCTTCTAAGACCCAAAGTCCACATTCTTGGATTTTGGACAGCTGGTGCTGGACGTTTTCTCTCTCGCCAATTATCTGAGGCCCAGAGAGTGGGGCCATCTTCCCTGCCACCTGCTTCAACTTCCCCCTGGAGGGGTTGAAGGTTTGAAATGAGAGGCCCTTGTCACGGGTTTCTGACTTGGGGCCTAGGTTCTTTTGCTCCCTGCCCCGATGGTCTTCTCTTTAGGATGGGGTGCAGATGGGGCTTTGAGGATTCATGCCGTGCTGGTGCTTCTCTGTCTCTGTGATAAAACACCATGGCCAGAAGGAACATGGGAAGGGAATGGGGTGTATCTCGTCTTACAGGTTACAGATTACACTCCTTCATCAAGAGAAGCCAAGGCTGGAACTCAGATAGGAACCGGAAGAAGGCAGGAACTGAAGCCCAGACTTTAGAGGAACAGTGCTTATTGGCTTGTTACACATGGCTTGCTCAGTTTTCTTATACAACCCGGGAGCATCTGCACGAAGGTGGAAGCGCCCACAGTGGGCCGGACCAATCCATATCCATCACTCATCAATCAAGAAGATGCTACACAGACATATCCACAGCCAATGTGATCCATGTGACAGAGGCGGTTCCTCCATTGAGGTCCCTTCTTCCTAGGTGACGCATTGGAAAAAAAAAAAAAAACCCCGCCGGCACACATGGGAAGCTCTTGTCTTGGGGCCTGGTGCAGGGACATCACAAGGGCTGGCAGCTGTAAAATCAACCACTATTGAGTCTGAACATCAGATGTACAGCCTCTGTGGGATTTGGTACTGATTTTCCTGAGGTAGGAAGCTAGATGGGCATCTCCAGTGGGATGCCAAGAAGTAAATTGTCACGCTGGTTTGGCTTGTTGTCTCCATCCTCCTATCATTCTGTATGAAGAGGGCAGCTTCCCCAGGAGAGATGTCAACAGGCCGAGAGCCAGACCTTCAAGGCCATTATGGCTCGCTTCCTCTCATGAACGCCAGACACTCAAGACAAAGAATGGGGGTCTTCAGAGAAACGGAAGGCTTTAGGACTGTGTATTTTTAGTCCAACAATGGAAATATTATAGGATGTGTGATTTGTTTAAAAGAATGGAGATGGGTTAGGCAGAGGAAATAAAGCTAGCCTTTTGATTTGAAAGGGAAGCTTCGCTGATTGCAGTAATGGGGAAGGGGTGGCCTCTCATTGCTGGTATAATCAAACCAAGTCTGCTTGATCCAGGGTGCATCTGTGTTCTCTGCATGCTGTTCATTCACAAACGGCCCTTGGGATCTTTCTTGTGCCTTGTGTCACTTCTGTGAGTAATTGCTTTGTATTTGTCTTTAAGTGGACTCATTTAAGACCATAAAGAACAAAATCCCATCATTTTCAGGAAAATGGAATTGTGCATTTCTGTCCTCAGACTCAGAAAAACAGAAGTGCATATCTCTTCTCTCTCTCTCTCCTCTCTCTCTCTCTCTCTCTCTCTCTCTCTCTCACTTTTTTCTCTCTCTCATACACACATGCGTATACACACACACACACACACACACACACCATGAAACTAAGAGGATTGTTTAACATTTAAGGAGAGGAGACCCAGAGAGGTAGTTGGAGAACACCCATTTTAGGCCACCCACAACTGCCTGCAACTCCAGGTCCAGAGGATCTGATGCCATCTCCTGGCCACCATGGGTTCCTGCACTCATGTATCTATACTCAACACAGATACACACATGAATATAAAGAGGCTTATTTAGGATGAAAGGGGACAAGCAGGGGTAAGGACGGGGAGCAGGAGAGGGAACCAGGGATCGAAAGGGTCCAAACTTTGAACGTACTTTCCATCATTATGAAACCTACCGCTTTGTACGATGAGCATACACTAGTAAATATTTTTAAGAACCCAGAGAAGGAGAAGCAATGCCAACGAAGCTGTATGGTTATGAAGAAAACCATCATTGGCAGGAGAAAGGTATAAGAGACCAGCAGTGCCCTTGGCTTACAGCCAGACACTGGCCTGCATGGCTCTGAGCTCAAGACCTGCTGGTGCACTGTTGAGAGTGAGACAGGTGCAAGAGGATACTGAAGATAAACTGACCACATGTAGAGATGCTCTGCTTTACGTCATGAGAGGGTCAGAAGGGAAATTAAGATGCATTGTTTATCAGTTGCAGATTCATCAGAGGAATTAAAATCATTGTTTACATGCCAATCCTAGTACGAGACACTTCTTACCCCTGCTATCAATTGCGCTGGGACCCCGCTCCCCCTGAGAGCACTACAACCCTCCAGTTCTAGATTGGGTGAGGGAAGACCTCCTTGCTATCAGTTTTTGATGTCCTTTATTGCCAAGGGTTAATCAGTAACTAGTAACTAGTAACCAAACCAATAACTAGTAAATGTTTAATGACCTGCTTTCCAGAAAAGAAGAGCAGGAGGAGGAGGAAGAGGAAGAAGAGGAAGAAGGAGAAGAGGAAGGAAGAAGAAAGAAGGAAGAAGAAGAAGAAGGAGGAGGAGGAGGAGGAGAGGAGGAGAGAGAGAGGAAGAAGAAGGAAGAAGGAGAAGGAAGAAGAAGGAGAAGAAGAAGGAAAAGGAGAGAAGAGGAGAAGGAGAGAAGGAGAGGGAAGGAAGGAGGAGGAGGAGGAGAAAGAGCAAGCAGCAGCAGCAGCAGCAGCAGCAGCAGCCCAGTTCACTGTGCTTGCCAATCCCCCTGATGTAAATATTCTCTTTATGTTCTGCTGGCTGTACCACCTGGATGGATGTAGTGGGTTCTCAGGAACCAGTGGGAGCTGTTTCCTGCACAGGTTTGTCCCAACAGCCCTGGTTAGTTTCTTCAGAGCATAAGACAAAGCTGGCATCTGTAGATCAAGATGGAACACTTGAAACATCTCCAGAAAGCTCCTGAGCTCTCTGGCCATCTCCAGAGGATCGATATTCATGAGGAATGGCCTATGTCTCTGGCGGGGGGCGGGGGGTGGTGGTGGTGGTGGGGAAGTGTCTCAACCGTGGCAAGCAGCGCTGAGCAGACAAAAATTCACACCTCAGATGAGGCAAAGGATGCTCAGAGGGGCTGAGGAACTTCCTCAGAGCCACACAGCCGTATTTTCTAAGGCAGGCCCTCTCACTGACCTGGGAGCCTGTCCATCTGGCTTAGACTCGCTGGTCAACAAGGCTGAAGCATTCTGTCTGTCTCTACCTCCTCGGCACTGGTTTAAGTGGCACACGCCACCATGCCTGGCTTTTTATCTGGAGGATCCGAACTGGGCCCTATGCTTGCAAATGACTGAGCCATCCACTAGCGCTAGCCTTCTGTTGACCTAGAACTTGGAATCCTCCTGCCTCAGCTCCCTGACAGCTGGAGTTATGGGCATAAGCCAACATTTCTGGCACCAGTCCTCTCTCCAGAAAAACTTATTCCTTGAGGGAGACCCTGGGGCCAGAGTGACACAGCTGTCAGGATCTGGGTATGTGTGGAGTTTTTTGGTTGTGTTTGCTTTTTTTCAGACTCTGAACAATAGTTAGGAATGCCTCTGAGATCCAGGCAGAGAAATCCTCAGGGTTGGGAAGAACGGACAGCCAGGTAAACCTGGGATCTAATGCGCTCTGATGGTGAGGGCAGTTGTAATGGCTGACACATGGGCGGATGAGTAGCCTGCCTGCCTGTGTGTGCTCCCCTCCCCCACGTCTCCCTTCTTCCCTCCCTCCATCCTCTACCTGTCCCTTCCTTCATCCATTCGTGCTCCACCAGCTCATCCTTCCCTCCGTCCTTCCGTGCCCCATCCACCCATCCTTCCCCCTCTCCCATGATTCTCTGGGGGAATCATTTTTCCAGCTCAGCTCTGGAAACAGGTTGGAAGCGAAGTTCAAGATTTAGGCCCTGGAAGCAAATGCTTAGGGTCACCACCACTCAACACCCCCCTCACCCCCTCACACAAGCAGCGGGCGCAGAAGCCATCTGGAGACCCTGTATGGTTTTTGGTGTGAGCTGTTTTGAGTATCTTATTCCCACACAGAGAGAACCTGGCCTGACGCAATGGCTGCCCATGAACAAGTGTGAATATATACATCCTAAGAACTAGGATCGTGTAGGGAGAGCCAGTAGGTCTGGTGGCTGAGAATAGGGTTCCAGGGTTCAGAGCAATGAGACAGCTCTTGTGTTCCAAACCAGACTTTGAGAGAGAGACGAGAAGAGAGAGAGAGAGAGAGAGAGAGAGAGAGAGAGAGAGAGAGAGAGAATGATTTTGACAAAAGTCTCTGGTACTTACAGGCTGCAGTAGCTCTGACTTATGTCTGCATACCACCCTGAGGCCTGCTGATGCAGGAGGTGAGCCTGGAGGGGTTCAGGCTCCTCCCACCGACCCTGCAGAATAGTCTGAAGGAGCCCTGAGAGGGACCCTTTGTCACCCATCCAACCATGACATGCATTTGGGGATCATTGCCTTGTAAATGAGGTACGAGGTGTCACCTCTGTGAGGTACAGCTTCTCTCAAGCAAATGTGGTGTTCCGTGCCCTCTCCTAAGCCTGAGTGAGCAAAGACAATTCATTATGGTGACAACCTGAGCCTCCGTCCCAGATGCCTGGCGCGTCATGGGCATTGAGAGACTTGGCCAAGAATTTAACAACGGTGCGGTGATTTTATTTGAGGCGCTTTCCTTAACTCATTATGGAGTCTGTGGCTTGGAGAGGGGCATTGAACTTGAAAAAACTGATTGTATTATTTGTGACGATCTGAGAGCAAGGGTGAGGTGGGGGCCTGGAAAGGATGCCTGACAGGTTCCAGCAGGTTGAAATGGGTTGAATGGCCACTTTTTCTAGCTGGGCTTCAAGCTCACCTGGGGGTGGCAGGACATTTATGTTCTTATCCCCTCGATGATTTTGACTCATTTTTAGTGTTTGCTGCCTGAGTCTTCACAACATTTAAATCTGAACTTCCTGCATTTAGACACTGGGCTCTAGGTGACCCGCACACTTCCCATGCCCTAGACAGGCCTTTTAATCACACCCGTTCATTCAACAACCACTTGCAGCACTTGCTCTGTGCCGCCACTGTGCTGGAAAGACAGCAGACATCACCAATCAACCCCCGATTGCTCCATTTATCTTTGTAACAAACAACCCTATGAGGGTTCTCTGTTCAGTCACTGTTCTCAGTTTATGGATGGGAATGCTAAGGCTCAGAGAGGCAGAGTAAACCCGCTTGCGGTTGCACTGTGAGTGAGAAACTCATCCGCAGTCTTTTAAAATTTTTAGATTTTTGTATTTTTGTCTTATATATGTGAGTGTCTGCCTGTCCTGTGCATGTATGCAATATACGTGCCACCTGGGTGCCTGGTGCCCATGGAGGTCAGGAGAGAGCAGCACACCCCCAGAACTTACAGATGGTTGGGAGCTGCCATGTGGGTACCGGGAATGCCACGGGGCTCTCTGCAAAAACAAGTGCTGCTAACCACTGAGCCATCTTTCCAACCCCTCCCCTGTGGTCTTAACACCTCTTGTCAGCCTTTGTCTGACAAGGGTGATTCCTGGGAGCTTGAGGTGGCTTGCAAGGGTTGGTCTGGCATTATATTCCTTCAGCCTCAGGTCCTCTCCCACTCAGAGGATGTAAGACATGTGGTAAGCATTTAATAACGCCCATGTATGAATGTGTGTAAGAGTGTAGGGGTATGTGTGTGAGCATGCATGTGTGTTTGTGTGAGACAGAAAGCATGTGTGTGTGAGCATGATTGTGCATGTGTGAGCATGTGTGTGAACATATGTGTGCATGTGCGTGTAAGAAAGCATGTGGGAGCATGTGTGTGTGTATGAACATGTGTGTGAGTAAACGTGTGTGAACAAATGTGTGCATGTGTGAGCATGTAAGAGAGCCTTTGTGAGCATGTGTGCATGTTTAACATGTGTGAGCATGTGAAAGTATGTGTATGAGCATATGTGTGAGCAAGTATGTATGAATGCATATATGTGTGAGAGAATATGAGTACACGTTGTGAGAGAGAGCATTGTATGTGTGAGAGCATGTGTGAGCATGTATGTGAACATATGTTTGCACGTGTGAGCATGTGTGAGAGCATGTGTGTATGCTCTCACATGTGTATGACAGAGAGCATATATGTGTGAGAGAATGTGAGTACATGTTGTGAGAGAGAGCATTATGTGTATGTGTGTGTGTGTGTGTGTGTGTGTGTTTTCAATGCAACAGAACCAGAAGACACTTCCCCCCACCCTCCAACTGCCAAACCTTTGCTGGCAGTTTTCACTAGGGAACAGGAGACTCGCCAGGAGACGGACTCAGCCCTTCTTGCCTTATAAATCTTTCTGAAGGTCTCCACCTCATGTCCTTTCTCTCCAAATATGGTGACTTCTCAGGCCTCAGCCTAGGCGAGGAGTGTCCCATATAAGGTCAGGCTTGTAGCTTTCATCCCGTGCCAGCCTGCTAGGCTGTGTCTTCTCCCTGGTGTGCCTGCTCTGTAACCTCCATGGGCCAGACTGCCAGGGACTCCAGTGTGGGGGCTACCTCACCCCATTACCTAGCTTTCCTGAGAGAACAGGCTGCTCGATCCCTGCCTTCTTCCCTTCTTTCTGGGATGGGAGGAAGCAAGGAGGAAGAAGTGGGGTTGGAAGTGATGGGGGGGGCACAGGTGGCGGGGGCACGATTAGTGCCAATTAAATTTGAGGCATTAAAAGTAAGATGGCGGGGGACCGGCACTCAGCTGCTTTACCTGGGGCCGTGTTCATTACAAGCGGGAGTCGCCATAGAAACCCAAGGTTTGGACATTCATAAGCTCCTGGTAATTATGTGAAAAGCTCCCCAGTGCTGAGAAGGGGGCAGGAGGGACGAGGCTCCACCAGCTCTGCTGGAGTTCAAAGTCAAGGTGGCAGATGTCATCTTCAGTTGATAATGAGGAGAGACTCAACTTCAGGTGCGTTTTCATGGTTGCAGGCCCAGGGTTGGAAAGTCTGAAGGTGTATGCTGTAGTTTAACATGAATACCACCCTCTGCCAGGCTCACGAGTCTGAATATAGGCCCCTGGCTGGATATTTTTTGTCAACTTGACACAAACCTGGGGGTCACTTAGGAAGGGAGAACCTCAGTAGAGAGAATGTCTCCATCAGAATGGCGTGGGGGGGAGGGGCACGGGTTTTCTTGATTACTGATTGATGTCTGAGGGTCCAGTCCATCATGGGTGGTGCCGTCCCTGGGCACGTGGTCCTGGGCTATGTTTGAAAGCAGGATGTTGGAGACTTAGTGGGCAAGCCAGTAAAAGCAGTCTTCCTGCTTCCGTTCCTGCTTCTACCTGGAGCTCCTCTCCTCACTCCTCCTGTGATGGAGAGAGATATCCCTTTCCTCCCCTGGTTACTTCGGCCAGTGTTCATCGCAGTAGTAGGACCCACAGGCACACGGACAGGGCTCGGGATGCCCGTGAGGGCTGTGGAGCCTTCAGTACTTGGAGCCTCACTGGAGCGAGGAGGATGACTGGGAATGGGCTGTGGTGCTGTGGCGTTGGTACCGCACCACTCCCTGCCACCTCTCTGCTTCCGGTTCCTGGAAGATGTGAGGAGGAGGAGGAAGAAGAGGAGGAGGAGTCCCAACTGCACACTGCACGGAGTCACCTGTGCATTCCTGTGAGCACATGTGTGTGCACTTATGTGTACACTTGTGTGCATGTTTGTACATGTGCTTGCACGTGCGCATGCGTGTGTGTGTTGTGTGTGTATGAGTGTGTGTATGTGTGTGTACCTGTGCAGACCAGAGACAAAACCTTGGGTACCACTCCTCAAGAGCCATCCACTTTCCCTTTAGACAGGGTATCTCACTGGGCCAGGAGGTTGGTCGACTAGACTAAACTGGCTAACCATCAAGGCCCAGGAGCCTCCTGTCTCTGCCTCCCCAGCACCTAGATTCTAAGCCTGTGCCGGGATCTGAACTCAGTTCCTAAGGCTTGTTGATGGCTGAGCCACTTCCCCAGTCCCTTGATCCCACATTCTTTTCAACCCTTGCTTTTGACCATGAACAAAGACCAAATGCAAAACTAAATGAAACCCCAGACCCCAAATGCTACTTTTGCAGATGCAGACGGTGGTCTGGCTAGCGCTGGGCAGTGTCAAGCCTCTTATTTCTGCTTCTGATACCTGAGCTGAAAGCAAGGGCGACAGAAGTTCTGCTGAGGTGCTTATTTGGCTGTTTCTGGCTAATCCAGCAAATGCTGTCTGTGTACATTCCGTGGGTTGAATGATGGGCTGAGGGCAAGTCTCACTCTGGCTCCATGCTACCACAATCCTGCCAACACTGGACCCTAGCCCCAGCCATCTTAATCAGGATTGTCCTTAGGTTTGGGTCCTGCTGTGACCACTGATGGCACCGCCTGAGGGAGATAGGTCACCTCATCTTCCCGAGTCTGACCCCTCAATTATCAAATGGAGCTTAACGCAGTCCTCGCAGTTGTCCTGAGGATTCAATGAAATAATATGCTTGAGATCTGCCTGTCACAATGCCCGCCTCCCCATGTGGACATGCGGCGAAGTGTCAGCTTCTGTCTGTTTCCACCGCTGCAGAGCTTTCTACACACCCCGGGGTATGCCTTAATCTTTAAGACCTCATTCTCTCCTGGTCACCCCCATCCTCTTTTCCAGGTTTCTTCGAGAGCCCTTCTGGAATCACTGGTGGAATCACCACCCTTCCAGCTGTTTGCTCCCGTGGTAGCCTGTGCCTGCTCTTTCTCTTATGCTCACCCTGCTTGGAATGGTTATCTGACAAGAGTCTCTGCCCCTGGGCTTCTGGTTTACATCAGGGCTGAGACCCTGCTCTGCTCACCCGTGTGAGCATCCTGCATAAGATGCACCAGCAAATGGCTCCGAATGTGCGGTTCTTTTTTTTTTTTTTTTAGATTTTAAAAAGGACGGACACAAGAAGGGGCTCAACTCTATCAGCAGGCCAATGCAAAAAGTCTGGTACGCTCCCAACCCAAGTACAATTCAGAAACAAAAGCAAGCACAGTCTGACGTGCTTGGTCACTGGGTGGGGTTCAAACACGTGTGGGATGGGAGAGGCAGCCACAGAAAAGCATGGACCATAACAATGATATCACTGGAAAACATGAGCCTACAGCCACACAGTGTGGTTGGGGTTGGGCTGGGGTCAGGGGAGTGGCAGGATCTTGAGGTTTATAAGTGCTCTGTATTTGGTTGTGTGGCAGTTACACAGGCACATGTATTTGCCATACCTTATTAAGCTGCAGAACCCAGGTGTGTGTGTGTGTGTGTGTGTGTGGTGTGTTGCGCCGCGCGGTATTGTGTGTGTGCGTATTGTGGTGGAAGTTATAGTTTGAAAAGATGATTACAAGTGAGTGAATCGGGCTGGGGAGAGGCCCAGGGTAAAATGCCCGCCCACAGGTAAAGACCTGAGTTCAGATCCCCATCGCCATGTAAAAGCTGGGCATGGCAGCACAGGTCTGAAGCCTTGGAGTGATGGGGCGATCCTGGGGACTTGCCAGTCAGTCCAGGTCTTGACAAACTGGGAAATCTTGTCTCAAGTGAGAGACCCTGTGCTCCCTGCAAAAATTTAAGAAAGTGGAAAATTCTAGGGAGAGACATCTGATGCTGACTTCTGGTCTCTACACATGCATGTGTACCTGTGCATATCCAAGCACACACACACATACATACATACATACACACACTCACACACACTCATATAGAACCACTCACAACAACAATACACATATATACTCATACACATACACACTCACACAGTACACATAACACAATACCTACACCACAATACACATACACACTCATAAGACACACACACTCACACACACATAATACACATACACACTCACACAATACACATACACACTCATATAGACACACACACTCATACACAGAGTCTCACACATATACACACACATACTCATACACATACATACATGCATATACACACTCATACACACACACTCTCACACATATACTCACACTCACACTCATACACATATACACACATAGACACACTCACACACATACATAATGCACATACACACATACACACTCATACACACACAATACACATACACAGTCACAACACATCACACTCATACAATACACATACACACATACACATATACACAATATACACATACTCCACACATATACATACACACACTCACACATACACACACTCTCGCACATAACACACTCACATACCCCCCCACACATCATACCCCATACTTACTCTCACATATGTACACATACACACTCACTCACACACATACACAAAACACACATACACACATACTGATACATATACACTCACACACACACATACACACATGTATACACACTGATACATACAACACTCACACACACACATACACACACATATACACACACTATCACATAACACTCACACACAACACACATACACACATATATACACAACTGAACATATACACTCACACACACACACATATACACACACTGATACATACACACTCACACACACACATACACACACACATACACACATATACACACAACTGATACATATACACTCACACACACACATACACACTCATACATACATATTCTCTCTCTCTCACACACACACACTCATACGAACATGTACACTGCCCCACCTCCGATAAAACAGATAAATGGAACAACATTTAAGAACAACCGGGGAAGCTTGGAGAGAGGACACCGCACTGGAAACCCTGGCGGTCGGCTAAGCACTGAGGTTCCTGAGAAAGACGGGGTGTCGGGGTGGGGCTTACTGTCCCTGTAAGATTGGGAAGGGGAGGGAAAGAAATAGCAAAGACTTGTAATTTCAAAGTAGCTGGAGAGATGTGGGGCAAAAGCCCAAAGCCCAAAGGAGAGAAAATTCTGGGACAAGGAGTATTTAGGGACTATAAAACAAATGCACAAAACAACCAAATGGCACCTTTAAGGAAGTACGGTACAAACTGCCCCCACTCCAACCATAGTTCGATGATAGCCAGCGAAAATGCCCCTTACAGCTGTCAGCAAAGGAAAAGCTTTTTCAGACAGGCCAAGAGAAAGGAGGGCTTTCCTCACCGCTGAACTTATGGGACACGGGCAGGGCTGGTGGGTTCCACAGTGCCAGAGTGCTGGCTGACCTCTCTGCTTCAGGATTGGCTGGCAGATGTAAGCCCCTCCCACTCCTGCCTTTGCGAATGCTACTGTATCTTTGAAGCTGCAGCTAAAACAGGCCCTTCCCCTCCAAACTGCGTCTGCCACAGCCACCGACCACAGCGGTGGTCTGCGTCCGTGATATGGCCGCTGTGGATGACGAGAAGCATCTACCAGGGGTGAGCAGGGGTGAACTTCTGAGAAAGAAGATGCCAGTCCTCTCCTGACCGTTTCAGAGGGTTTGATGACAAAAACGTGAAAGAAACTAACGCAGTACCGAGAGATGGCTGTGGACGGGTGATCTGCTTCAGGGACAGGCAGGCAGTGTGTGGTGATGGCCATGACTGTAGTCCCGCCGAAGGGTTGGAGAGAGAGGAAGAGAGATCATGAGAGAGTCAGAGATAGCTTCTTCAACGGATCTTGCAGGGGGCGTGGTCATGCACATCTTTAGTTCCAGTAGTCAGGAGGCAGAGGCAGATTCAAGTGAGTTCCAGTCTAGCCTGGTCTATGTAGTGAGTTCCAGGAAGTCAAGGCTATACACAGTGAGACCCTGTCTCAGAAAAGACAATGAATGAGAGAGAACTGGCTGATCTATCTTGCCTCTGGACCCAACACAATACTTAGGAGCTCAGAATACACATAAGCGCCCGATGCTTAGATTGGGAACCCACCCTGGATCCTCAGAAGGACCAGGATATCCTAGTTATCCAAGGCTACCTCGAGGAAGGACTAACTCCAACCCCATTTTGCAGATAAGGACACTGAGATTCTGAGAGCTCATTTATTCATCTGTGTCGCGTCCACCTTGGCCAGCAAGTAAGACATGACACGGTCGGTCCTTCTCAGTCAGCTTTATTCCAGGAACGACTCTTGACTTAGGGACGGGGAACTGAGAGATGGGGACGTATGGCTGGGGACTCAGCAGCAGAAATGAGCTGCTTATATATTTCCCAAGGCGGCTGGGTGAGTGTTCTCTCAGGATAGGTTAAGCTGCCAATACCTCATTAGCATAAGCCCGCTCGGGAGGGGCATGAGGCCGACCATGCACAAAGGACTTGTTTACCAGTTTAGCTGAGCTGGACAGCTGGAAGCCAGCTGCCTACATCGGCAGGTGCTAGTCATACGACTTTGCAACCATCCCAGGTGCTATCTTAAACACGGCTGCCTACACATCTGGGAGACTCCACAGGCAGGACTTCTGGGTGTGCCAAACGGGAGCCCTTCCTTCCAGCAGTGTTAAACAGGAAGTGGGCCAGATGCCGTTAAGGTTGCTTTATGGCTTTCCGTTAGGGTTGAGACTGAACTGCCACCCACTGGCTCGCCTCCTGTTTGGTATGCTTGACACACACACACTCCCCCCACCCCTGCCCCAAGCGGTGAATCTGCTTTAAGAACAGTGGAGTCTTTCGGAGGTGGGGCCCATCCTGGGGTGGGCACAGGTGTGCCAGACCCGTTCTGAGGGTATCGGTATCCTCTGATTTGTCTTTCCACCATGCCCTACCCTCTGTGGTGGAGGAAATCTCTCTGAAACTGTGAGCAGAAATCTCCCCCACCCTTAAGCTGATTCTGCGGGGGTTTGGGCCAAAATAAAAAGAAGTAACTCATTTCCCCAGCATCAGCCCTTCGAAGATCTGGGAGCAGCCGATCCTGACCCGAGGAGAAGCACAAGACCCCTGGGTGAGCTTGTGCCCCACCGACTTCTGCCTAATCCACTGGGCCTGTGGCACCCACTCCCACCCCCACCCCCAAAGTCACTAGAGCTATGCCTGGCTGGGAACCAGGCTATTTAAAGTGAAGAAATGATCTGCAATAACACTGCCTGGTCGGCTTCCATGCCTTGTAGCCAAGTTCTTTATCAACACCCCCCACCCTCCCACCCCCTCAGCAGGCAGCGACCGTGGGCAGCCCTGCGCTCTGTAAGGTGCTCTGAAGGAAAGCATCTCCTTTCTCCTTTGTAAAAAGCAGAAAGGCAACCTTCAGCAAAGGGTCACTCATGCTGATAAACCCAGAGGCCAGGCTCTTCCCCGAGACCATGGCGGCTTGCGGCCCCTGTCCTTCACTGTTGAGACAGAGAGTCTTCACGATCTCGGCCTCTCCGTTATCAATCTTGCCTAATGATCTATTTACCGAGGCACACGGTTATAGACAGTTGCCCACCACAATCCCGGGCAGACGAAAGGGCACTCGTGTATCTGAGAGATGGGGGCGGGGTCTGTCTGAAACACTGGTTCCTTTGTGCAAATGGCCAGCTTGGCTTCTCTGGCTCTCTTCTTTTTAAACATATGCGATGGTTGAAACAATTAATTAAGCTAATTAGGCTAAGAGAAGAAAAGGGATACATAATGTATTGTTCTTCATTGTTACAATGACATGGGAGAGAAAGGAGGAGGGGTAAGGGAGGGAGGGAGAGAGAAAGACAGAGAGACAGAGAAAGGGGGTAGGGAGAGAGAAAGAGGGGGGGGGGTTGATTTAAGATTGAAGGCTCAGCCTCTCACACTCCTGGAAAACAAACAAGCCTTTTGCTTCCTGAGAAGCAGCACGTGCCTCTTCCTCTGACTCAGGGCTGGCTGTTTAGGTGGCACTTTGGCCTCAGCCCAACATCCCCTCTCCCCCATCCAGACCCCTGCTGCTGGGATTAAACCCAGTCCTTTTAAGCCCAGGAGAGGCTGTTGTCCTTCCCAAGCAGAGAGGGCCAGATGAAGCTCCGGAAAGGAAGGAAGAGGGCCGTCTGTGAGTAGCCACAGCCTGGCCACCTGTGGTTAGCGTTAGGTGGTCAGGGTGGTTTCTCTCTCCACATGCCTGTCACTTCTCATGAGGATAACACAGGCTGGGAGAGCACAGTCGGAAACTGAATTTGGAGAAACTCAACAATGTGAAGACAAGCCTCCGCCCCGAGGGAACCAGTGGCTGTGAGTGACTACAGCGAGTGGGGCAGGGGGGAGTGGGACAGGGGTAGGGGTGGGGCATCTGAACCTTTGTGGGCAGACAGACCTGGTTTTGAGAGTTGCTTTCTCCCTGTCTTAGTCACTGTTCTATGTAAGCCTCTGTCTTAGTCACTGTTCTATTGATGTGAGGAGACACCATGGCCAAGGCAGCACGTAATTGGGGCTGGCTTACAGTTTTAGAGGTTTAATCCATTGTCTCCATGGGAGGGGGTGGTGTCAGGGAACATGGCAGCACACAGGCAGACTTGGTGCAAGAGAAGTAGCTGAGAGTTCTACAGCTGGATCCACAAGTGGCAGGGAGAGAGAGAGCCACTGGGTCTGGCTTGAACTTTTGAACTATGTAAGCCCACCCCAAGTGACGCACTTCCTCTAAGAAGGCCACACCTCCTAATCCTTCTCAAGTAGTGCCACTCCCTCATGACTAAGCATCCAAATATATGAGCCTGTGGGAGCCGGTCTCATTTGAACCACCACAGCCACCATTCAAGTCCTCCCTTTTCCCCTGGGACAGTCTTCCTATCTGCAAAATGGAAGTGACATTGCCTCCCTCACAGGGTTGTCCTGAGGCCTAGAGGTACATTAGTCTGTTGATCACGTGGTGTGCTGTGCCCTCTTAGTATACAGGAAGAGAAAGGACAGGCTCTGCGGCAGACTAGTTTCAGGTGCTATGAGTGGCAGACTCAAGTACAATGAGATGGACTGCTTTGTAGGAGTCTCTGAGGTCACTGCAGAAGAATGGTCCCCGGGCCTTGGCTACCGTGAGGAGGTAAGCAGAGCGGACAGAGAGGGAGGGCTTTGAGAAGTGATTGATTACCTTCACACCAGCTTCTGTGATGCTGGGCTGTGACCACAGAGCGAAGGAGGCAAGGACCATATGGGAGTGGGGTGGGGGGGTGGGGAACCTTGCAACTGGGGGGCTGGGGGAGGCTGGTCTTCCAGCACCTCCCTGGGAAGCCTATAGGACAGGTGCAGGCTAGAGAGTCTTCTGGAGGATGAAGAGTGAAAGCCATTTGTTCGAGGCACTTCTCTTCAGCAGTGTGTCAGTGAGAGCGTACCAGTGTGCCTCCTCACAGCCCAGCGCTTTTCTACGGAATGTGTGCCTTACTGGTGGCTACGACGCTGGAGAAAATATCTCTGCTACCTACATCAGTGATTAACTGTCTAGGTCCCTCCCGGTGGGGTGGGGACCTCGTGGCTGATTCTCTGTCCCAGGGTGGTGAGGGGCTCAGTCCTGTGGCAGTCACGCACAGCTCGCTGGGCTACACACACACACACACCACACACCCTGTTGTGTAGGAGCAGAGGCAGTTTGACAAGAGAGGGATGAATATGGCCAAGATACATCAGGCACAGGTATAAAGCACAAGGAAGCCCATTATAATGTACATTTAACATATGCTAATAAAACACTAAAAAATAAGGAAGAATCAAGGTTGCCTGTGTCTGCTCCCACAGACCCTGAGGGCCAGCATCCAACTCCCATGGTCCTTCCATCTCACGGTGAGGAAGCCAGCAGGGTTGATATTCTCCTAAGTCGCCCAGTGCCTTCCCTGAGCCTTAAGACGCCTCCTTTAAAAGGTCTAAAAATATCTGAGAGCATCTTGATTAGCAGACGACAAGTTCTGCTAATAAGCACAGGAATGTCGGTGACAACCCTGCGCTAATTACCTTTTGGGCATTTGCTTCAAGGGCTCTTGGGAAGGGAACATTGCCGACTGCATTACCCTTTTGGCGCCTTCTCCTGCATACATATAAAACAAACAGCTGGAGAGCCGTCATTTCTGGAAATGTCAGCGCTTAAACATTCTTAATTCTTGATATTTGGGGGTCGCTGGCTTTGGTTCCGATGTGGCAACAGAGAGAGAGGTGATTATCCTTCAGCGAGCACTTCCTATACACCGGGGACAGTTCTGAGCATTACATTCATCAGTCTTTCCAACAAACCAATCAGGTGCGAACTATGGGAGAAGGCGACTGAGGCACAGGGAACAACTTGCCCATGGGGGTGGTGATAGTTAATCCTGACTGGGAGACACACCTCCGGGTGTTTCTGTTGATAAGTGTCCAGGGAGGGGTGAGTGAGGAGGGAAGATCTTTCTTCACAGTGAGCAATCTGAGTGGGGCTACAGATAGGGTAGAGTTGACTTCACATAAATGAGGTCCTGGGTTTCATCTCTAGTACCCTGGCCACACCCCATCCCCAAAGAGGTCCAAGGAATCAGCAGTGTTCCCTGCTTGCCTTTGTTTCTTCCTGAGTGGGAGCCTTTCTTTCCTTAGAGAGCATCCCACTCTAGTTTCTTTGGCTTTTTAACATGGAAGAGACACCAGCAGATGCACCCTTTACCCCACAGGGAGCTTCCGGACCTTCATGGATAGATTGGTACTACTTAGGCATCCAGCTATGTAGATGGAACTGAAGTGGGTGTTTACTATTCCAGAGTGCAGCTAGCTAGCCATTCTGGGCTCTCCACACCCTGTTCTGTAAAAGCTACTTTAATAAGTCCTTTTATGGTCCTGGGCCTTGAGAGTTGACTCAGCTGTTAAGAGTGCTTACTGCCCAGTTCCCAGCACCCACACTGGGAAGATCATGCCTTTCTGTAACTCCAGTTTCCAGGGGATTCAGTGCCCTCTTCTGGTCTCTAAGGGCTCCTGCACACACGTGGTGCTCATACATGTATACAGGCACACATGCACATAAATACAGCTATCAACCATCTTAATGTATACACCCATTTTAATTGCTTCTGTTCCGAAAGAGAAGCCTGCCAATCACCAGTTTGCCATCTCTGTGGAATAGCCAGCATAGGCTGGGGTACAGGTGGATGGGACATTGTGGGTTCCTGCTCAGGTGGGAGCTACAACTGCCTGAGAATGTACTTGCAAAAGTGGAAGGTCCTCCCAAACAGACACTCAGGGGCTTCTGCCCTGTATATGGGCACTTTCTGAATGTTCTGTTCTCTAAGCCAAATGGTCAGATACCAGAAAAAAAGGGTCACATTTACAAAGCTGGGCTTTTCTTAAAAAAAAAAAAAACAAAAAAAAAATCCCTATAGGTCAGAGCTTAGATTCAGAAGGAATTCATTTAACTGGATATACCTAAATTATCCAACCCAATTAAGCTGTTTAATGATCAGAATCTCCGCTTTCCCCTCAGTCCCCTCTAGCCCTATCCCTCATTAGCTGAGCTATTGTCCTCTTTCCTTTAGCTAGCAGGTCTTGGTGGTGTATTGACCTGAATCGAAATACGCCTTTCTTAGAAACAAGGCTCTATTAGAAACGGCTCTGGCCTTCCACCGAAAGAACTCTGTTTGGGAGCTGACTGCTTCTTTTCTTGCTTCCCTCCCTGTGTTAGCTCTCCCTGTGCCAGAAGCCTGACAGCATATTTTAGCAAGATCTCAAGAAAAATGCAAATGTCCTAGACTGTGGTCACAGGCACAGTCAGTTCTCGTGTGTGTGGCCTAAAGCTAACGTGACATTCTCCATTTTTCTGTCAGAGACTTTTTGAGTATTGCTCCACAGATGCCTCTCTGGGAGAGGTGCTTGCCTCCTGCTCGGTGTTACCACAGTCACGGGGCTCCTCTAGGAACAAGGGCTCTCGGAGGTTATTCGGTTTGGGATTAAGATCTTGACTCCACAATCTGCTTATGGGGAATATTGTCAGTGTGATGGAATGAAAAGATCATTAGGATGTAACCCCTGGGCACATCTGTGAGGGAGTGATCTCGGAGATGAGAACACTCACAGTGTTGAGTGGCACTAGTCCCGGGCTGGGGTCCTGGACCGACTAGACGGGAGAAAGTGGGGTGATCCCCAAATGGATCACTCCAACTTTATGGTTGGGGGTCCGGTGTGGACAGTTTCCTCAAAACTCAGTCATTATAATGTCTCTAACCCACCTTATAACCGGAGCTGAATGACTAGTCCTTCTTAAGCTTGCTGTTGTCTGGTGTTTGTGTCAAAGCATCGTGAAAAGTAGCTAAGACATCGGGTATCCCCACTATAAGACTCAGATTCCTCATCTCTGTACACAGAGGGTTATGATCTCATCTGCTCCATGGGACTGAGGAGTAATGGTGCCAGATATGTAGAAGGTTGTCACATTTCTTTCTTAATCATGCCACAACAGGGGCCAGAAAATTCAGGTTAGACTCTCTGCTTAGGTGAAGCTGAAGGAACTAGGAAGTTACAGGGTCCCCAGAGTCATCCAGACAGGCAAGCAAGAGAGCTGGGAGCCAGGGTTCTCCCTTCCAAGCAAAGGGCTATGGCTATTCTGCTACCATGTGGACCTCTGGGAGCATCTGGACGTAAAAAGCCATGGGGCTTGGCTGTTTTTGGGTGATGGTGTCGAGAGGTAAGCTCTGACTGTTCCTTTCCTGGATTCCATCTAGACCCGTGGCCCCTCTTTCTATCCCCAAATGGAGCTAGTTTGGTTTTCTACTAACAAACGGCTGTTGGTGAACCATGCAACTCCTGGAGAGGGGGTCTGCTTCGACCACAGCCTAACTGTGTGTCTACCATGGGGCAGGTCCTGCTGGATACTAGTGTTTAGTGACAGTCAAAGCTGGCCTGCCTCCTGCTGTGGAGAACGTTGTCAGTTTGCCAAGGGAGAAGGTGTCAAGTCTGGAAGACTGGGGAACAGGAGCCTATGACCTAGTTTGAGAGGGGAGTGTGCAGGGAAAGACTGTCTACAAGGTCGCCATCAAGCTAAAGCTGAAACATTCTGGGAGGAGGAAAAGATGGAGGGTGTGGCACATCACAGACAGACAGACAGACAGACAGACCGACACACACACACACACACACCACACAACGAGGAGAAAACAAGGCAGGGGGAACTTGGTGGGCTCACGCAGTACTTTTTAAACCTCATTAAAAATATGAGCCTCATCCTGAAGCATGTGTCTCTCTGTATGCATGATATTTGTGAAGTAGGAGAGTTTGGTTTCTTTAAAAACCCAGTTAATGTTATGTGAACTTGTGTTTTAATCCCTGGTGTGGAAATGCTTCACTTTGTCCACAGCTGTGACTTGATTGTCTGGTGCTCTAGGAGGGGAGTGATTTTGGCCGCTGCAGTTTGGGGACTCTGGAGAAGAAATAAATTCCAGAGTGCTGAGAGGGGAGGAGACACTCTGGAGAAGGCTGCTGCGGTGCTCCCCTGCTGCTGCTGCTCCCCCCCGCTGCTGGCTGCTCCCCTGCTGCTGCTGCTCCCCCTGCTGCTGCTGCTCCTCCTGCTGCTGCTGTCCCCCTGCTGCTGCTACTATTGGTGCTGCTCCCTCTTGCTGCGCTGCTCCCTTGCTGCTGCTGACCCCCCTGGTGCTCCCTCTGCTGTTGCTACTCCTCCTGCTGCTGCTGCTCCTCTTGCTGTTGCTGCGCTGCTGCTGCTCCCCTTGCTGTTGCTGTTGTCAAGTGACCCTGAGCAAAATGAGCAAAGAGATGAAGAGAAGCTGGAGATATCCAGACTACAAAGAGTGGACTTGTCCCAGTGAACTTATGTCTAATCAGCAGGAAGTAGCCTAAAGAGGTCTATGCCCCCTTTCCCCTCTACCCTTCTCTCCTCCTAGTGTTTGGGGGTTGGGAGGGATTGGGGTGGGATAAAGGTTAGGGAAAAGGGAAGAGGTAGAAGAACCTAATAAAATAGGTAAAAAAATTACCCACATTTTTGTGTATGTGTGTGGGTGTGGGTGTGCACTTGTGGGGTCTGAGGACAACCGGTCATCATTACGTTATAGATATGCTCCTACACTCACAGCTTCATGTGCATCCAGGGCATTAGAACTCTGGACTTACCCTTGGCACTCATTCAAAGAGAACAAAGGCTGGAGGAGGTCACGTGGAGGGTTAGAGTGAAGGGAAGAGGCTGCAGAAGCCTCAGACAAGGAGGGGATTCTGCTGGGCACATAAACCGAATAGAAAGAAGGCAGTGGCTACAGAACACCTCGTCTGGGCCAGTGCATGGAGTGTGGGGTAACCGAGAGGGAGAGCTCAGTGATACATGATGGTGTCCTTCATTTTGATGGGGAAGGTGTCACTTCCTGTGGATACTGGACTACGGAAGATTTAGAGGGCTTTAGGGGCCTCTGCTAGTCTTGCTTAGGGCTAACTCTGCCTCCTGAGGGCTCTGGGCAACATTGTTGCTATAAAATGGAGGATGCTATTGACATCTAGTGAGCAAAGATAGGGCTTGCCGCCCAGCAGCTACAGGTTGATCCAAATGATCCAAAGAGCCAAGGGCGCTAAGTTGGAGGGGCCTGCCGGCTCGATCCTGATCTTGGAAAGATGTAGTCACTGAAGGCCTTGGTGAGGATTCATGGAATCAAATCCCACCTAATGTCACAACCCTTTGGGACAGAAACTTGTTGTTCTGGAGTATGTGTGTATAATTATTAACATTTATGAACATGCATTTATGGATGGAGGAAGGAGGAGAAGGGGGGAGTCTGTAAGTCTTAAGAAGACGAGGAAGAGGTACTCTATGGAAACGGGACCCATGAGGCAGGTGCCATAAAGGAACTTGTTCCTTAGAATATAGCTTATTTTGGTGTTTTTCCCCTCAGCTCCCCGGGGTAGGAAATTGTATTTGTTTGTCCCGTGTCTCGCGTTCCCCCCTTTATCCCGCCAACATTCAAGTTCAGGTCCTGAAAGATTCTTCCCGGGAATAATCTTTTTGGGACCAGAAAAAGGACTATGCGCTTTTCCGGGAGGGAGGCAGCCGCAGTCAGAACGCTATGCACCCTGAGCCCGCAAAAAATCAGCGAGGATTTACAAGGGCAGTAGTGGACCTTCTTGGAGCAACAACAGCTTTTTAATTGGATTAAAATTGCTAACCGGAGGCCAGCCCCGGGGTAGACCTGGCTAAGTACCAGGGCTAGCAAAAACTGGTTGCTTGTTGGAGAAGAACCACGCCAATTTTTTTAGGTCGGCACACCCAGCACGGTCTTAAGTCAATCCTGAAACCAAAGAAGTGTAGTCTTCACTCCCCCTCAAAAAAATTTCTCTTTGCAAGGACAGGACCACTATGGAAAAAAAACCCCAACAAAAAGAGGTTTTTGGGCCCGGCATAGGGGGTCATCTTCAAAAAACCCCCGACCTAAAAGGGTTTTGGGGTCATTACAGAAGGGGGGGCAGAAAGACTGTAAGGGCCGAGGTTTGCCGGGGATGTTTTTCCGGTAACCCTGGACTATGCCCTGAGTTCCCAAAATTGGCCCCCCAAAAATGAGCTGAAAAGAAGGGCTCCGTGGAGTGCCCCAAAAGATGGGGAAGCCCCCGAGCCCTCAACCCGCCAAAAAACTTGGCAAAAGAGGGGCTGGGGTGGGGGGAGGTGGTCCCCCGGGGGGACAACCACTTGGTGCCCAGTGCCGAACCTTTACCCCATAACAAATTCAGGTAGCATTTAAGATGAAGGGATTATATTTTTGGAAATATATTAAACAATTTTTAAATTTATATATATTACAATATGCATTTTATTTTTTATAATTGTTGAAATATGTATATTTATAATGTACCGTATATGTATACATAATATAACTATGTATACATATTGTTTTTTATTACATAAATTATCTTACCCCCATTATATACACATATACTCTTTTTCAAAATAAATCAGGTAGAAAAACAGAAAAAAAAGGCCGTGAAAATTTAAGAGAGCGGGGAGGGCTACCTATGGAGGGAGGGAAGGGTGAAATGCCAGAATTAAATTTAATCTCAAAAAAAAATTTTTTAAAAAAAAAAAGGTACTGTTTTTATATGTCAGCTCTTGGTAGCCATGGCTTTTGCTCCCGATTCCCTAAGGGGGTACCGAAAACTTTCAAACTTTCAGTTTTTCCACTGAAAAGTATCGTTCCCCAACATTTACATTGCAGCATGGCATGGGCCCTTGTGTTTGTGTTGTGTAGGTTTCGTCAAACCGAGGGATGAGTTTTGGGGCCCTTCCGTGGGGAGTGAGGTTTGGTGCAGCACTGTCACCTGTCCCTTTTTTTCCCGGTTTTGGGGGGGGGGGGTTTGTGGGCCCGGGGGGGAAAATAACCCCCTTTTTTTATTATTTTTTTCCCCCCAAAGGGATCCCCCAGAGAATACCGGCATTTGCTTCAGTTAGTACCTTCAAAATTGTCACTGGGTAGGGCGGGTAACCCCGAAGAGTCCAGGTAGTGGGTGAGCTGCCCCCCCCCCCTCCCTAAAAAATTTTACCCCCCCCCCCAAACCCCCCCTTTTTAAAACCACCACCTCTGGCAACACGGCCTTTCCCGGATCTTTCAAGCTTCAAAAAAAAACAAAACCCCCGGGGAAAAATTAGTTTGGGCCCCCGAAATGTCTAGGGGGGAAAGGCCCGGGGGGTGACGCCCGTGAATTCCCCTTCTCTAAAGGTTTTATTACTGCGGGGTTTAAAAGGGAAAAAAATTTGGTTTTGGAACCGAGAAAAATTTGTTGGTTTTTGGAATGGAAGTAAAAACCCCCCGTGGGGTAAATAAAAAATTTGGGACGGGCCCCGAAGTTTGGAGGTGCGCTGGGAAGGGGTAAAATGGGGTTTAGAAAGGCCCCGTAAAAAAATTTCCTTTCTTTCCCCAGCTTGGGCCCCTTTTTTTCCAGCTTTCCTGTTTCCAGAAAGGCCCGGGCCGTCCCAATTTGGTACCCCCCCTTTTTGGGGGTTTTTTGGGGTTGTTTTGGGGGGGTTTCCCCCCCCCCCCCCAAATTTTTCCCCCTTTTTCCCCGGGTTTTGGGGGCTTGAAAAGGGGAAAATTTTTGGGAGGGGGGGGTTGTCCCCCGCCTAGGGGCCCGGGAACAGGAAAAAAACAAGGGGGTTTTTTTTCCTTTTTGTCCCCCCCCCCCAAAACCACAACCCACCCGGAAAGTCCCTTCCTGAAAAAAAATCCCCGGCCGATGGGTTTTCCCGGGTCCCTTGGGGTCAGTCATTTGGGGGGGCAGGTTTGGGGGGCGGGACCCCTTTCAAACCCCTTTCCCCCTTTTCATTTTCTCTTTCAACTTTTTAAATGAAATAAAATTTTTTGGGGGGGTATGAAGGGGGGGACCTGCAGGAAGGGCCCTTTTTTTAAGACCCTTGCCCTGGGTAAGGGGCCTTTTTGGGGGTTTTTTTTTGGGTTTTTTTGATTTTGTTTTTGTTGTTGGTTTTTTTGTGGGTTTTTGGGTTTTTTGTTTGGGGGGGGTTTTTAAAAGGGGGAAAAAGGGGGGTTTTTTTTTTTGGGGGGGTTGGTTTTGGTTTTTTTTTTGGGGGGGTTTTTTTTTGGGGTGTTCCGAGGTTTTTGTTTTTTTTGTTTTTGGGGTTTATGTTTTTTTTTGGGGTTGGTTTTTTTTTTTTTTGTTTGGTTTGGGGGTTTTTGTTTTTTTGTTTTTTGGTTTTTGGGGTTTTTTTTTTTTTGGGAAGTTTGGGGGTTTTTTGTTGGGGGTTTTTTTTTTTTTTAAAAAAATTTTTTTTAGGGATTGGTTTTGGGGGGTTTTGTTTTGGGTTGTTTTGGAAATTGGGGTTTTGTTTTTGGGTTTTTGGGGGGGTTTTTGTTTTTGTTTTTTTAAAGGGGTTTATTTTGGGGGTTTTTGAAAATTTTTTTTTTTTTTGGTTTTTTGTTTGGGGGTTTTGTTGGTTTTTTTTTTTGTTTTTTTTGGGGGGTTTTTTGGGGGTTTGGGGTTTTTTTTTTAGGGGAAGGGGGTTTTTAAAAGGGTTTTGGGTTATTTTTAATTTTTGGAAAATTTTTTGGGGGTTTTTTGTTTATTTTGGGGGTGGGGGTTTGGTTGGGGGGTTTGTTTTTTTTTAAAGGGGGTTGGTTTTTTTTTTTTTCCCCCGGGTTTTTTTTTTGGGGGTTTTTTTTTTTTTTTTTTTGAAAGGGGTTTTTTTTTTGTTTTGGGGGGGTTTTTTTGGGGTTTTTGAAATTGGGGAAAGGTTTTAAAACCTGGTTTGGGGCTTTGGAGAAAAGGGGGGAAAAAGGGGGGGGGAAGGGCAAAGGAGGGGAAAAAAGGGGGGGGAGAAAAAGGGGGGGGGGGAAAGGGGGGGGGAGGGAAAAATTGGGGAAAAAGGCCCCCAAAATTTAAAAGTTTTTGGGGTTGGGGTTTTTTTGGGGGGGGTAATTTTCCCCGGGAAATTTTTTTCTTTTGGGGGGATTTTTTTTTGGGAAAACAATTTTAAAAAACCCAAAGGGGCCAAAAATTTTTTTTTTTTCCGGGTAATTTTTGAGGGGGGTTTTGGCCCCTTTTTTCCTTTATTTAGAGGGGGGAATCCCTGGCCTCCCCTTTCCCCTTTTTACCCAAAATGGGGAAATTTCCCTTCCTTGGGCCCCAAAGGGGAGAAAACAAAAATGGGCCCCCGACCCCCCTTGGGCTCCGGCCCCTCCGAGCGGGATCTGGGTTGCTTTTGATGGGGGGCACTCTAATGTGAGCTCTTAGACTCTTCTAGACCTTGAGCTGGGGGTGGGTATGCTTCAGAAATTTGGGGGTGGCATTATGGCCAAATCAGAGAAGAGGGCCTATTGACCCGGACTGTCTCAGCACCTTTGAGGCATCTATTTAAAATCTACCTCATGGAACCCCCAATTTTCCCCTCAAGGGGTTTTACAGATTCTCACCCCGGAAAGGGCCAAAGGGGGGTGGATTCAAAGGCAGGGCTCCCCCCAAGTTCTACAGCTTACACTGCAGGAGGAAGGGCTTGGTGCTCGTCTCTCTCCCTCCTCCCACCCCCCCCTTTCACCTTTCCTCTTTTGGGTCCTTGCAGAGCATGCTTATCTTTCCTCAGGAGGGGGAAAAGAGAGCCAGGGTCCTTCCTGCCCCCCGATTGATCATGGAGAGGGGTTGCCATCACAGGGTCAGCAATTAGACACAGTGAAGGTTCACTATGCTGGATAGTTCCAGACCGAGGCATTAAGGCCATGAAAGAGAGAGAGAGAGAGAGAGAGAGAGAGAGAGAGAGAGATATCAAAGGAGGGAGAAAGAGAAAGAAACAGAGAGGCAGAGACAAATGGGGAAAAGGAGAGAAGGAGGGAGGGAGGGAAAGTAAAAAGGAAGAAAGAAAGAAAAACACAAACCAAGCCAGTAAATTGCAATTGCTTTGTGCAGTCACCATAGGTCCCCCTTGGAGAGAGACAAGGCTCCCAGCTATTTTCCTGGACCAAGTCTTATCTGGTACACAGGGACTGCTTACCTTCCTTCCTTGCTGCGCCCCAGCATTAAATCACAAGCGGTCATTAGATAATTTACTGCTTTTTCAGGGTAATCAACCATCCCTTGCAGGGGGTGTGGCATCCTTGATTAGAGGGGAATCACCTGGCTCTCACCTGCCCTTTACAATGCCACATTTCCTTCCTTCGGCTGAGAGGGGAGAACCACAGTGGAGTCTGTCATCCTGCTAGCTGGGGTCGCTCAGGCGGGAGAGACTGAGGTTCTGAACCCCCTTGCCCCTCCCTCTTGGACTGCAGGCGCTCTGGGTGCAGGGTGAGGTGTGCCTCTTCATCAAGTCTGCTCAGTATCAAGAGAGCTGCCTGAGTCGGTCCTCATCCCCTTCGCCTGCCTGCTCAGTTCTTAGGGGAGAACTAGACCTCAGGCTCCAGAGTCCTCAGGGATAGAGCCTTAACCCTCCAGTCATTAATGAGATGAAACACCACCATCCCGCCGCATCGGGTTCCATCTGAATGTAACCTCCACAATCCCATCACTTTCTGTAATCAGTGGTCTAAGGGTGGGGGAGCCTTTCTGCTGAACTTCCTCTGTGGTGAGAGATATACTATGTTCGGCATTTTTTATCATCTCCGAGAGCAGGGACTCATCCTGTCACCTCATTTAACTGGTGGAGCTTGCTCTTATAGTGATGCAAAATAAATAAATAAATGAATGAATAAATAAATAAATAAAACAAACCCAAACCCATCATGAAACATAATAAGCGGCATCAAGGAAGAGAGGCTTGGTAGGTTCCGTTTTATTTTTCCTAAAGAAATGGGGGTAGGCAAGATGGCTCAGCAGGGTAAAGGGGCTTGCTGCTCTAGCCTGGTGGCCTGAGTTCTGCTCCCAGAGCCCATGAACAGATTGTAGGTGAGGATTTCCTTTTCGTGAATTCTGGGAATACTCATGTACTCAGAGAACTCACCCCAGGCCATGTACCCTGATAATAATAAATACAAATTTAAAAGTGGTGTATGTGTTTCAAAAAAAAAAATTGCTGAGTAGGGGGTGGAGAGGAACTGATTTGCCTGAGGTCACCCTTAGGGTGAGGTTGAACCCCATATAGGTCATTGGAGAATCTACTCATGTTTGTATTACGGAGTTAGGAGGAGGCTTCCCCCCTAGAATATTTTTGGGATGTTTTAGGATCTGGCCAAGTTAAGTCTGTTTTTGTTGTTTTGTTTTTTTCCTATCTTCAGGTTTTATGATGGCAAAGCCAAGGTCACCAACCTTCTAGAATATACAGGGATGTCAGATAAGGCCCCTAAGCACAGCGAGGCACTCTTCGGAAAAAGTCAAGCTTTTTACCTTTGCGAAATACTTCAGACTATGCAGTCACTTCCTTAAGACCCACTTCCTGTGTAAGTCAGAGAACATGTTGTGGGAGTCTGCTGGGCATGCCCTCTGTACCTGCTCTGGTGACAAACAACTCATGCCTTACTCTCCCTCCCATCCTGCTCTGCCAGGAAGTTTGGTTCCAGAGGGGATGCTCTGAGTCACACACAGGCAGTGAAGTATTTAGAGATGACAGGAGAGGCCCAAGGCTCGATTCTGTAGTGGGATCATCCCCAGTGGGCAGAGCAAGGAGGGATGAACGAAGATGTATTGCTATTTTAAGAGGAGCAGTCTTGGGGTCGGAGAGATGGCTCAGAGGTTAGGAGCACTCGGTATTCTTGCAGGAGACTAGAGTTCTATTCCTTGTACACACATGGTCGCTCATAACCACCCTTAATTCCAGTCCCAGGGAAGCCAGTGCCCTCCATAGGTATGAGGCACACGTACAGTGCACATCTAAGCATGTGAGCAAGACTCATAAACACAACAAAATCATAAAAAGCAAAAGGGCCTTGGAACATTCTGGGCTATGTATAAACTGGAGAGTTTTAAAAGTCCTCCAGGAGCTTTCCCGAATCCCAGTGGGTGGAGTAGCTGGCATCCCTGCCCTCCCTCCCTTGGCTAACCATGGTGGAGGTAAGACTTCGAAGACATCAAAGTTAAACATACTTAACACATCAACTACCCCAGTAATGACATTTGCATCTAGAAACCCTGGACCCACGTCGGTACCAAGGACACAATCGCATGTCTCCTACTTCTGCACATACAAGTAGACAGTCTCCATACTCGAGTCTCTTATTACTCTTTCTACTATTTTGGCCCATCTCAGTCTCATCAGGGAAAAGAAAAGGTTGGGGTGGAGGAACTCGCCTGACATTGGCCAACAGCCAGCCTAACCTGTAACCTCCTCAGCCCCACCCCACAAAATGTGAGACGCTTGCAACCAACCTCTCCACAGAGTGATAGGAAGGGCTTGTCTCTCCAGCCCAGTGGTTCTTGGGAAGTTCTGCGATGCTAGTCTACCATTCATCTTCATTTCTTCCCTACTTTCTACAGTGTCTCTATCAATTTAGTCCATCAGTTTGGAATTACTGCCTAATGGATAGCTCGCAGCTCTGACCCGTGTTTTCATTCTCTGTGAGAAGTCAACCATCGAGAGCAACGGGGATGTCTGGACAAGTTCATTATACCTAGGCCACCCCCCCGCCCCCCCCCCGTCCCCCTCCCCCGTCCCACGCCCCATGCCCCCGGCTGGGCGGGTCTGAACCTAATCCATTGCTCTTATTTAGCAGAGAGATGGTGACTTACCTGGGTCAGTTGATCTGAGCCGGAAAAGAGCCATAGGGCTTTCTTGCTGGGGATTCTTTGTAACTTTTTGGTGGCTGGCACTTTGGTCATCTTGAAAACAAAATACTTGAGTCTTTAAGTTGGTGACTCCACTGAAAGGCTTTTTGTTGCTTTTTTCCAGAATCTTGCCTTCAACACTCACTGATGTGAAACGGTCCAGGAAGTTCTCCCAGGCCCCCCAAGTCCCAAGTCCAGAGACCGAGAAGAGGTTTTCCTCGAGGGCTTGTTGCAAAGCTGGGCATCTGGGTAAGGAAGCCTTGCAAGGCAGGCGCCGGCAAACCTGAGACTGTTTAACTAGCACAAAATCAGTTTTATAGGTTTTCCCTCTTTTAAAGGAGGAGATATCTTTCTCCTATAAGCGAAATAAAATGTAAACTGAAAAAAAAAAAATAAAACTCTATAGATAAAAGCCCCACCCTCGACCAGCGAGACGAGGGAGTAAGGCGGGCCCCACCATGGGGCTCAGCCTTGAGGCCTAAAACTGCCAGGTAGGGCACGCTCGGTTACCCGGCAACCGGACGCTAAGGCGCGCTGTCGCTTCCTCCTCGGCCGGGATTGGTGGAGACGTGGGCCCCAGCTCTTCTGGGTTACTGGAAAGTGGGGCTCTGAGCTGATGACTGGCCAGGGATCCACACTGTCCAAATTCCTTTTCGGTGGTGGGGTTGAGGAGGTGTTTACATTTTTCTGCTCAGGCCAGAGGACTCCAGTCTTCTCTCTACTCGCCCATACGGTTTCCTTCTTTTCAAAGTCGGTTTCACCTGTTGCTGATCGCCGAGAGCCTTTTCTCAGGCTTTATATTAAACCCTCACAAGTGTGCGGTCAGCTCTGCAATTATCAGCCGCAGGTGCCTATTGTTCTTCCCGCCTGAAAAACTCCTACAGGTCCTTCAAAGCCCACATACAGATACAGTTTTATGTACATGCCCATTTATATGTATTTACGAGTATAAGTACACGTGTGTGGGTGAGACATTTATCCGGAGCCTACAACATACGATGTGTTGTTTGTCTGTTACACAATTCAACATCTCTGAACTGCCTGACATCCCAGGCCCACCCAAACTGATTCTAAACCCCAAGGTTTTTACCCACCCACTGAGGTGAGAAACCTAACTGTGAGTTTGGAGCTTCCGGGTCTTTAAAACGGGATGGGGGTGGGGGAGGCTGCACGATTACCGCTGGCAGCTAGGGATTAAAGAAATATGTCGGTAACCCATGTACAGAGGTGCCTGCCAGTAGGTTCTGACTCTGGGAAGAATGAGGAGTTTCTCCTTGCACTGGGCTCACAGCGGAGCAGATGTTAACACTAAGTAATATTTATTGATCACCTGCTCTGTGCCAGCCTGCAGCAATTTAACCCATATATTTTTGATTCATATGCCTTCCCCTTGGCTGTATTTTATTCTGTCTCAATCCGTTTGTGTTTCATGCCCAAACCTTGAGCTGTGAGGGTTATGGTCCCACCATGGGTCCGTCTTCCTTCGTGTCCCTCCCACTTCAGGATGGCTTTCCCTCTCCACAGCATTGAAACTGCCTGCCTCCGACTGTTATTTTGTTTCCATTGTCTGCAGACTGAATCTGACCTTCCTCTCCACAGGAAGTCTGAGTCCGCCTGCTCCCTCTGTGCATAGCATTCCACAACCACAGAGTGTTTTCTGAAGGCTGCAGATAAACAAAGCCCTGTTTAGAGGACCCGGCTGGGCCTGAGAACGCAGGGCAGCATAGGAACTGTTGAGCCCAGCGGAACAGAGGAAGAGCAGGCTATAGAGCATAGTGGGTCTCCGGTGAGATGGAGCCAGCTAGCTTTTCCTGATCTGGAGGAACAGGAGGATAGTCTGTGCTCAGCTTGAGAAGATCTACACACAAATATCGCATCATTGTTTACTAGCAATTGGGCTAGCGTCCTGGGTTCCACTAGAGTACTTACATGTCTGCATGTAATGTAATTTAAACACTTCACTCCTTCTTATGCCTCGTTCCTCTCCCTCCCACATGCCTGCACTTCCTCCCCCTAGACTCCAACATATAAAAGGAAACAAGAAATTCCTGTCTTTTTTTTTTTGTTGTTTTTTTGAGTCTGCCTTATTTCACCTAACGTTATAATTCCCATTTCTATCCATTTTCCTTGAAACTGAGTAACTTCGTGGCGGAATCAAACCTCTACTGTGAATGAAAACAACGTTTGTTTGAAGATTACATGTGGGTGTGCTGATGTGTGTGTATGTGTGTGTGTGTGTGTGTATACACTTGAGTGCAGTACTCACAGAGGCCAGAAGAGGGTGTCATATCTGCCCTGGAGCTGGAGTTACAGGAAGTTGTGAGAAGTCCCATGTGGACCCTGGGAACCAAACCTGGGCCTACTAAAAGAGCAGTAGACATTCTTCACAATGGAGCTATGGCTCCAGCCTTGGGACCATGCTTTGTTTGTTCATTCATTTGTTGAAGGGCACTTAACTGATTCAGTGACCTGAGTACCATGGATAGTGACCTAAAAATGGCTCAGGCTCTGCTCTCAAAGCAGCTTGGTTCCTGAGCAGCCTCAGTACTAATAATTGTTTGGACTGGGGTTGACACTGAAGGGACTAGCATAAAAGAAGTGCTCAGTGAGTTTGGTTTGTATACGCTTGGCCCAGGGAGTGGCACTATTAGAGGGCGTGGTCTTGTTGGAGTAGGTGTGGCCTTGTTGGAGTGGGTGTGGCCCTGTCAGAGTAGATGTGGCCCTTTTGGGGTAGGTGTGGCCTTGTTGGGGTAGGTGTGGCCATGTTGGAGTGGGTGTGTCACTGTGGGTATGAACTTTAAGACCCTCCTCCTAGCTGCCTGGAAGTCAGTATTCTGCTAGCAGCCTTCAGATGAAGATGTAGAACTCTCAGCTCTTCCTGGATCATGTCTGCCTGGACACGGCCATGTTCCCTCCTTAAAGATACTGAACCTCTGAACCTGTAAGCCAGCCCCAATTAAATGTTGTCTTACAAGACAACATTTGCCTTGGTCATTCACAGCAGTAAAACCCTAAGACAGTGACGTTACTCTGACATTACTCACCTGTCTGAGTCATGTGAGAATTGGCAAATCAGAAGGGTTTTGGAACAAGAAGACCTGTGTTCAAATCCTGGTTGTACCATTGACTGGTCATAAGATCTTCTTCCCCTTCTCCCAGGTTCAACTTTTGTCACACCTGTGAAAGTCACTTGCGCCCACAGTTCAGCCATTTTATTATTCCTGTCACTGAGAATAAGGACAGAACAGGTGCTCAGAGCTCTGGTCCCAGATGGCTGGCAACATCTCCCTTCTCTGGTCAAGGGTTATACAGCTTAAAGCAACAGGCGAGCTCCCCAGTGTTCGAAACATTCAAGCAAATGCTATTTGGCTTCTTCCCGGGCATGTGGTTCATGAATTAAACCAGTGTTTAAATCCCACCCCACAATTACCAGCTGTGCAACACTACCTAAATAATTTCTCCTAGAGCCTTAATTTTCTCCTTACAGAGTGGTGGAAATTGTACACCCATGGAATGATATAATGTCCAGAAAACATGGAGTCCATTGGCTGCCATGTAATAAACACTTGGCAAATGTTACTTACCTTTATAAGCATACGAACCAAAGCACAATCCGTTAATTCGGGGATCAACTATTTAAGGGGAAAAGCTCTCCGAGTGCCTCTGAATCTACTTAGCTGGGGAGCACACACAGGGGAGGGAAAACGAGGGGGAGGGAGACAGACAGACAGACAGACAGACAGAGATAGAGAAGAGAGACAAAGAGGCAGACAAAATAGAGACAGAGAGGGGAGACAGACAGACAGACAGACAGACAGACACACACACACACACGGAGAGAGACAGACAGACACAGGGAGACACACACAGAGACAGAGAAGAGAGATGAAGAGACAGACACACATTCACACAGAGACAGAGAGGAGAGACAGACAGACAGACACAGGGAGACACACACACAGACAGAGAAGAGAGATGAAGAGACAGACACACATTCACACAGAGACAGAGAGGAGAGACAGAGACAGAGAGACAGACAAACAGACAGACACACACAGAGACAGACACAAGGAGATACACACAGAGACAGAGAGCAGAGACAGAGACAGACAGACAGACACACACACACAAAGAGAGAGAATATAAAAATTCATTTCAATTGAGATTTTTCAATAAGAACATTCCAGGATGGGTTCTATGTGTGCAATTGTCTGGATATACTTTGTGTCTCCTGATGTTTCCTGTTTGGGGAGCTTGGTCCTCAGTTGGTGATGTAGAGGAGGTGGGCTTTCAGGAGCCGGTCTACTGGGTAGTAATTTGGTTTTTGAGAGTGCTTTCCCCCAGGAAGGATTTAATGCAATTCTGGGATGCTGGTCGGTGAGAGGTTACTGCAAAAGAACAAGGCTGGTTTCACCCCATTTCTCTAACGTCCTGCCTCTGCACGTGATCTTTCTTGTTCTGGTGTTTTCCACCATGATGCTGTCTGCCATGACGTAATGCAGCTGGCGGGCCCTCACTAAAGCCAGAGCCATGCTGTCTGGACTTCCGGTCTCTAGAACCATCAGCCAGGTAAACCTTCTCCTTCATGAGTTGCGTGGTCTCAGGTATCCTGTTATGCAAACGGAGACAAGCTAATACAACCTGAAGCATAAAGAAACACAAGGGAGGGAGACAGTATTTTGAGGGCAGAAAGAAAGATTGGTGGGCGGAGCCTCTCCGAGTGAATAGTTCTGAGAACGGCTTGGCCAATGCAACACAGTACTTCAGAGCTGGTAGTTCAGCTGTGACTTTAAAAGATGATCCCAAAACTCTTTGACATCAGCTGCTTTTGGACGGTGCGATGGTTGGTTATGACTGGATACTGTGGCCACTGGAAAGAATGTTCCCGGGTGCTCCGAGCTCCTAAGTGGAAGACGATTTGGAAGCTGATATAATCGGTAGCAAGTCTTCTAATACTCCCAGATCCTCAGCAGAAGTGTTTGCTTCCAATGTGCCTGAAACCTGCACTTCCTTGGGAAACGGCACCCTCTGCTTCCTAGTAATCCATTTTGCTATTTTAATTTATTTTGCTCATTTATTTTATGACCTTTAAAACAAAAGTAGAATCTTGAGAGTCCCATTTATTAAAGAGGTAGGTCCACATAAATTAATATTTGTTTTTTTTTTAATAATATGGTAGCCATTATGTGTGTGGGAGAATACATTAAAACCCCCCAAAGTACATAAAAATTATTTAAGAAATAATGTTTGTATTTGACTCTTAAATGGGTACAGTTTCTTACCAAGGGGACATGTGTACATAATGTCCACTGCCCAACTCACCAAGACCAGATGTCAGACTAGACTCCACCAACTTTGAGTTCTGTGTCACAGTGACTTCATGCTCTGTGTCATAGTGACTTTTGTGCCTCTTGCTTTTTGTCACGGTCATACTTTATACCCAGCTTTTTCAAGAGTTCGAGTTGAATGTGACCCATTGTTGAAACTCTGTGCTAGTCAGCCAGGGATGCCACACAAGGTGTTAGATACCAGGTGACTAGACAGCAGAGACTCATTTTCTTGTCACTTGAAGTCACTGAGCTCTGAAGTTAAGAGACTCCTTTCCTTCTTAGGACTCTCTCTTTACTTGCATATAGCTACCTTTTTCCTTGTATGTCTTCACACCATCTTCCATGGCATGTCTGTGTTCACACAAATTAGTGTATACTTTTACTTAATCGCCATTATGAAGAGCCTGGTTTCAAAGAAGGTCACATCCTGAGACACAAGGAGTTGGGATTTCCTTATACATCTTGGAGGAGAAGGGAATTTCAACCTGAGGCAAGGTTTACATTGAACTTATAATTTATATGAGTTCAATATATGCCTTTGTGGTGTTTTTTCAATTATGCTAAAAATAGCCCCGGTCTTGTATGTGCATTTGGGATGGCTTCCATAGCATCTTGGTGTATACTCTGGGGACTGGGATGTAGCAACACATTCTGCCTTGATGCAGTGCAAACTCTGAGAGCAAGAATTGAGCAGCCATTAAGAAGAGTTTCAAGGCAAGGACCAAAGGGAGCTAGTGGGCCTACCCTCTCTTCCTCTCAGTTACTATAGCCCCCATTCAATGAAGGTACCCCCAGACTGACTGGTTTACTTTTCTCATTCTGCTGCCTTTTCCCCTGCTAGCACTTCCTGGATGGTCTCTCAGATAAACTAAATCTTTTCAAACTTCTGAGGGACCTAGCCTGGGTCAATGTCAATGGTAGAGTCATGAACGCCAGACTTTTGTCAAGCCAGGACATCAAACCATAGCTCACTGACTGGGCACCTGACGTGTCTCCTCTCACTCACTCTTATCACATGAGATTCTTACCACCTTTGATCAACTGTCCCCATAATCTCCTTTGCATTGTAGTGTCTCATTGAGACTTGAAGTAAAGAAGCTTTCTCCATACATCCCTTTAACGCCGGGAGACCAACACATTTCCAGGTAGGTGAGCAAGTCTCCTCACAATGAAATATTTGACAACTGAGATACGAAGTGATTGTTTAATTCTTAACTCCCTTTTGATTTATGCAAAATATGAACTGAAGGACACGGAGAGACAGGCATCTTCTTCTCCCCGTTTGCCAAAAGGGAAAGGCGTCCAGAGGGATTAAAAATAGATGTATCAAGTAGAATAAAAATTTCAGAATGTGTCAGACACCAGCTGGGTTGGCTGAATTGAAATCTCAAGATCTGGTAAACACTTGGACGTCCGTGATTAATACATATGTTTGGCATTAAAAACCGATTGAAAAACGTCATCATTTTGGTGGGTAGAACCTTCAATATGCCTTACTGTGTTGTGTCTAGTGCCACCGCGAGCTCCCTCTGGGTGTTTTTTTAACTGAAATGTCAGCACTGGAGTTACAAATTATGGGGCCCAAGGCAAGACTAAAACTTAGGTCTCCCTTGACACCCGGTAGCTCACAATCTGTTGATGTAGAGCCTCCAAGATAAATACCAGTGGCTAATGTCTATTTGTACCACTTCCATGAATCCAGGGACTTCATAAGATTAAAGGAGGATTACAGCATGCTTGCTTGCCCCTTGGAGTGCTTGGTGGTGCTACCTCATGCCTGCCCTATTCTCCAAACTGCAGTCTAAGGGGTTGGCAACTTAGAACTTGGTACAGAAGAGAAGCAAGCTGAACCATAATTTGTTTCCTTCCTGCTTTCCATCACATCTAATTTGTCAGCACACACTCACTCCTGAGCTGGAGCAAGGAAAGATACTTCCTTCTATCCCACGGGGAGTACTTGGGGCTTGGTCTTTCCGAAGCCTTGGTTTGGTACTTCTAGTTCCAGATACAAGACAATAAGTAGCCACAGCTTATAGTTATTTATTGCAGAACATCCTAGAAACAACACATCATCCATCTTGGCAGTGTTTTAGATTAATCTCTCTCTCTCTCTCTCTCTCTCTCTCTCTCTCTCTCTCTCCCTGAAAATGCACTTAGCATGCTGTTTCCTGAAGGCTGTACATAGTAGGGTTTCACTGGAGGTTTGAATTCATGGAGAAGACCGAAGCTTTCTGGAGTCAGTGACTTAAAATTAAATGTGAGGCATCACTGATTTTTTTTCAATTCTATAAAAATAAATAAATAAATAAATAAATAAATAAATAAATAAATTACATCAAGGTCCCCCGTGGTTTAGCAATAACTTACAAGAAGGCTGGAAATCCACATGATCTCTCTTGTTCACCAGCTATTTCCTCAAATAATACATCATCAACAGCCTTCCTTTTATAGATACATCTCAATGTGGCTTTATAACGAAAGTTTACTAAAGTGGGATTCCAGCACATGGCTTTCCAGCAGTGTGCTGAGCCGTCTCCTTAGCGACCCATTCCTATCCCGAGTCTACAGCTGGGCAGCGTCTTGAGGGTGTGAGGGCGTTCTATTGGTCGGTCCCAGAGCCAGAAACCAAGCATTGAGTGAGCAGCCACCTCTCAGGTAGGGGAGCATAGTGCCAGGACACGAAGCCGAGAGCCTATCCGATGTCAACACGGCTGTCTCCCTGGCGTCCTGTCTAACATCAGTACTCAGCTTTCTAGTAACTGAAAAAAACTGACTGACAAAATGAGTGTGGGAAGAAAGATGTTTTCAGCCATTGGTCTGTGGTTGCTTGACTCCGTGCATTTGGGTAGAGCATCACCAGAGCATGGATCCGTGCACTTGGGCAGAGGATCACCAGGGCATGGCTCCATGCATGTGATAAAGACATGTGGAAGATAAGGCTGCATTTCATGTAGAGGGCAGGAAGCAGAGAGGAAGACATGAAAGGGCAGGGAGAAGATACCGGTTCCAAGGACACATTCCCAGTGACCATCTTCCTCCAAATATCCCCCTTCACTGAAGTCTACCCTTCTGTCACAAATGGTGACCAGTGTTTAACATGAACCTATAGGGCTGAGGAGCATTCTATAAACAAATCGTAGTGACTTTCATTGGGGGTACTGTCTCCATTCTACTTCATTCAGGATTGTTTTGGGGGTAGGGTCAAAAGAGAGAGCTTATTACTCAAGGCTGGAAACCACCCCTGCCATAACCTCATGACAGCAGTGTCATGTGACAGCAGTGTCACATGACAGTATCAGGGGTTAGCACTCTGATGGGGTTTCTCATCTGAGACTTTATATACTGGAAATGCCCTGGGTGTAAGACCCTTGAGGTGGCAGGAAGAAACTTTAGGAGGTGGGACCCAGGGGGAGGTCCCTGAGTCATTGCTGCTGCCCTCTGAGTAGTAAGGTGTTCCTCTTAGACACCCCTCACCCCCGATTCGTGTGTGAGCCCTGATCCTTGAGTAGTTCTTTGGCTTCCTGTCTTACCCTGTGGTCACTTTCTCCTGTTCAAGCTGTCAGCATTGTGTGCTGTTCAACTATGAGACTCCTACCAACCTGGTGCCTATCAAGGTGATAGAGTCATTGTTAAGTTAAATGATACAATTATCTGTCTACGTATTTATCATCCATCTACCTACTTACCTTCTTTCTTCCTATCTATCAATCATCTATCATCAATCATCTATCATCTATCTACCTACCTACCTACCTATCTTCTATCTATCTCTATCTATCATCTTCTTTCTTTCTTCCTTTCTTTCTTTCTTTCTTTCTTTCTTTCTTTCTTTCTTTTTCTTTCTTCTCTTTCTTCCTATCTATCTTTTACCTATCTATCATCTATCATCCATCTATCATTATCTATCTATCTATGTATCGTCTATCTATTAGATTAAAATATGCACATATATATGCTGATTTTCTAATTTTCTGTTCTGTTGCTGTGATAAAACAGCCTGAAAAAAAGCAGCTTACAGGAGAGAAGAGGCTTGTCTGACTGACACATCCGGGTCACAGTTCATTCTGACTGACATCCAAGTGTCAGTTTATTGTAGAGAGAAGTGAGGGCAGGAACTCAGGCAGGAACAGGAAAGCAGAATCTGTGATGACATGGCACTTGCTGGCTTGCCGACAAGCTCACACATAGCTAGCTTTCTTTCATAGTCCAGAACCGCTGCCTAAGGCTGGTGCTGCCCACAGTGGGCTTAATTCTTCTGCATCAGTTAACACTCCAGACAATGCCTCGAAGAAAGGCTAATCAGATCTGACAATCCTTCTTCTGATACTTTCTTCTTGGGTGACTCTAGGTTGTGGCAAGTTGAAACTGGAGCCAACCAGAACAGCTGGGTATAAAATAGAATAGAAAATAGGTACAAAATATGTTTTAACCATGATTATTAGCTCCCAAGTCCTTTGGGTTTTTTTTGGGAAATTCATACTCCTCTTCCCCTCCTTCTCCCCTTTACTTTCTAGTTTTCTTCTTTTCAGTTAGAATCCACTTATAAAGTATGCTCTAAGAGTTATGATAAACAGAAAATATACCAACACAGGGATAAACCAATTTCATCCCTGACTTGCAGATGGCTTTTGACCTCAGAAATTATAAGTACTCAAGATTCGAGAATAAATATTTTCCTATGTATTAAATTTAAACATTATCAGCATGCCAGGAGATAGGTCCAGATTAACAGAAAAGCAAGAGAAAAACAGAAACAGCAAAAACAAACACAAAGAGACGGAGACATTAGAGTCATCCAAGGAAGACTCCAGGGGCTGGAGAGACAGCTCAGCAGTCACGAGTGCTCGCTGCTTTAATTGAGAACCCGAGATCAGCTCCCAGCACCCACACGGGGAGGCTGACAATCGCCTGTAACTCCAGCTTCAGGTTTCCTGATACCATCTTCTGGTCTCTGAGGGTACCCACACACAGGTTCACATATATGGACACAGACACATGAATAAATAAAAAAACAATAAAATGAATCTAAGGAAGACTTAACAGCAGAGGTGACAGGGCTGGAGAGATGGTTCAGTGGTTAAGAGCGCTGATTGCTCTTCCAGAGGTCCTGAGTTCAATTCCCAGCAACCACACGGTGGCTCACGACCATCTGTAATGGGACCCAGTGCTCTCTTCTGATGTGTCTGAAGGCAGCGACAGTGTACTCACATACATTTAAAAACAAAAACCAAAAAACAAAATAAAACAAAAAAAAAACCCCAACCAACCAACCAAACAAACAAAACCCCACAAAGCCATGGTGACAAATATGTCTGAGAAGTTGCGGAGGTTCCCTGTCATTAAAATCTTCCCTCCTCCACAGATTGCTGCTCTCATCCAGGGTAGTTTTTCACCCCTCTAGTTCAATTTGAGCCTTTCCCCATCCCCTGCATCACTGAATAATGTGTTTAATCTTCTCTAACAACTGCTTTATGTCCTTATTTGTGAATAGTCATGACTTTCGAGTCAGTTTCCGTGCATTGGTTTTCATATTATTTTGGGTCATATTTCCCCACTTTCTTTTGCGCGTATGATAATTTTCCACAGGCTATCAGACATTATCACCTCTATCTTCCTGGATGCTGGGTGATTCTGTGTCCTGTGAATGCTTGTGAGCTTCGTTCTGGGATGTAGTTGAGTCTAAGCTTTCCCGGGCTTTCTTTCCAGCCTGTTGGATTCAATTTGAAAAGCAAACCTTTCTGAGAGCGCTCTTCATGGCTCCACAGCCAAGGAGCTTTCTCAGCCTAATCTAGTCGATGCCATTGTTGTCTCTCTGTGAGCTGAGGTTCGGATGTTGCTCCTCCTTCCTCCTTATTTCTGGTGGTTCGTTCTGAATTGACTCATATATGTGCAGGTTTATGGCAGGGCATTGGGGGACCTTTGAGAGATATCTGAGTTCTTTTGCAGTGAGACTCTCTCTCCGGGATGCCTTGGTCTCTTTGGATCCATATCACACCATCCCAGGGGTCAACATATCCATTTCTTCCCTGCGTCCAAAAAACTCTGCATTCTGTGTGAACTGGGCTCTCTTTTTGAGTCTTTGGGAGTTCGTCTCCAGGCCCTTGGAGGTCATGGTCTTCTATAAACTTATATTTTTAAAACCCTAGTTTCATAGTATTGTTTGACTTTCTTTTTTAAAAAAAGTATTTTCAGGAGAGAATTCATTCCACTTTTATCCATCATAGCCAGAAAGTCTGTAAATATACAATGCAATCATTAATATACACTAGAGGCAGATTAAAGGATACAATGTTGCAGAAGGTCCAGGAGGAAAATGAGGATAGAGTGTGTTTGGGCAACAGGAGGGGATGCCGAGTGGAGGAGGACAGGGAACTTACCCTGCTGGTGATATTCCAGCCAGCAGTTCCCTGGGATGCCAACTGTTCAAATGTTAAACACTATATATTATTTGTATATTTTTCTCAGCAAAAGTTATACTTGAGTATACCACAGTAGACAACCTTTTTTATTTTGGGATTCATTAAAGTTACAATGTAAAACATTTCAGTCGGTGTTACTGAGGGGTGATCTTTAGATTCATGCTGAGACCTATGTAGAGCTGGATTCGAATTGCTGTACCCACATTTACTTCCTATGCAACCTTGGGCCTGACCATCATCTCTCTGCACTTCAACATCTTTCTGTGGTCTCTCCTTGGAAATGCATGTTATAGCGACAACTGCCTCATAGTCTGACTGTGGGGATCAAAGGATGTCAGAGACATTTTGTAGACAGATGCTGGGTACAGAGTAGATTGTGAGTGCGTATGTTTCAATATGTTTCAAGCTACATATATATCACTATGGAATCAGGGTAGCAAATTGTGTGACATTCTTGCAATGGGATACAACTCAGCTGTTAAAATATAAATAGGATCGTGTTGTTTATGTGGCTGAGACATGATCTAGAAGTCCTTTCGGATTGTAATTCTAGACTTGAAGGGCAAAAAGAGAGGGAAGAATTAGCTGAATGAGAATCTGTAGAAGAAAGCTACAGAGCAAGATTGAGGCCAGATGGTAAAATCAGCCAACCTTCTCCACCCGGAAGGAGAAGCAGGAAAGATGGAGACTCCTGGTGCACTTTCTTCCTAATTTCCCATTAATGTAAATGCCTTCAAGGAGAAATCAACCTCCAAGTGTCTAAGCCCAGCTATAACTCTGTAGGAATTGGGAGCCCACAGCCCTGCACACATGGGTCACTCTCATGAATCTTAGAGCAGAGCAAAGGATGGACAATGGAGTAGGTAGCAGCTATGGAAATAGTTGTGCAAAGCACATAATAGGCACAATCCTTATTAGTACACGTTTTTTTCCTGAATAAAATGACATAGGGACTGGGTAGATGCCTCAGTGGGTGGAATGCTTGCCATGCAAGCATGAGACCCTGAACTCAGATCATACATGCCCACGTAAAAAGCCAGGTATGGCAACATGCAACCTTTAACCCTGGTACTGGGAGGACAGGGACAGGAAGATCCCAGGAGCTCACAGGCTGGCTAGCCAGCCAGCCTATTTGAAACAGTGAACTCTAGCATCAATGAAAGACCCTGTGTCAAAAAAAAAAAAAAAAAAAAAAGATGGAGACCAATAGAGGAAGAGACCTGATATAGACTTATGGGTTTCACACTCATGTGCATGGACAAGCACACTTACACATCTGCAATGCACACACACACACACCACCTTATACACAAATGTATATACACTATACATGCATATACACACATGCACACACACACACACTATATATATATATACACACATGCACACACATATGTACACACAGATATTGAAAGAAGATTTTTAGTTAGCTCAGAATGACAAGAGTAATAGGGCTCTCTAATTCAGAGACACAAGTAGTTAAAACTGCAGGACCATGAGACTGCTAGCCTTGGGCCTCAGTGATTAGCTACAAAAATACAAGGCCAAAGAAAGAATAGACTACAGAGCATTCCGGGAGCACAGCCCGTGATGTTTCAAAGCCAAGAAGACCAAGAACAAAGGGCTGTTCCTATGAGGTTAGTCCGTCCCACTCTACCCTGGACCTGCTTACTCAAGTTTGAAATAGCCAATTATATACAACCTTGTCAAAGCTCCCCCACCCCGCCCGCCTCCCCAATCCCTTTGTATAAAAATCCTATGCTTTTGGGGTTCGAGGTCGACTCCTCTATCTCCTGCGTGAGATATGTGTCAATCCGGAGCTCTGTTTATAAACTGCCTGCCTCATGTGATTACTTCAAGATGGTCTCTTGTGTGTTCTTGGGTGCGCTCCCCCAGGACTTGAGTGAGGGACTCCTTTGAGGGACCTTTCAATATGTAAACACATGCGTGCATGTGTGCACATACACACATATATTATATATACAGAATATATATATCCTCCTTCACTGGAGGGGATTCTCTCATACTGAGGTAGGATTCTTCAGTGACTGTTATGTGAGATTTTTCCTGGGAAGACATGACACACACATGCCTACTCAACCTAGACAGGGACTCTAAGGCAAACCAAAGGTGTGATTACTCCAAGGTTCAACTTGCTGAACTGAGTTGAGTTACTAGCAGGAATATGGGTGAGGAGTTACTTCAGGAACAGAAGCAGTGGTATTACCTGAAAACCAGGCAAAGACTACCACAGGTGTAAAAGCTCAGCTCACTGCTGGTGAAGATTCACAAAAGCTGCAGCCCTGAAGCCTCTGGTCTCTCTGTAGGAAGTTCCTCCCTCTTGCATCTTGGCTGGCTGGTTGAGCTTCCCCCAGCAGCTGTTTACAGCTTCAAGAACACTAGGGAAGGACTCTTGGGAGTCTTGTACACCTCAGCCTTCTCAGACATGAAGTGTGTTTACCTCCTGAGTCTCATTCCCGTGCCTACAGGGAGGAAATGTTTCAATTCAAAGGGAATTGCTACACAAGGAGATGTAGGTATTTGGAACACCAGTCTACCATAGCTGCCCTATCTGGGATGAATAGACGTCTTTTCTGTGTGTCTCCAAAGGAAGGCAGTACATCGAAGGAGCCCTGGAGGTGACGGGTGACTCTGAGGACAAGAGGAAGCTGTCTAGAATGCAGATAACCTGACACTCGGCTGTCATCTTTACTGCTTCGAAACTTTCCTCATCCAGCTGCTTGCATGATTTTTAAAAACACAGCAATGAAAATACATTTCAATTCTGTCCTCCAATGTAGCACACAGAAGCCAAGGGGTGGGTGTAGGGGTGGGGAAAGTTACCGTCTGAAGAGAAAAGGGAAACAAATGGCTTTCCAGGTACAAAAAAAGATTCCCTGGAGGACTGAACATCCTTAGGGAGGCTGCCAGATCTATCACCACCATGATGCGGATAGACTGTCTCTGTGTCACCAGCAGCTGTTCTCGCCATTGTTCTGGGGAGGGGGATGGGGAGGGGAACCACACAAGCTACAGATAGGAATTTGAGTCCCCTACTGTCCTCCATCTCTCTTTCCCCTCTGTCCCCTCCCTACATTTTTTTCTTATACTTCCTTTCTCAGAGCTTAGAGTTTTGAACCCACAATTTGTTTATGCATTCCTGGGTTTGTCTTCTTTTCAGGCATCTTTTATTTTTCAGGTGCACTTGATGGAAAAGTCTGATTTTTTTTTTCCCTCCCAACAGTATCTTTTAAAAACTTTTATCTTCTCCCTGTTCCCCTATCTATTGGTTTTGTCCAATGTCACCATTGCTTCAGATCCAAGGACAGTCTCTGAGACGCACTCCTATCTCTTGACCGCCCATCATCTGACGCCTGGCACCTTGGTGGGAACTGCCTCTGTTTTCCTCAGCTCCAGTGACACTTCTTACTCAATAAATTATGCTCTCTCGAGCGGATGTTGAAGGGTGTGACATCTAGAATATAAATAGCGGTACCCTCACACACAGACGGCAGCAGTAGGAAGGAAATGAGCACACGGTGAGATGAAAAAGTGGGAAGGATTTGCATGTCCTACCAGATTACCCCATCCTCACCCAGTCATTCTTCCCCATAACTCCAGTTTAGTTTTTCAAGTCTTGTTTGTAAGCATCTTCCTCCCAACAGACAGATCCATGGGCTTAAAACAGAAGAGTAAAGTATTTCCCCCTGAGTGACAGGTATGGGATACCTCCCTATGACTTATCAATGAGGGGCCCACCCACAGAGAGACACAGGCTATTTCAAATGCTCGTGGTTGATCACTGGGATGGTAAGACCCTATTGCCGAAGTCACCACACACTTTTTAGGTTCAGGATGTAGACACAGAAATCTGGAATGGATCTGGAGAATCCCCGCCCCCTTGCTGGCTTGGTTACATAGTGTTGAAAGGGCTATCTCAGCTGCTGGAGTAGAAGGGTCCTTGATGGACTTACCCAGTGCTGGACCCTGCATGCTACAGTGTGGCCCTGCCATGCAAGATGTGTCCACTGTTGCATTAGTGGTATGAATGTTGTGGAGTAACTAAATGACTTTTAATTGGATGTGAAGCCTATTCCATAGGAGGGGCTCATGCCTAGTACTGCAAACCCATTCCAAGGCCCAGGTCCTATTAGGAAACCTACTACTGGTGTTTGCTGAATGGTCATATAGAACTCTTTCCTAAATATATTTATACCTGTGGATTACTGTAACTCTCAACCTTGGCCAGAGAAACGTCTATCCACAGTGGGCATCACTTAATAAACAGACTCATAGCTAGCCCAGGAACTGAGAAAATATGACTATTGAGCACTTTGCCTTAGATGGGACATCTATATAAACCCTTCAGCCTTAGACAGACATCTATATAAAGCCTTCAGTCTTAGATGGTGTCTTAGTTAGGCTTTTACTGCTGTGAACAGACACTGTGACCAAGGCAACTTGTAGACATCATTTAATTGGGGCTGGCTCACAGGTTCAGAGGTTCAGTCCATTATCAGCAAGGTGGGAGCATGGCAGCATCCAGGCATGGTGCAGGCAGAGCTGAGAGTTCTACATCTTCATCTGGAGGCTGCTAAAACACTGGCTTCCAAACAGTTAGGATGAGGGTCTTAAAGCCCACACCCACAGTGGCACACCCACTCCAATAAGGCCACACCCACACCAATAAGGCCACACCCACACCAACAAGGCCACACCCACTCCAACAAGGCCACACCTCCAAATAGTGCCACCCTCTGGGCTGGGCATACTAAAACCCACCATAGCTGAGACATCTATATAAACCCTCCAGCCTTACACAGACCTCTGAATAAACCCTTCATCCTTAAATAAACCATCTATATAAACTCTTCCTGCAAGGTTCAGAGCGGGTGGAGAGACTATAGCATCCAAAGGATGGAAAGGAGTACCATGAAGTACTGTTTCTGGACACGACACAGCCATTCCACTCATGATAGTACTGCAGCTGTGGATAGTACAAGATCAAGCCCACAAGAGCAACCAACATTTGAGCAGTAAACAATAATTGGAGGGCTATAAATATAAAAGGGAGAAAACACAAATGCAGGAAGAGTTGGAGGGTGTCAAGCAGGAGTGGGAAGAGGCATCTGGAGGTAGAGATGATCAAGATAAATTGTATCTACGTGCATGGAACTGTTGAAAGTCATTAACATTTTTGAAAAGGGCAGAAAACAAAATATCTTCCCTCTTACATGTATACTTGTTTATCATGGAAACATGCAAGAGGCAAAGGAGTTAACCAGCCATAACATCAAATAAAGCAACAAAGTTGCCTCACACCTGTTTGTAACACAAGTGTTACAAAATGTCTCTTCCAGTGCAAGCTGTATAGAATGAGCCCCCACCATTGCATCTCTTCCTAGCTTCCCATCTCGTCATGTAGCCTCTCCCTCTTGTCACATTCCAGGTGTTTTCATCTACCATGATGCTATATAGTCACAGAGGACCCTCACCAGAGAGGACATAACCCTGTTTGGACTTTCTGCTTCCAACCCTGCAAGCTCAGCAAACCTCTTTCCTTTACAAAGTACCCATCCACGGGTATTTTGTTTTAACAACAGAAAATGAACTATCATGACTACTGGTGCTATTGCTTGCGGGAGCATATTTATTGCGAGTATTTTCCCTAGGTCTTCAGAAGTCTAATATCTTTCAAAATAAGGGATCTTTTTCCTCTTATGTTTTAAACCAAAATGAAATTCACTTCTAACTTTCTGAAAACTTCCCCTTTGCTGCACACTTTTTTTTTTTTTTTTTTTTTTTAACCACTGGCTTTCAACGTTCTCATACCACTATACCCAGTGACAAATAGATTTGAACTGAGAAGCAGAACATGTATCTAGTACATGTATGTTTATAATTGAAGTTTCCTGAGCCCGGAGTCACCTCCATTATATATGATACACTCTATTATTTTCCGGTTTGTTCCCTTTCATTTTTTAAAAATATTGGTTATGACCCAGTAAATTGTTTCCAGGACCCTCTAATGGGTTATGAAGCACGTTTGAAAGGCACTCTCCTATGCCACGGTTTTAATAGCACTCCTATATTTGGCATGCCACGGTTTTTAAATTGCATGGAATCGTAGCAAAGGGCTTGCCCGGCCTCCTCATATGAAGAGGAGCTAAATTTTATTTTCTCAGCACCTGGAACATTTCCCTAATTTCCCCTTAGGAAGGGGTTTTCTTTTTAGGGAAATACTGTTATAAATGCTTATGAGAAGGTTGGTACCAGGCAGGGAGTGGTCAAGCCATTCTACACCAGAGTAAGCAGCAGTGTAGGGCTGAGAACTCTGAAAGAGAAGGGAACAGGGCTGTGGGCAGACCTTGAGTGAACAAAGCCTACAGGAAGCTTTAGAAACAAGGACGCTACAAGCTGTGCTCATGCCTTGCCTTTGTGTGCTGGAAACTCACTCACCTTTCCAGGACGGCTTAAATTTAAACCAGGTTTCTTTCTCCAAGAAGCAATAGAAATCCAACTGAAATTGGATCTAAGGTAAAACAAAGCAGGGAGTATTTGTTTGGTTATGAAATTGAATACCCTAGGCATAGTGTATTTCTTTTTTTTTTTTTTTTTTTTTTTTTTTTTGGTTTTTCGAGACAGGGTTTCTCTGTGTAGCCCTGGCTATCCTGGAACTTACTCTGTAGACCAGGCTGGCCTTGAACTCAGAAATCCGCCTGCCTCTGCCTCCCAAGTGCTGGGATTGGTTTTTTTGTTTTTTTGTTTTTTTTGTTTTTTGTTTTTTTTTTTTTTTTTTTTGCATAGTGTATTCTATGTTAGATCCCGGGCCTTTAATAATATCATCCATACCTGGACATCTCTTCCTATCTCTTTTCTATGGTTTGGGTTTGCTCTTAAGGTACTACACTCAGTAGCTTCCCTCCTCCACAGAGAATCTGGACAAAGCCTCATCTGATTTCCTGGATCCTATGACCATCTTTGATCTGATCAACGTGGCCAGAGAAATGATGGATTGCTCTGGGATTGGTCAAGACTGGATCATCTGTCTACCCTTGGAGCCAGTGATGGGGTCACAGTCACATCCTCTTGGAGAGAAAGTAACAAGAAAGGATGTTTTCTTCCCAAATTGCTTCGGCGTGAGGAGTCAGTGGTGGGCAGCTAATTCAACCTGTAGTCGTTGTACATGAATACTGTGTGTGAAGATTATAAGGCAAAGGTGGAGTCTGCCTGTCTGGTGTAGAACAGGTGACAAGGATAATGTCTAAATGGGACCAAGAACAGAGCAGCAACACACTTTGCCATTTGCAGAGACTGGAGCTGGGCATCAGAATTTCTACAAATTGTCTAAAAGATGGTATCTTGGTTAGGATTTTACTGCTGTGCAGAGACACCAAGACCAAGGCAACTCTTATAAGGACAACATTTCATTAGGACTGGCTTCCAGGTTCAGGGTTCAGTCCATTATCATCAAGGTGGGAACATGGCAGCATCCAGGCAGGCATGGTGCAGGAGGAGCTGAGAGTTCTACATCTTCATCTGAAGGCTGCTAGCAGAAGACTGGCTACCAGGCAGCTAGGGTGAGGGTCTTAAAGCCCACACCCACAGTGACACACCTACTTCAATGAAGCCACACCTACTCCAACAAGGCCACACCTACTCCAACAGGGCCACACCTTCTAATTGTGCCACTCCCTAGGCCAAGCACATACAAACCATTACTAGGTATTTATTAATTTTATCAACTCTTAAGAAGAAAGTGTCTTTGAAGGTGTCTGGAATACATAAATGGAGAAACCGAGGCCCAGAGAGGTTCAGAGCTTTCCTCAACATCATACAACTGAATTTTCACTACAGCCGGGACTACACAGTCTCTTTCCACAGCTCAGCCATGTTTCCTCTATGCCACTCAAGCTCCCTCCCTTCCTGTGCCTTCCACATAAACTGGAAACGTCTCTGTGTTTTGTGTCCCAGCTTCTGACCTTTTGAGTCTTTGTCCAGTCCCAAAGGCCCCCTGGGGCTCTGTGAGGAACCAGAGGAAGGAGTTCATAGGAAGACTCATTCCATGATATTTTCCCTGTTCTTTTAGAGGCCCAGAAACTCAGGGGTCTGGAAGGATGCACGGGTCAAGCAAAGAAGGAGCCACAGGATGCTCTCTGCAGAACAAGAAGGAACCATGCATGGGAGACAGGCAGGGCCTTGGAGTTTACTGCTAGCCCCCTATTCATTGTGGTTCTGTGAATATTATCTTATTTAATTAACACAGAAATTATAGTTTGAGGGAAGACAGCAAGCCACATTCTGAGGCAGCCTCTAAGGCAGTTTCTGGTGTGCTGGCAAGTGTCCATTACCTTGAATCTGGACCAACAGGCATGGGACTAATGCTAGCTTATGATTTCTGAGGCTGGATCATTAGGGCTGTGTCATTTTGCATTTGGCTTGAGGTCATAGGTGAATCTATTTTCTCAGTTATCACCTTAAGGACAGGTGAGTGAGAAAGCCCCAGCTGAAGTCACCGGATGCACCCTGGGTGAAATCTCTGCTACTGTGAATATCAAACAGGTAAATAGTCCCTAAGCATCCTGCCTTAATCCAAGCTACAGGCTACAAGACCACAGCAAAGAATTTGATTGTGTGTGTGTGTTTGGGTGTGTATATATGTGTAGGTGTGTGTACACGGGTGTGTCTGCATGGGTGTGTGTACATGTGTGTTTGTGTGTGTCTGCATGGCTGTGTGTACATATGTGTACATGTGTGTGTTTGCATGGCTGAGTGTACATGTATATACATGTGTGTTTGTGTGTGTGTCTGCATGGCTGTGTGTACATATGTGCACATTGTGTGTCTGCATGGCTGAGTGTACACCTGTGTACATGTGTGTCTGCATGTGTGTATGTACATGTGTATGCACGTGTGTGTGTCTGCATAGGTGTATATACATGTGTGTGCTATGTGTGTATGTATACATCTGCATGGGTGTGTGTACATGTGTGATCTATGTGTATGCATGTGTACATCTGCATGGGTGTGTGCACATGTGTGTACTGTGTATGTGTTTCTGCATGGGTGTGTGTACATGTGTGTGCTGTGTATGTCTGCATGAGTGTGTACATATGTGTATGTGTTTCTGCATGGGTGTGTGCACATGTGTGTGCTGTGTGTGTCTGCAAGGGTGTATGCACATGTGTGTGCTGTGTGTGTGTGTTTGCATGGGTGTGTGCACATGTGCGTGCTCATGCATCACAGGATCACAGGTCAGAGGTCAACACTGGGTGTCTTCCTCAATCATTCTTCACTTTATTTTTTAGTTTAGTTTTAAAATTCTTTATTTATTCTATGTGCACTTATGTCTGAGTGTCTGTATGTGCGCCACATGAGTGCAGGAACCAGCAAGGCCAGCAGAGGGAGTCAGATCCCTCGAAGATGCTTGTGAGCCATCAGAAGAGTCCTGGGAGCTGAACTTGGGCTCTCTGCAAGAGGAGTGGATGTTCTTAGCTGCAGAGTTGTCGATCCCACCCCTCCACTTTATTTTTGAAGGCAGGGTCTCTCACCAAACCCAGGACTCACAGATGAGGTAAGCTGGCTACCCAATGAGCCTCAGGAATCCTCTTGTCTTTGCTTCCCTAACCCTGAGGGGAAAGTGCTACCCGTGGCCTTTACATGGGTGCTGTGGATTCAAACCTGCAACTTCATGCTTGTACAGTAAGTGCCTTGCCATGTTTTAAGATATTAAATTTAGGCTGTCTTCTTCAGAGAATCAGTCAGATGCTTGAAATTTCCATAGGATACACATTGCATAAAATATCCATGTATGTATGTATGTATGTATCTCCCTACCTATCCATCTATTGCCTAGTGACTAACTCAGCCCAGGGTCTTAGCCAATTACCTAGCCAATCAGTGAGTTCTAGGTTCAGTGAGAGATCCTGCCTAGAAACATAATATTTGTGTATGTGCATACGATGTAATCAGCCCTCATATCTGTGTGTACTGGGCACGAACAATCATTTTCTCTTGCTATTATTCCCTATGATACAGTAGAACAACCATTTACATGGCATTTCCATGATTCTAGAGATGGCCTTAAAATGCCCCAGAGAGTTTGACTAGATAGTGTGTGGATATGATGCCCTATTGCACACAGGGACTTGAGCACCATAGATTTTAGTATCTGTAAAAGGTCTCTGAGCTGATCCCTTGTGGGTCTGACTGAGTATGGACAGGTTTAATTCATAGAAGTGGCTTGTGGGGCCACGGAAGCTGCAAAATCCAAACTCTGTAGGGAGGGCTGGAGCCTGGCGGTGCAGAGGAGAGCTGGCATTGTACTTGAGATCTGGGGAAGATTCCGGTCTTTTCTCTATTCAGATCATCAGAGGGAGCCCATCCAATTAACAGGATGCTTGAATTGCCATAGGATACACATTGCATAGAATATTCATGTATGTATGTATGTATGTGTGCATGTTATGTATCTCCCTACCCTATTGCCTAATGATTAGTTACCCTTGAGAACCATCTCCCCATATTTATGTATGAGCCGTTCAGCCCGAGGTCTTAGCTGATTGCCTAGCCAATCAGTGAGTTCTAGGTTCAGTGTACTATGGGAGGTGGATCTGCCCTTTGCAAGATCTACAGGGTTTATCAGTCTTATCTAAAAACATATTCAGATGAGTGTCTGATCAAACAACTGGGCACTGTGCTGTAGTCTTGGGGAATCTATCATTAACGACCACGGGCTGGCTTGTTATATAACTGATAGAACTGAATCATGGGCACAGCCTCCCGCAGCTGGCTGATCTGTGCTGGTACCTTTACACATGGCTTTATTTACTTGTGTGTATATGCATGTGCACGTGTGTTTGCAGTGTGTGTGCACCTGTGCACATGTGCGGGGACCAGAAGAGGGTACTGGGTCTTCCCCATCGTCACCTCTGACTACTTCTTTGAGGCAAGGTCTCCCCCTGAACCTGGAGCTGACATTTTCTCAACCAACCCGGAAGCCAGCACGTCCTGTGACTATCCCGCCTCTGCCGTCCTCTGGCTGTGCCTTCCTCGGATGTGCAGCTTGTCACGTAGGTGCTGGGTCCAAACTCTGGTCCTCATGACTATAGTCATAACTCTTAACCACGGAGCCATTTTCCCAGCTGCCTTTCCCCTTTGCAGTAGAGACCTTTCAGGGTCTGGTGTTCTGCAGAACACGCTTTAAAGGCTCAAATGCTTATTTTTTTTAAGTCACAAAGAACCGAGTTTAACTTCTGGCTCTACCAGCTCCTAGCTGCAGGATCTTAAGCAATGCATTTAAACGCTGAGCTGACATCGCCTCATCTATAACATTAAACGAGTCTCCCAGTCTCAGTACAGCTGCGATGCGGAAGTTAGAGCAGCCGCAAAACTTGCAGTCTGGTACCTAAGCATGCAATTTTAATTTTTATTTTACTTATTCATTTTATTTACTTATTTATGAGTCGGCCCCAGACTTTGCCCTTCCAAGATGCCGCGTGCTTCAAGGCGGTCTTTGCGCGGTTCCTGCTCCCACCTCAGTCTCTAGAAACTCATCTCCCTATTTCCCCTCCTCCCTCTGGTTCCTGTTTTCCCCTTTCATTTTTCTTCGTAAAGTCGGATTTGCCTCACTGGGGAGCACACTGTGCTTCACGGATTCATCTTACCTGTCACCTCAACCAGCCTCTGCTCTCCGGACCACTGCCTCCCATTTCCCATCATGCTCCGCTCTCTCTGCCTTCCCTTCCCTCCATCTCCTCCTGCTGCTGGGGCCCTGTCCAGGCTGCCTCCTCAGGATGGAGCCTTTCCCAGTCTCCCATGACAGCAGCCAAAAGCTGGCTGAGTCCTCTATGCCCGAATGGCTGAAAGTTACAGGAGAGTTGAAAGGAAACAGATGCCAGAGCTACGCCCAGCTGTTGCTGCTCAGGAACCCTGGATCCAACTGTGTGGTTTCCAGTGGAGCTTTCCCACCATGATAGCATCTGTCTTTCCTTAGGGCTCCTATGAACCTGCCATTACCCAGTCTAAGGCCTTTGTAAACCCGCAGCATCTGGCTTTGTTCCAGAGCAACTGGTAGTGGAAATTCTCTGTCTATTCAGAGGGGCCCGTCCCACCTAACAAGAAGATTTTGTTGCCCAATGCCTTGTATATTAACCAGGGTGTCAGAGAAATAGATCAACTCATGTGTGTGTATGCATGTATGTATGTGTATGATTGTGTATATATGTATATATATACATCATATACATATATGTGTGTGTGAACATGCACAGGCATGTGTACATGCACATGTCCATGAATAGTATTTAAGGCATCTATTCCTCATAAGAAATTGACTTACGTGTTCTGGAGCTGAGCTTAGACCCAGAAGAACTGATAACCATGGCTCCATTCTGAATCTTTCTTGGTCCGTCTTGTACTACTGTAGCAGAAAATCCTGGAACTGGATATTTTATAACACCGAGGAAGGCACTGCTTACAGTCCTGGTGGCTTCGAAGACCTATATCATGGTGGCGACCCTGGCAAGGGTCTTTGTGCTGCACCTTCACATGGTGGAAGGCGGAAAGGCAAGGATGGGGATGAGGGAGGATCACACTGGCCTTTTAAACAATGACACAGAGCCATTCTGCTCTAATCTCCTCCCTAAGGTCCCACCTGTTAGCACTGATGTAATGGCAGCTAATATCCAAGCATTAAAAAAAATTAGAGAGAAAAAAACCTCTAAGTGTTTTGCTAAGTCAAAAGGCTTAGAAGCAGGAAGGCTGATAATGTTTATATGTGAGGCTGAGTGTGTAGGGAGGAGGGAGATGGAAGAAGGGGAGGAGGGAGGAGAGAGGGAGGATGGAGAGACGGTAACATGGAGGAAGGGGAGAGAAAATATAAGAGAGAAAGAGGGGGGAGAATAACCCAGGCCTTCAGTGAATGAGCCCCATCACATTGTTGGGCAAACACTCTCTTTGGATCATGAGTTCCCCTCCGTCTCATCCGTACACACCCTGTGTACACACCCAGAAAAAAATGTTTAACCAAATATCTGGGCAGTTCATGGTCCAGCCCTGTTAGCTGTAAAGTTAAACATCGTGCTCTCATTTAGAATTTGGACAGTTGCTGTCATGGCTGTACCTCTCAGCCACTCTCTTCCCTCCTGACAGAAGTCTCTGAGAGGAATTTCCTGACACCTCCCTGCCCAGATTTAAATTGTTGGTTTGCTCCTCATGGCTTGCTCAGTTTACTTGATTATACAACTCAGGAGCACCCGCCCAGGGGTGGGGCATTCATAGTCATCTGGGCTCTCTCATGTCAATCATCAACTACGAGAACGCCCCAACATACTCTGCCAGAAGCACCCGGTTCCCTCTCCCCAGATGGGCCTAGCTCGTGTCAAACTGAAAATAACACATTCCCTTTTTAAATGGATTCCCTCTTGGAAGGCTTCTAGGTTATCTTTTAGGTAAGGTCACATTCTGAGTTACAATGACCATACAGATTTTCGGGCCGCCTCTGGAAGGCTGTGGCGGGTCCTACAAACCTTACTCCAGAGGAACATTGTCTTGGTTACTTTTCTGCTGCTGCAGACAAGTACCCTTCAGAAGCAACTCAAGGATGAGTTTTTTTGGTTCACAGTTTGAGGGTTTCAGGGATCACAGCAGGGAGGGCGTGGCCACAGTTTGAGGGTTTCATGGACCAGGGCAGAGAGGGCGTGGTCACAGTTTGAGGGTTTCATGACCACACCAGGGAGGGCGTGGTCACAGTTTGAGGGTTTCATGACCACACCAGGGAGGGCGTGGTCACAGTTTGAGACTTTCAGGGACCACACCAGAGAGGGCGTGGTCACAGTTTGAGACTTTCATGGATCTCCGCAGGGGAGGCCTTCAGCTCATAATCCTCCTGCCTTAGCCTTCTAAGTACTACCATTAAGGTTTGTATTGTTCTGCTCTGCTGAAAGCCACTGTTTTGTCTTTCAGCCTCTCTCTTCTCTGGATACAGAACCCTGTTTTTCCTTTAAGATAGTCACCCCATGGCACCCTCAGTCCCCGTGGTACAGGTTGGACAAGCCTCACCATCCTCTTACCCCCCAACACACACTTGCTTTCACATGTAACTTCTGTCCTGCCAACAGGTCTATTTTATCCATTCTTCACAGTGATTGGCCTAGGTGTGGACACGTGATCAATGCTGAGCCAATGAGACTCTAGGAACTTGTAAATTGGAAGCTGGGAGAAGTCTAGACGTGGGGAAAACCATGTGAGAGGCACCAGGGGAAACTGATGCCTAGCTAGGGAGAATACTCTCCTCTCCATGGAAGTGAGCTTGAAGTTCACGTCAACAGCAGTCCTTCCATTTACAGTATACTTTCTTTTTGGTGTAATGTCAGTGTGGTGGGTGGGTGTTTTGCATCCCAACGTGTTCTAATTAATCAATGCAATTTCGCCCCCTCTAGTCCCTACCTCAGTAGCTTCCTGGTAGTTCCAGGAAGCCCCCAATAGGAAAACTTCACTAGGACTGGAGAATTTCTTTCAGGTTTCCTTTCTTGTTTCCAAAAGAGCCCGATTTAAAGCCTCCGTGGAGAGGTTTATAATTGGCCTGTGTGAGCAAGGGAGCCGGCTAGTGAATGTGTAGCCAACAAATAACTCAAGCAGGCAAAACGCCTGGGGACTCAATAATGCTGTGGAAAGGCCTAAGATTTCTGTCAAAGCAGGGGTCAGTGAATTAAAATTCTCCCAGGAGCAAAGGGCCTCTGAATGCTTATTTCTGATAATCTTATTTATGTCCCAGGGTAAGTAACTCTGTCTTTTGTTTGGTATTGTTCAATTCGCAGCGCTGTTTGTAATTAAAGGGGCAGGGAGTGGGGAGATGAATGAGTTCCTTAATTGGTTCTGTTAAGGGTGACTCCGAGTCAGAAGGAAAGGGCCGGGGTGGGTAGCCTTTTCTGCCATGGGCAGCCGAGGATCAAGTGGCAAAAAGGAAGGAAATACATCGTCATTAGTGTGATCAATGGATGCAAGCAGGGCCTCCTAGGCTGTGTTGAGGTCTTCCTGGGACACGGTAAGAAGCAGAATAAATGACTGGTTTCAGAATCAACCCTATCAAGGATTCCCTGGAGGAAAGATCACTCACTCACCGTGTTCCTTCTACCATGGTTTTGAAAGCTGAGGAAATGATAAGGCAAAGCAAAAGGCCATATAGCCCTCACTTATGCGAGGTATTACAGAAAGTGGGTTTGTGTATACAAATGAAAAACAACAGAAGCTCGCTCACACATAGGACTTCCTACAGGACTAGCTTACACTGAGGGCAATCACACATGAGTGTTTTTTGAGTACACTGTCGCTGTCTTCAGACACACCAGAAGAGGGCATCAGATCCCATTACAGATGGTCGTGAGCCACCATGGGGTTGCTGTGAATTGAACTCAGGACCTCTGGAAGAGCAGTCAGTGCTCTTAACCTCTGAGCCATCTCTCTAGCTCCACGTGAGCATTTTTTAAACGGTCATTTTATTATTTATTTATTTATTTATTTATATTTATTTATTTATGTGCTTGTACACACACATACACAAATACACACATGTGAGTGCAGGTGCTAATGAAAGCCAGAAGAGGGCGTCAGGTCCTCTGAGCTGCAGTACAGGCTATGTAACCTGTTTGACATGGGTGCTAGGAACTGAACTCAGGTCCTTGGGAAGGTCAGGAAGGGCTCTTAATTACTAAGCCATCTCTCCAGCCACCATACTCAACTGTTTTAAAAGCTTGCGAAAATCCAGGACTGGCTAAAGATACAGCTCAACCATTAAGAGTCCACACTGGTCTTTCAGAGGACCAGGTATCAGTGTTTAGCACTAGAGCAAAATGCTGGATTTTCGTTCCCAGCAACCCACATCTGGTAGCTCACAGTTGTTGCCTATAGCTCCAATCCCAGGGAACCGGAAACTCTCTTCTGGCCTCTGGATACCCACACTTACATGTGCACATACTCCAATATGTACACATAATTAAAAAATAGCATTTGTGGGAAGCTCACATTGTAGGCATGTCTACATCTGAACTGTACAGATGATAAGATGAAGACCCTGAGAGAGGTTTAGGAATTTGTAGGAAACCTAGTGGTCCATAAATGACGAAGCTGACATTCATATCCAAGTTGTCCCCACTGCAAAGCTATGCTTCATCTCCTGACTACGGTCTCTTGTTACAGAGATGTTTATTCATCTGATGTAATTGTCATCTCCAAGACGTTGGGCCTCTATCTGCTAACAGACCTAGTTCTGGAAGCTTCCAGCCTCTTACAGTCTTATGTAGGCCTAGAACATTTTCAGCCTCTGAGACTTGCTGCTGAAAAAGCTCACCCTTTGTTTTAGTCAGGGTTTCTATTCTTGCACAAAACATCATGACCAAGAAGCAAGTTGTGGAGGAAAGGGTTAACTCAGCTTACACTTCCACATTGCTGTTCATCACCAAAGGAAGTCAGGACAGGAACTCACAAAGGGCAGGAACCCAGAGGCAGGAGCTGATGCAGAGGCCATGGAGGGGTGCTGCTGACTGGCTTGCTTCCTCTGGCTTGCTCAGCCTGCTTTCTTATAGATCCCAGGACCACCAGCCCAGGGATGGCTCCGCCCACAATGAGCCCTCCCACCCTTGATCACTAATTGAGAAAATGCCTTACGGCTGGATCTCATGGAGGCATTTCCTCAAGGGAGGCTCCTTTCTCTGTGGTATAACTTCAGCTTGTGTCAAGTTGACACATAAAACCAGCCAGTACATCCTTTCTTGTTCTTTCTGAACTCTGGCTGATGCAACTCAGCTGTTCTGGCCCAAACTCCTCTCCAAGCTGACTGATTCAATCTGGCTTCTCTCTTGGCCTCTGACTGAGTTGCTTTGCTTGGCCTCAAACTAACTTTGGCAATCTGTCCTGATCTTCTGGCTCCTCCTCATTCTCTGGCTTGCTCTGTCTTCATTTGTGTCGATGCAACCTGGTCTCCTATAACTGTCCTAGTAAAACTGCCTCCTCCTTTCTCTCTGCACTGTTCTCTTACAAGCATACACTCCTGTAGGAGGAGCTAAGGTGGGAGGAGTAAGGAGAGGAAGAGGAAAAGGAAGAGGAGGATCTAGAGAGGGCAGAAAGGTAGGAGGACAAAGAGCCACGCAGGCATGGAGAGCAGTTTTGGGTAACAACTTATATTTAGGTTAGCTAATTGGGATACAACTCTAATTGTATGGGCCTATTGTTATTGAGCATTACCAAACATATAAAGCCTTTGATGAATAGTTAAGCATTAGATTCTCATTTTCTTACCGGGCCCGCGTGGATGGCGGGATGGTCGGGATGGTCTGGACACAACCCAGCCTTGTAGAGACAGCATAGGAGATTGGCAGAGCCATCTCCCCTGCTGGCATCTCGTGGGTGGCAGGGCTGGTGTTTCTGGCCTCTGGCTGTTTCTAGCTGCAGCGCTGTGGAACATGACAACTGAGCTAGGCAGAGCCGCCACTGCTTAGATAGTCGGCCCAAGAAAACGCCGTTTGAAATAATTCTACCATGCCTTAAATAGGTTCTCGTGCTGGGGATTAAATATCTCCTTGTACCCATGTGACATACATTGACCAAGTCATCTTCCCATTCCCCCTTTTCTGTGTTTGCCAGGAACCATGTAGTGCGGGAGTCTTTTCAAACCAGAAGAATGTTCTAGATGTTCCAGTGGTTAGCACCTAAAATGTGCCCTAGACTGGCTGACTTTGCGTCCACTTGATACAAGCTAGAGTCATCAGAGAGGAAGGAGCCTCAGCTGAGGAAATGCCTCCATGAGATCCAGCTGTTAGGCATTTCTCAATTAGTGATCAAGGGTGGAAGGGCCCAGCTCATGGTGGGTGGAGCCATCCCTGGGCAGGTAGTCCTGGGTTCTATAAGAAAGCAGGCTGAGCAAGCCAGGGGAAGCAAGCCAGTAAGCAGCATCCCTCCATGGCTTCTGCATCAGTTCCTGTCTCTAGGTTCCTGCCCTGTGTGAGTTCCTGTCCTGACTTCCTACAGTGATGAACAGTGATGTGGAAATGTAAGCTGAATAAACCCTTTCCTCCCCAACCTGCTTTTTGGTCATGGTATTTCACTGCAGCAATAGATACCCTGACTGAGACACCCCTTCACTTCATTCCCACTAGGACAGTGGTTATGGATGTCTTTAGCACCAGATCTGATGCAGTCGTGTCCGGGAAACCATGGTTATTATTCTCCCTGTGCACAACACTCTCCGGGAAGCGTCAGCCTTGGCAAGCTTCGTCCCTGCTGCAGACATATTCCGACTGTTCTTCCTTGGGGTGATTTAGGCTTCCTTTATGAACAGAGACATAAACCAAGCTAACACATCCTCCAGACAGAAGGAGGCTGGCGTGTCTTCAAATTGGTCACTAAAGCGTGTCCTAAATTGGGGAAGAAATCAAAACAGATTGCATCTAATTTCTCACAGTTCTGAGCAAGAAATTACCTTTTTAAGTGAAACGTCGTGGCTCTCAAGCTGTTTGCAAACACAAGGTTTGTGCACGCATGTGTGTGAGTGTGTGTGTGTGTAAAGTGTCTTGTCTTTGCTTGGTTTTCTGAAGTAGGCTCTTTGCCCCATGAGGCTAACTGGACTTTCAGGGATGAGAGGCACAGGAATCTTCTTGTCTTGTCTTCCACATTACTATGAGCTCAGTGAGCCTCAGTCATCCCACAGATGGGCGAGCGGGCTATTAAATACAAAGCCAGGGGTTTCCAGTCAGGTCAACCAGGGCTCCCATTGTGACTCTACGATTGTGTGCTCTATGCTTCGGACCCTGTTTTTACATCTTGAAAAACCAAGCAGTTTACTTCCTAGGCTCTTCAGAGGTCCCCAGAAGCTGTGGATTCTGCTTGATACTGCTATGGGATACCTTCATGTAAAATTGAAAACTCCATCCCTTCTTCTGAGAGATGTGTCTGGGGCTGTGGTCTGTGGCTCACTGTGCAGATGCAAGCAGGGATTTTTATCCCTTCCTTTGTTGGACAAAGTTTGTGTGTGGCACGCAGCCTGCATAGTTGTTCACAGGGTCCATTTATCTAAGCCCCCTTTCTTTACCCTCTCACATTTTCTCTCTTTTATTCAGTTTGTGTGCCTATGTATACATGGTGTATGTGTACGGCACTTGTCTATATGTGGTGGTGGTGGTAGTGGTGGGGATAGACACATGCCACACAGAGACCAGAAGAGGACATTAAGTGTCCTGATCTTTGCCTTACTCCTGAGGTGGAGTCTCAGGGAAATCGGAAGTAAAAATAAATATCTAGGGTGCTGGAGAGATGGCTCAGTGGGCACATGAGCTTCCTGTGCAATCTAGAGGACCTGCCGTTCAGATCCCGAACCCACATAATAAGCTGTGGTGTGTAATCCCATCTCTGAGGAGGACAGGGACTGAGGGCTGCCGAGGCTTGCAGACTGACAGCCTAGTTAAAGAGTCACACACACCCCACGAGGGAGGGGCTTACAGCACAGGTTAGTTGCAGGGAGTGTCCTGTCTGTAATTAAATATCTGTACCATCACACCTGGGTTTCACAAGGGCGTTAGGAGCTGAGCTTAACTTCCCAGCCCAGAATAAGGATTTCTAATCCTTATGTCACACAGTGCAGAAGACCATTTTAATCCCATTTCATTTGTGAGAAAACAAAGGCCCAGAGACATTTCTCAGGTGCCAGCCAGTTATTTTTGCTTTATGTCTCCACGGCTCATTTTTCTTTCCACAGAATATTATAAGATAGCCAGGCGTGGCGACGCATGCCTGTAACTCGGTTCTCAGAGGGTTCAGGCAGGAGATACTGGAGTCCTCAGGTGAGTCCGGACTATGGAATGTGAGAGAGACCCTGTTTCAGCTCTTTGTTTACTTGAAGTTAGAAAATCTACACAAGAGTGATGTGTATGTTTTAAAACTAATGTTTGGTTGCACATAGAGTAAAATAATGTGTGTTGTGGGTAATATTTAAAAAATGGCACCTGGTCCAGCTTGTTCCCAGGCAGCCGCCATTTTCCTGAGGCTCTGGCTATCTGGAAACACCGGCCCTGTCATCCATGAGATGCCAGCATGGGGGAATGGCTCTGCCAATCCACCAGGCTGTCTCCACCAAGCTCGCTGAATCCCAGACAACACCCGCCATGCTCATGGTTCCCAGTAGAATGAAGACTCTTAAAGCTTTAAAGGTATCCGATGGTTTTATATATTTGGAAATGCTCGATTAACAAGATACCCACGGAATTAAATTGTTACCAAAATCTAATTTTGATAAGTTGTTACCCAGGACTGCCATTGAACCATCGCAGTTCTCCATGACTGCTAGCCTCCTTCTCTCTCTCCTCCTCTTCCTTCTCCTCCCACGTTAGCTCCTCCCAAATTACGAGCTTTATTGCAAAGTATCGAGGAAATATCCCGTTACAGATATGTACATTTTAAAGTTGATATTTGGTTGCATACTGAGTATTGGATATTTTAAATGGCATTTCTGCACCACTTTTTCCTTGTTTATCTCCATTTGCCTGCTGCTCTTTCTTGTCCCTTCATTCATCCCGTAGTTAACCCCTTCTGTCCCCATGCCTCCTGTATTCTATCATCTGCTGTCTCTTTTTTTCGAGTTCCTCCTCCCCTAAAGGTTCTTCCGCCTTTATGGTCCTTTTTCTTCTTAGAGATTAAGCACATCTAGAAGACCTCCTCAATAACTATCCTTCCCTTTCCAGTGAGATGTACAGCGCTAGTGTGAGGAGCATTTTCCACATTCTTACTGCCACAAATAACACATCTTCATAGGCTAGGACACCAAGCCTGGGTGTGAGAAAAAGGAGTCCATAGCACAGAGAACTCTGGGAACATGCTACTATGTTTCCTTCCTGCTGAGTTGTCCGTTTGTGTGTGTATGTGTGTGTGTGTCCAAGTATGTGCGTGTCTGGGAGTATATGCATGGATGTGTAGATCTGTGTCTATACTATGTGTGTATGTTGTATGCAGTATTATGATAATATGTGTGCCTGTGTATGTGTCCATGAGTGTGTACATATGTGTGATATGTCATATTTGTATGTATGTAAATGCCTGTGTGTGTCTGTGAGTGGTTGTATATGTGTATATACGTGTATTATATGAGTGTGTATTGTATATATGAGTGTGCCTGTGTGTGTTTTCATGAGTGTATGTGTATATATGTGTGAATGTATGTACTTGCATCTATGTATATGCCTGTGTGTGTCTGTGTGTGGTTGTGTGTATATATATATATATGTATGTATGTATTATTTATATATGTGTGGTGTGTGTGTGTGTGTGTGTGTATTATTATGAATGTGTGTTGTATATATGCATGTGCCTGTGTGTGTGTTCATGAGTGTATGTGTATACATGTGTGAATGTGTGTACTTGTGTGTGTGCCTGTGTGTCCGTGAGTGTGTACATGTGTGCAAATGCCGGGCACCAGTTCACCGAACTGTGAGAGAGTGCAAAGCTTGCTCCTTCCCCTCCCAGGCTCCTGTGTTGCTATGACAACACCACCACCGGAAGAAGATGAGATGAAGGGGAAAGTTTTTCCTGGGGCAAAGTTCAGGTGTGCTTTGGTTTCCTGGCGTTCAGAGCATTCTTTCAGAGTTTCGGAGCTTCCTGATTCTGGCTCTCTGCTCTGTCTGCAACTGCTTTTCATCCGAGACACTCTTCTTGCTGTGTTCTGGGTTTGAGGGCCCCTTGTGCATGGCACAGGTCTAAGACACAGTGATGGTTGAGTGAGGGGCGATACGTAATGGGGCTGAGGATAGACAGCCGAAGAGGTCCCTCCTCTGGGTTCCGTTCTTAGCCCCATAGAAGAATAACACCAACCACTTTAGGCCACTGTGAGGATTAAACGGTGACTGACATCACGCAGCTACCACATCACTCAGTGAGTGACAGCTGTCACCAGCATCCCTTCTCACCTCTCCTTCTTTGGAGACTTCCATGACAGAAAAGCTGCTGCCTTCAGGCAGTCATTTCTTGGAAGCAAACAAGAAGGAGGCCTCTCGTCTCCTGATCCCCTCTTTCTCTGATGCTCAGGGGGGCGGTTTGCAGCTCCTCGTAGCTCCTCTTCACCTCTGTACCCCTCGACTGGTTCCTTCCAGTCATGCCCACACCACATCCCCACTCTAAAGGTTTCTCTTGTGTTGCCCATGCTCTGGGCTACTCCCCGCCTGACCCTACCTGTTCTTGGGGGACTTGGGGGGAGGGTGAGATAGCATGGAGTCAACAACACAGATTCCAGGAGCAGGTGAGAAACGCCCAGCAATCTCCTTTAATACCCTCCACCCGCACCCCATTGGTCCCCAAAAAAACATCTCTTCTAAACACAGTTCCTGATTGGCTGGCATTGTCTGCACCAGCAATCCTTGGTCTCTTAAGCAGTCCTCAATTAGGTCCTCTTGAAGGAGATGCTTTTGCATCTGCACCCCCCTCCCCCACCCCCGGCGTTTACATAAAGGCAGCCATGCTGTTCCTGCTAAGCACTTGTGTCTTTCTGCCTTTCCTAGAAGTGGTTAAAAGTAAAAAACACCATGATGGACTCTGTTACGCATGATAGGACCTCTGACCAGGTCCATCCCGTGTATTGAGACCCAGGTTCCCTCCGCTGCTGTAAAAGGTGGTCACACAAGTAACTATGGACGAGCTGAGGTCCCTGCCTTGCTTTCTTCTTCAGAATATCCCTATGGATGAGGAGAGTCGTGCACAGACCTGTCTACAGACCCACTTTACAGATGGAGCGACAGGCTGAGATGAACTAGTGAACAGAAAGCCAATCAGGAAGAAACTGGCTTAAAACAAAAGCATGCAGCCATCGACTCAGATATCTGTGGGAATTGGAAAACATTGCACCTGCCCTACTGGAGACCTAGATGTTAAATTTGGTTTTAGGTATACATTCCAAGTGTTATGTATGACTGCATTACCAAAGACCCACTGGGAGCACAGGGAGAACAGGAAAGAATCTCTGATAATAATAATAATAAGCACCATTTTCCCCCCAGCTCTGACAATGTCTACATGGTATGACTCTGGCTTTGTACCCCCAAATATGTCTTGTTGATAAATGACATGGGCATGTTTTAGCAAATTCTCTAAGAGAACTAAGACTTTCTGAACACAACCTCAAGGAAATGAGACAATACCAGGGGTCGTGATGGTGAAGACGATGATCACAATGGTGATGATGATGGTGGCAGTGATGATGATGATGGTGGTTAATGGTGGTGGTGTTGATGATGGTGATAATGATTATGATAATTACTTTTTCCCTAGAGGACGGTCATTCTAGTCACTGCATTAAACTCTAGCTCTGCTTTACTCAAACTCAGATATATATCTTTTTTTTTTTTTTTTTTTTTTTTTGCTCCATATTTAGATGAGGAAGCCGAACCTCAGAGACGTGAGGAGACCTTTCTGATGTCACACAGCTGCTAAGAGGCAGAGCTGAGATTCTAACGCGTGGGGACGGAAACTCACTCCATTTATTACACTCTCAGAGTCCTGGCTTCGTTCCTCCAGATTCAAAGAGAAGTCGAGGCACAAGCTCTGCCCTCGTGGACTTTCCCACAGAACTGTGGGGCAGACACAAAAGTCAACAGTCCGCGCCCAGTGCTCTCCGTCCAGGGGGTACAGTGCCAGCATCGTGGCCGAGGCCTGAGGTCGGGTAAACAACTCTGTGTTTCGAGGCTTGCGCAGCCGCAAACAGTCTCTGTTCTCAGCCCCACTGGCTTCTCAGCCATCCCTGAAGTTTAGCTTCAGGGAGAATGAAGGACAGATGCCCTTTGCCGATCACCATCTACCCTGAACGAGCAAGCTGAAGGCAGCAAATATGGCCTTCCTAGAGATGGCGATCTCTAGCAGCCTCTCGTCGAGGACAAAGATGCTGCTTCCCTGCCTCTGGCCTTTCACTCCCACCTGGAGCCGGGCGTTGTCCAGCGCCGAGCTGACCATGTGACACCTTTAGGATTTACCTCTGAAATCCTACTTGAGCATTCCTTTGTACAAGCAGTTCAAAGCAAAGCCTGCCATTTGCCCACGGCCTTTTAGACGCTGCCCATACACTAGACATTCTCTGAATAATTTATATGTGGCATCAGCTACTTTTGTTCCCAGCCCCATAGCTCCTGGTCCTTCCCAACTCGGAGTGAATGTTAGATGGTCTGGTTTTTCTGACTTATTTGTTTGTCAGTAAGAAAAATGTCTTTGACATCTATCGCGGTTTTAATCTAAAGATGTCCCCGGAAGGCTCATAGGTTAATGCTCTACGTCAGCTCATGAGCTTTTGAGAGGCAATTGGATATGCGGGCTCTAGCTTCTAACTTCTTCAACAGATCTATCATTTGTGGGCCTGCTTGAGGAAGTCAGTTAATGGAGATTGGTTTTCTAGGGGACCTCTTAATCTTGGACTCTGGTTATTCTGCCCCGGCACCACAAGGTGAACAGTCCTGTGGTCTATTTCTTAAACTATACCTGCTACACTACGGTCACGCATGGGTGTGAATGCTCTAAAACCTCCAGGCAAAGTGAACCTTCTTTCCCTTTAGTTGGTCCCAAGTGTCTTTCCGCAGCTCTAGACAGCTGATGCAGATGTGCCTGTGTGTTGTGGAACAGTGACCGTGTCCTGCCTACTGAGTGGCTGTAGTGACCCAGTGTTCACGTGCTCAGACGTGCTGCAGGCAGAAGCTGCAGTGGGATTGAGTGTGGCCAGCATCTTGCTCTTCCCGAGTGATGGCGCTAGACCTTAGATTCTCTCCATGCTGTGGAGGCCATTTAGAAAGGCATAGGAAGAGAGACAATGTTTCTGTTTACTGGGACTGTGAGGGCTGGGAGCTGCATGCTGTCTGTCACCCTCTCTTGGAGAATTTTTGTGAGTGTCGGTACCTTCTCTGTGAAACATGATAAAACCTTTTTGAGTACTGGGGTGGGGTGGTGACCTGTCCCTCGGGCCTTGATTAATCGTGGGTTTCAGAGGGGGGCCATCACCTGGAAGAAAACATGGGCCGAGAAAGGAGACGCAGACCCTGCAGAGGATTTTGTCAAGGTCTGACTTTAATGTGGGAGAGACTTTCAGATATAATTCAGACGAAGGGGGAAGGGAGACAAGGAAGGGGGCAGGGGTCTTTGCCCAGGGCCATCCCACCCAGCGCCACTAGCCTGCAGGAAATGCATTCCTTAAATTCTTGAGACCTGAGACCTGAGAACCTTCCTGACTAGGCATCCCAGCAAGTAGCTTCCTGAGGCTTATCTCTTGACAGAGCAAGAGAATCTTCTTTGATCGAAGGTCAGGTTTTTCCCAAAGGAGGCAGTTTCTCAAAAAGGCAATTTACAATTTTCATAAGCTAGGATGGTGGTCCAGGGTCCCCAATCCACCGTTAGAAATACTCAAGTTGACGTGTGGCTGTTAGAGAAAGTTTCCTCTGGGACTTTTCAAACCTACACAACCCCCAATCAGAGTGTGGGAAACACACCTGCCACTGCCTTGGGGTGCACAAGTCTCTTGGCTGTGGTTCACTGACAGTCGAACACCCTTCTCCCTCCATCTCTCCCTCCCTCGTTCCATATTTTCAGAGCCGTGTATTGTGTCCTGTTCATGCTAGGCAAGTGTTCCTGCCATTAGCGCATATCCTCTCTCTGTATATACCCATGATACATCGGCTCTTCATAACCCATATCCACCGGTTCTCATTACCCCTCCGGAAGGTTAGGCAAAGTGTCTGACATCCCTCCAGCTCGGCTTTCTTATTTATGCGTTCTCTCCCTCCCCCGCCCCTCTCTGTCCCCCTGACCCTTTCCCTCTCTTACACAGAGAACACTAGCTTTTGCTGATGACAGCCCACCTCAGCCAGTTGTGTGTTTCTGGTTTCCCAGGCATGAGTTTGACTCCAATCCACAGGCCTCTCCAGTCTGGAGAGGCACAAATCAACGTTTCCAAGCATCCTCAAGGCTCCCCACCCCACTAGGCATCAGGGTGAGTGGTGCATATGCCATTGCTACCCCTTGGGGCTGGGGATAGACACTGTCAGGCCTGTGAGAAAAACCATCCTTCATCCCTGGCCACAAGTTCAGCCTGGACTCTCGTATACTCTTAAATACAACGAGAAGCGTAGGCCAGGGCTGAGATGAAACCGGTTTCAGCCACCTTCTTTGTCAGTCCTCCTGGGAGTACTTTAAACATCTGAAGACTTGGTATTTGAAGCTGTTTCATTCTTGATTTTTCTTAGGGAAACCGGCGCAACAGAAATACCATGTCTCATTTTAACACGGGCAGTGGAGATGGCCGGTCCTGCCCAGGTTCACACATCAGTGCTGGAAAGCCAGTACCCGTCTCCCCTCTCCATCCCCACCCTGGAGCAGCCATCCACCAAAGACTTAGGGGAGTGTGTGGATGAAATTCCCAGCTCCTAGTGCCTGAGTTAGTTAGGATAAATTCCATGGATGATATCCTGCACCTGCAGTGACAGGTGGCTTGATGACAAACCCTTAGTTGGCTTTCACCTCACTTCTGTATCCCTTCCATCCCATCGAAATACGCGGGTGTTCCTATCCTTACCCCTTCTGGAGGGCCAAACCAAGACATGGTCTTGCTTACTCATGACATGCTGCTGGCCCTTTGAATACCACCTGTCTCCTCCTAACCTTGGTGGAGAGTTGCCATATTTTTTTTTTCCATGCAAGAAGCAGGATCAGATGATGTGGTTTAACCATCACAGGTGTAAGACTAGGGTTCAGTGCCAGGGCTCCCGTTAGTCCCAAACCATGTCTTTCTATCAGACATACCATTCTCCTCCCCAGCGGCTGTCAGTCATTCTTTCCAGCTACCATGGGCCTCAAAATACATCCAACATGTCATTTCCTTCATGGTCATGACCATAGCTTTGGGTCATTTGGTCACTGGTGTCTCTACTGTCTGTCCAGTCTGTTTTCTTTCTTTCTCTTTCTTCCTTCCTTCTCTTCCTTCCTTCTCTTTCTTCTTTCTTTCTTTTTCTTTCTTTCTTTCTTTCTTTCTTTCTTTCTTTCTTTCTTTCTTTCTTAAAGATTTATTTATTTTATGTATATGAGTACACTGTTGATGTCTTCAGACACACCAAAGGAGGGCATGGGATCCCATTACAGATGGTTGTAAGCCATCATGTGGTTGCTGGGAATTGAACTCAGGACCTCTGGAAGAGCAGTTGGTGCTCTTAATCGCTGAGTCGTCTCTCCAGCCCTACTCCCCACCACTCCCCGGCCTGTCTCTGTTTTTAAACTTGTCCCTCTTTCTCTTACCCAGTCCCTTGGTTCCATCCTGGGTGCTGTTTTCTTTTCTAGCTCTTGTTTTTGACTTGACATCAAGCTCCATCAGCCCAGAGAAACACTTCCTGTCATAGATGATGTTCTCCTTGTTTGGCACCATGGCTGTCTCTGTACACCTTTTAGGTCCTTAGCTAGAGCACTGTGCATTTTTGTCCACCGGTCAGAATTTGGAAGCAGTTGCATACACTAGCTGAGCAAGCCTGTCTGTCTATCAGGAGGATGTGATGGCTGCTGGGAATCTGCTAAATGAGAAGATTTTAATTGTTCCCAGGCTCGTCGCCTCCACCTAATTTCCTCTAACGAGCACACTCAGAGCAGCGAGGAGAGGCACGGGATTGGATGGCAATTCAATCCCTCGTAATGTCAGATGGATGGCAGCCCTGCTTCCTGGTATTCCATTTGCCCATGTCTGGGAGCCGGTCTCCATGGATGCTAATTCAATTACACGGAAACATAGAAGGAAATTGTCAGCCAAATTGGTGCCACCCAGCCCAGCTGTACCTAGCTCACATCCCCAGTGTTGTTTCCTGCTGACTCAGCAGCAGGCAGCCTTTTCCAGTTAGAGAATGACCAGGGGTGGGGGTGGGGGTTGGGGCGGGGTGGGTGGGGGCTCCGTTCTATCTGGAATGGCTACTTTGTTTCCTCACGTAATTTCTCCCCTTAGATCCCTGAACAGAAAGGAGACTTTTTAACAGCTCTTCTTGCTTGCTTGCTTTCTCTCCCCCAAAATACTTTGATACTTTTAATTCATCACAACCAACAAAGGTACATGAGTCGTTTAAAAGAAACGGTAGCTGTCTGCTTATAAGTCTGGTTTGAACACTGAGCCAGCCACTACACTAAGCTATAAGACTCTCATTGAGTGAAATGTGGGGCGGTGGAAATCCATGGCTTTGGTAGTTTATAATCTGGACTCCATTTTCTTTCTTTTCATTTTTGGGACATTTATTTATTTTTATTTATTTGGCACAGGACCGTAGCATATGTGTAGAGGACCGAGGGCAACCAAACCCCTTGGTAGTCAGGGATTTACACCCAGTGTCTGGAGATACACTGGCATGCCTGAGAGTTGTTGCTTTTCAGTAATTAATGGTTTGGATAGAGGACAGGCTGGGGCATACATGAAGCAAGAATTTCTACTTCATTATTCTCTGTTCTTATTCTCGCTACCTCTGCGAAGTCTCACATTTGCTGCTACGAAAAAAGCCTTTGAGAAAGACGCTGAAATGTCTCTCCAAGGCAACCATGTAGGACGGGCAGATTGTATGCCACAGAAGACTGCTGTGAATTATCACATTGTAGCTGCAATTGATCTGCGTGTTTATTCTAGCAGTCCTTTGGCGGCCGGAAGTGGTGTGTTGCTTCAATAAAATGAAGTGTACTAGTAGGCGACGTTTGTGCTGACCCCCAGTTAGCTCTTCCTTAAGGTCTGTATACCTTATGTCCCCATCCCCTAGTGACTTGCTTCTAATGAGTACAACACACGGAATGTGATGGGATGTCACTTCTACAGTAAGCGAGGAAAAGGCCAGCATCCACATGGCTGTATGTGGTCCTTCCCTCTCCCTCATTTTGAGGAAACAAGCAGCCATATTGTGAATGACTGTGTGGAATGATCACGTTCTCTGGCCAGCAGCCCCCGAGGAAGTAGATCTTCTTAACAACAACTGCATGAAGAAGCTTGGAAGATCATCCATCCCATGTCAAACCCTCAGATGAGACTACAGCCTGAGTGATGCCTGGATAGAAACCTGGTAGGAGACCCTGAGTCAAGGGACCATAGTGAACCCATATCTAGCTTGCTAACTCACAGAACGTGTGAGGCAATGCCTGTTGTTGCTTTAAACCATGAAGATCTGAGGGAAATTGGCTGCACAGAGAAAGGCAATTCAATTAGTATATTCGGCCAACTTCAATTAGAAGCAGAGTTCTTATAGACACGTACTTTTCCTACATCAGTGGTGTGGTATTGTTGTGTGAGTTGTTGGTCTCTCTGTATCATCTTTCAACTTAGACATCTGAAGAAAAGGCTGTGGTTGGTTTTCATATGTCTCCATCTCTCTTGGCATGCTGTTCAAGGGTCTGAGGGAGCAGGAGAGGAGAGGTAAGGATTGGAAAAGGCTTACCTGACTACCACCACACACAGGATTGGCATTGGTGTTCTCTTCATGGGAGACACTTGAAGTTCTCTTAGTTACACAGGTGTTCAAAGCCAAGTCAGTTATTTCGAGTACTTGTGCCTGTGCTGTACCCTGGAGCATGGGATTCAGCAGTTCTGGCTTGGTACCTTTCTCCCAGATCCATAAGCAGGTAGTAGATGCTCTTTCTCTGACATCTGTGGGGTATTCATGTCTTGGACACCAAGCCGATCTATGGGGTATTCCTTCATATCTTGGGCTCCAAGCTGGTTTCCACACAGCTGCTGGAGTCAGGGAGAGACTTCCCCCCATGTCTTTGACTCCCTGACATGGACTAGATGTTTCTTCTGCTTCCTTTATGCCTTTTTCTGAAGTATTCACAGGCTCTAGTCTGGCTAGTTTATACAGGCTGTGGTTGATGACATCCAAGAGGCAGCATAGCAAAGGGAAGAAAGAGCTGCTTGGAGCTCTCTTTACAGAGCTGTGATAAGGGGAGAGTATCTCTCTCCCATCTCCACCAGGGAGGAGGAGACTCAATTCCTTAGGACCACTTGCTCCAACAAAGCCTTTGCCTAGTCTGAATCTAGAACCTTTACATACTCTGAAGGTGGGCATGGGACCAAGGATCCCAAGTTATCTTCACCCAGATCCCTTGCCAGGCCTCTGTCTTGCTTATCTGAACAATCCATCACTCTTTTTTGAATACTGTTCTTTGCTTGTGAGGCTTGAGCTGAAACTAAGACGCATCCCACTCCTGCATACCACAAGCATGTGGTCACTTTTGAAGACAAGGTGCCGATTGGTCGTGTTTAGGTTGTCATGGGAGATTGCACTGACAGATCCCTTGGATTTAGGTTAGTCTTGCATTCTCACAGATCAATAGACTATGTGAGAAGTACCTCAGACTTGTTCTAAGTCTGGGAGCCAGTAATCCAGAATGATTTCAAAGGTCTTTCTCGAGGAAGCTTCCTGCTGAAGTCGATAAGGGATTTGTTACACAGCATTACGGTGGCTCAGGATATCTGATACATTTGTGCTGGGACAGGACATGAGAAAGTGGGCTTTGAACTGGGGATTCCCTCGGATACCAGATGACAACATAGGATGCCAGCATGGGTTTATCCATCTCTGTCCTGATGGGAAGATTATTTTCTTTCTTGGGTACACTCAGCTTCCTTCAGGACAAATTCCTCCTGGGCCAGTTAAAACCCTCCAGAACAGTGTAGCAAACGGGGACTTCCTCTGGCAGCTCGTGGGGAAAGTGAGTGAAGTGCTCCCCCACCCCACCCCTGTTGGCAGTCCTGGAGATACGGCGAGCTTTGTCAGTCCTGTTAGCACCTGTCTGGGTGGCTTCCACACCTTTCCAGGCAAATCAAACACACAGGTTCCACATGCAATGGAGAGATGTGTCCACAGAGAGCGGTGTGTTCATGGGAGCCCAGTGGATGTGCACACACCAGGCCCAGCACGTTGATGATGATGAGGAGAGCAAGAAGGGTAGACTCTATCTTTACTGAGTCAAAACGATCTTGGTTCAAATCCCGATGGGCTCATCATCATAATAGTAATGAGAAAGCTAATTTCTAGCGGGTGATTTTTAGTAGCCAGGCTCTAAAGACATTTTAGAAAACAGTCTCATTTAATCCTAGATAGAAAGTCAGAGACGATGCCCACTTGAGTTTCTGGTATGTATTGAGTGGGCACAGTAGTTCCGACGTGTTTAGCGGGCAGGGGGGTGATTGACAGTCCTGTGAGGTTGGGGTATCGACTTTCATCTTCTGGATGGGGAAATGGTGGGTTTGTGACTGGCCTGCATCCCTGTGAACATTGATAGTGGGAGGAAGCTTGTCTAAGGATGTTAGCTCCCAGTGTTCTTATTTTCTTCAGTCCTGGCATCTCCGGGGTTTCTAGGAAAAGTTTAGATATTAGTAGTCCAGGCTTCTGCTAGAGCCACAGATTACTGTTTGTGTGATTGGCATGTGGAAAGCCCCAGGTTCAACCTGAAGCACAGAAGAAATAAAATTTTAATAGTCTCAGTGACATGGGCTGCTATGGTAATTAAGTAAAGCAGACCAGGTAAACCAAGATGTTGCCTGGCCCTGGCTGACGGTGTGAACGCCAGGCTTGGATCCATGATCTGATTTCTGGTTGTGTGCCTTTTATTTTCTAATGGTGTGTATAGCGTGGGGCAGTGTGTAGAAGGGCCACACGGGAAGACCAGAAGAAGCCTTGTGGTCCCGGAACCCAAAGCAACATCTTGGTTTTACCACTTGATTTTTGCGTCACCTGTTCAATGTCCTGTAGCATCAGGGTTGTGTCATTTACAGCATGGCGTTCTCCTCACGCTGGGCTTGGGCTTCCAGGAAAGCAAGTGTGGGCACAGGAACCTGCTCATCATGACAAACGTCCATTCAACAAACACCATATGCTTGTGCAAATCAGCCAACAACAGTTAGGTAGGGGGAAAAAAAAACCAAACCTCTAACAGCACATACTGTCCCTTGTTAGATTGTTTTTGAGACATAAGACAATGCGGACAATGTGTACTGCTGCCTGGTATTTGGAAAACGACTAGCAAAAACTATCGAATATGAGTCAGCTAACTGAGCTCCAATAGGCGTGTGAGGTCCGATCTGAATCAGGTCATTCAATGCTTCCCACACCCCATGGGTGCTGTTGGAACCGACTCATTTTACAGTTAGAGTGGAGATACAGAGGTTAAGCACCTCATCTAAGGTCTAAGCTCTAATCTCTAATGGAAAGGTTAGCTTTCTTCTTAGAGGATAGGGTGTGAGGGAGGGGGAAGAAAAGAGCCACTTAGGCTGAGCTAGGACCAATCCAATGGATCACAAATCTCAAGATTCGGCATCTTCTGACTTGAAGAGCTCTGTGCAAGTGTGTGTGGTGTGTGTTTGTGCTGTGCGTGCATGTGTGTGTGCATGTATGTAGGTGCTCTGTGCATGTATGCATGTCGTTATGTGTGTGATATGTGTGCATGTTGCGTGCTGCATTGCACATAGGTGCATGTGTACATGTGTGTGTGCAGTGTGTGGTGTGTGTGATACATGTGTGTGCGTGCATAATGTGCATGTAGGTGCATGTGTGCATGTGTATTGAGTGTGCATGTTCATGTGGTGCTGTGTTGTGTGAGTGCATGTGCTGTGTGTGTGATTGTGTGCATGTGTGTGCGTGCATGCCCTGTGCACATGAGGTGCATGTGTTACTATGTGTGTGTGCACTGTGTGTGTGTTGTGTTGTACCATGTGTGTGCGTGCGTGCATGTGCCATGTGGTTCGTGTGTGCATGGTTGTGTGTAGCTGTGTCCATGTGCTGGCCATGTGGATGTGTGTGTGCCTGGTGTGTGTGTGGTGTGTGTGTGTGTGTGTGTGTGTGCCTTCCCAAACCCATGCATAAGCACATATACACATATATGGGGGATGGACTTGCCATGCATGTCTGGTGTCTTTTCTATAGCTCTCCACCTTAGTTTGAAACAGAGCTTCTCGTTGAACCTGGAGCTCACCACTACTGAGTCCCTGGATCAGCCTGTCTCTGCTCCCAGTGTCTGAGTTACAGATGAGTGTCATGGTTTTGTATATGCTTGTCCAGGATTGGCACTATTGGAGTGTGGCCTTGTTGGAATAGGTTGTCACTGTGGGTGTGGGCTTTAAGCCCTCATCCTAGCTGCCTGGAACAGTCTTCTCTACAGCTCAGATGAAGTGTAACTCTCAGCTCCTCCTGCACCATGCTGCGGATGCGCCATGTTCCCACCTTGATGATAATGGACTGAACCTCTGAACCTGTAAGCCAGCCCCAATTAAATGTTGTCCTTATAAGAGTTGCCTTGGTCATGGTGTCTGCTTCACAGCAGTAAACCCTAAGACAGTGAACATTACCCTGCCCAGCTTTTATGTGATGCTGGGATCTGCTCTGGTAACCTTGTGCCAACTGAGGAAGCACGTTTTACCTCAGCTCCACAGCCCAGAGTGAATAGTTTCAAGCATTCCCGTTATCTGTGAAAAGTTACTTCCAAGGTCGCCCTTTTGTTCTTGTGTGTAGGTGTGTCCTTTCACATGTCTATGGCACATGTATATATGTGTGTACGTATGTGCATGCGTGTAGGCACATGCAGAGGGTGAAGGTTGGCATTAGGAGTCTTCTTTGATTATTGTATACCTTATCCACGAGGCACGGCATCTTAGTTGATCTCAGAGTTCGTCGATGTGGCTGGTCTAGTTAGCCAATTTGCTCCAAGGACTCAGTTTCAACCTTTGGAATTACAGACAGACTTTTATGCCCACCTGGCATTTACATGGACTCTGGAGACCCAAACTCTGGCCCTCATGCTTTGGAGGTAAGTACTCTTAAAAGAGCTGTCAGCCGGGCAGTGGTGGTATACGCCTTTAATCCCAGCACTTGGGAGGCAGAGGCAGGTGGATTTCTGAGTTCGAGGCCAGCCTGGTCTACAGAGTGAGTTCCAGGCCAGCCAGGGCTACACGGAGAAACCCTGTCTTGAAAAAACAAAACAAAACAAAACAAAAAAAACAAAACAGCTGTCAATCTACAGAGCAGAGACATTACTCCTTCACCAATGCCCACAAAGGGGATCACCACTGTGGAAGCAGATCCTCCCACTTTGGGAAGTCAACAGTCACCTGTAACTCTCAACTGAAGGGCCCCACCCTGTGAGAGATTTTCTATTCACATTGGCCTGTCATCTGGTGCTGTTACTCAGGTCAGCCATATTGCTGAGACTTCACGGGTTTCCCAGTTACGTCTAGAAGATATTATCTCACTCCAGACTTCCTGGTAGTCTGACTCTTACAATCTTTCCACCCTGTCTTCTGCCATGTCCCCTGCACCTTATGTGCAGGAGCCGTGATGTACGTGTATCAAATGTGGCTTGCCCCTCATCCTCAGCTCTCCTCTGTATTTTGATCAGCATCAGTCAGTGACCCCCACCCCCACCCCCATGCCCAGGGAACCTACAGATGCACCTTCTGCCCCTCTGCCCTGCCATGCCTCAGCAATGACTCCAAATATTCTGGAGAAGGAAACAAAGGGTCACTGCATTTTATCTGATTGTGGAGCACTAGAGGGGAGACTGCCTTTGTGTTTTGATTGCTGGCGCCACCGGATGCTGTGAATTTGTTCAAGATCATCTGTCCGTAGGGACTGGGGAAATGGCCATCACAGGCTGATGATCCAGAAACACGGAAGTGTGGCTCCCCCAGCAGACCCATACCAAGGTTGTGTGGCAGTCCCCAGGCTTAGAGTCTAGCGAAAACCACTGAGTTCCCTCTGGACTGGTTTCCTCCTTAAGCAATTATATTCAATTTGTGTCTTAGTAACCATAGCAGGGGAGAGTTAAGGAAACCTAATAAGAGTCCCGCGGGACAGTTAAAAGTTTGGTACACAAACAAAAGAATGGGGTTGCTGTGTCGGAAAACCCCACTGTGTGAGCAGTAAATATCGTCTATGTGTTTAGCCCTGCAAGCCTCTTCCAGCTGAACAGTTCATGTGATCCCCACAGGAAAGAGGAGGTCTGTGGCTGCTCAGGTCAGGGGCAGAGGATTCTGACTCAGATCTGCACCCCAGACACCTCGCTGACTCAGTATTGTAGAAGGAGATGAGCTAAGAGGCCTTCCTATGGAAGGAAATGCATTGTTGAGCAAATGGCAGTGTCTGAGCAAGATGGCCGGTAAACAATCCTCCCGAAATTCTCTGGGAGGTAATTTCACTCGGAATGTCGAACACCTTTAAAAAAATAAAATAAAAATTTCCTCAAATCCTACTTACTGTCCTTCTTAGAGTCGGACAAGATGCCCCGTGGCATCCGAGCATGCGTCCTCTGGTTTGCGGTATTTACTTATTGCGTGCATGTGTGCCTGTGTTCATTTTTGTGTATGTGTTTGTATTTGAACGTGGAAACCAGCCTTCAGGATCCAATGTCTTCCTCCGCCACTCTCAGTGAACTTGGGGTGCACTGATTGTCTTGGGCTGGCTGCTTACTGAGTTCTGACCTCTCTCCACACCCCTAGAGCTAGGATTACAGATGTATACGCTTTTCTGTCCCCACCTCCTCATGGGCACTGGGGATCTGGGGTCCTCGTGCTTCTATGGCAGGCAGCCCGAGCTGACCCCAGCCATCTCCCTGGCCTCTCATTATTTTTCAGAGGAACCAAAAATGGTGTGGAATTAAAACGTTCCACTGGAGCATACCGGATTAACTAAATGAACAGATAAACAAACCAAGGCATTACAAAAATATCTCTGATGACCCCTCACTCCATCCCCTCTCTAAGGCTATGTTGGAAAATTCTCACAAGGGCTTGTCTTTGGTGGTAGATGAATGCTTTTGGGCAGTGGTGATCGGCATGAGCCTCATGATAGATGTTGCCATTGACTCTGCTATTATTATTATTAGATATGTGACTGGACTAAACTTGGACGGAAACTGTTCCGAGCACAGAGCAGCTGCAAGAGGCCACTGTTAATTGTATGAGGAGGGCAAGGGTCACAGGCATTGGGCTGGGCTGAGAGAAGAGTAAAGAAAGGTCAAGGAGATGATGACCTTTGATAAATGCCCACCCTGGGCCAGGCACTTGTTAGACTGAGTCTTATATTAATTACATGGAGTATCTAATACTGCCCCTCCCCAGAGTTCAGAGAGGGTGGGTCATTGGGTCAAGACTGCACAGCTTGCAAGTTATTTAGTTCCAGAAAGCTCACCACAGAAGCTCTCTTCTTCAGAGCATCTGCTTCTTAAAAACACCAAGGTCAAGAGCAGGCCCACTGACAAGGAGAGGTTGTGGAGCTTGCAAGAGCCGGTTGCTCATTCAACCCAGCCTCTTCTTATCAGTGATGCTGGAGTCGGAGTCCAGCCTGCCATTCCCCTGTCTTTACTTCAGTCTCAGCCTGCAGCCTCTGGGGTGGATAGTGGTGAGTTTGAGGGCATCATCTTTGCCTTGGACTTGGGAGCTGGGCCCATGAGAGCAGTACACACTGCCCTGGTCAGTTGCCTGTTGCTATAACGGGGTATTACAAAAGGAAGCTTCGTCAGGCAGCTGTCTCTGTTGAGGGTCTCAACTGCATCACGACATGGTGGAGAATCAGGGATGGAGGGAGGAAGGGACGAGGTGTTAGCCTTGCTTTGTAATAACCGGTAGTTGTGGAAAGTAACCCACTTCCCCCAGGGATCACACAGAGTTCCCTTGACCAAGACATCACCAGAAGGTCTCACAGCCTCACCGCCATTAACTGGGGGGCAATGTCCCGATGTGAGTTTGGAGGGGACAGACTATACTGAAGTCCTCAGGAGCACTGATATGTGCTAAGAGACCCATCCTACCCTCTTCTGCCGGGCGTGGTGGCTGATATTGTCAACAGACCCGTTGTAGAAAAAATAGAGCGTCCGGGCATTTTCTAGATTATTAACTGAAGTGGGAAGATGTACCCTATTTGTGGATGGCACTAATCTGTGGACGGGGTCCTGGATTAAATAAAAAGGGAAACCTCTAGGAGGACCTTCACTTCTTTTTTATGACTGTGGCTGCAACATGAACAGCTACCTCCTCCAGCTCCTGCACCACTTCCTTGCTAAGGCTGTTATCTTAACTGTTAGCCTTGAACTGTGAGCCCTTGAACTGTGAGCTCTTGAACCGTGAGCCCTTGTACTGTGAGCCCTTGAACTGTGTGCCTTGTACATGAGCCTTGACTGTGAGCCTGAACAAACTCTTCCCTTTATGTTGCTTTTGTTGTGTATTTTGCCATAGCAACAAGAAAAGTAACAAATCCACGGGGCAACCTCACCTTTCCATTTTTTTTTGGGTTCATTTTCTTATTTGGAAAGTGGGGTTATTAATGTCCGTCATTATGGGTACTTTAGGAATATACAAATAATATTTTTAAACATTTGGCCGTCGTTATGTAGAGTTAATTCTTTTAGAGAATTCTAAAAGCATCGGTGTGGCAAGACAGCAGGAGCACCCACCCATCCTGGAGCGAGGAACACAGGCCAGGCAGAAACATGTGCATTTTGGAGTTCCACAGAAAAGCACTTCTTTATTTCCTTTGCCAGATTAAAAAAATCAGTTCCACCTTAAAATTCCTCCGTGAAAGTGTTTGAAAAGGTGATATTTAATTGATCATAACATCCTCGGACTCTCAGGTAGTCTCCCTCTTCCTCTTGCTCATCACTGCTGATTGCTCAAGATATTTTTATGTAAACAGAAGATGGCTCCTGCATAATTACAGCCACCCACCTCACACCCCCTGCTCTCTCTGCAGCCTGCCCTGTCACCCACCTCTCAGTGAAGATCAGTTGACAGTCTGTGCATTTGCTGAGCCCCTGAGGTGCCAAGGGTGCTGGACTAGGACCCCAGAGGACACTGACTGGAGTCACTTCTTCACTTAAGGCTGTGGAGGCCACAGAGGCAGGAACAACATTCTCCTGCATCCTGTGTTACCTGTTTGCATCTATCAGGAAAGATCCTCTTTCCAAACTCAGCAAGCCTGTGTCTCATCTGGGGGAAATGGGGCCCGCGGTGGAGGAGTCCTGGAGGCTTCCAGGCGGTGGGTCCCACATGCAGGAGAAAGTCTAAGGTTCCAGAGGCTGGAAGCTTTGGCAACGGCAGGCCCCAATGATACGAGGAAGTCCTTGGTTCCAAAAGGGTTTATTTTCATGGCGGATGGTGGATGGATCTGGATGTACCCCCCTGAAACTCAGGGCAGACCTGAGTTAAATAGGGAGGGAGAAGTGGGAAGGGTCTGTGGAAGGTTTATTGGCTCTGCCCTCTGGCCTTCATTAGTATGTAAATCTCTCTAGAGACTGAGGTCTGTAGTCACACCCTCTACCTGTGCACTTAGGGAGGGGCTGTAATGGCCTACATGACTGAACAATGTAGGTCCATGGAGATTAGACTGCTTGTCAGGACCCTGGGTTCTGGGGATGTGGCCAAACTCCTGCCACATCCTCCCTTGAAGTCTCAGGGTTCCAGGCCAATGCCCAGCCAAGAACCAAGATACCCTTATGCAGTCCCACACCCATCCTTGATTTTCTGCTAGGTATCTCTGGGTGAGCGAGGGCTATGCTTCAGGTAAGTGTAGCTCTACCTGACTGTTGGTTAGGCAAGGCTCTCCTATTGTGATGGTTTGTGTATGCTTGGCCCAGGGAGCAGCGATATTAGGAGGTGTGGCCTTGTTGGAGTAGGTGTGTCACTGTGGACGTGGGCTTTAAGACCCTGATTCTAGCTGCCTGGAAGTCAGTCTTCTCCTGTTTGCCTTTGGAACACCAACTCTCAGCTCCTCCTGCACCATGCCTGCCTGGATGCTGCCATGCCCCCACCTTGATGATAATGGACTGAACCTCTGAACCTGTAAGCCAGCCCAATTAAATGTTGTCCCTTATACGAGTTACCTTGGTCATAGTGTCTGTTCACAGCAGTAAAACCCTAACAAAGATACAGGAGCAGGGTTAAAATCTTCTGATCCCAGCTTGGCCTTGCTGCACTGATCCCTCATAGGCCATATAAGGACTTGAGTGATGTAACCAAGAGCAGAGACTGCTGTACCAACTTCCTCTTCTCCACTCTCCATCTCTTGCACAGTGCTGGATTTAAAGTGCCCTGTTTGGGGATGTTCCCATAGATGACAAGCTTCATGAGGACCAAGGACTGACTCTGGGTAGCTGAGATTTAAGCCCTTTAGGACATGTATCCCAAAGTTCTTCACTATGTCAGCCTTTGCTTCCCAAACCATGGTATAAGAAATGTCAGCACACCTCTGTTGCAGCCCCAGATGGAGATGTACCTATGACCATCAACATGCCTTTCTCATCTGATGGGCCCAGGTCCATCTGAAACCATGAGTGCAAATAAATATTCCTTCCCTTAAGTTGCTTCTATCTGGGGTTTCCACCCACACCTCCCCCCAAAACCACCATAGTATAAAATAACGTACAACACAAGACACTGGAGGATAGAAACCAGCCATGTCTGCCCAGGTTGTGAACTGGAGATAATTGTGGTTTGTGGGGAACCTACAGCCCTGGGCATTGTTAAGGACTTTGCTTCCAGGTACTCTCAGCCACTTACATGGCAACCAATGCTTATTGCAACGAGAGAGGCTGGTATCATCACCACGAAGAGTCACTTGTTCTAATGAGAAGGCGATCACAAAACAAATCCAATGAAAATAACTAAATGTTGTTGTCTATTGGGAGAGCTCAGGCTGGGCTTCCTTTTGTTTTGTTACAAACTAAGGTTTAGCCAAGATAAGATTTCTCAGAGAGTGGCCAGGATGCTACATTTTGTGCACCAGTGACGATGGGTGTCTGTAAGTGAAGAGAGCATTGAACAACAAAGAAATACTGGGTAAGAGATGAATGCCTACTTTCAATTTTCCTTTAATCCTTCTAGACAAAGGGAAAGCCTCAGTTTCAGCACTAACGTGTCCTTAATGCATTTGAGCACTAGCTAATCCCCGCCCCTTTCACACAAGGTGGAGACATCAGCAGCATCAACAGCCCTTTGTAAGTCATAGCATTCTGAGTTTGGTAGCACCGAACCACTTCCTAGTACTTCCTTTGCAATTGCTTTCTGTTCATGTGGTTCTGTCTTTTCCACTGATGGTCATATTGTAGAAGTTTGATCTTGAATTACATTAAAGACCCACATGTCAACCAACTTAATCCATTCGATAAAAATGCACAGCGTATGCAGAAATGGCAAAGGGTACAGGGGTGTCAGGTTGTCCTTCTCCTGGGTGCAACCTGAAAGCCTCTCAGTGCTTTTACTCCAAGATAGTAATTTGTAAGTAAATTGCCAATGTGTGTGCTTTGTTTACCCAACACAATGGTTCTCTTAAACTATTGTTCTTCCAAGATGTATCCACCCGCTCTTGTCTTGTCAGAATTGTTCCACAATTTCTTTTTTTCTTTTCTTTTCTTTTCTTTTTTTTTTTGCTAGAAACTCTTCCTGGACCTGAATGACACCGGTTGGTGGTAGCGTGCTTGCTGAAGGAATGTTTGCAGCCAGGAACTAGAAGGGGAGGGGCTTTTAGTTGTTAGTGATGGAAGATCTAATAAAGCCAGAAACAAGAGGGGGAGGGGGATGGGAGGGGGAGGGGGGGATGGTATGTGTGTGTGTGTGTGTATATATATGTGTGTGTGTGTGTGTGTGTGTGTGTATATAATATATATATATATATATATATATATATATATATATATTCATGAAGGTTTACAGTAGGATGTTGTCCAAGGCTTCACTTTTCAGCACTTTCCTCTGACCTGCCAGCCTTGGTGTCTTTGTCATCTGGGGGAAGGGAACATGTCAGCATCTAAAGAAGCAGGTCTCATCTTTATGTATTCCAGATCCTAGAGAAGAGAGTATGTTTGCCTGCCAGGGCCCCGCCCCACCCCCAGCCTTTTGGGGTTTGGAACTAAGGTGGAAGGCACGGTTGGATGAAAGTCAAAAGACTGAGAATCTCTAGCTTTGTAACTCTCTCTAACTGTACTAAGGCCTAGAAGCTGATGGATTCTGGAAACTTAAGACTTTCATGCTTCTGTGACTGAAAACTGCTGGCTTCTTTTCTCTTTAACTCTTTGTACGTAAATAAGTGCTAGGGGAAGTTAACCCTGTGTGCTTAGATAAGCACTGGGTGAATTTAACTCTTGTGCTTAAATAAGCACTGGGGGAACTTGACTCCTTGTTACTGTTCTGTGCTTCAATAAGCCCTACAAAAACTTCACTCTTAATGCTTAAGCAAGTGTTGGGGAATTACAAACAGGATTTATCGCTAGTGTTCCTTTCTCTGGCAAGTCAGCCAGAGCCTCTTGCTGGCCAGGCAAGAGGCTCAGAGCTCACTGACTCTTTTTAAACCAGAGATAAAAGAAAGGAAAGGAAAGAAGTCACTCACACGGACAGCACACCCAGGGTAAAACAAACAGCTGCAGTACCTTTCTTTATTGCTTTCAGCCTCTTTATAGCATTTTAGACAAAATGTTTTCTATGTAAGAAAAAACGACCTCATAGATAAAATGTTACATAAAAGGAAAGTTACAAAAAAAAAAGGTATCAATATCAAGTTTCAACAGTGTTTCATTCTGTAATCATAATAAGTTCAAAGCAACAGTTTTTACATGGCTTTGCCTTCATCCTTGGCTTCATCCTTGGACCTGAATGTTTTCCCTTGAACACAATTTGTCCCAAGCCTGTATCTCTTTTTAGTGTAATTGTGAAAGCTCATTGTATTCCTTATTATGCAACCTTTACTTACCATTCTGAGGAGTGGGCACATTCTATTCTTGATTCTAACTTTACTACAACTTTCTAGCAAAACAACTAAAACCACCTTAAAATTTTCTTCCTAAAATCATTAGAATGATTTCTATGAAATCATTAATTTATCTAAACAGCATTGATTCATGAAAGTTCATCTTTATGTTGATGTGTAGGAAGTCTGTTCAATAGGGTGGGCTAATGTTCAGGAATCCTTAAGCTATGTAATGGTGACAGGAAAGGCACATTAACAGCAAGAAGCAATACTGGGATGACGTCTCTTGGGGCCTTGCCTCTCAGAGCTCACTCATTACAAACTGTGCAAAAAACAGTGGGCCACCTCCAGGAAGGTCACATGCTAACTTTAGCCTTTTTCAGATGGCTCCTGACATTTGCCCCAACATGCCACAGAAAACCCTGGAGATTCACTCCAATTGGACCCTTCTGGGTCACGAATCAATGTTGGAAATGGTCAGCAAAGAGAGAGGGATGGAATTCACTTACTGGCTTCTTAGTCATGTGACCAGTGCCTGCCTGCTCCCACCAAATCCCATTTCTTTCACGATGTTCACTTCTGGTTTGTACAATCTTTTCACCCGTTTTTTGTGATGTCCACTGAGGCATGTGTGTCTATGTGTGTACAAGTGTGTATGGGGGTGCCCATGGAGTTCAGAGGTGTGCGTGTAGGATTCCTTGGAGCTATGGTCATGAGCTACCTGAACATTGATAGAACAAGAAGTGCCCTTAGCCACTGAGCCATCTCTCCAGCCCTCTTCAGTCACATGGAATCCACACTGAGATTTCTAGGGAGACAGTCTACCTAACGGTAGCTCCTCCACAGCGATACCTGCGAGCTGCAAGTCTGAGGGCAGAAGAGAGATAACACCACTCCTGTTTTGTGGTTATAGAATGGAGAGCCTGGGTTTCACCTAAGAATCTGTGCTCCGTTCACTTTCACTTTCACTTTCGAGTTTCAGAATAGAAAACCTGAACTAAAATATTCCAGACTTGTTTGCAACTGCCTGTGTACAGGACAGTGAGAACTTTGAATCGTTGCCATGTCAAGATGTTAGGAACAGCCGACACATCTAGTAATGGTCACGGGCAGTAGCCAGTGGGCGAGATGGAGAACTCTACAGGAAAAGCACCGAGGAGCTGGGAGTGATCAGAGGTGAATCTTGTTCTTTCCAGATTCTTGTCTTTTCTGACAATGTCCTTACTACTTATTATGGGATATGGTTGCCATAGTGACGAGAGGGAAAGGAGATTGTACAAGATAGTATAACAGAGTACACACCATAGATCTTGGTTTCAGTCCCTCCTGGGAGTTTATCTTCAAACATCTCATTGGCTGTAGACAGAAGTTCACCCAGGGATGAAGTGTTTCCTCACATCCTACATCAGAACTAGCCTTTGTTGCCGTTCATCAAGGAGAAAGACCTGGTAAAGACAGACCCTGGTTCTGATAAATTAATCATTACTTCTTTGAGGATAATATTTTATAGACAGGGAGTTTGGGCCAAAAAAAAAAAAAAATGACTGGAAGGGGTATTATGTGCTGAGAGCAGGGTATTATGGGCTGAGAAAAATGCTCCTGCTGAAATGAAGGGTAGCTGGTGATGTGTCTATAAAAAGATAAAGAGATATAAAATATGCTCTGTGGGGTGTGGTGAGGTATAGGGGAAGGGGATGTCTCATTGGGCCCATGCCAAGGCATCCCTTCCCTCTAAGGAACTACCCAAATGATGACAGTATAGTATAGAATAGAGTTTATTAGGGCATGGGGAGGGGAGTTGAGAGGGTAGTAGGGGGAGAGAGAGAGAGAGAGAGAGAGAGAAAAGAAAAGAGAAGTAGAGGCCTGTCATGAGCATGTGGAGAGGGGGAAGGGAAAGGGGTGAGGGGACAGGGGAGGAGGACAAGAAGGCAAGAGATCAAGAGTGCAAGAGAGAGAAGGGGGCAAGCAGTCCCTTTTATAGTGGTCAGGCCCATCTGGCTGTTGCCAGGTAACTATGGGGAGGAGCATACCTGGTTGTTTCCAGGTAACTGTGGAGGGGTGGAGTTTAGACAGAATGCTAACAGCTGGAGATAGATGCTCACGCTGGAGTCAGGGACATTCCCTCTAGTGTGCTGATGTAAAGGTTCACAAATGGCCACCTCCATATGAACTGATATGACATCAGGCGTTTACTCAGAAACGCCCCAGTGATGGGATTCTGAGGCGACAAGCTTGGCCCAACGGGGTGGGCGTGTGACAGCCAGTCTACTCATCTGTTCGACATTTTCATGACGAAAAGTTAAACCACAGGCCATCTAGTCCCACTCTTCGCGGCTGTAAACTGTATTAGACATCTCATCGCTGCGATGAAACACCCAAGGAAACAGTTCTGAGGAGGATTTGTCAAGGCCTCTGCTTTCAGTGGTTTGAGCGCTTGGTTGGATGGCTCCATTGTTTGGGGGCCGAGATGAGGCAAGACATTTTGGAGGCTACGGGGGGGGGGGGCACTGTTTCCCTCATGGCAACTAGGAAGCAGAGAGTGAAGTGGGCATGCCCCCAGTGACCCGCCTCTTCCCGGCATGCCGCCCCCCCCCCCCCCCCCCCCCCCGTGACCCGCCTCTTCCCAGCATGCCCCCGGTGACCCGCCTCTTCCCAGAATGCTGGCAGTGAACTACTTCTTGGCAAACTCCACCTCTACATTTCCACCCCTCCCCCAACGATGTCAATTATGACACTATAAGAGAAGAGATCTATTAAAGAAGTCAGAGCTGTCATGATGCAATCAGTTTCCCCAGACCCCAGCTGTGAATCCTGTCTTCTTAGGGGCCGGCCATACCTTCAACACTTGAGTCCTTCTTGTGGGGTGTGTGCAAACTGGCACATCAGCATGTTGAAAAGAGTGTATGTAGTTTAACAGATGCTTGTTGACCATCCCCAGGGCTACAGGATTCTTTATGCTGACCTGTAGGCTTTTACCCTCTCTCTAAAACAGTGGGACAGATTTCCATCCAGACTCTTGCCATACCTAGTCCATCAGTTGACAAATCCTTTTCAAAGCTCAGAAAAGAAAATGATAATCAAGTTTTTAAAAATTGACCTTTAACTATATTTTGGCCTCTTGTTGACATGGCCTTGGTAGGTGAGGCCCTTGTAACACACACACACAAAGACCTGAGAGCTTAGATTCCAGAACGCAGGCAAAATCTGTGTGTAGGGCTGGAGTAAAAGACAGGTGTCAGCTATCCTGTGGGTATTCAGAATTGAACCCAGGTTCTCTGCAAGAACAGCCAGTGTTCTTAACCACTGAGCCATTTTGCCAGCTTCCTGAGTGACCCATGTTAAATAGGGAATATCTGTATTAAGACATACATCTGCTGGGTGGTGGTGGTGATGGTGTCATCGGCTGCTAGGCGGATGGTGGCAGTGTGCACCCTTAATCCCAGCACTCAGGAGGCAGAGGCGGGCAGATCTCTCTGAGTTTCAGGCCCGCTTGGTCTATAGAGTGAGTTCCAGTAGAGCCAGAGCTACACAGAGAAACCTGGAATTAAAAAACAAACAAACAAACAACAAACAAAAGAGACACATCATCATGGTTTTTAAAAACAGACAAGATCAGATAAAGATCATGAAAACACTCAGAAAAAAGAAAAGCACACACCACATACGAATGAAGACTCTGGTTGGTATCAATAAGCTAATAATAATATCAAAGACTGCAATCAATGCATGGACGATGCCTTCAAAATTCAGTTATTTAAATCTTGAGTGAATGCCAAGAAAACGATCACTGAGAAGAACATGTTCAGAGCAAGAAATAATCCAGGGTTCCCCCAAGGACCTCTCTCAAAGCCTTACTCAAGGAAATAGTCCAGCAAAATCAGTGTGCAATTCAGAAAAGGTGCAGGGAGCCCAGACAGGGCTCAGAGAAGGGAGAGATCCGGGATCCTTTACAGAGGCAACTCCCCTGTGTCAGACCTGAAGTGGAAACAGTTCCATTTTGGGAAAAGATGATGTGGTGGTTTGGATATGCTTGGCCCAGGGAGTGGTACTATTAGGAGTTGTGGCCTTGTTGGAGGAAGTGTGTCACTATGGGGGTGGGCTTTGAGACCCTCCTCCTAGCCATGTGGGAGACAGTCTTCTGTTTGCCTTCAGAACAAGATGTAGAACTCTCAGCTCCTCCTGCACCATGCCTGCCTGGATGCTGCCATGCTGCCCCCACCTTGATGATAATGGACTGAACCTCTGAACCTGTAAGCCAGCCCCTATCAAATGTTGTCCTTATAAGAGTTGCCTTGGTCATGTGTCTCTTCACAGCAGTAAAACCCTAAGACAGATGGGGAGAGAATCTAAGAGAAGAGAAGTAGAAAGGGGCTGAGAGGAGGAGGAAAGGAAGAAATAAATAAGAGGGAGGGGAGAAGAAAGGAGGGAGAGAGAGTGACAGAGACAGAGAGATACAGCAGAAGACAGAGGGCATTGTGTTTCTGGGAAGTCATGATGTCATAACTTCACTACATCACTTAAAACAGCAGCTGGGCAGTCTGCGGAGGATTTTACATGATGCTACATGAGAGTACAAGGACTTTGGTGTAAGATCAGAGAAATGTTGATGCTGAGCACATTACATCTTATTAAAATAAATACGAATTACAAGTTTAAATATCCCGGAACACAGAATACAGGGGAAAGGTCGGGAGCAGAATAACCGAAGCCCTCACTCTGAGTCTGACATCAGGCCCATAAAACCACACGGGCTCTTGGTTTAGTTCCCTGGCGATGGACACCACAGGACTCCCGAGGAACTACTCCCTCTCCTGCACAGCATCTTGCCTCCTTTGGCAACTCTGGAATCTGAGCCTCGTTCAACTCTCTCCTCTTTGGCGCATACTTTTCTCTGATTCAAGCGGGTACCTGTGAGGCGCGCAGGCGCGCGGAGGAAGAATTGAGATTCCAATCACGTCTCTCCTCGGTTCCGTCTGATTTTCAGAAATTGCAGCAAATCAGCGGCACTGGAAATTGGCCTATATTTTTTTTTCTGGGGGGTTGGGGGGGCGGCTGTTGGTTTGATGAAAGAGCAAACACAAATGGAGTTTATAAATGTAACTAATCAGGAAGTTAAAGAGAGGTTAAACCTAATGGATTAATCAAGTCCCCCTGGGAGGTGCGGAGCAAAGGTGGGAGGGAGGGGAGCCAGCAGTGGCAGGCCGGCTGTTGTCCAGACTGATTTAATGAGCCCTAAGCTCTAATCAGCTCTTAGAGCATCTGGCCACGCTCCCCTCTTCTGTCTGTCTTTTCTTGGAGGGCGTGGAGAGCTACCCTACCTGTGCAGCCCGCAGGAGCAAAAGAGCCAACTAACTACAAGACACCAGCTCTGATTTCTGATTCTGCCTTTTTCTGCTCCCGTGACTTTAACTGTGCGCTTTCCCACTTTGAGCTGATGTTGCCTAAAATTGGGGTGAGCGTCCCAATTTATCGCCATTTTTAAGGTTTCTGAAGGCTGATAGAGGTGAGGTCACAGAACAAAGAACCGGAAGTGAGAACAGAGACGGGGTGAGAGAGAGGCTGCTGAAGTTCACTTCGAGAAGATCAAGTGTGGGGAAGACTTCAGAGGAAGCCTGTGTCTAGGAATCAGAATATGGCCGCCTGAAGCGTTTCCTCTGACAGCCTAGCATCCTTTTCTGGAAATCTGAGACCTCGGGATGTTTCAAGGATGACAGGGAGGATTGAAATCTGGTTTGTGTTCTGAGTTTGTTCATCTGAAGACAAGGTCCAGGTCACGCCTATCCGCTATGTTTGGACAGATCTCAGATCTGCTGCTCTGGTCCACACCCTTTTCTGGGTTTTTCCTGGGAAACCGAGATTCACGTCTTCCCTCTGGACTCCCTTTTCTCTGTTTTGAGCAAGGCTGGCCTCAAATTTACAGTGTAGTAAAAAAATGACCGTGAACTGCTGATCCTCCCTCTCTACTTCCTAAGTGCTGGGATCACATGTTATGTAACCACACCCAGTTTTATGGGGTGCTGGGGATTGAACACATGGCTCTTTATTGCTTAGCTATAGAACATGACTTTTCCTTTTTCACTGTTCCCTCCCTCCTCTCTCTCTCTCTCTCTCTCTCTCTCTCTCTCTTCTCCTCTCCCTTCCGTTCTCTCCTCCTCCCTCCTCCTCCTCCTCCTCCTTTTCTTTCGACAGGGTCTCATGTAATTCAGGCTCTTAATAACAAGCTCCAACCTTATCCCTGAGTCAGGATCTCTTGGTCAAGCTCAGAGCTCACTAATGTGGTTAGTCTTGCTAGCTTTGATGATCGCTACCTTTTGAAGCTAGAATCACAGGTGGGGCTCTACCCCCATCTGACATTTACTTGGGTTCTGGGGATTTAAACCCTGGTCCTCACGAATGATTGTGCTGTGAGCCCTAGAACCTTTGAGCTGTCTCCCCAGGCGCTGCTTTTGAAGAAAAAAAAAAAAAAAGCTGCTGTTTATGTCTCCCTTCATCCTTGGCAGTTGAGCTAGCTGCAGGATTCCTCGCTTCGTTTACAGCCAGTGAATTTCTGTAGAGAGCTTGCTCCAGGTATGCTGACTAAGGGGCTCCATTCTGCACTTTTGTTTACTCTTCTTCTCATGCCCGGAAGCACAGGTGTGATGGCTGGAACTCCTACAGCCATCTTAGACCCTAAGGATAAGACTCAGTTGTCAGTAGTATTGAATAGAGACACTGAGGGACTCCCGAGTGAGCCTGGCCTGTCTCCACTCCAAGTGGGCAGAGTCCTTCGGTGGGTCCTGTTGTTACTCATGACCGAACTTATAATTCATACTGAGAACCCTGGTAATCAACCCTGTGCTCTGTGTGTGTATATGTGTGTGTGTGTCCTCTTCATGAATAGTCATACATAATGGGTGGAGGTCAGAGGTCAACATCAGGCATCTGACTTGATCTCTCTCTCTCTCTCTCTCTCCACCTTAGATTTTAATGATCTCTCAGCTTTTCTCCTGGATCTGGGAATTGAACTTAGGTCTGCATGCTTACATGGTGAAGACTACAAACTGAGCTATCTCTCCAGCTCACATACATTGATTTTATGTTAAATCTTGCACACATCTGAGATTCGAAGTGCCTTCATGCACTTCGGGCAGCCACCCTCAACGCTCCTGAAAAACTGGTAGGCCTACTTTCCTCTTAAGAGTCGGCCTTCCCTCTTCTGCAATCTCCTCGTGCCCCTGAACATTTGGGGGTGGAACTTCTCATATTCAAGCCCCACAATGTTGGGCGCCAGAATGTCCCATCCAGCAGGGCATTAAACAGGGGTCTGGGGAGATCACCTGAAAGAGAGAATGGGAAAACAGGCAGACGCAAAGAATGACGATTTGTCTATAGTCTGATCAAATTGTAATTTTTACTTTTTCACACAGGAATTATAAACACATAAAGGCAGGATGTGTGGAAGGGGATGACACAGGAGTGTAGGTGTTCAGGAGGAGTACAGATATCTTCCAGAACAGATATCGGTTGGGTGAAGGTTCAGGGGACAGGTCACTATGACTCTGCCTATGATTCGCTTGTTCTTATCTAAGTTGGTACTATCCATCAAGGCTACCTATCTACAAGGTCTATGACTATTCAGGCTGGTAAATTTCCACCAAAGCTGCCTATTTACAATATTTTATACCTATCTGTTTCAGTGTTTTTCCACAAAGACCAAGACTTTGTGTGAGCAAGCTGACTTAGGCCTATGACTGATTTTAGGCCTTCAGTGTTTAAGCAGGGCTGCCTCTGACAAGGATTCTAACAGCAAACATCTGGCAAGGGGTTAAACAGACATTTCAAGTCAGTGAGTAAGAACACTTGCTGCACAAGAGGACCTGAGTTCAAATCTCCAGCAACCCTAAAACTCTAAGATGGTTTTGGGCACACATTTGACCCCAGGACTGAGGGGTAATAGGTGGGTAGGGACAGAAGAATTGCTGGGACTTGATGGCTGCCAGCCTATTTCTAGGTTCTGTGAGAGGCTCTGTGTCAAGGGGATAAGGTGGCAAGAGATAAGTCGAACATGCAACAGCCTTCCTCTAGTCTCTCTCCCCTCCTCTCACACAACACACACACACACATATGCGCGTGTGCACACAAATACACTCTTCAAGTCTAATATTGGTGTTTACATGGGAACTATGAGGCTCACAGAGGGTAAGGGTCACAGCTATGCTTGCCCTTCAGTGGCAGAACTGGGAGAGGCTAGAACACTCCTCTTCAAACACGATTGACAGCCAATGCAGATTCCCAAGGCCCCGTCTTTTCTCTCCTTACAGACCAGGTGTCTCCCTTCTCTGACTATCCCGATTGGAGTCACACTGATGAGGCTAGATTGTATTTAACACCAAACACCCGAAGTCTTATCAGAGTTGTTAATTACATACATACATTTCTGTTTATAGGAATATAATACTGTTAGCTCCATTAAGCACCATTATCGATGTACGATGTAATAATTTCAACATAATGAAACTAATACATTTCGGAAGAGAGGAAGGAAGCATCCCACATCTGCTGCAAATCGGATTATCTCAGGCCAGGAAGTCTTGGAGGTGGCGGTTGTTCTCACCAGCAGCTCACGTAATAAGGACGGTGCTTTTACAGTTCATGTACAGTTTTGCACGCCCTACTGGGATCTTTCTGAAGTCTGTGGGTAGATGCGTGCAGAGAAAAACTAAACCAGAGCTGGGTGTGGTGGACCCAAGGGACTGAAGCAAGAGGACCTCTACTCCAAGACCAGCCTGAGCCAATAGATAGTCTCACCACAGACAAGTCAAGCAACGAAGAAAAAGCAAACTGAAAGTCTTTATAAATTAACGGGGGGGGGGGGGGGAATATTGAGGGGGGATGTAAGAGGGGTGGGGGGAGATTCTTGAATCTCACAACTGAGTTTCCCTGGGACGCCTGAACTCAAGGATGGCTTGACCGCAGGGCTCGGCCCAGTAAGTTCTGAGAGTAAGAATCCACCTTGGGATGCTGAGGCTCCTGCTGGTTGTGATTGGGCCAGAGAAACTCTGAGCTGAGGAGACATGGAAGTTTGATCCATCTCCTACAGAACTGGATCCCTGGGAACTGCAGGGCAGTGAGGATCTGACCCCCCAGGACTTCAGGGTTATTTTTAGTTATGAGAGCAACCAGTCACTGCTCAACACTGTTCTGTGGAGAAGCTAGGGGTGTGTGTGTATGTGTGTGAGCATGTGTGTGTGTGCACGGTGTGTGTGTGTGTGTGGGTGTGCAGTGGTGGTGACTTTGGGGTTGTGACTGTGTACATGTCTGAATCACATCTTAGGAAGACTACCTACTTAATGTAAGGATCTATCTCAAATATTTCCCAAACTTGACCTTTGAAGAGAATTTAGGTTACAAAACTGATGTTGGTTATTAGTGGGTGAATTGGCTCTTTCTTCCCTCCCCTTCCCTCCTTCCCTCTCCTCCTCTTTCCCTCCTCCCCCTCCTTTTCCTTTCTCTCTCTCCCTTCTCCCCCTCCCTACTCTCTCTCCCATGTTCTCTAGCAGTTTTAGCTGCACACCTGCTCAAGAGCACTTGTTTTGTGTCTGCATGGTCAGAGGCTAGCAAGCGGTTGTGGATAGGTCAACTCAATCCTGGTGGTTTTCAAGTGGAGGTGCTCTCTTTCACTCTAAGGAGACCTCAAGCATTGTCTGTCACCATAGGGAGACGGAGGGAGGTGACAACTACTGTTGGAATCTAGCTTTAACAGGCCAGAGATGATCCCATAGGACAGCCTCTCCCACCCACAAAACAGATTATCCTACCCTAAACACCCACAGTGCTAAGGCTGAGAAATGATGTGATGCTGCCTGAAGAAGTCGCACTTGGCTGTGATCAGTCAGGCTCACCTTGTCTCTACAGATCTTTGGGGTGTCCCTTGGCCGCTCTGAGTCAGTTGTCAGTCTTTCCAAAGGGCAAAGGTTGTTTTCCCCCCTGGTCACAATGGAAGAAAATTAGACCATGAACCATGAACTCTTAGTGTCTGTATAGCTACTCTTCTGTCGCTGTGGTAAAACACCATGAGTAAGGCCACTTATAAAGAGTTTTTTTTTTTTTTGACTTAAGGTTCCAGAAAGATAGGAATCCTGTCATGGCAGGAAGGTGTGGCGGCAGAGGCATGGTGGCTGGGACAGAGCAGCAGAGAGGTGTGTGGCAGAGGGCGTGGCTACGGGAAGGAGTGACTATGGAGAGGTGGGGCATCAGAGAAGTGCGGCAGAGGGCGTGGCTGTGGGGAGGCGTGGCTGCGGGGCAGCAGGGAGACAGGTAGGGTGGCAGGAAGCAGGAAACTGTTTAGAGCTCAACTACAAACACCAAAAAGCAACGAAACACACACACACACACACACACACACACACACACACACACACGCAGAGAAAGCAAACTGGAAGCATGTAAGGCAAGCCCACCCCCAGTGACATTTTTCCTGCAAGGCTGCCCCTCCTAAGCCTCCCCAAACAATGCCACCAAAAGGGGGGACCAAGTATTCAAACGACTGAGCCTATGGGGGACATTGCCACTCTGACCACGGCATTACCCATCTTTCAGTGGCTACCCCAGCCACCGTTTGTATGGGGCTTCTCAAGCCCTGCTTCCTATGATCTAAAACCACCAGGTCCTAGGACCAATTCCAAAGATACTAATTACTGGTAAGGGGAAGTCCAGAGCAATCTTAAGATTTTTTTTAACCCCTTCCTGGCAACATCACAAGTGGTGGCTACATATTTAATTTTGAATTTAATAATTCCTCTCCCCACTTGGCAGACTATAGACTCCTCCAGGGTGGGGACTGTCTTTCCCCGTGTTCACAACACCCAGCACAGTGTCTGGCTAGACATCATCTGCTCAATCATTAGAGCCAGACTGCCTGAGTTTAGTTCTCAGCTTCTCTTCTTACTGGCTGTCCTTTGAGCAAGCGACAAGTTTTCTGGGCCTTATTAGCTTCAACTATAAAGTGGGGACTGAAGTTCTCTGCAAAGAGTTGCTGGGGATTGTTGAATATGGTGTTCTGTCTGGATCCTGAAACTTGCTGGCTGCCTCAAAGGCTCAGCTGTCAATACCACCATAACGATCATTTCAATTTAATTAAGACACTTCTCTACTGCAGGAAGCCGGATCCAGGATAGATCTGTTTCTGCCTCTGTCTTTGGAATTATTTGGAGAAAACTTTGAGTTGCAGAGAAGCTGGCAGCTCATCTGAGCAGAAAAATAAAGACAACTGATTTGTTGCAAGAGACTCCTGGGACTCCTGGGTCATTGAACAGCCTTTCTCTCTCACCTAGAAAAAAAATACGAATGAGTTCGAAGCTTGTCTCATCTGAAAAGGCCACTCAGGGGCTGGAGTAGCCAAAGGTCAGTAAGGATGCTTTGGTCCAGAGGGGAAGTGATTCATGATGATCTTCTGGGAATGAGGGAGGGTCAGGAGAGATATAGGCAGAGTTGAAGAGGTCTCCTGGACCTCTTCCTGTACTCTGAGTGGCAGGATACAGAGAAAGTCTTCAGCTAATGCACATGGAGAGTAGAGCATTCCTGTTCTCCAAATCATGGACTGGGGTGTTGGGAGGAAGGTTCAATGGAAGAGAGGGACAGAGAGGCTTTGAGCCAAGAAGACCCAGACCAACAAAAAGACGAGTCTCTGCTAATGTGCTGTATACCTGTGCTCATCTTGAATTTGTCTATTGGTATCTTGACCCCACAGCAACTAGTGTGGGAGTGGGGGATGAGACCACTTGGGAGGTGATCAGGGAAAAGGAGAGACCCTTCACAAAATAATAGGATTAGTGTCTGTGTTAGTTAGGGTTTTATTCTGTGAACAGATATTATGACCAAGGCAACTCTTAATAAGGACAACATTTAATTAGGGCTGGCTTATAGGTTCAGAGGTCCAGTTCATTATCATCAAGGTGGGAGCATGGCAGCATCCAGGCAGGCATGGTGCAGGAGGAGCTGAGAGTTCTACATCTTCACCTGAAGGCTGCTAGTGGAAAAGAGTGACTCCCAGGCAGCTAGGACAAGGGTATTAAAGCCCACACCCACAGTGACACACCTAACCCTCCAACAAGCCACGCCCATTCCAACAAGGCCACACCCACTCCAACAATACCAAGGCCACACCACTCACATCCCACACTCAAAGGCCACACCTTCAATAGTGCCACTTCCTGGGCCAAGCATACACAAACCATCACAGTAGTCTGTTAAAAGACGCCGGGGAAGCATTTCTTTTCATTTGGAGACAGGGAAGAAGAGAGCCGTTGTAAAGCATAGTATGTATTCCTAGTCAACCAATGCTCAGTCAGCCAGCCTCTCGCCCTTGGAAGTCCAGATGTGAGAGGGAAATTCATGGGTACTTTGTTTATTTGTTTTTTGGTTTTCTGTTTGTTTTCCAGACAAGGTCTCACTTTGTAGACCAGGCTAGCCTTGAACTCACAGAGATCTGCCACCACAAAATGCTGGAATTAAAGGTGTGCACCACTGTGCCTGGCTTAAGTTTCTGTTCTTTGTAAGCCACTCAGCCTATGGTAATCTGTTATAGCAGTTTGAAGACTGAGATGAATACCTACTGTGTACAGGACAGTATATTAATTTATCTGGTACTCACGATGAGTCTATAGGGAAGCTTAACTTTTACATGTCAAGCCACAATGGCCCATGGGTGACAAAGCTTGTGCTTTTTAAATTTTTACCCCAGGATTTTATTGAGCACCTAGTACATGGCAGGCTCTGGCTAGACAAGGAGGAAACTGAAGCAAACGAAGACCACAAGGTCATACAGCATCCTTTTGTGAACTGCCATTCTAGGCTGGAGTGTGTGTAGTGTATGTGTGGTGGGGGTATAACAACAGATAAAAAACTTTATATGGCATATATGACTGTGGGAAAATGAAACAGAAAAATCAATTTTCAGGATAAAAAGGCTATTTCTGAAAAAAGCAAAAGTGAGGGATCTGTATATTTTAGGAGCAGAAAAAAAAAAAAAAACAAAACCAGCAAATATTAAAAGCTGCTGTCTGCGGTAGGGTGTGTGTGTGTGTAATAAGATGGTGTTTGTTAACAGAGAATGAGGAGGGAGGGTAACTGGAGATGGGGTGTTGGATCACATGGGCCACCCCAAGGGGCATGGCGTTCTAGAAAGGTGAGAGCGAGCAGGCAAGCTTCGAATGATTTAATTAAAAAAAAAATCCCCTCATAGGTGTGCCAGCCATTTTGGGCTTTTAGTTATTTCCAAGAGTGGTCAAGTTGACAACAATGAAGGTCTCATGTAGCCTGGGCTGCTTCAGACTTGCTGGGTAGCCGAAGACGACCTTGGACACGTGAACCTCCTGCTTCCTCTCCAAAGGGCTTGGATTACAGGTGTGCCAGCATGCTGGGCTCTGATCCATTCATCGCAATAGGTTTAAACTCTCCGAGCATGAGCAGGATCCTTAGCACGGTCTCTCATTCTCTTTCCAGAGCTTTAGAAGAAGCTCTACAGGGCACAGATGTTCGCTAACAGCTAACAGCTAACACGCTAACGAGTACTCGATCTCATTGAGAGCTTGAGGAGTCTGTTGCTCATAATCACTGTGACAAATGTCTAGGGGAAAAAAATCAACTTAAACTAGCAGTAGGCTTTAGTTTATTGCGTCAGAGGTTTTCAACCCTGGTCAGTCGGCCCTGTTGATTTTGTTTAAAAGAGTGCGTTACAGGAAGCTGTTTGTCCCGTGGCAACTGGGAAACAACGGTAGACAGGAAACAGCTAGGCGTCAGTATCCCATGAGGCCATACTCTTAGTGACGTCACTTCCGTCCACTAGGCCCCGCCCCACAGAGGTCCCGGTATCTCCCAGTAGCACTGATGGTGGCTAAGCTGTCAACACACCAACTTTTGAAGAAACACTTACTTAAGCCATAGCAATACTTCTTAGTGAATCTTCAAAGATAAAATCGATCATCCATGGGGACATTTTCATTATATACTATTATCGTTGTTACAATTTAACCAAAAAATGCACCTCACCCCCACCCCATGGCTTATGTCTAGAAGACTTGTCCCCAACCGGAAGTGTTGTTTTGGGAGGAGGGACCTGGATCTAGGAAGCAGTAGCTAATCCCACCAAATGAACATAAAGACCATTACCCAAGTTCTTGTTGTTGAATTAAACAAACTTCTGTCAGACAGAACTGTTTCCCTAAAATGGGATTTGAAGGAACTTCATTGAACATAGGAGAAAGTGAGATTTATATCACTAAAAACTGCAAGGCTGGGGGGATTCTAAGGGTTGGGGGATTTCCAGCGGAATTTTGGTTATATAGGAACTTGGCTGAACATCACAAAACTATTTGGCAGAACATTTTGTCTTGTGAGGGTGGGGTGGGTGTAGGCCAAGATTCAGTCAGGTATGACCCTGGTCCAATTCCAGGAAGGTTCAAGTTATGGTCAGGTCAAATTTTAAGACATAGAAACTTAGTAGGAAACAGAAATGAACTTATTTTGACCCTTGTAAAAGGATGGCTACTAGTGGTAAGATGGAGTCAAGCTGGTTCCTGGAGGAGTCCTGTGAAGATAATGCTTTGTCCCCTCCCTCCCTAAGGTGAAGAACCCCATTTACTCATGCTCCTTCTGCCATGGCAGAACATTCTGGAACCCCGAGATAAGATATATCTCCTTTAAGTTGATTCTGTCAAGTGTTTGATTCCAGTGACACAAAAATGACTAACCTCCATTTTAAGGAAAATACATTTGAGACTCAAAGAATTAACTAATAACCCAATACCATAGAACTCTGAACTGATAGTGGTATGTGTTCAACCTCAGGCCTGTATATGTCTCTGTTCTTCTACACTGATCTTGAGCTCAATAGGTTTGGGTTGGAGCAGTTTTCTCCTGACAAGAGTGGCTTTAAGCAAGATAGAGACCCTCTCTGTGTCATAGTCCCTCGTCTGTGGAATGGGAATTAGGAAAAGGGAATATCACACAGAGTGTATCCTATTTTTTTCTTGGGGGTGGGGGACGCGATAAAACATGCTGGCAAAGAAAAACCCAAGAGGAAAGAGATTTATTTCAGATAACAGAAAGTAAACGTACACCATTTGAGAAGTCCTGTAGCAGGAGCTGCAGATCACATGACATCCACAGCAAGAGCAGAAAAAAATTATTACATTCATGTTCACTCCCCTGCTTGCTTGTATTCAGCTCAATCTCTCCAGTCTTACAGTCCAGGGCCTAGGGAATGGTGCTGCCCATGGTGGGCTGTGTCTTCCCATATTAATTGACTTAAAACAATCCTCCATAGAATGCCCATGGAGCAACCCCATGCAGACGATCCCTTATGAGACTCTCTTCCTAGGTGATTCTAGGTCATGTCAAGTTGACAATTAAAATTACTCTTCATGGTTACTTTGGGATTTAAGAGAAAGAGAAAGATGTCTGAGGCATGATTTTGAGAAACAAGATCTTTTGGGTTCAGACTCCATCTTAACCTGACCTAAGGTTGAACTCAAGTTAACTAACAGGCAGGTATCTAGCACCAGTTTCCAGGCTAACCCCCAACAAGACCTGTGTCTAGCACCAGTTTCCAGGTTATTCCCCCAACAAATCTGTACCCCCAGGTTACAAGCCTGCCTCTGGCACTTCCTCACAACACCAATCAGGATGAAAGCAGAAGTTAAGTTTATGGTTTGGCTCCCAGCACCAGCAAATTATATTAAAGGCCATAATGGCCCCCCAGTCAGATATGTATCAGGCTAGATACCCCCTTCTTGCTCTATAAATGCTTTCCTGAAACTAGGCTCAGGGCTCCACCTTCCTGCTATGTCAGAGTTGGTGGAGAGCCCAAGCTTAACCTTAAATGAAGAGATCCTAAGTGATCATATCAGATTTGGCTCCTTGGTGGTCTTTTTGGGGTTCACGAATGTTTCCTGGCACAGCAGTTTGACCCAAGCCAACACTGCAAAATACAATGTTCTTAACTTTTTCCAAAGACATGAGAAGGAGTGACACTTTCCCCTTCCCTCAAGCCTGCAGAGGGTTAACCGTAGAACCTCTGTCTGTCAGCATTTTTCTGATCTTGGCACTAATTATGCAGAGATCATTTTGCCTCTGCCATGTATAATGAAAATGATTTTACAGAAATGGAATTTATCATGCAATATGCTATGAAAGGATGCATTTTTCTAAAAAGACTACCTTGCTTTCCCGCCCTTTTATTTATCTCCCCTCTTCTCGCTAGATAATCAAATACAAACGTTATATTAACCTCCCAACCACTTCAATTAAAACGCTCATCCAAAATTTGAAAACAATTAAAAAAACCCATCATCTCAGATTTAACATTCTTGGGTGGGGGTGTTTCCATTTTCTGCCACCACGTAAATGGCAGGTAAAATTATCACAGGAGGCACCTTCTAGAAAACCATGTCTCGGGCTCCACCCATGGGTCCTGTGATTGTTCCCTCAGCCCAGGTCTTATTAAAAATCCATACACCCTGGAGTACTTTTGTCATGTCCAAATGCATTGAAATAATTGATGGTTGTAATGAGCTCACCATCTGTCTCTCTCCCTTCTTTTCCTACTCAAGAGATGGTGTATGGGAGAGGAACAAGAATAGATTCTTCTCTCCGGAGGTCACGGACTTGAGGAGAGATTTTCTAGCTTGGATCTGCTGAGCCAAGGGTTCTGTATTCCCAGATGAGGCCAGAACTGGCATTTCCCAGAGAAGAGCATGCAGGAGTTTGTTAGGGGTCAAGGAAGTTGTGCAGAGCAGGAAACCCTTGGCTTAACATGAGAGAGAGAGAGAGAGAGAGAAGAGAGAGAGAGAGAGAGAGAGAGGAAGGAGAGAGAGGAGAAAGGAAGAGGAGAGGAGGAAGGAGAGGAGGAAAGGAGAGAGGGACAGAGGAGGGAGGGGGAGAAGGGAGAGGGGAGAGGGAGGGGAGAGGGAGAGGGAGAGGGAGAAGAAAGGGAGAGGGAGAGGGAGGAGAGGGGAGGAGGGAGAAGGGAGAGGAGAGGGACAAAGGAGAGGGAGAGGGAGAAAGGGAGAGGGAGAGGGAGAGAGAGAGGAGAGGGAGAGGAGAGGAGAGGGAGAGGGAGAGGGAGAGGGACAGGAGACACGGAGACACGGAGACACGGAGACACGGAGACACGGAGACACGGAGACACGGAGACACGGAGACAGGAGACACGGATACGGAGACGAAGATGGTTACTATGTATACCAGGCACACTGGCAGATGGTGGAGTGGGGTCTTCAGGGTGAGGTAGACGCATTCCCCAAACTCCCGGATTGACACTCTCATGTGGTTTTGCTACACATGCAAAATATGACTTTACCGAGGTGCATCCCAAGATTTCGGGGATGTGTAGCTCCTATTGGTCACCTATTGATTCAGCAACCAACAGTCTAACAATCTATTACAGAGGTATACAATCGCTTCCATTCAGCTTACACTAAAGATTCAGCTACAGCTGTGTCCACTACAGCATTACCTATAAACACAGAGACAAAACATCCCAGAGGAACTGAACTCTCCAATGGAAAAGAGTTCACACATGGATGGTGACGGTCTGGCCTCAGGAGGAAGTGCTTTGAAAGCATTTAAAGGTTTATCATAGAAGAATATTTACTGATGGGGGAATTGGGTATATTGTTAAGACACAGAAAACAAATTGGGTATCAAATAACGTGATCTCAGTTATCTGAAAAATCCAAAAGATGGATCTCCATGGCAGTGTGAAAGAGAAGCAGGGAGCAGGTGTGTTGGCCTCGGGATCTGGGGATCTGCCTAGTTTACATTTTCTGGATCAAGGAACTGAACTCACCATCTAAAACATACACCCTACAACTGAGCTATGCCCCAGTTCCTAGGGTTCTATTTTATCAACTCCTCTGCTGACTTCCTGTTTAGATCCCTCCCCAATAATGCATTGTTTTGACTGCTCAGCAAAAACAAAAATGATCATTTTCTTTTTTTTTTTTTTTTTTTGGTTGTTTTCGAGACAGCATTTCTCTGTGTAGCCTGGCTGTCCTGGAACTCACTCTGTAGACCAGGCTGGCCTCGAACTCAGAAATCTGCCTGCCTATGCCTCCCAAGTGTTGGGATTAAAGGTGTGCGCCACCACCACCTGGCAAAAATGTTCATTTTCAAAATGTGAATGGGAACACAAATGGATTGGAAACTTTGGGCAATTAATGCTGATTTGGGGACCAGCCTGGCTGTCTCCTGGATGACCTGTCCTTTCCCAGTCTCTCCATCTTCTCTCCTCTTCCTCTCCTCACCATTCCTCCTAATTGTGGATATTCCTGCTTTCTCCAGCCTGTCCTGAACTCAGCCTAGGACTTTGCTTGTTTCATACCTGTCTTAGGGTTTGTATTCCTGCACAAAACACCATGACCAAGAAGCAACTTGGGGAGGAAAGGGTTTATTCAGCTTACACTTCCACATTGCTGTTCATCACCAAAGGAAGTCAGGACAGGAATTTACACAGGGCAGGAACCCAGAGGCAGGAGCTGATGCAGAGACCATGGAGGGATGTTACTTACTGGCTTGCTTCCCTGGCTTGCTCAGCTTGCTTTCTTATAGAACCCAGGACCACCAGCCTAGGGATGGCACCACCCACAATGGACCTCCCCCACTGATCACGAATTGAGAAAATGCCTTACAGCTGGATCTCATGGAGGCATTTCCTCAAGGGAGGCTCCTTTCTCTGCGATAACTCCAGCTTGTGTCAAGTTGACACACAAAACTGCCCAGTACAGTGCCATTGTTTGATTGTCTCTGGAAGGTCTTAGTTCTCTGGATATACCTTTAGACAAGGGTTCCAAGGGAGTTAACAAGGGTCCAGCCATCTTCACCATGGGGAAGGGTCACCTTCCAGTTTGCAAATGTCTTGGATCAGAACTGTTGAGCGGCTCAGTTTTAGTCAGATGTGGTTCAATCTTGGGCTGCCCAAGCATAGCTCTTAATCAGGATTGGAACAGTTCCCTTTATGGGGTTCTATGTTTAGATAACCCCAATGATAGACATCTATAACACAACATTCAAATAAAATAACTTAAACAATCCATGTCCAAAATTTCCACCTGGGAGTCAGATCCTATGTCTTTTTTTTTTTTTTTTAATTTGATAAAGTCTATGGCATATATGTGTGTCCATGTTTGTGTGTGTACATGGAGGCCAGAGGTTGACATTGGGTGTCTTCCTCAATCTCTTCCTACCTTTCTTTTTTTGAAAGTTTGTTTTTCTAAACTGGAGCCCATTGATTTTTAAGACTTGTTGGAGTGAGCTTGGGGGTGTCTGCTGCCTCCACATCCCCCACTGCTGTGATTAGAGGCTTCACCACCGTGCCTGGATTTGCCTGAGAATCCAGGAATCTGAACTCAGGATCTGTCCTTGAGCAGCAAGCATACCCCTGCCCCCAGCCATCTCCCTAATCCAACATTTGTGTTCTCTGCTTTGACTAAGACTTAATTGTTCCCTTGATTTTGACTGACCTTTGGGTTAATGTTCAAAGAATTGGTAGTAGGGTATTAAGGCTATCTAACCATGCACCTAACTAATTTAGACTTTATTTGGGCTTAGAGACAGACACAGAAAATCATGATTAGACTGTAAGACAGGTTGGGCAAGTTTTCCACTGCACATCCATAATAACAACTGCTCTTTCATTCAGGGCATCCCTACATGCCAGCCACTGAGATCCACAGGCCTATGACTTCTTAAGTAGCCTTAAGTGAGTTAAATATCATTATTATTACTGTGAGAGGAACTGGATAGGAACTGACCTAACTGTCTTAAGGTCACACAGGACTGGAGGCAACTGGATCAATCAACCCAGCATTTGCTAATTACAAATCCCCCTGGATGTCACCACCCACCCACACTACCCAGAATCCTCCCTCCAAATCTCTTCTTTGGGAAGAGTTTCTCACTGCGTTCTAGCATTCTATGTAGAGAAAGGCAAGTTTCTCTGGTTTAGTTTCCCCCAGGCCAGATAAGCCATATAGCCTTGATCATTTGGATTCTTTTGCTGACAAAATACCACATAAGCTGAGATTTTATTAACTCAGCAACTGAAGAGATTCGTACTTCTCACAGGATGGAAAAACAGGAATGGGGCTTTTAACTGCAGCCTGAAAAACAGTAACCATAATGTGAGATACAATGCTATTCAATCTATTGACTATAGGAAACAGGGAAAATGGGGTGAGCCCTAGGTTTGGTCAAGGGTACTTCCTTGAGAGAGTTTCCAAGTTGTAGGCAAGGGAGAGAGAATGTGAGGATGCTCAGAATTGAAGAGACAGAGCCGAGCTTTTGGGAAAGCACAGATGCCAGGGACTCCGGGTCAGAATAGTAGAGAGAAAAGAATTGCATGAGAAGAGAAAATTTAAAATGTCCAGAGAGACATTTTCGATCTTCCAGAGATGAAAGACATGTGGGGAAGACCAAAGCTTGGGAAAAGAATCATCCCGAAAGATTGAGAGTAATCACGGCAGGCATTTACATAGCATCAAGGACACCATCTGTTTCCCATTAGCTTGGCTGGGAACTTCCCATGGAATGAAAGCAGCCTGTGGAAGATAGACCAGTCCTGTGTGAGGATTGCTTAGCCTGAGACCAAATACTGCTGCATAAAATAATATTTAAAAAACACTGTACTTAATGGTACAATGTTGGGATAGCCCAAACAAGACAAGGGTATCACTGTGACACTTTCTATAAATTTAAGTGTTAGTGGCATTCATGCTGGAGACTGTGCTAGTAGAAAAGCTTTGTGATCTTACTTTAGGCTACTTTTATTGGTATGACTTCAAGGCATGATCAAGAACAAGTTAACAAACCGGAGTTTATTAAAAATTAAACCACCAGCCCTTCAGAGACATTGTTAGGAGAATAGAGCGACAAGCCAGAGTCTGGATACTGATACTTGTGAATCACGTGTCTGGCAAATGATCTGTGTCTGTCATACGGAAAGAACTCTTGAAACTCAACAATAAGGAAACAACCCATGTAAAAACCGGGAAAGTAGTTGAATAGAAAACCCACAAAAACAGATCTAGAGCTGACAAACAATCCTTTGAATGCATGTTTGACATCCTTTGTCACTAGCACAAAGCAAGTGGAAGCAAGGAGGAGAGGAGAGTCGTAAATGCATTCAGTAATGCCTATTTGAGAATGGGTACAGTTGTCAGCTAGTTGTGGGAAGACTGAACCCCTTAAATAATATTTGTGAGAATGCAATGTTGAACAACTCTTTGGAAACCGATTTGGCTTTTCTTTTCTTTTTAAATTGTAAATACATTCTTTTTATATAATATATTTAGATCATGGTTTCTCTTCCCCATCTCCTCCCAGATCCTTCTCACTTCCCTATCCTTCTAAGTCCTAAAATAAAAGGTCAGCCATACCCATTCTAGGATTCAGCTCCGTTGTTCATAGGCACTTCCACAAGAGGAGTAAAACATATCTCCAGAAAGTTGTGTTCATGGTGCTAAAGCAGCCTGTCTTACAATAGCCTCACCTGGGAATTACTGAAATCCCTGCCATGAAATCAAACCTTGTCACCTTTATGGTACTTAGCATCATCATGGAAGTGTACCCTAAATGTGTCTATAAGGATGCTTCCAGAAGGGTCTGAGCAGGGGAAACATGAGTTTATTCTAAATATGATCCTTCCTAAAACTCTGGATCATCTCTGATTGGTCGAGATTGGGTCACGTGACCCCATATGTACCAATGGCTACAGCCAGAGTCCTGTGATGATGCCATTGGCTCAGGCATTGGTTAATCCTTGGGCTATCTGCTTCCTTGGGGAGGCTCCCCATGTCTGTCACAGGCATTTCCCCTTAATGAATGTCTTGCACATTGAACTCTGTTTCACAGAAGATCCTAATTACCACAGATGCTGGGCAGATAGCTCACAAGTATCTGGTGTCCATCGAAAGTTCTGGAGTTTGCCAAGTGAGTTCTTCCTACATACACACATACAGAGAGAGAGAAAGAGAGAGAGAGAGAGAGAGGGAGAGGGAGAGGGAGAGGGAGAGGGAGAGGGAGAGGAGAGGGAGAGGGAGAGGGAGAGGGAGAGGGAGAGGGAGAGGGAGAGGGAGAGGGAGACAGACAGAGGGATGGAAGGACAGAGGGTGAGAGGAGAGGCAGAGAGGCAAAGGGAGGCAGAGAGAGGCAGAGAGAGGCAGAGGCAGAAAGAGAATGCCACAGCTCTCGTATAGCAGTCAGAGGACAACTTGTCAGAATCTCCTTTCACCTCGGGTCATTAGACTTGGCAGCAAGTACCTTCAGCCACCATGAAGTGCTCCAAACCCTCAAGCTGTCAATCATTCTGCACATATTCTAGAAGAAGCTATCCTTTAAGATTGAGAAGCATGCTCCTTTGAGTCCCAACCTGGTAATTTTTTTAAAAATCTATTTCATAGCACATTGCAAACTATAGTATAATCTCTATTGTAATTGCTGTCTTCATAACAACCCACTGAGCGGGAACAACTGTCATCAGTTCCCACATGAAGAAACAGAGGCGTGAGGGGAGTCAGTCAGGCTAGGGCAGAGAAACAGAGCCGATGACATGGGTGAATGCATAACTTTAAAAGATAAATTAAATAGATAGATGATGGAGAGATAATGGGTGACAGATGATGCACAGATTTATTGATTTTCTATAAAGCATTGGCTTACCTGCTGGGCATGGTTGGACTTTTTCTTTAATCCCAGCATTTGGGAGGCAGAAGCAGAGGCAGATAGAGATCTCTGAGTTCAAGGCCAGCCTGGTTTACATAGCAAGTCCCAGGACAACCAGAGCTACATAATAGAGAGAACTTGACTCAAGGAGGAGGAGGAGGAAGAAGAAGAGGAGGAGGAAGAAGAGGGGGAGGAGGAAGAGGAGAAGGTAGTGAAGGAGGAGGAGGTAGTGAAAGAAGAGGAAGAGGAAAAGGAGGAGAGAGGAAGAAGAGGAAGGAAGAGGAGGAAGGAGGAAGAAGAGGGAGGAGGAGGAAGAGATAGAGGAGGAGGAAGAGGAAAGAAAAAGATAAAGTTAAAGATAAAGAAAAGAATTGACTTATACAGATTCTCAGAACCTGAAGTTAGCAAGCCAGAGGCCCAGGAAAGCTGATGTATCCATCCAGGCCTAAAAGCATGAGAGACTGATGCTCCAGCCCAGGCTCCAAGGGAGGAGACACTTAGCTGTTTTTCCCTGTTTATGTCTTTAATAGGTTGGATGAACTCCACTTTACCAGGGATATTCCCCTCAGCCTTCTGTTTCTCATGTACATCTCATCCAGAAACACTCCTGCAGACACACTCAAATAATTTTGGTCAGATATCTGGGCATCTTATGACCCAGTCGACTTGACACACAAAAGCAAGTGTGGTGTGGACTGACTGCCTAGGGCTGCATGAACAGTCTGTGACAGGCCTGGAGTCACCCTGTCTCCAAGGCGCTCCTCTCTCTCTCTCTCTCTCTCTCTCTCTCTCTTCCTCTCTCTCTCTCCCTCTTTCTCTCTCCCTCTCTTTCTCTGGACAAGATAGTCTGTGTAGTGGCTGGCTACTGAGCCAGCCAACAGGATTTCCTGTATTACCTAAAGATAGCTCAATGCCAGGTTTTATGTTCAATATCATATTTACATTCCATGACAACATATAGTCCAAGTTACTGAGGCATGGATGTGTGAGGAGTGCACAGATCCCCAACTGCCAGAGAACAAGGTTGCTTATTATGAACATGAACCCAGACTCTCCCACTCCACAGACAGTAGTCTTCTTACTTCCCCAGGATTCTGAGGCTATTGTATTCCCTACATCTTCCGGTAGAAACATTGTCTTAGTCGTGGTTTGTATTCCTGCACAAAACATCATAACCAAGAAGCAAGCTATGGAGGAAAAGGTTTGTCAAACTTACACTTCCACATTGCTGATCATCACCAAAGGAAATCAGGACAAGAACTCACACAAGGCAGGAATTTGGAGGCAGGAGCTGATGCAGAGGCCATGGAGGGGTGCTGCTTACTGGATTGCTTCCTCTGGCTTGTTCAACCTGCTTTCTTATAGAACCAGGACTACCTTCCCAGGGATGGCCCCACCCACAATGGGCTGGCTCCACCCACAATGGGCCCTCTCAACCTTGATCACCAATTGAGAAAATGCCTTACAGCTGGATCTCATGGAGGCATTTCCTCAAGGGAGGCTCCTTTCTCTGTGATAACTCCAACTTGTGTCAAGGTGACACACAAAATCAGCCAGTACACAGATACTCTTATCCCCTGCCTTTGGCCTTCCAGGGGCTGTAGGATGGGCACCACCTACGGCCATCTGAATCACAACGTTCCAAGAAACATGTCTGGCCAACAGGCTTCCTCCACTTGCCAGAGCAGACACACTAGCCAGGCCAGCTTTGCATGGCCCGTTTAAGCAGGCAAAGAAGTGGATGCTGGGTACTGGAGGCCAGTCGAGCGCCTTGACCACTAGCTGGCACATCAGCTGCACGGGTGTTTTTGTGTCAGCAAGTGGCAACTTTGTTGAGGGGATTTGCGTTCCTCTTTTCCTTTCTTTCTTTACATCTCAGCAGCATCCTCCATCCATGACAGGTTCTGAGCATCTCAGCCGGGTGTCAATATTGACGGACGAGGCCCGATGGCCCTGGAAGAAGAGGGGCTGAGTAAGCTCATTAGGATGGCTTTCTGGCACCCTTTGGCAGCCCGATTACTTGGCCCTGACCATCATGAATATGGATCGCTGAGAGGATGACCTCATCAAAATTAGGGTGATTCACCCAGAAGCAGTATAGAATCGGGTTTTAAAGTTACAAATTCTGGAATTTGAAACCAAACCAACCAACTAAACAAACAAACAAAATTCTGGCTTCCCATCCCACCTCTACCTTTTGCTACTCATAAAATTTGGTAAAGGACACTCTGAGCTCTGAACCTCAGTTTCCTTGCCCATGAAGTGGGCATCACGGTGTTAAGTCCTTCCAAGGGGGCCATGATGATCATGTAACTTTGTGCATTTGACACAGGGGTTGGAACATAGGAAATAATAAGTTAACATAGTTTCTTCAAATGTGTTCAGATATAGTTATGTCCAAGGTTTCCAGAGAGGAAAAGGAGCAGAAGAAATACGTAAAAGACAAGAAAAGCTATCCAGTAGAAATCACTCTAGAATAATACAAACAAACAAACAAAACATGCTGGGGCAAGCTGACAAGGGCATTAAAGCAGTTAGCCTAACCATATCCTCTATGTTAAAAGTGGGGTGGCACAGGGTGAAACTCAGAGGTAGAGGGCTTACCTCTCGTGCTTAACCTCAACACCTGAGGAAAACTCCTACAGAGAAATGTAGACAGAAAAGCTGAAGAAAGAGCCATGGTGAACGTCTGAAGACGAGATCTTCAGCGTTAGCCGTGAACCGTGTGGTGAACAGTGCTAGCCGTGGACTAGACATTGTCAAAGAAAAGATTAGTGAACTGAAGACTGGATAATAGGAACTACCCAGGGTGCAATGCAGGTATCCTCATCTCTTTTCTATCGCCGCAGTGAAACACTTGCATCAAGAAGTGGCTTAGGAAAGGAAGGGTCTTTTATCTCAGCATTCCGGACTAGAGCCCATTCTCAAGGAAAAGGAACAGGCAAAGTTAAGAGCCAAGAGAAACACAGGCGCCTGCACTGCCTGTGCACTTTCTGCTGATGCCCAGCTAGCTTTCTTCACTCATGAAGTTCAGCCCTACCCTATAGAACAATGCCATCCATATCCAAGGTGAGTCTTTATACCTCCATTAATCAAGACAGCCCCCTAGAGCATGCCCACAGGCCGACCCGATCTAGATAATTTCCCATTAAGATACTTCCAAGGTCATTTTAGGACATGAAGAGTTGATCCTTAAGACTAACCAGAACAAGAGAAAAGGGATTTAAAAGAAAAAGAGAGGAAAGATTGACAAGCTGCTGCGGACAGCTTCAAGCAGCAGAATACCCATGTCTTTGGAGTCTCAAGGAAAGAAAAAGGTGACATTAAAAAAATGTAGCTCAGATGCTCTGAGCTGTGTAATAGTTAACTCCTAAGGTCACTGCAAGGACATGTGTTTATAAACCCCTAGCCAAGGACTCTCTTCTCCCTTGTTTATAAGCAGAGCATCCCATGACTTCTCTTCTCCTGACTCTCCCCGACCCCATCCTATCACGGGAGAGCTGAGGATGGGATTACAGGCTCCATCCATTACACCACCCAGCTTTAACTTTTTTAAATGTGAATTATGGTGCACACATAGGTCGTCAGGATGCTTATTCTAAAGAAGGGAATTTCTCTGAGTGAGATTTCCCTGGCCCAGAATTTTAACCAGGGGAAGGTGGTAGAATGGCCATGGGCTTTCTGAGGGACCACATGCCTGCCAGAAGAGGACCAGGAAGCGGGATCGTAGAACCAGAATGAGATCCGAGCTATAACACTCTATGATGTCACTGTATCGTATGCTGAAGCCCCAGTGAGTTTCCGGCCCTTGTTGAATGTGCTACACCCTTTCTCAACTCTGGGCCAGGGTGTCTCGCTTGGAGAAATTCCCTCCTTTAGATAAGCATCCCAATGACTTACCCACTATAACTCACATAAAATAATTAAGGCTGGATGCAATGGCTCTCCTGCAATCCATCCTCAGCTCTCCTGTGATAGGATAGGAGTGGGGGGAGAGTCAGGAGAAGAGAAGTGGCCATATTGGAAATGCTTTCTTGTGGCAGAGGGATCTTCCTGGTACCTCTCCCCCTCATTTGGCACTCATTCTTCTTACACCATGCACTCATTCAGTCACCTTGCTAGACACATCCAGACTTTGTCTGGAGATGGTGGGACAAAAGTGAACTTGTGCACGGCTTTGTCCTGTCCCATGGAAGGTAGAGAAGTGAATAGAGATTAGCAATTGCTGTGACAGGTGCTATAACACAGGTGTGGGACAGAATACGAATATCGCCAGTGGACACGTCAGGGAGGGCATCCTGGACATACATCTTGAAGGGCTGAATACATTATCACCCATTCCATTAGAAAACAGACTCTGAGACAGAAGAGACCTTCTCACCACTGCATCCTTAAGCGGTCAGAATAATAGCAAGATTCTCACCTACTATTTGTTGAATGAATGTGTTGATTGTAAAATATATCTAAGAAAGGTTTCCAGCTGAAGGAACTGTGGGCATAAAGGCACAGAGTTGCAGAAGGGCGTGGCACTTCAACACCCACCAGAGGCCAGAAATTCGCCGGGGAGTCAGCATATGATACAGTAACATCATACAGTGCTAGAGCTGGGGTCTCATTCTGGTTCTGTGATCCCGCCTCCTGGCTCTCTTCTGGCAGCATGTGGTTCCTCAGAAAGCCCATGGCCATTCTACCACCTTCCCCTGGTTAAAATTCTGGGCCACGGTGTCTTGTATTAAAGCTGATATTAAGCTATAAAACGTAATACGTTACGACACCATAAAACGCGGTGTAATTGCTATAAAACCATAAAATGTAATATACAGGCACGGTGTCCATTATGCGCCTCACCGTCTCAGACAGTTACCTTCTACTCTTAGACAAATAAACAGTTCCTATTCACGGCTACCTCTGGAGAAAGGTACAGGGAAACCCTCTCAGATGGATCGTAGCACAGACACCAGAGAAGACACACTGTGGTGTGGAGGAAAATCCCAGGCTTGGCAGTTAGACTGAACCATGTTCCATGTCTGAATCGATAATATCTGGACTGAGATGCTGAAAAGCAGAGCCACACATGGGGATTTAGGCTGGTTTCCTCCCAGAATCCCATTTGTCTGGCTCCGTCTTCTTCTCCCCACAGCCTCCAACCTTGATCTTCTCTGTCTGGAGAGTAATACTCGGTGGCAGGGATTCTCAGATCCTACATCAGTCTATACGAGACCAGGATTTCTTCTGGGAATCGATTCAAAGATGCAGTCATCCCTATGCAAGGTGCACGGGTGTGAGCTGTTAGCGGGTGCTGTTTGCAGTGTTTGGGTGAGGGGTACACCATTGGCAAGGGTGTGGATAGGAAAGGGTGATGTCAGCTACAGGTCACACAAACACCTTAGGATGTAAGCTGTGTCATTCTGCCCACCTTCCTCCCTCTGTACTTTCATTATAAAATGTAGACGATGCAACCTATAGTAAAACATGTATACGTATATCAAATGAGGTCGGAAGGGGTCTAATACAGTTCCAGGCTGACAAACAGCATTTGACACACAGATAGTCTCCTATGCTGCATTCATGAATAGAGCATCGTGCACGCACCCTCAACGTATTTTAAAACGAGACAATGCATTGCGGTGGGAGATAGTGATTTATATCCTGGCAGGATTAAGTGTGACATTCATGCATATGCATGTTGGTTCAGGCTGGTGCCAGGACTGCCTGCAGATGCGAAGTCATGGGTTCTCAAGTCCCCCGAATAACCTGGCATGGCAATTTGCATAGGATTCATGCCCACCCTCTGTCCTCTTGAACTGCTTCTTATATGATAGAATTGTTACGTGCACAGTTAAGCTCCTGTCCAGGGAATAATAAAAGAAAACTTGGGAAGAACAAGAAAGTTGGGTTTTTAAAAATTTTTTTTTCTCTTTATATTACAGTTTGTGGTCCTTTGTTTAGGGCAGGAATTCAAGCAAGGCAGAAACCTGGAGGCAGGAGCTGATGCAGAGGCCATGGAGGGATGCTGCTTACTAACTTGCTCCCCATGGCATACTCATTCTGCTTTCTTATACCACTCAGGACTACATGCCCAAGGCTGGCCCCACCCACATGGAGCTGGGCTGTCCCACATCCGTGATCAATCAAGAAAATATTCCACTGGCTTGACTGCATACCAGTTCTGACAGGACGTTTTCTCAGTTGAGGTTCTTTCTTCTCAAATGACCCTTGCTTGTGTCAAATTGATACAAAACTGTGTATGTGGGGTGTGTGTGTATATGTGTGTGTGTGTGTGTGTGTGTATCTGTGTTTGAGTGCATATGAGCTTAGAGACCAGAAGACATCATGTCTTGGATCTGGACGTATGGGCATTTTTGAGCTGCCTGACCCACGTGCTAGGAACTGAATGTGGTTCCTTGTCATATAACAGCAAGTGTTGTTAGTCACGAAGCTATCGCTCCAGCCCATTCAATGTGTACAACCACTTCCTCCTATCTTGGAATGCACATGCACAAATTCAGCCAAAGGTAGATTTTAACTATTTGCAAAATAAAATCCAGAAATCTTCTCCCAAAATGCATAGCAACAACAACAAAGCATAAGACAAAAGCATCATGGGCTGAATATGAACAATATTTCAGGCCAACAATGCTCAAGAGTGCCAGAGCCATTTCGTGAAATGACGAGAAGAGAGACAGGGCATGGAGGGAGGGGGAGAAAGAGAAGGAGAATAAAGGATGGAAATGAGAGAGGGACAGATATACAACAGCAGAGACAGAGGCTCTGTCAGGAGGCTCCAGCCAGGGTTCGGTGACTCCTGTCCTTTGGATTCAGTTTGGTGCTGGGCACACCACACATTCAAGTTATTATGATTTTTTTTTTTGTTTTTTTGAAGATCTCTACATGGTGTGGCACTACGGTTGGTGAGTTATGGAAGAGGAAGAGAAGAGGGATGTGAGAGTTTGCTCAGTGGGAACTCACACTGCCTGCGAGCTCAGGCTCCCTGAATAAGGGGCTAAGGTGTGATGGGAGGGGTTAGCCAGGTGCCAATCACAGGAGACGAGAAGAGAGACAGGGCATGGAGGGAGGGGGAGGAAGAGAAGAATAATAACGGACGGAAATGAGAGAGGGACAGATATACAACAGCAGAGACAGATTTCCCTTTTCTGTCGGAAAGGCAGAGAAGGGCAGAATTAAGGGCTTCAAGAGGAGACTAGAGATGTCCCTGCCTGTCAAGAATGCATTTCCTGATCCCCAGTGGGTCTATGAAGCCGCAGACAGTGCCAATCTCTGTATACAGTGTCCTTTCTCAATAGCAACAATAATGAAAAAAAATGATGGAATGATTATAATAGAATATAATTGGGGCCTGAGAGATGGCTCAGTGATTAAGAGCACTTTCTACTCTTCCAGAGGACCTGGGTTCAATTCCCAGGACCCACATGGCAGCTCATCACCACCTGTAACTCTGGTTCCAGAGGCTCTGACACCCTCACACAGATATACATGCAGGCAAAGACACCAATGCACATAAAAATGAATCTTTTTTTAAAAAAGAGAATAGAATGTAGTAGAACTTATTGAAAGCTTGTGAACTCTTTATTTATGGGAAGTTGCATTTTATTTTATTGCACTACAGTGGACAGTAGGCCACAGGAACCAAAGAGAACAAACACTGGATAAGAAAGGAGAGGATGTCGCTGGATGTTTAGAATGTATATCGGAAGAAGAAAGGCGTGAGGGAGGCCGCAGAAACAAACAGAAACTGATGCAACTGTGGTCAGATGACACACAGAGACCCACGTGATGACATCACCATGTGTACATGACCTTTGCTCCTGTGTTAACTCATCTAGTCCACACAGTCTATGCACACACCTCTATCTACAGAGCCCCCTAAACCATGGGGATACCCCCCTATTCCATTCCACTCCCTATTCCCTGAAAGAGTTAGTCCCAAATGGATACTAAGCAAAGTTTGGAGGACCTCTCCCAGACCCCATGTGATGGCGGAGTGAACATTAGCAGGCCGTGTCCATTCTCTAGGCGAGTGGCCCTAGAAGACATCTTGTCTTCTCTCAGAAGGAAACGGTGACTGTCTTGATTGATAGTCAGGTCTGACTGTGCCTTGATACAGCTTGGCTTCCGGGTTGCCTTCTTCCTAATGCGGTTTACAGCCTGCCCAAATGTCATTAGTGAGCTCGACAGACCATAAAAGCAAACCAGAAATGAGTCAACGCAGCAAACCCACCAAGACGTTCAGGGAGAAACACAAAGAACCAGTAAATGTAAGAGGCTCGCAGCCAGAGAACGGGGAGGCGAGCCGCTGCTGCAGGCTGGACTTAGGAGTCAGCAGAGACCGAACAGCCCAGCATCTTCCAGCACTGGCTGTGCATGCCTGAGCTCAGCTGAGGAAGACTCCCGTGGATATAGGCATAGAAGTGGCTGTAAATGGGAGAAAGCTCTGAACTCCCAGGGTAAATGGCAAAGCTTGCTGAAAGTCCAGAAAAATATATTCTCTGCTATGCTACCTCCGTGCTCCTGCATGGCGAGAATATTTCTAGGGAAGGGAGATGTGTCATCAAAAGACATTGGCTGCAAGACAAGTGTGGGCGGTGTCTTAGTCAGTGTGCTATTGCTATGAAGAGACAGCAGGACCACAGCAACTCCTTTTTTTTTTTTTTAAGGCATTTAATTGGGTTCTGGCTTACAGTTTCAAGGAGAGGGGGAAGGGGATGGGAAGAGGGAGGGGGAGGGGGAGAGGGAGACTGATTGCACCTGCTTTGGACTCAGGAAACCTCAAAGCCCACCCCCAGTGACACATTTCCTCCAACAAGACCACACTTCCTGTACTGGCTGGTTTTGTCCATCAACTTGACACAAGTTGGAGTTGTCACAGAGAAAGGAGCCTCCCTTGAGGAAATGCCTCCATGAGATCCAGCTGTAAGGCATTTTCTCAATTAGTGATCAAGTGTGGGAAGGCCCATTGTGGGTGGAGCCATCCCTGGGCTGGTGGTCCTGGGTTCTATAAGAAAGCAAGCAGAGCAAGCCAGGGGAAGCAAGCCAGTAAGCAGCACCCCTCCATGGCCTCTGCATCAGCTCCTGCCTCTGGGTTCCTGCCCTGTGTGAGTTCCTGTCCTGACTTCCTTTGGTGATGAACAGCACTGTGAAATGTGTAAACTGAATAAACCCTTTCCTCCCCAAACTTCCTTCTTGGTCTTGATGTTTTGTGCAGGAATACAAACCCTGACTAAGACGCCTCCTAATCCTCCTCAAGTACTGCCACACCCTGATACTAATCACTCAAATAAATGAGCCAATGGGGATTATTTTTATTGTGTGACTGTACTGGGGAGGATTTCAGAGATTCTGTAACCCATTGTGGGGAGACCATGGTCTAAACTGGGCTCACCTTTCTTGAGAATGGGCCACTAGGCCTTTGGATTTGCACGGACCAACTTCAGGGATCTTGCCTGTAATGGAGATTGGAAAAAACACTTGGATAAAATTTTGCAGATGTCTCCAGGCACTGGGAAGTAGTAGAAGTATCTCTAGGAGGAGAAGGAGAACATATCAAAAGAAAAATATATCAGGCAGGAACCTGATGAGAAAGACAGCCTGGAAAGTCCTTGCAACGTTTGGCTAAAGAGCTTCAAGGATGGAGGTGGTAACTGTTAGGTTTCTGTCATTTCTGGTTCCCCTCTGTGCTGCAATGCACACGAGACTCGGCCTTTCTGAAAAATGTGCATATTAGTTGAGGCAAAATTTAAGCTAGTTCATTTATTATTCTCGGCTTCGCTCCACGCCTCCCTCGGGTTCGATGTCTTTCTCCACCATTGTCTTCACTCAAGCCGCTCCGCTGCCTGAGAGCATCCTTGTGCCTTTGTAGATAGTGACAAAAGAGAAAAACGACACAATGTACGTATTTTTTTCAAGCAAGTGAAACAACACTAGTCAGATCAATTTTGCTCCCATTCCGTTGACTTTGACCTTAGTCATAACCAGGTCATCTTGCCCCGAGGCAGGATGGGAAATGTAGTTCCCAGCTGAGCAGCCATAAATTCACCAACTAAGAAAGAGAATGGGATTAGTGCAGTCTTGGAGATGGGAGGCGCTGTACTTTCTCCGCAGGGGTTATTAGCTTTGTCAAGTTCGCCCTTGCGTCGTCTTTGTAAAGCATCAGAGTTGCTAAAACACAGTTCTGTCTGGTAGTCTCCCTGGAATTACTTACCAAGCACTACTGGTTCCCAGCCGCTCCCCAGGCTTCTAACCTCATCTCCTTCCTTATCCTTTCTCACTCTGCTCACAGATCCCTTGGCCTTCTTCAAACACGTCACGCCTACCTGAGGGCGTTTGCACTGCTGTGGGGCTCAGTCAACACCTGTGTGCTCTGAGCCAGGATGGGCCTACAGAGTCTCTGCATACACTGTCCTGGAAAGAGAGCATGGTCTTGAAAAATAGATTCTTTGTAGCAGCTCTGGAAACTGGTCAGCTTGTTATAATGCTATCAACTGGTGTTATTCTTTGATTAGGGAGGGAGGGGTCTGGATGGAAACAAAGAAACAAGTGGAAAGATCTGGAAAGAACTAATATGTTTATCATGACCCTGCTCAGAATAGCTAAGATGTGGAAATAGCCCAGATGTCCATCAACGGAGAATGGATGAAGAGAATGTGGTACAGACACAATAGAGTTTTATTCCGACATAAAAAAGAATAGAATTATAACATTTAAAGTAAAATGGATGGATCTGGAAATTACTGTGTTCAATGAAAAACAAATATGCTTTCTCTTACATGGGAAACAGATTTAAATAGATTAGAAAGGGGTTGTGTGGGAGGAGGGAAGGAGGGATGAGAGAGGTTCCGGAGATGGAAGGAGAGAGAGAAAAATCACGTTCTCTTTCACATGCACAACTTAAATTTAAATCGCATGAAGACAGAATGAGACTAACTGGTGTGGGGATATGAAGGGGACCACAAGCTGGGGGCCAGAAAAGGCGTGCTCATGTGCACACACACACACACAAACACACACGCACACCTGAATGAAAATGTCACGAGAAACCCAGTGCGTATTTACTACAAAGCTTTCATTTAAAAATGTATCATTTAATAAAAGAATCCAGGCTAGGGAGATGGCTCAGTGAGTAGTGTGTGCCATGCAACTGTGAGGCCCTGAGTTCAGATCTCAGTGCACACAAAGCAGCATGTGGTACCTACAGCAAGATGGGAGCTGCAGATCAGAAACACTAGAATCTTCTAAGCCAGCTAGTCTGGTACACATAGGAATAAACAACAAGAGACCCTGTGTCTAATAAGGTGGAAGGCAAGAAACAACATCGGAGGTAGTTAGTCTGATCTCTGCACATGTATCATGGTACATGCATGTCCACACATACATGAATGCGCGCGCGCGCACACACACACACACACACACACACACACACGTTTAAAAGGACCTGTCAAAAAAAAGAATCTCCAGGCAGGGTTCTTGGGAAAAGATGGAAAAGAATTAGAGAAGAGAATTTAAAGACTGAACTCCGTTCGACAGACATGAATTTGAGTGATCTTGCAATTGGTATGGCAGCTTCCTGGTCCCTATACTTCAGAAAATTTTTCTCCATGAATTTATTTATTCACTTTATATCCCAATTGCAGCCCCCCTTCCAGACCCCTCACACATCCCCTCCTCCATCCCCTTCTCCTCCTGGGTACCAACCCACCCTGGCACATCAAGTCATTGCTACTGCATGACTCAGTCTCCCGCTGAGACCAGACAAGACAGCCCAGTTAGGGGATCAGGACTGATAGGCAGGCAACAGAGTCAGGGACAGCCACCGCTCCAGTTGTTGGGGGACTCTCATGAAGATCAAGCTGCACATCTGCTACACATATGCAGGGGGTCTAGGCCCATCCTGTGTATGCTTTTTGGTTGGTGGTTCAGTCTCTGGGAGACTCTGTTTATCTTCTTGTACAGTTACTATCCTTTCTGAGTCCCTCAATCCTTTCCCTCAACTCTTCCACAAGATTTCCTTAGCTCTGTGGAATGTCTGGCTGTGGGTCTCTGCATCTGTTTCCATTGGCTGCTGGGTAGGGCCTCTCAGAATACAGATATGCTAGGCTCCTGTCTGAAAGCATAACAGAGAATCATTAATCGTGTCAGGTTGGCTCTCTCCCATGGGATGGGTCTCAAGTAGGACCAGTCATCCCAATTGACCATCCCCTCAGTCTCTGCTCCATCTTCATCTCTGCACTTCGTGTAGGCAGGACAAATTTAGGGTCAAAGTTTTTGTGGGTGGGTTGGTGTCCTTATCCTTCTACTGAGAGTCCTGCCTGGCGATGGGAGGTGGCCACTTCAGACCCCATATCCCCCACTTCTAGGAGTCACAGCCAGAGTCACTCCATAAACTCCCTTGAGCCTTCCCCATCCCAGGTCTCTGGTCTAGAGATGCTGCCCTGCCTCCTACCCAAATGCCTACACCTGATCCCCCTCCTGGTCTGCTTCCCATCCCCTCTCCCACCCAGTTCCCTCCCTCCTTCCACCTCTGAGGACTATTTTCCCTGCTGAGTGAGACTCAAACATCCTTCCTCGGGTCCTCTTGTCGTTAGATTCTGTGGGTCCGTGGATTGTAACGTGGTTATCCTATACTTCATGACTAATGTCCACTTATAAATGTGTCCATACCACACATTTCTTTCTGTGTCTGGGTTACCTCACTCAGGACAATATTTTCTAGTTCCATCCACTCGCCTGCAAATTTCACGCTGTCTCTGATTTTAAAAGCTGAGTAGTATTCCATTATGCAAGTGACCCACATTCTCTTTATCCATTCTTCAATCGAGGGACATTTCTGGGTTGGTTTTTTTTGTTTAAGATCCATAAAATAAACCCAACAAACAAAAGCATCCTTGGTAACCGTGTGTCCCAGCCAGTCCCCAGGTTTCTTACAAGCCTTGTCACAATATTGATCTAGTGACTACATGCATCATGCTGATTCCTGTCTCAGCTAGAGAGCTCCAGTCTGAGAGATGCTGACTGCACACACATGCCTGCAGTGACAGTACCGATCAACTTGACAGGAGCTAGACACCCAGTAGACAACTCTGGGCCCTTCTGTGAGGAACTTTCTAGGCTGGGCTAATTGAGATGGAAAACACACCCCATACCTGAGCAGCGCCAGTGCTTGGGGCTCGGGTGGAGTGAAAGAGAGGGTGGGCTAAGCGACGGCATGGCATTCAGCTCTCTGCTTGCTGACGTCAGAGCCCGTGTGGGCACCTGCCTCCAGCTCCCGCCCACCACACCCTCCCTGTCATAACAGGCTGTGTCCCCTGGATGCAAATAAATAAATCTTTCTTTCCCGAATCTGCTTTTATCAGATCATTTTGCCCCAGTGTTGAGAAAAGTAACACACCTGTATTTCTCTAGGGCTCCACAGAGGTTGGGGGGGGGGGGAGAGGGGGAGCGAGAGGGAGAGGGGAGGGAAAGGGAGAGGGAGAGAAGATGGAGGAGGAGGAGGTGGTGGCAGGAAGGGGAGGGGTAGGATGGAGGAGGGGGAGAGGGAGAGAGAGGGAGGAGGGAGAGCGAGAGAGCGAGAGAGCGAGAGAGCGAGAGAGAGAGAGAGAGAGAGAGAGAGAGAGAGAGAGAGGCGAGCAGCCGGCATGACGCTGCATTCTGAGCACTTTGTGTGTTGAAAGGGCACACAAGGCTTCATGGTCAGCCACACAATGTCTAACTGTGTAAGCGTTTCATTCTCTGAGCCTTGGTGATCCAAAGGAAAGCAAGCAAGCCAGGAGGTTTGGACTCGGAGGTCTCTGATGACCCTTGGACATTCAGAATGCCTTTAAAGGGAGGGGTTAAAATGTCCCAGGGACTATAAGCCTCGTTCACTTGCACTAGAATCCCAGAGGTGAGCATTACTATTGAAGACCTTGAGATCGAGAGTCAGGTGACATCCGCTAAGTACTGGGTGCATCTACACGGCAGCCATGGCACTGGGGCCTCTTGATCTTGGGCTGTCAAGGTACCAGGAGTTCTGAAGGACTGGCAGTCTTAAAAATGGCAGGCTTGGGGCACAGAACTCCTCCACGCTGACACTAGCACGATCACTTTATTGGCGAATTGGAACTGGCACAAAGGCAGATCTCATTCTGACCTGACTGCCCTTGCTCTATAGATCCTATGCAGCTGAGGTCTGCAGAGACAACACATTTGGGGTCTCTGATAGGATAACTAAGGCGAACCTCACATTCCTTCCCCCTGCCCGGCCAGGCACGGTGTGCAACTGGCTGGGCTTACTTGGTACTCTCACTCGCGCAGGGACCCGTGTGCACACACTAGAAGTCATGTGATTGTCTGTGAATCCAGCTGCGGCTCAGGCAGGAGTGCAGGGGTAAAGAAAATGTGTGTGTTGCAGTGGACGGTGAAAATCCATGCCTTTCTGTGGGGAGGTTTGACCCTTTGAAACCCTTAGACACCGGAATATACACCGAGGAGATTCTCAAGTCAATTACATACATCTATTTGATGGAGACAGGACTGGATGTTTAACAACAGAACAGCAGTTGTTTAAAATTACACATTTGTTTATAAAGTATGTACATATGCATATAGCCTCAAATTTATCTAATGGTTATATTTTAAATTATTACTATATCAGTCGCATGTATATATGCAAGGGTCTCACCATGTACCTTAGGTTGGTCTAAACTAAGTTTCTCCTGCCTCAGCTTCCTTAGTGCCCGGATTGCAGGATTGGGCCATCACATCTTGCTGCTATGCATATTTAATAGGAAATTCCCAGGTAGCTTTATGTTGATAGAAATATTGAGTGCAAAACACAGAGACTGATCTCATCCCTCCTACACTGTTCCCCTGTCATTAAAATCACGCTAATGTCATACATCCACTCAATGGAATATTATTAAGCATTAGAAAGATGTGATCTGCTGAAGGAAGAGTCACCATTGGCATATCATCATGAATTATATTGCTTACAACTGGGTTCATTCTGTGTGCTATGCTATCTAGGTGCTTTGTTTGACACATGAGTGATGATGTACCTTTACCATGAGGGTTTAGCATAGCAGAGTTCTACTGCCCTGAAGACCTGGACCATGGGCATGTGCACATGGACATGTGTACACATGTGTGTGTGGAAGGCCAACATAGATGTTAATTGTCCTCCTTGATTGCTCTTTGCCTTATTCAGTAAGGCAAGGTTTCTCCGTTGAACCTGAAGCTTGCCCATACTGCTAGTGTCTTAGTCAGGGTTTCTATGCCTGCACTAAGTATCATGACCAAGAAGCAAGTTGGGGAGGAAAGTATTCAGCTTACACTTCCACATTGCTGTTCATCACCAAAAGAAGTCAGGTTGTCACAGGAATACCCCACTATGCTAGTAGCAATTTCTGTCTTGTTAGGGTTTTATTGCTGTCAACAGACACCATGACCAAGGCAACTCTTAGAAGGAAAACATTTAATTGGGGTTGGCTTACAGGTTCAGAAGTTTAGTCTGTTACCATCATGGCAGGGACATGGCAGCATCCAGGCAGGCATGGTGCAGGAGGAGCTGAGAGTTCTACATCTTCATCTGAAGGCTGCTAGCAGAAGACTGACTTCCAGGCAGCTAGGATGAGGGTCTTAAAGCCCACGCCCACAGTGACACACCTTCTCCCACAAAGCCACACCCACTCCAACAAGGCCACGCCACACACAAGCCACACCCACTCCAAAGGCCACACCCATCCAACAAGCCACAGCCACTCCAACAAGGCCATGTCCACTTCAACAAGGCTACCTTGTAGTAGTGCCACTCCCGAGCCGAGCATATACAAACCATAACAGCTAGTCTAGCCATCTTGTTCTGGACAGCCCTATTTCTGCCTCCTGAGGACTCTGTTTACAGGGCATGCCACCCACAGCACATACTAAGAATCTGAGTCCTGGTCTTCAAGCTGGAGTGGCAAGTCTTTTATCCACAAAGCCATCTTTCCAGCCTCTACTTATTGTGTGGCAATATGACAGCCTATTTCTCTATCTGCCTATTAAAGGACATTCCAGTTGCTTCTAATTTGGGGCAATTACGAATACAGCTGCTTTAAGCATTCATGAGCAGATCTTTTGCACCCCCCCCAACTCATTTGAGTAAATACTATGACATGACAAGGAACAATGGCCAGATCCTATGGTAAGCATGGGTTTAATTTTTAAATTTTCTTTATTCTTAAAATTAGATATTTATTTTATTTTACATATGAATATTTTGCCTGCACGTCTGTACACCACGTGAGTGCTCGGTTTCTGCAGAGGTCAGAAGAGGGAGTTGGGTTCCCTGGAACTGGAGTTAAGGATGGTTGTGAACTACCATGTGTGTGAGCTGGTAATTGAACCCAGATCTTCTACAAGAGCAATAGGGGCTCTTAAGCACTGAGGCATCTTTTTAGCAAAGGAAACAATCAAACTCGCCTCCAAGGTTTGGAATGCCACCTCTCCTTCCCAGGGCAATGAATGAGATGTCCAGTTGTCACCCATCCTCAGCAGCCTTTGATGCTGTTGGGGTGTTCGTCAGTCTAGAGGTACATAGCGGTACTCCAGCCCCATTTGATTTGCGCCCTCTGATAACATGCGGACTCCATGCATAACCATCCGTGTGTCTTCCTCAGCGAGGTGTCTCCTCAGACAATTTTCACAATTTTAAAATCCGAATTGTGTTCTTTTCTTGTTCTTCAAGGACTCATGAAGTTCCTAGGGTTTCTTTGTAAACCTGGTAGAGTTGGCCTTCCATCTGTGGTTTGTCTTTCACAGAAATGGAAAAACTAAATTTGGATGAATTCCAACTTACTAATTTTGAATTTGGGATGTCAACGTCAAATACAAGATCATCTAAATATTTCTCCCAACTTGACCAAAACACCTCCCGCTAGGCTCTCCCTCCCAATTCTGAATAATCATGAGCTTCAACAATGGGTTTCAATGAGGACAAACCACATTCACGATATAGCAGACACTCTCTTAATGAGGTAATCAGCGTTTAAAGAGCCCACCTCCCAACACTACCAGAGCAGTGGTCAATGTGAATTTTGGTGAGACAGACCATATTCAAATGGCTACAGGAGCCAGTCATGTGACAGCAGCTACAGCACTGGAAAGGATACACAGCATCCAGAGAAAGCTATCAGCTCCAGCAGACAGCAAGTCCAATGATTGAGACAATAGGGGATTTTACCACTGGATCAATCAATCAACCAACCAACCAACCAATCAATCAATCAATCCATCTGTCATCCCAATTCGTCTAGTCTATCCTAGATCCGAATATAAAATAATTGCATCAAAATTGCTCCTGGAATTCTCAACCACGTTGGAGGAATTAATCATGTCTCTTTCTAAGACTTCCTTCAAGAACAGAGAACAGGTTTCTGGATTTGTGGTTATAAACCATGTTGAGATTATATCTATATTTGTATTATGTATTTGATGTTTATCTATGTCTATATCATTTATACCTTTATTGTCTACATCTATCTCTACTTAACAATCATCTACTGTCTATCTATTATCCATCCATCCATCTACCCACCCACACATCCATCCATCCATCCCATCCTCTATACATATCTCTATCAATCACCTATCACCTATCTATCATCCATTTAAATAGGAATATTGTTCATTTCTATGTATTTTTAGACTCCCCTTATCATGGCACCTGTGTCCTCTGTCTGAGAGGCAGGTGGAAAATGGTACCAAGGGAAACTTCAATGGGGCAAGTGTCCTTCCTGTCTAACTCTTACTCTGGGGCATAATTTACAAATATGTGTGGTCATACTTTTAATATTTGGAGGCTTCTAATAATCACCTTTCATTAAGATGCACAGTTTTTTATGATAAGCTCTACAGAATCGAGACGTGTTTTATGACTCTCCATCAGCCAGTCAACAGACGCTGGAGTCTTAGTCTCTGTTCCGAAGCACACTCGGTCACGGGTTTCACACTGATACCACTTAAGCTCAATTATTCACAAGACTGGCACTTGACTCACTGGTTTTAATTGCCACTTAGAATGTCCTCAAAAAATTATGTTATGATTTGATTTCCCGTTGAAACAGAAAGTCTCTGTGGATCCGGAGAGGCTCCCAATCCAGCAAGGACAGAAATCTGACCCCACTGAAACAAGTTGCTATTTTGGGGGGAAATGACTCTGATTAACCCCCTTTCTTTTTCTTATAAAGCAACAGACAAATCTTTGCTGACGTCCCCCACCCCGGAAAATGGGGGCAGCTACAAGTAGACAGAGCTGTGTTATATTTTTTCACTGAGATATGGACAAAAGAAGTTTGGTATGCGTTCGTGTGTGAGATTGTGTGCACAACAGTGTGCTGCACATAATGGAGATCAGATGTCAACTTTCAGGCCCTCAGATGCAGTAAACATCTCTTGTTGGAAGACAGTTTATCATGGGCTGGGAGATTGGCAAATAGGCTAGGCTTGTAGCCAGTGAGCCCTGGGGGTCTAATCTCCATCTCTGCCAGTGCTGGATTACAAGCATGGACCTCTATGCCTGTCTTTTTATGTGGGTGCTATGGGTCCTCTTGTTGCATGGATAAGCACTGTATCAATGGAGTCACCCCCTCAGCCTCTAAAACAGTTTCTTGTTATACTATATACGCAAGCGGAGGCAGTGGAGATGAGAGAAACTGCCAAACTCTTTACGCCAGATGGAAAGACTCTCAAATGAAGGATGCTGAGCCTGACTGAGGTACTGCACAGGGACGCTGAGGGAGTGCACCGCCACTTAATTAGAAGAGGTTTTACTTTTTTTCACTTCTTAATTTCACCTCAAATAATGGTGTATCTTAAAATCAATTGTTTTACGTGTGATGAAATACCATTGAATTCAAGCTAATTAAAACAGGCTTACAATTCCAGTTTAATGATCAGTTAAGTCTCCTGGTAATAACGATAATGAGTTGTATTTATTTGAGTGTCTGTGTTGTACCTGTCTCCTAAAGATGTCTCCTGAAAGGAGAAAACAGAAGGGGGAAAAGAAAACCCTCCCTACTGAGAGCAAACTTTATATGTATAGGCTGTATGAATAACCAGTAATGCTAACAAAACTGTGAGCACGCATTAGCTCAAGAATACTACTTCTAACTCTTGAACCCTGAACCTCCTTCAGATAATTTGAATGGGTTATAGAGCATCATCCGTTGTTCCAGATATCTATATAAATCCTTTTGTATATTCAATACATTAGTAAATTTTTTTTTTTTGCTAGATGGTTAACAAAAATAGTTGTCTTAACTCCTTGTGTCAATGCTATTGCAGAAGCAGTGATGCTAGCAATTAATGAAATTAAAGCTGTTATACCAGCAATAATCAAGCCCGCTACCCTCTTGCTTCTGCTTAAAGCCTAACTCACTTCTTCCAGCACTTTCAAACTTTTTTCAGTGAATCAAGGTTTTCTAATACTCAGGGCAGTAAGACGAAAGTTGGTTGATAGACCCCCGTAACAGACATGGCAGGTTTCAACACACTAACACAACTGGAAATTATACAGTCAATGAAACTTACAATACATACTGTAGAAGAGACAAAATCAATTTTAGCTTGACAAAAGAGCCTTAAAACATGCACTAACCCTTGTTTGAAAATCCAAATCCTGTCCCAACTTTATCTCTTGCTATCGTAACATCATAGTGAGCTACAGCTAACTCCAAATATGTCTCTGACAAAGTCCAGATCAAGTCTTCAAAAGTAGACTGTTATTTCCAATACTGGATTGATTTCTAGACCAGTACATGATTGAGTCCTAATAGCTGGTCACCTTTAAGAAGAATACAAGAAACATTATAATTTCTCTTTTTGATTCTCTATCCAACAAGGTCTGAAAACTTGAGGCAAGGCAGTTTGTCCCATCTGGGATATAGTCAAGCAAAGTGGTCAGGAATGTATGTCCAATGCAGCTCCCCAGTCACCCTTGTTAAGGCACTCAGCAAGCTCACAGGTCAGCATCATTCTTTGTCTCAGCAACAGTATGTTTCACCAATCTTTTTAAAGTTTCATGGGCCTCTTCCACAATACCTTGTCCTTGAGGATTATTTGAAATCCCTGTAATAAATTGTTGACAAAAAGTCTCGACTGCTTGACTACAACTGCCAGACCCATTATCTGCTTTTTTTTATTGGATATTTTATTTATTTACCTTTCAATATTATCCCTTCTCCCATTCCTCCTCAAAACCCCTTATCCTATACCCCTCCTCCTACTTCTATGAGAGTGTGCTCCCACCATCAACCCATTCCCACCTCCCTGCTCTTGAATTCCTCAACAATAGGGAATCCAAACTTTCAGGAACCAAGGCCCTCCTCTTCCACTGATGCCTGACAAGGCCATTCTCAACTACCTATACAGGTAGAGCCATGAGTCCCTCCCTTTGTGTTCTCAGGCTGGAGGTTTAGACCCTGGAAGTTCTGGTTGAGTATTTTGATACTCCTTCTAAGAAGGACCAAAGCACCCACATTTTTGTCTTCCTTCTTCTTCTTGAGCTTCATGTGGTTTATGCATTGTATCTTAGGTATTGTGAGATTTTGGGCTAATATCCATTTATCAGTAAGTGCATACCATGTGTGTTCTTTTGTGATTGGGTTACCTCATTCAGGATGATATTTTCCAGTTCCATCCATTTGCCTAAGAATTTCAAGTGTCATGACAAATATCATTGGAGTAGTGTTACTTTTGAAATTCACAATGATTGTCATTATAATTAGAAAAAAGTTTAAAGACACCTGTAGGATATTTGGCATAATCCTAACACCTCTCTGGGGGTGTTAGCTTCATATAGTGAGATTATGAATTTAAAGAATGCTGCTCTGTTGAACTTTGATGCTGCAGATAATGCCAATAAAATTATCCATGGCCTGAGGTCAGTATTTCCATTTTGGTTAAACCTCAGGAATGGCATATATAGCTTGATCAGGCTAGCCCTTCTTGTCCTGGAAATACTTTTATTCCTGCCCATGATATTAAAGCTTATCTTTAACAATATCAACATGTAGGCAGCTAAAGTACATGGCTTGAACCCAAAAATGGACCCCCAGACAGAGTCATTAAATTAACAGGCTGGCAAGCCAAGGATGGGTAAGATTCTGCACAGAGCCTTATCAACCTAAGACAGAAGTGCATTACTTTTGATAATGCATATTCCATGACGGGTAAGGAAGGCATTCTTGTCAGAATGACCTAAGACAGACTCAGTCTTGTTAACAAAATAGATAAGGGGGAGAGGTGGAGAGCCTTTGGGGCTGCTTGGCAAGAAGCTGACATGGGCCAAGGACAAGGAATTGGGCTGCTTGGCGGTAATATGACATTAGCTAAGGATGAGGAAGTAGGCTTCAAGCAGGAATCTGACATTAGACTAGAACAAAGAAGTAATTTCAGATAGGAACCTAAATCTTAGGTTACAACAAAGAAGTAATCTCAGGCAGGAATCTAAATATTAAGCTAGAACAAAGAAGTAACTTAAGACAGGAATCTAAATTTTAGGCTAGAACAAGTAAGTAGGCTTCAGACATGAAAATGACCTTGGGCTAGGATAGGGAAGTAGGCTCAGATACTTTGGTCATCCTGATAAGCCTTTAGAAACAGTGATTACGGGAGTGTTTACGTTATTGGATTTAATGCCTTGCTTTTTCTTTGATTATTTGTGTTTATTGTCTTGCTTGTTCCTTGACTATTTGCATCTATTGTATTGCTAGACCCTCAACCTAGAACTGACCTTAATACATGCATGTAATCATAATGATATAAAAGCATAAAGAAAGAGGGGGTATAGGATAGGGGGTTCTAGGGAGGGGAAATGGGGAAAGGAGATGACATCTGTATTGTAAATAAATAAAATATCCAATAAAAAAAAAAGAATGCTACTTCTAGGAAAGAAAGTCTGAATGAGCGTAAACATTGAGCTCCCAGGACATTCATTTCTGTCCGCTTCATTTATAAGAAGGAAAATCGAGAAGCAGCCTAACCATGTAACATCGGGGCTGCTCCCAAATCAATGATGAGGTGTCCATTTGACAGAATCCAATAGTAGGCAGACCTTTAAAAGGGAATCCTGAATTCAGGGAGTGGAAAGATGCTCAAGGCGCACTATGCACTGGAGGAAGGATGCAAACTAGCTTACTGTCATTTCGGCAAGCCGATAATCATGAGGCTAATGCTGGCAGGGCAGCTGCAAACAGAATCATAGTTTGCTTCGTTCTCTAAAGTGTGTGTGTGTGGGGGGGGGGTTTGTTTATTTTCCTCTAAATTTTCTCATTTTGCTGCACTAAAATGTTTTATGGAGTTTTAAAAAATAATAAGATTAAGGAAAGGAAAGTAAATTGATGTCGTCCCTGCCTCCAGAGAAATGAGAGAAAGCTGTCGGCTTGGGCTACTCTGAGGTATTTCTTTGGATGGCCACAGGCTCCTGCTCCAGTAATGACTTCGCTGGAAGAAGGAAAAAAAAAAAGAACCATCTAATCATTCTACTAATAAAAGCACTGTGGTGGCAAATAGTTTTAATTCAATAATCCGAGAAGACAGTAGTGGATGCTCTGGTCTGTTTTCATTTGTGTGGGGAGTCGGGGAAAGATCTACCAAGTCGGTAAATATTTGCTGCTTGGCTGAATATTTTCGTCTTTTGTCTTTCTGTCTCTTTGCTTTTGCTGAGAACAGCTTCTCCCTCAGTAGGGGTGTGTGGTGTAGAATTCAGATGAGGGAAGAGGAAAAACTGGGAAAGAACCTGCTAGAGACTGAACGTCTGTGTTCTTCAAAGTCCATCCACGCCTTGGGGCTGGAGAGGTGGCTCGGTGGCTCAGTGGTTACGAGCAGTTGCTGCTCTTTCAGAGGACCTGTGTTCAGTTCCCAGCATTCACGTGAGGTGGCTTCTAACCACAAAGAACTCAAGCTCAAGGGGACCTGATGCTATCTTCTAGCTGCCAGAGGAAACCACATACACATACTTTTAAAAACTCTGTGCCTCGAAACCCACAGCCCCAGTGCTGTTTGAATCGGGCCCTGTCTTACTCAGACTCGAGCATCGGACCGTGTTTCTTGAACTGCTGCTGCTGCTTTGGGGCCTCTGGAAATTTGGAGCCTGGCTGGCAGAAGTGGTTCACTGTGACCTCTAGAGGGGATACTTACCTCTGGCTTGTACATTCTTCATTTGGTACTGCCAAGGAGTGAGAATTCATGGGCAAACACACTTCCTTTGCTAAGAACGGAGGCATCCATCCTAGCTGCCGGTGATGACCCTGTGCCTTAAAAGAACTGTTCTGAAACCACAGGACAAAATAACACTCTCTACTCTCCTTGCTTTCGAGGAGAAAACATGTTTGGTCACAACCATGTGACTGTAACTGCCAGCAAGGGGGATGCTGTGGGAGTCACAAAGCCTAAGGGAGTCACAGAGGTGGGGCCCTGGTTCTGTGGTTAGTGACGTCACGAAGGGTCGAAGCAGAGAATCTCTATTTCCCTCTAATCTCCCCACAAGACAGCATGGAGGTTACAGTCTTCAACTGCTGAGAATGGTTCGGAAAACCCAAGTGGGCCAGTACCTGGATCATGAACTTCCGACTTGAGCTGTGTTTAAGCCCTGTGGTTGGGCTTCCTCTGTGGTGAGGGGCTCTCAGCTTCCGGCCTTCTGAACAGCAGCAAGAAGCCTCTCGGACGTGTTGTCTGGACCGGGGAAGGAACCAGCTGGAGCAGTTCAAATCTTCTGTCTGCCACTGTTGACTATCTGACCGTGGGCTATCTCACTACAATGAATCCCTACATTCTCACCTGCCCAATGGGAATACTGGTTGCTACTAACCATCTTGGGTATAAGAACTAACTGAGGTAATATTATCTTCCATGACCTTACTACATCAACTTCCACTGAAAACCATCAATAGATGAACGGATGAAAAACCAGATGGTCTATGTCCTTACAGATTGGGAAAATTAGTACTGTAAAACGTGGGTATCTTACCAAAAGTGACAAGCAGTTAATACAATCCCCATAAAAATTATAACATCATTCTTTACAGAAGCAGGAAAAAAAAAGTCTTAAATTCACTTGGAAACACAAGACCTTGGATAGTTCAGTCTTGAGCAAGAACGAAACAAAATAAAGCATACACACAGGCACAGACACACAACTGGAGGTACCACTGAACCTAATTTGAAATTATATTACATGGCCACAAGTAAAAACCAGCATTGTGCTAGCACAAAAGTAGAATCGGAGATCAGTTAATAAGACAGGAAGTCCAGATATAAACCTGCACAGCTTCAGCCTCCTGATTTTTGACAAAGATTTTTGTCAAATATTTTTCCAAAAACACTTTGGAGAAAGGAGTTTGTTATATACAAGGTACTCACAATGCTCAGTGAGGGCTTATTTACCTCAATTTTAAAACTGGCATTTAAGGAAAAGTATCACTACCAAAGTTTGTATGGTGTTGGAATTTATTCAAGGACCAGACAGAGCTCCTGACCTGATAGGATTGAAGCATGTCCATAGACACACACAATCACCACACACACACACATACACACACACACACACACACACACATTATGATTGTCCTATGAAGCAAGAGGAGACCATTGACTGTGAGCTGAAGGAGACAGGCATTAACAAAGCAAGCCCACTCCACTGGGTTTGGTAGAGCGAACCCTGGCATTCAGAGAAATGTGAATGGAGACCCAATGTAAGGTCATATAAATGTTCAGACCAGATGAGAAAGAGCCTTGTCTACCCATGATGAACACTATAAACAGTAAGTTTTCGTGCCTGTCTCAGCACGTAGAGCTGATAGGTTGCCCTACATGAGTTGCCATTTTAAAAAAAATGTTCAGTCAAGTATAAAGTCTAGGAAACACTAGGGAAGACATATGTTATATTGATTTGCTTACTATGATTATAGTCGCAAGCATTTTCCTGCAGATGACAAAGCTTCATTCAACAAATGGGCGAATGAACAGATTATCCTCCAAAGATAAAGTACGAATGCAGTAAACATTTGATAAATCTGTGACTTTATTAACTGCCAGAGTCGCGGAGATTAAAACTGCATCCAGAGTTCATCTTATCCCAGACAGGATGTCAGCCGTTTAGAAAATAAGAATCTGGGAATGGAGAGATGGCTCAGTGGTTAAGAGCACTGGCTGCTCTTCAGAGGTCCTGAGTTCAATTCCCAGCAACCACATGGTGGCTCATAACTATCTATGATGGGATCTGTTGCCCTCTTCTGGTGTGTCTGAAGACGGTGGCTATTCTCATATACATTACATTTAATAATAATAATAAATTCTGGCGAGGTTAGAATACAGACAAAAGGGGAGGATAATCTGTCTGGCCCTTATGGATAGTGTAGGGAAGTTTATCGGAAAAAAAGAACCTATCTACCACAGGACCCACATATATCACTCCTAGATGTTCACCCAAGACTCTAAGTCAGCACAGAACAGAGACATTTACCCACTAATGTGTACTGCAGCATGATGTACAATAACTAAGTTACGGAACCAGCCACCAGCCTAGGAATGGAGGAATGCATAAAGGGGATTTGATATTATTATAATATATTTTTTATATATATACATATATGTGATATATATTATAACATATATATTGTAATATACATATATACATGTGTGTTATGTGTATATGTACGTATATGTATGTATGTGATATTATATATACATACACATATACATATACATATACATATACATATAATCCAAGCACTCAGGAGGCAGTGACTGGAACAGGTGGATCTCTAGGAGTTCAAGTCCACCTATATACATAAAATTTTAGATCAGCTAAGACTGTCTCAGTACAGACCTGTCTCAACAATAACAGCAGGAAGACAAACTTAGATTGGGCTTTATAAAATACTGTAATCTAGTCTAATCCAGCTTACTGATCTTACAATTTTCAAGCTTACTGATCACCGGACATCTTTCTAGCCTTAAGCATTCCTGACTAACGTTAAGAACGCATCTGTGCTGTGTATGGACCACTCCGGAACGTTGAACAAGCGTTTTAAAATGCTCACATAACTTTGTGTTAAAATAGGGACCCATGCAATGCTACCAAAAGTCACATTTTTTTGTTGTTGAAAAATCTTATTTCCTCAGATCAAAATATAAGTGAAAGAGAGAGAGTTGTATATTCCTTTACAAGTCATTTGAACACCCTCAATAGGAAGATGCTGGGATTGTCCCGGATGCTCCCACACGCATTCCCCTGTGGGTCCCATGGGTCACATCATCTCTGCAGAGTCCTTCTGTGTGATAAAGAACAGGAGAGAGAAAACAGCACCTTAGTTATGTTGTCTAAAGTTGATCATGTAACAGGCACCCTTTTGGATCGTTGCAGCTCTCTTCGAGAGTCATGGAAGGATCTAGAAGGATGTCTACCATTTAGCATTTTACAGCTATTAGGTGGAGAGTTGGACACAAGAAGGGACTTTCCTAAAACTAGAGGGAATTTTTCAGATGATAGCGGCAGCACTAATGGTGACCCATACACTTCCTTCCACTTCGTGGAATCTGTGACACAATTCTTACAGCACGACTCGGTTTTACTCATTTTTTTATTCCTCAGAAGGAGAAACAAACGAACAAACAAAAAGCAAACAAAGATGTAGTACCCGTTGCCCAAGATCACACAACTAGCTGGTCAAAGCCATAACTAGGATTCAAACTCGGAGCTGTGTGCTTGAGTTCTGGCTTAGTCTATCGCGTGTACGTCTGTGGCATAACATATCGTATGTGTTGACAAGCCCAAAGAGGAAGGGTCCTCTTAAAACGTCATCCTTCTCGGGAGCTTGAACGGGTGGGGTGCTCCAAAGCACTGGAGGGTCCTGGATTCCCTTAGTCTGACATTAGAGATGAATCTGGGTGCAGTTCCTCTAGTCTCCACAGGGGGCACTGTAGTCATCTTGAGAGAATTTGCCCAGTCCATCAAAATCATTTCGTCATAGTTTCCTAAAGATACAAAATGCCACTAATCAATCGATCAAGTTGACTAAATTTGCCTATTTTTCAGAAGCTGATTTTAAGAACAATTCTTTCCAAACGTTATAAGAATATAAGAATTATAAGAACGTTATATAAGAATATGCTCTTTTTTTGAATGGAATCAGTGGCAAGGATCCGGCAAAATGCCGTTTTAATGTGCTTAATGATCATACTCAGTAAATTTATACTTTTTGAATACTCTTATCATGGAATTATTCAAGGTGTTTTAATTATATTCAAGATTCTGTTTAAGATATTCTCCGGGAGCAAGCAGTCCTAAGAAGGCTAAAACAGCCCCCGTGATATTTAGCTTCCGACAAATGGGGCTTAAAATGCTGCCAAGGAGAATGTGTTCACAGAGTACATTTACGATGAATTTATTAAGATCATTTTCATGGTCATCGAATATTAGAGCATCCATCTCTAAGTTCAGCAAGGTCAGCAAATCCGTGTATTGCTGGTCTGGCTTTTGGCCAGCTGTCCATCTGTGAGGAGATACTCTGATTTCTGTGGCAGTCCAGGGTGTGTTGGATCCCACCTCAAAACTCTCCACTTATAATTAAAGCCCCAGAGGATAGGAAAATATGGTTATGGTTAGGCTGACCACAAGGTGTGACCCTAGTTTCGGAGCATCTGACACTCTCTTTTAGCCTTCATGGGCACCTGCACATACATAGTACACATACATACAGTCAGGCACGCTCGCGTGTGCGCACACACACACACAATCTTTAAAACACAGGATCCCTTTCTTGAGGATAACAATGAAAAGACGACTGAAGTGGCTTCCCCTAGGTTAATTCTTCAACCTAAGGAGGGGTGAGATTCGAACTTAGAACAGGAATTTTCCTCAGCTGGGAAAAGCGTCATCTAAGGCACAATGGGGATTTGAACTCAAAGTCCATAGTCTTAGTTACTGATTTGTACGTCCTTCCCTCTCCTGACTCCCTGCAAAGATAGTAGTCTTCCTAGACCATTGTTAAATAGCTTAGTCGGTGAAGTGCTTGTCTGGCAAGCTTTCGAACCTGAGTCCCATTCCCAGAAACCAAAGCTGGGCACAGTGGCTCATAACCCTAAGTGCTAAGGAGGTGGAGACAGGTGGAGCCCTGTGGTTTGCTAGTCGGGCAGCCTAGCCTGCTTGGTGACCAAATTCAGGTCACACCTAGCAGAAGGACCTCAAAACATCAAACAAATGAGATAAAGCTTTTAGTAGGTGAGCATTGCAGCTGTCCTGGCTGCCTGATATGGCATATGGTGCCCCAACCCCTACACAAATGCATTCTCACACAAACGGCATACAAGCTTTTAAAAAGCGAAGATGGGCTGTAGTCCTTCTGATGATCACTGATGAACAGGGACTTGACACGAAGGCTTCTGGTAACTGAAGGGCAGGACTCCATGTGAGGGATTCTGGGAGCTGGAGGGCGGGGACTCCATGTGAGGGATTCTGGGAGCTGGAGGGCGGGACTCCATGTGAGGGATTCTGGGAGCTGGAGGGCGGGGACTCCATGTGAGGGATTCTGGGTAGCTGGAGGGCGGGGACTCCATGTGAGGGATTCTGGGAGCTGGAGGGCGGGGACTCCATGTGAGGGATTCTGGGAGCTGGAGGGAAGCTTCTTGGATATTAGAGCAATTAGGGAAAGGAAGAGAAAACAGTTGGAAACCAGGAGACAACCTCCTCTCCTTCCTCTGTGCCGTGTGGAAACAAAGGTCATGGTTGACCTCCCCGTTTATACATTTGTCCAGTGGTGACATGGAGCTCGCATAATGTCTTCTAAGATGTTAAAAAGCAAGATGGAAGGACCATAGTTGAGCCAGGGTAGATCATGCCGGAACTTCATAAGCCCCAAAGTATTCACTTTCTTCTTCCTTTTGAAGGACAGACCCTCTGCTTTTCTTCTTGAAAACACACCCACATTTGCATTGCTGATAAATTAGAAAACATACATAAAAACGTCCAATGAATCTACCCTTCCTTGCACAGAAGTATCATTGATACCTATGCTGTCTAGGACTTTCTATGCAGTTTTTAAATGGAATCATAGCATACATACCATTTGTAAGCTTATGTGATTCATTCCTTGTGATTATAAAGACAATTCCCCAACACGGTATGTGTGTGTGTGTTTCTGTGTACCTGTGTCTGAGTGTGCATTTCTGTGGATGCATGCGTGGGTATAAGTACCAGTATTCATGCATGTGTGGGTACCAGTATTGTGTGTGTGTGTGTGTGTGTGTGTGGTGTGGTGATGTGCATGCATACGGAGGTCACAAGTCAACCTCGAGTGTTGTTTTCCAGAAGCCATCTGCCTTTTTGAATGAGAAAATGTCTCCCACTGCCTAGGGACTGTCAATGAGAACCAGAGATCCACCTGCCCACTTCTTCAGCATTTGATACACAGAGGCCACCCCACCCAGCTGATACGTAGACAGCACCGCACCCAGCTGATACACAGATGTCATCATACCCAGCATTTACTGTGAGTGCTTGTGGCCTATCTTCCTCCTTTCACAATTTTGGTGTGTTTTGTTGTTTTTTTTTTTTTTTTTTTTTTTTTTTTTTTTTTTTTTTTTTCTGAAACAGGATTTCTCTGTGTAGCTGGCTGTTCTGGAACTCGCTCTGTAGACCAGGCTGGCCTTGAGCTCACAGAGATCCACCTGCCTCTGCCTCCTGAGTGATGGGATTAAAGGCAGTGAGCCACCACACCTGCCATTTCCAAATTTTTGCGACTGTAAATTTCTTTTTTTGTAGGTTATTTCCTATTCCCAATAGGAGAAAGAGAGAGACACGAAGAGACACAGAGAGAGAGAAGAGAGAGAGACAAGAGACAGAGAGAGAGAGACAGACAGAGAGAGAGAGAGACAGAGAGACAGAGAGACAGAGAGATGGCTACCAGCCTGTAGACCAGGAGTATCTATGAGGACTATGAAGGGTTTGGAATACCTTGGAAGATTCTACTGGGAAGCATTTAGGGAAACTGTGAGGGTAAGATTCATGGGGCTCAGACCTTCTTCACCCGGACCCCTCTGTCAAATGGTTGTTGGGGGGAGAGGGGTGAAATGCACATGTCAAATGCTCATCTCTTGTCATTCTGTCCATCCACCCAACACCCCTGTAGACTCCAGGAGGTTCTGCCATGCCCTCCCCATCCCACGACCCTGCATATTGTAGACTTAATCCCACCCAGACAATCTTTAATCTTTGGCACTGCACAGCAGACCTTGTGTCAGGGCAGTGTGACAAGGCTCCTCTAAATAAAAGGACCTCAGTTCCAAGTTCTCTGTGCCCTTTACCTCCCCAAGGGCTGGAATCTTCCAGTCCCTTCTCTTCAGCCTTCCCCTACTCTGCCTTCAGTCACTCCCCTTCCATTAGCCTTTTCCCAGAGCCAGAGATGAGAGTCTGCGAGGGAGTGACCGACTGTTCCTGTTGCTAGTGTTGGTGCAAAGTGGGGAGCATCCTTAGGAGGTGACCTCTGACCTGAGGCTGGGCCACCCCTCTCAATGTTCATTATTTAACACTAGGGTAAAGCATGGATCACCTCAAATTCAGCATTTTTCCTATGGAACGGATACTTTCCCACACTAATTTTTGTGTAGCCAGTTAGCGAGCTAATGTGTATTTAAAACACCCTGCAAAGCCTGGTGCACAGTACGCACTCAGGACATGCTACCCGATAGGATTCTGGTGATTTCAAAAGCCACAGAGATTACCAGGCTCTTGCATCAAAGCAGGCTTTGGAAGTTGAAGACAGATATAGTTCTGGCAATGAGCCCTTTCTTCTGGTTCTCCGCTACTCCCTTTGAGCCAGCTCTGGGCAAAGTGCATGCTGGGGAATAGTTTCATACCCTCTCACAGCCTGAAGACTTCCAAGCATGTCACTAGGTAGACAAATGAGCTCATCTCCTCTGGTTGAAATTGGCTCAACTAGATTGGAGCTTCCATGATGTATTTGCCAATGACTGAATCTCCTGCTCTGAGATGGACAGACCCTGGCTTTGTTTATCTCAGCGCTCCCTTGCTGGGTGTAGGATTCCCAATGCCTGCCTCCACCAGTACCTGGTTCCTCTATCTCCTGCTGCTCACATGGGGAGGGCGGGTGTGAGGGCTGACAAATGTTTGTCTTTCCTGCCTCTGTAAGCACTCTCTTGGATCGGCTTTGTGTAGGAAGGTCACTGGGCAAACCGATGTGTGGATGGCATTAGAGGAGCCACAGCTTTAGGGTGGTACCCTGGGAGCCAACCTTAAATACCTCCTCTGTCCAGGATCAACTGTGCGACCTGGTGTCTCCCATTCCCCGTCAGCTGTGAGGGGACAGTTCTCTTTGCTGCCTTCCTGGGAAGGAAACATCTGGAAAGCACTCGGCACACAGTAAAGCAAGCTCGACACACATACGAAGCTCTTAATAAAAAGCTTCATCTTTATTATGATTCCCCTGGCTGAGAGCTGGTCTCTAGGAAGAAGTTTCCTTTCAAGCTTCTAGAATCTCACAGGTGGGAGCAGTTTAGCAGAAAACGCGTGGCAGCTGGGCTGAGGCTCTGACTTCCAGCAGCCGTACCCTTTGGAGTGTTCAGGTAAGCACTTCCTGCTCTGGAGCCTCAGTTTCTCAATCTGTAAAGTGGGGATAACAGAATGAGAGTTATTACGGGAAAGAGGCCTTGACATCCACCTAATCTCCTCTTAGTTACAGAGGTAGAGAGATGGGAGTAGTGAGGTCCAGGAGGGAAGAGAGCGTGGATGGCAGACGGCAGAAGAACTCTGTAGGGTTTGTATCAGTCATAGTAAGAACTCCATTCATTCTTCTTTGAATGAACTGAGATGTGCAATATTTGAATGAGTTACGTCATCATCTGAGTAATGGTTTCCAGGAGCGAGCACTCTGGGAAGTGTCTGTCAGAAGAGAAATGTGTGAATGAGGCATGGCACGTTCACACTGTGGAATATCATGCAGCCGTAAAGGAAATGAGGTGCAGACACGACGCAATCTAAACAACCCACTGAAAATGTGCTGAGGAAAGCCAGGCATGGTCGCATGTCACACACATACACACAAACATGTATACACACAGACATTCTCTCACACACAGATACACACATATGCAAACACTACATACAACACACACATATACATACACACATAGAGAAATATAAACAGACACAGACATATACATACACAGACACATACACACATGTTCACACAGACACACACACACACACATACAAGCATAGAGATACACACAGAGACATAGAGACATACACATACATATACACATATACAAGCACAGAGAAACACACATACACACAGATGTACATACACATATACACAGACACATATACACACATACATACACATACTGACACATATATACACATTCATATACACACAAAAGACTTAACAGACACAAGACACACTCAGAGACACATACACACATACACACACAAACACACAAACATACACATACATATACACACCAGACACACATATACATACACTCACAAACATACACATACTCACATTTACACACATACACACACACAAACATACTGAACATATACACACAGAGACACACACAGACACACATACATATAAACACATACACTCACATACACATACATACACACACATACTCACACAATACTCACAACATACACACACACATACACAACACACATATAGTTCTTCTTATTTGAACTTCTTTGAGTAGGTCGGGCACACTCAGGGACAGAGCACTTATCGGTTATCAGAGAGAGACAGGTTGGATGAGGACAGTTGCAGAGCTCTTGCTTAAAATAAAATTTGAGGAAACAATATTAGTGATAGCCTGTGACTTGAATATGATCAATGTCCCTGAGTCGTTCACCAGCAAAGACGGTAAAGGGGTGAAATTTCTTTTTAGAATGATACTGTTTTAAAAACCTGACCATCATGGGGACAAAATGGCTCAATGGAAAAATGAACTTACAACTTGAGCTTAATCCCCGGACCCACGTGGTAGAAGAAGAAGAAAACTGACTCCTACAAATTTCCCTCTGACCTCCACATATGTACTGTGGCATAGGTATGCGGCCTCCCTCATAAACATAATAAAAATTTTAACCATTGAGACATGCATAGGAATAGTCTTTGTTATAATGCAGACTTAGATAAAAAAAAAAAAAAAAAAAAGTAGGGAATGATTGAAGACTTGATATATTTGTGGAGTTTCCTAGTGGGTTCTCGGTGGCATTTAATTCTCAGTCCAGATGTGAACTCTATTGTCATCCTGAATCATCCTAACTCCATAGGACCATACACAACAAATGTTGTGTAATCAGGGTGTCACCAGCTCCTGCCACGACAAGGTGCTGAATGGGGCTGGTTCCTAAGAGCCTTGTGAGCCAACCCCACAGCAGAGACATTTTAGGCTGGGAGCTCTTGAGGATGTCAGCCATCCGTCCGTAGCTTGCAGCACCAGTCCAGTCTGGGCAGCTCAGCTCTGTGCTGGCATCCCTGCCTCTGTTTGTTACATCACTCTGGTTGCCTGGGAGATGAGTGCCGAGGTCAGGGCCTGATTAGGAACAAGGTGGAGAGGATGAGCTCATAGACAACACGTGGATGTTTGCATGGAGACCTTAGTAACCAGCCAGAGGCTTAATTTCTCCCTCCAGCCTCTGGACACTATGGACAGAATTGATCCTAGGGGGAACCAGTATGGCGGCTCACACAGTCCTGGTTCAAATCTCATGGATCCTTTTTACTTCCTGTGTGACTGGGTAGAAACTTTCTGTGCTCTGGTCTCCCACCTTCTTCAATGGAAATAACACCGCCCACCTCCTGGACTAATGGAAAAGAAGAAATGATCCCTGGATATTTGGATGTTATAAAATGCCAGTTGCTGGCAGGTGAGGGGGACATCTATGACAGAGGGTGACAGGAAGTAAGATGGTGACATGCTCTAAGTCTGGCTGAGGAGTCTTGACTTTGATTGTGAAATCAGAAAGCAGGCAGAAGGAGACGTTGGCAGGGTGGTGCTGAATTTCATTAGTAACATCTGGAGTTTGAGAAGCCTGTGGGTGGAGATGTCTTAGAGTTATCTGAAGCTCTGGAGAGCTTGGCTCGGTTTTTGTCAGCTTGATGCAAAAGAAAGAGGGAACCTCAATTGAGAAAATGCCTCTGTCAGACTGGCATTTGGGCAAACTTGTGGGCCATTTTCTTGTTTCATGCTTGATGTGGGAGGGCCCACAGACCACTTTGGCTGGTGCTACCCCTGAGCTGGTGGTCCTGGGTTCTATAAGAAGCAGGCTATGCAAGCCATAGGGAACAAACCAGTAAGTAGCACCCACTGTGGCTTTAGTTCTTGTCTCTAAGTAACTGTCTGATGGGCTTCGATTGAGATGTACAAGACAAATAAACCCTTTCTTTTCTTCCCAAGTTGCTTTTGACCATGGTCTTTGTCATGACGATAGAAAGAAAACCAGGACCAGTGCGTGTAGGGCTTTAGAAATGTTCGGTAGGAACGGTTACTAGAGTTACAGGATACAGGTGACCCATCTTGGGAGAAGCCTAGGAACTGAGGACAGGACTCAAGCACCATCATTAAACATGTGTAGGATGGTTTCAGAAAGAAAGCAGAACCTTATATTACCTTACAGGTTGCATGGGAGATGCTACTCAGCCCAGCATCTCTCTGTCCATCTAAAGAAGCTAATTTCTGTTTACGTCTTGTCTCTGTGTCTCCAGAGGAAAGGGGCTGGCTCTACTGAACCTGGGCAGGAAAAGAAGTGGAGTAGCTCACAGAACTGAGAGAAATGCCGAACACCTCATCTCAGGGGAGGACAAATATGGATCCACCTCCCATGTTCTGGGAGGGTGAAGGAAGATGGACATCTCAGGCTCTGTCTCTGGGATCGTTGACTTCATCTGTTGTCTGTGCTCAGGTCTGTTTGCACAGGGTTTGATACCAACAAGAGGCCCTTGCTGGCTCAACTTAGGTCACATTTCTGTCTCTGGGAAAGGAAAATGGAGCCTTTTGGTGGAAAATCCCCATGATATGGCACTGATGAAAAGGAGGCCCCACTAGGTTGTGGGTGTGATGGATGGGTTTGAGGGCGCACCCAAGGTGAACAACCACGAGTGTTGTTCTTCAAGAATTATTTATCCTGGTTATTGACATATGGGGTCTTTTCTTGGGACCCAGGACTCACCAATTTATCCAGGACGACTGACCAGAGCCCAAGGGATCCACTGCCTTCACTTTTCCATCATAGGGACCACAATGTGTGCCTCTAACACAAAGCAAGGTCTTGTGTTTTTATGACATACATACATACATACTAAGCAAAATAAACAAAAGATCTGGGGATCAAACTCAGCAAGAACTCCACGGCCTGTCTCAAATGTTTTTCTGTTTGTTTGTTTGTTTGTCTGTTTGTTTTTTTTCGAGACAGGGTTTCTCTGTTAGCCCTGGCTGTCCTGGAACTCACTTTGTGGACCAGGCTGGCCTTGAACTCACAAATCCACCTGCCTTTGCCTCCCAAGCGCTGGGATTAAAGGCGTGCGCCACCACCGCCCGGCTTTCAAATGTTTTTCTGAGGGTTATGAACATAAAACAATTAAAAGCCATAGATACCAAAGAGCAGAAGGCAAAAAATGTCCTCCCCACAACCACCTCCTCCCCTCTTCTCCTTGATCCCCCACCTTCATAGGAGTGACTCCCTGGAGGTTTGTAAAGTAGGCTCAAGGGCGTCTCCTTAGGAAGTAAGACAGGAGTGCAGCTGAGTTATTTGGCTAACCTAACGATTTTATCAGAACTGCCTTAGGTCTGGCAGGACCCCTGAGGAATGCTGTACAAGGTGGGACAGTGTAGCTTTAATGAGCGAGAGAGAAGATACTTTAGAAAAACGACCTCAGTCATTCAGACTAATTAGGAAGGAGCTGGGAGAAGGTAGCTAGGCTGCCAGAGGGCTTTTGCATGGGCTAAAAATTGCCCTGAGTATTTTACATACCTGGGCTCATTTATTCCTCCCCACAGCCTGGCAGGCTACTCAGTCATCGCCCATGAACTGCTGCCAGGGAGAGCCCGAGGCACAGAGATGCTAAGACATTTGCTCAGTGTCACCCAGCTAATAAATGACACATCAGAATTCAAACTGGGGCAGCCCTGTTCTCTAGTGTGTCTGTATAAACCCAGAAGGGACAACAGGGCCAGGATCAGGCGAGGGTGGGGTGGGGTGGGGGGATCTTTATCGGGTGATGTCACTGTAAAGGCTTCTTTGTGAAACTCCTCCATGTTATAGCCTGTAGCTTGCCCTCTGCTCCGTCCCGAGGAATCAAAGGCAGCCACAACCATGTTCTTCTTAAAGCAGCTTTATTCAGGTTCCTTGTGACAACACGCTTGCTTCTTCCTCTCCTTCAATTCTCCAATCCATCCATCCTCCTCTTCCCAGCAGCCCCTTATATACATTGCCTTAATCCCATCAGCAGCTGCCACGCTGTCACTGTTAATTGGCTGCTCCTGTGATGCGAGGTGGGCTAATTCAGTAGCCACACCTGGAAGCTCGAACCTTCTCTCTACAATGGAGCCACAGCCACCGTGCCTGCCTACTCAAGCTAGCTGGCTACATGCCAACCGTCATCCTGACGGCAGGAAGAACTGCTTCCTACAATAGCCGGGGATCATTTTTCTGTTTGAAGTGTTGCCACTCTTGGCCTGCCACGATGGGGTATCCTTGTAGTTCCAGCGCCTGAGAAACTTGAGCAGGCAGATCTAGAATGTGGGGCTAGCCTTGGCTACAAACCTTGTTTTTCATTACAGGTGACACACACACACACACACACACACACACACACACACACACACACACACACACACGTACGTTAAGTAAGTCTCTAAGGAATAACTGCACAACAGAAAAACCTTTGCCTTGAGTTAGTTGGTGCATATATATGAGAGTATCCAAGTCTAGGCAGGTTGTGGGCAGAAGGAACTGCTTTCTGAGATGAAAGTTAGAGATGGGGGCACAGAGTCACGTGCTGTTAACACCTCACGTCTTGCTGTGGCTCGTAGATGGTGATGTGCTTAGGATTCTTTTATAAGGTACCGATACCATGCCTAAGGGTCTATCCTCACAACCTAATCCTCTCCCAGAGCCCCAGTCTCCTCAAACCATCACCCTTAGGGCTAAAGATGCCAACCCATGAGGTTGGGGGATATACAAATTTCCAACAGGTACAAGCACCCCCAAATTTGAATCCTTACCTTTTCTTCCCCCAAGAACGAGCATCCTAAACAATAAGTCTAAACGAAAACTTATCTTGCATTTGCCTCAAAATGGGGACCCACACATAATGATTATTTGAAGTCTGGTCTCCCAGGACTATAACTGACAATCACCTTCAGAGACGAGCTATTGAATGGCTGCCTGAGCGTTCGAGTCATTTGTTAGGAGAAACTCCACTGTTGAGGAAATGGCTCACTTCTGATTATTTGTGAGAGTAATGGAACGGGGAATGCTGGGAGTTTGTCCCATCTCTCCCAGATCCAGTCTGTCGATTCTGTGGGTACTCAACAGTGGCTTCTGGGGTGCTTCTCTGACTATATGTTTTAAACTGTGACTCCCATGGAGTCCTGAGGTCACTAGAGCCATTTGTATACAGGTCAGAGTGGGAGGTTTCTGTCCTCACAGGGGATGTTGGCATGCCCTTCTATCCCTAACGGAGAGAAGAACCAGGAAATGTTGACTGGAGTTGAATTAAAACCCAGCTTCCTGGTCCTAGGTGGGAACAAGACCAAACTCCCCGCTGTGCTCTGGAGAGGTCCATGTGATAAAAACCTGGGACCTCCTAGGTGGCCACAAGAATGAGCTTGGGGCAGTGATCTTTGGCTGACCACGGCCTAAGTTGATGTGCTGGCTGTAACCTCTTTGAGACCCAGAACCAGGAGCCTCCAGGGAAGTTTCAGTATTTATTTATTTGTTTATTTATTTAAGATATTTATCCACTGCTGAAGCTGTACATTACTCTTGGATGTTTACCTTGTACACAGAAGCTCAGAGAAGACCCTTGGTCTAACCTTGCACTGCTTTCCAAACTAACTACAGAACACTCCCTACTCCTTGCCTTCTTGTGAGATCCACTCTGAAAACTGAGTTTGCATGAAATCTTAGACACATTCTGAGTCTCCCTTTTTCTGTCTCTTCTACATTCACATTTCCCCCAATCCCCGTCCCTGATAACCTAGTCTTTGCTGTGATCTGAGGTGAAAGTGTGTGCCTACACACACACACACACCACACACACACACACACACACTGCACACACTTCATGCACACACTACACTCAAACCACTCATTCACACACAACACTCACACACACACGTCCACACTCTCACACACACACTCAATACATACACTCACAACATCATTCACACACACACACACACACACACACACACACACACACACACGACTTGTATTTAGCTATGGAGAAATGAACAGAACTGGAGGTAGCCATGTTAAATGAAATAAGCCAGACTCAGAAAACTGGATATCAGATGCCAGAAACATTCAACCCTTCTTCCTACCTGTTCTGGCTTCATCCTAGGAACATTCGTCTGGACCACACTGTCCCGGTTTGAAGCTGGCTCAGCTACTCTGCCATCTCCAGCCTGTAAAGCCTTGGGTACATTTCTGTGGCACCTTGGTGACACACTGCAGGGATGGCTGTCCACCAAGGGGAAGGATGGGTGTCGGGAGCATACTCAGTGCATTGCAGCTAATGAACATTCAGTAATGTCACCAATGCTCACCCTTCCGGTTTCAACTTGTCATTTCAACCTCTTAGAAGTCTCTATTACACAACTCATCCAGGACCAAGTTGCCTTTGGGCATAGCTCTCTTTTGTAGCCATGGTAACACACTGCCAGTCCCTACTGATTCTTTCAATCCTGACTACAGTATAAAGTCCCTTGGGAGGCTAGAAAAAAAATGTTCCTGTCCAACCTAATTATTTCAAACTCTCTTGAAGTATTTCTAAACTGTGAGCTTTCCTGGATGTGGGGATCTGGTCCAACTCTTTCACTAGATTCCTGTCTCAGGCCCATATCAGGCCAGTTCAGGTTCTGGAATCTGAGCATCTGAAATGCAGCCTGGAATACCACCTGAACCTGAGCATTCAAAGTAGCCACTGCACAATGAGGCTAGCAAGACTTCAGCCAAGCAGCATGGTCCGGTGATTCACCTTGGGTTTTTAACCCTGGAGGAAGAAGCTGTTTCCTGAGCTGCCAGCTCCCGCCCTGGCCATCTTCTATTGTAATTTGTTTTTACAGGAACTTTTGCCACCTTCTGAGTCTGTGTCCTGTATTTCAAACTCATAGATTAACGTTTGATCCCCACAGTGATAGCAGTAGAGGTGGAATCAATTGGAGGTGATTAGGATGATGAAAGTGGAACTCCCAGGAGTAGAAATAAAACCCTTGAGGATACCTCTTCCCTTACAACCAAGCGAAGAGCCACCGTCTATGCAGCAGGAAGTGAGTCCTTGCCAGATCGCTAATCTGCCACCCCTTTGACCTTAGACTTTAAGCTACAGGAACTATGAGAAATACATTTCTGTGATTTATAATTTCTAGTGTGTGTGCTATTCTGTTGCAGAGGTCTGGATGGATTAAGCCAACCCTCCTTATTGCTTTGCAAGAGAGTGAATCTGGTTAGTGTCTCACACTGTGTTTCTTGCTAAGTTCTGTTTATCATTGACACTATCTTTCTCTTTCTAGAAATACACACAATTCAGATCTCCAAGCGGTATTTTCAGATTTATCCTAATCTACCAACACAGGTCCATTCCTGGGCAGGGGTTAGGGACAGTGTGATGATATCAAGGTCAATGTTAAGCCTCTAACAGTGAAGAAGATTAGCGGTCTTCGCTTAGAGTTTTTTAATCCTTATCTTCTGTCGAGAGACAAAGACTGTTGGGATGCCGACATTCACAGAGTGTCAACTCCAGGTTCAGCTCTGGAGACTACTTATTCAGCAAGATATAACTGGTCCCTGGAAGATCCTAGGTTTACCCTTTCAAGAAGGAGACAGTCTGGTTCTAGCACACTCAAGCCGAAGAGATGTCTTCCACCAATATGGAATGCCTTTATTATTGGCTTTCTCTGCTTTGGCACCTGTGCACTGAGCACTGTGTGTGTGTGTGTGTGTGTGTGTGTGTGTGTGATAACGCTCATGTCAACCCTACATATAGTCAGCTTTAATTGTCAAATTGATAGAGTCTAGAATCACCTAGAAAGCAAGTGTCAATGTGGAATTAAATTATCTACATTGAGCCAGCTTTGGGTATATCTGTAGAGGGTTGTCTTAAGTTAATAGGTGTGGGAAGACCTGGTCCACTGTGGGCAGCACCATACCCTATGCAGAGGATCCCCAACTCTATGAGATGGAGAAACAAAGCTGCATGTAAATAAGTAAGCATAATGCTTGCTCTTGACTGTGGATGTGAGTGACCAGCTGCCTCAAGCTCCCACTACTGTGGCTTCCCCACAGTGAATGACTATAACCTGAGGATACATGAACTAAAATAAACCCGATGTGTTTTTTTGTTGGATGTTTGATCACAACAACAGAATTAAAGCTAGGACAGATGAGATAAACAACATGCGAGATGGAGTGTCATGGTCATATAAGCAGCAAGCGACAGAATCAGGATCAGAACCCAAGAAGCTTTGCAACCTCACACCAACCCTTCCTCAAATCCCGCTATGAGTCTTTGTTTGCTCATTTCATAACACCCCATAATATACCAGAGGGGAAATGGACAAGCAGAGATGCTATTCCTCTTGTCTGAATTTCATGCTGTGCCTGACACATAATGGTGGTGGTGTGGTGGTGGTGGTGGTGGTGGTGGTGGCGGCAGTGGCTCTGTTAATCAAAGCCTTAATACATAGAGACCAGGACACCAACCCATTCAGAATGGTCATTGCTCCAAAGGCCTCCTGCTTAGGAGGCATGATCTGATCATGAACCAGCATGATCATCTCTGGTTCTGATGATTTGGGTAGGTGAGTGGAAGCGCTTATGTATGTCAATTTTATTAATTAGGCATGGGATAATTGGCATTGAAAAGGTAGCTCGTGACATTCACAGATTCCATGAAGGAGGACATACTGATCCAGTGGGACCATGCAAGATGGCAGAAAGGTGGCATCTAACCCTAACAAAAGTGGATCAGGAGACAGAAGTCTCAGGGGGGGGGGCAAGAATATTAAGTGCAGTTTCACAGGAAGGAACAGGTGAGACTCAGGTTGACTGGAGTAGCAATCTTGGCAGGCTTGGAAGTCAAGGATGGTCCCTTGGTGCTGGGTACCTCACTCTGGGACCATGAGAAACTGGCAGATGGTGGACCCAGAACACAGAAAAGGAGGCCATGGAGGCGGGGCTCTGGACTGTCCAATGTACACATAAAAGGTCTACTGACTATCCTTGGCTGTTGGTAGGGACTGGTAACCCTGGACAGACCGTCTCAAGAGTTAGCCCTGGATGGACCATCTCAAGGTTAGCCAGGCTCCAAACAGACTGTACTGGCTGGTTTTTTTGTGTCAACTTGACACTAGCTAGAGTCATCAGACAGAAAGGAGAAAGAGTCATCATGAAGTTGAGGAAATGCCTCCATGAGATCCAGCTATAGGGCATTTTCTCAATTAGTGATTGATGGGCGAGGGCCCCGCCCATTGTGGGAGGGGCCATCTCTGGGCTGGTGGTTCTGGGCTCTCTATAAAAGCAGGCTGAGCAAGATCAGTAAGCAGCACCCCTCCATGGCCTCTGCATTAGCTCCTGTCTCCAGGTTCCTGCCATGCTTGAGTTCCTGTCCTGACTTCCTTTGGTGATAAACAGTGATGTGGAAGCAAGCATAAGTCAAATATGCCTCTTTCCTCCTCCAAGTTGCTTTATGGTCATGGTGTTTCCTCTCTGCAATAGAAACCCCAACTAAGACACAGACAAAGCACCAGAGTAGAAAGACATACTGAACTCAGACATAAACCTTAGAGGGCCAAGCAGTGAACTGAACCCAAAGGATACAGGACTGTAATGGCGAATATTGTAGAATTGGGACATGTATCATTGTATCCAAGTAACTCAGCTGAGTTTAGAGCTAAGCAAGAACTTAGTGCATACATGTTAACTGTTGGATAGAAACTTAGTTTCCCCGTTCTGTGCTCAGGTGTCTTTGGAGACTCTGCTTATCCAGCTGCCCTCCTTTTTGCCTTCAGGCACCACCAGGTAGCCACACTTTGCACTTGGGAAGCTATTGAATTAGGGTGGGGGTGGAGAGCAGGCAGGTTGGCTTCCTGTAGACAAGGAGACTTGGTCAGCCTCAGCAGCCAGAGAGCAAAGTCAACACCAGGCCTTGAAGTTCTTATAGTTCTAACAACTCCTGGGCCCAGGACACTGAGGTAGGGGGGAATCCTCCAAGCAGCTCCAGGTGTTGGCTCATTTAGGAGACAGTATTGATTTTCAAATTATGATGCATAGCTCACAAGGCACCAGAGGGAGGGCGTGGAGGAGAAGCCAGCTACTGATTCTGGGAATTTATTTTGAGACACATTAATTTGTTTCTTCCCTTCAAGGTCAAATCAAGTCATCTCCATATATCAGCATCTGCAATCGGCTGGCTCTAAGGTAGCTGGGAGGATGGAGGTACTCTGTGAACCAGACGTCCTGGAAGCTGGGTTAGGGAAGAGGGAAAGAAATGGGCGCTTAGGCATCCCTTGTCTCAGCATCATCCAAATGAAGGGTCAGTGTGATGCTGACATGGATTGTCAACTTGATGAGTTGCCTAGCAGGCAAACCCCCAAGCATGCCGTAAGGGATTTCTAGCTAGATTAATTGAAGGGAGATCCATCCTAAAAGTGGGTTGGACCATTCCATGGCCTAGAGCCCCGTGTTTCACTGCTCTCTGCTTTCTGACTAGGGGTGGAATGTGAGTGACTCTCCCGCCTCATGCTTTTGTCACAGAGCCTCCTCTATCATGATGAAACTGGACAGTCAAACTGTGAGCCAGCATCAAGGAAAGCAACTAGCACAACCAGGAGCCATTCTCCCTGTCACTGGGTGTGACTCCTGTGCTTGTGGCTCTCACCTGAAATGGGGCAATCTCTGAAGCTTGTGATTCTGACCTCTGCTTCCATTTGCAAGGATGATCCCTCCACTGCTCTCCCTGTCTCCTGCCTCCTTCCTTCCCTGCATCCTTCCCTGCCTTATCTCTCTCTTCCCATCCCTTCCTCCATTTTCTCCCTCTATCCATCTCCCCTTCCATCTATTCCTCCTCCAGCTGTTCATTCCTTCCTTACCATCTGTCCAGTCATCTTTCTGTCTATCCATCCACACATCCATCCATCTATTTATCCACATATACATCTATTTGTCCATCTATCTATTCATCTATCCATCCATCCATCTTCCCATATATTTGTTATTTTACTACCCACCAATCCTTTAGCCTCTTTCTTCATCCATCCATCTTTCCATCCATCCAGCCAGCCATCATATACAATTAATCTATCTGTCTGTCCATACATCCATTCATACATACATACATATGTCTATTTATCTATCCATCCATCTGTCCATACATCCATATATCATCTATCTATCTATCTATCTATCTATCTATCTATCTATCTATCTATCCTTCTATCCATCCATCCCTTTATATATATATCTATCCATCTATCCATTCATCCATCCATCTATACATCAATCTGTCTATCTAACCATCCATCTATCCATCCATCCATATGTCCATCCATCTGACTATCTGTCTGTCTGTTCATTCATCCATCCATCCTCTTATCTATCCCACCTTCCACCCATCCACTCCTTTCTCCATTCCCCATCTATCCTGCCATCCATCTCTCCAGTAAGTATCCATTGTCTCCAACATACCAAACATTGTATTGAACATTTTAAACAGCACAGAAAAACAAAAATGTATCATTTGGAGTTGGATTTTTATTTTATATCTTTGAAGGAGATGCTGAGGGAATGGATAGTTTACTACACATGTTTTTGCCACCACCAATGCAGCACAACTTTGGGTCTTATTTGTAGGGAGTAACATAGTGGTGGGCTTACTTAGCTAGGCCTGTTGTTGAGGCCCCAAGTCTCTGCAGGACTTGAGCAAGCAGTACAGATCCACCACTAGATACTAGGGGAGAACTGAGGAGGTTACAGGGAAGAGACAGGGAGGCAAAGAGCTGGGGGCAGAGTGTTCACAGCCAACCAAATGGCAAGTGCCAAGGTCCTGGGTGAGACTGAGCTCAGTGTGTGAGGGGAGAGAGGAAGTGACATCAGAGGGCGTGGACACAGGAGAGGAAGTGATATCAGGAGGGATGGACATGGGAGAGGAAGTGACATCGGATGGCATGGAAGTGGGAGAGGAAATGACATCAGAAGGGAGGTGGGAGAGGGAAAAGTGACATCAGAGGGGAGGTGGGAGAGGAAGTGACAACAGAGGAGACATGGAGAGGAAGCAGGTGGTGACAAGGGCCAGGGCACACAGGACTTTGAAGGCAGTGGAATGGAGTTTGGATTTTATTTGTTCAGTCTGTTGGTCTGTGCGTTAGCAAGCATGAGCCACTTCTACACAGCAGGCAGTGTGTTAAAGAGTTAGATTCAGTGGAGAGGAACAAGACATGGGTCTGTCTGTTTATCATGGGACCTCAGACTAGTGGGTGGGAGGCAGTTCAGAAATCTAGGAAATCCCAACTTTGCTGAAATATTTGAACATGAGTGGTGTAGACTTTCTGTCAAGTGTCCTCCATGGAACGATCTTCTGTCTCAGGAAGTCCTTTCTCATGGCCCCTTCAGATTCCCAGTCTCTTCCTGAAAGGAATTCTCCTGTTTCCTTTGCTCTGGGTTGCCCTCAAACCCTATCCCAATCCTGCACAAGGCTTTCTCATGTGAAGCACCTGGGCATGCATAAGTCCCCACAGGTGGGACCGACGTCTGAGTTTTATATCACAATGCAAAGAATTTTACATGCAATATTGACTACTATATATTTAGTTTCCAGATGTGCCTGTGCCCAGGTGTGCCCTGTGCCCATAGTGTGCCTGTGCCAGATGTGCCTGTGCCCCAAGTGTGCCTATGGCAGATGTGCCTGTGCCCAGGTTATGCCCGTGTGCCCTGGTGTACCCTGTGCCTAGCATTCTTCACTGGTCACCTTACATTAACATCCAGCTATTCACCATCTTCATCTTACTATGGTGCTCCCTCCAGTCCTCCTGGAAGATCAATGTGGCCTTCCATGCACTTGGCCTTACGGGGATCAACCTTCTATTCCAGCCTGTTGACAGTTCATCATTTAGCAGATAAAACCAGAACTGAATTGTTGAACCTGGAAATAACATCTTTGCTCTGCTTTTCCCCTTGTCTTAAAGAAGACCATTGAAACACTTAATTATTAAGTATTATTAATTAAGTATGGTTTGGGGCACATTGGATGTTTAGAGAATATTTGCTGAGCAAATATCAAATGAGCAGAAATTTCCCTCTAATTGGTACTATTTCCACTCTGAAAGTAGGCTGGCTAGGATCATTTGGGTTTTGATTGACGTCATCATTATTTGTTTTGCCTTGTGCACACCCAGCCTGGCAGGATAGATTGTACTGTGTTAGGATTAGGGAAAGTGACAGAGGCTCTGGATGGCATAGGAGAGGCTCAGCTGAGATCCTAAAGAATTAACTGGAGAACAGAATAGGAGAGTCATGCTCCTGATGGCTTTAAGGGTCAGTCTGTTGTGAAGAATTGAGAGAAGCTAGGTGGGGGTGGGAGAGTGGAGATTTGGGGTATGGGGGAGGAAAGTTGTGTGTGTGTGTGTGTGTGTGTGAGAGAGAGAGAGAGAGAGAAGAGAGAGAGGAGGAGAGAGAGAGAAAGACAGAGACAGAGAGAGCAGAGAAAAACAGAGGTGGATAGAGAGATGATAGATATGGATAGTTAGATAGATGATAGAGAGAGGGAGGGAAGGAGGGAGGGAAGAAAGCAAGGAGGGAGGGAGGAGGGAGGGAGGGAGGGCAAGATACAGGCACCTGGCAGGCTTGTGAATCTTGTGGAGAACTCTGGAGCTGGTCCTATAAACAATGCACTTTCAGAACAGAAACAGCACGTTCTTTCTTCTTGGCTCATGTGTTTTCTTGTGCTTCAGGCACCTCACGCACACCCCACATACCCCTGCTGTTTGTTCAGGTCTTAGAATTGTGCCTGATTCCTCAACCCTGACTTGCCTGACTCTTGTCTGGTTAAAGCCTGATTTGATATCACCCTCTCATTTCCCAGCACTTGAGACTGACTTGATAACTACCCCTCAGCTTTTGCTTGGCTGGGAAGGTGGAGAGTGGGTTGAGTGAACATCCCAGGCTGCTTGGGGGTATCGCTTACCAGGTGTGTGATTTGAGTGGTGCACGGTGCACTTCATCTTTCTAGGCCTCAGTTTACCCATCTGTAGAGGGGGAGCTAAGACTGGCCCTAGTTCATAGGAGCCTAGGGTGATCAAATATGTAAAATCAGTTAGCTGGAGCGTCTAACAACTAGTAAGGATTCAGGGTCACTGTGCCAACTTGATTTCTGTTGCTACAATACAGCACTAACCAAACCTAATTGGGGAGGAGGAGATACTTGGCTCGCACCCTTCGCTGTGAGCCAAAGCAAAGCTTTCCTTCCTTCAGTTGCTTTTGTCAAAATAATTTTTCACAGCAACCAGAAAAGTAGCTATGACATCATCCCGTTCTCTTGGGCTGCCAGGAATTAGACTCTGGGCAGACATGTGACCTGTTCTAGTCCAGGGACATCAAAGAAGACATTTACTGGATGTCTGGAAAATGAGAGACCACTCAAAGAAATCTTTCACCTTTTGCCTTTCACCCGACTTTCTCCTCCCTACATTGTCACGGGAGGATGAGATTCCTGCATCCATATTTCAACCATGAGGACAGACTATGATGGTGTGTTAAGTGGAGTCACCACAAAGGGCACAAACCAAGTATGGGAATCAGAACTGCAGAAAACAGCTCTGCGGGCACACATCTAAATGTCTTGTGGAGTTGGCTGAAAGTATTTATACCGTCTAGCCCACTATTCATTCAGGAATGGTTACTTGAAGTTGTAACATCCTTATTGTGTATAGAACATTGAGTTGCTCGCTAAAGGAAGCACAACAGGCTAAGAACATCAGCTCCTTTATTATCGTCATTATTATTTACTGTTACTCTTCCCCCTAAACAACAGCACAATTCACACAACAAAGACACACACATCCCCCACATACACAATGCCACTAGCCTGCGTGCCAGGCTGTTTGGCCTTTGCTTGGTTCCTGGTGGAGCTGCCGAAGACAGCGCTCTGTAAAAATCTGACTTGAACACAGGGGACACAATCAAGGGGACCTTAGCCAGAGAATTAACTGAGGGGCTCCCCAGAGTCCTTGGTGGTGATGGTTTGAGAGCCACGGGGTCATGCTGCAAAAAAAAAAGGCACTGTGTTGTGTGGTAATGGATAAATCCCATATCAGGATATAAGACCTACCTATAATCTCTTCTAGACAAAGAGTTTAGAAACACACTGAGGTGAGCAATGAGTCCCATCAACCAAGCCACATATAAGGAGAGCCCAGAGCAGGGATCTGGGTGATGGGAAGGTCCCCAGAGAAAAGCAACTCTTGCATTAGCTGCAAGGTAAAAATGTAACATGAAATCTTCAGTCCCCATTTGCTTGTTTTGCAACTACAGACCGTGCGGCGTCTTCACCCAGATAAGATGAAGAAACACCTCCCAATACTTTGACCTAACTAATGCAACCAAGCAAGGCTGGCCCATTGCGCCACCCTGTGGAGAAATCTATTACTACATTATCCAGGGATGGTCGTTCGGTTCTCCCTCCCAACCCCCAACATCTGAGTTGCCTTAAATCTGAGTGCTGCTAAAGTCGTGTACCCTCAAATCAGAGAGTCCTTGGGGCTGGGGGACGGGAGCAAAGAAGGACCAAGGCTGACGTCTTAGGAACAGGTGACTTCCTGGTTGTCTTGAGGAAGCTCGTTGTTGAAGCTGCTCTCTCCAAAGGGTGAGTAAGGAGGGACCTGCGGAGCTTCGATGATGAGCAGGCCCTCTGGAGAAAGCGAGGCAAAGACGGTCGCTGGATCCACTTCTGCAGGAAGCCTGGGAGGGCAAAACACAACACCTTACCACCGATTGTTTTTAATATAGCTGAAACTGCTGTATTCATTGGAAAGAAAATGTTCTGCATGCAAGCGGTGTGTATGGTTTAAGTACATGTGTGAACTGTGTGTGGCATGTATGTGTCTGTGTGTGTGCATGTGTGTGTGTCTGTGTGTGTCTGTGTATATATGTATGTGTGTATGAATGTATATATGTGTATGTATGTGTATGTGTGTGCATGTGTATGTCTGTGTGCATGTGTATATGTATGTATATGTGTGTATGTATGTGTGTCTATGTGTATGTATGTATGTATATGTGTGTATGTGTATGTGTGTGTGTATGGTGCATGTGTATGCATGTATATGTGTGTATATGTATGTGCGTGTGTGTATGTTGTGTGTGTCTGTGTATGTATGTGTGTATATGTGTGTATGTATGTGTATATGTGTGTGATGTGTGGTCTGTGTATGTGTGTGTATGTATGTGTGTATAAGTGTGTATGTGTGTATGTATGTGTATATGTGTGTGCATGTGTCTGTGTGTCTGTGTGTGTGTGCACACGCACGTGTGCGTGCGTTCGTGCACACGCACCCAGGGATCCCCCCGTCAGAACCTGATGTTGGAATCTTTACCCTATCGTTTGCATCTTATTGTTTGAGACAATGTCTCTCACTAAACCTGAAGTTTGTTAGTTTGGGGAGGTTAACTAGCCATTGAGCTTCAGGGATACCTGTCTCTCCACCTCTGTTACAGACATCACACCTGGCTTGTATGAAAGTGTCCGGATCTGAACTCAGGTTGCCATCTTTTAAGAGTCTCATGCAGTGAATCATGTGACTCCAAGCTTCTGTTTCACAGATCATGAGATGGGGTGGGGGGTGTACTTCTCAGAAGGATTTGGGAGGTGGGAGGAGATAGCATCTCACAGAGCCCAGGCTGGCCTTATGACTGTAACTTCTGGACCCCCTGAGGACTGTAATTGTAGGCGTGTGTCACCTCACCCATCCCTAAGAATTAAAAGTTCTTTTTCTTTGTTATTTGGAAGGAACAAAGCTACCCAGTATATGATTTCTTCTTCAATAAACTCGAAACTGTGAGGGCGTGTTACTGGTCTCCCTGGAAAGCCGATATTAGTAAGAATACAAAAAGCTCATGACCGGCTGGGCCACTTCAACATTTCAGTTGTTGCCTCAGATTCAGTGACTAAGAATCCGCCAAGAAGGTTCTATTACTGTTCCCACTTTGTACAGGCAGGGAGCGGTCTGCCCTCCTTTGGTTGTGAGCACGATTCTCCCTTGGGGGTTGAGGGGTGGGAGTCATTTCCTATCATCAGAAGCCCAGAGCCCTCCGAGCCACATCCACCCAAAGCCACCTTGCAGGACCGAAACTATGAAGATCAACAAAGGTGCTTCTGGAGACTTGGAGAACCGCCAAGCCAAGCTTTGGAAGCAAGAAGACAAAGCCTGACTGTGGACCTCCCTCTTACCGCCCCGCCCACTGTTGGGGACGGGCCGATTCGATTCTGTTTAACCGTTTGTGTGCCGGCTGTCCGTCACCTGGTACAAATATAACTTGGGCCCCACAGGCGAGCAGAGCTGAGTTTACATTCTGAAGCTTCCCCAACTAGGAACTGATGATCTGACCTCTTCCAAAACTACTTCCTTGTAGGGAAAAGAATGTCAGAATAGTATCCTGGAGTCTGGATCCTCACAGTTGTAAATATTTAAAGGGAAATTACACTGATATCAGAGCCAAAAAGACCTTCCTGATGGCCCAGAAGGATGTCTCCGAGAGACAGGAGTAGACCCGTTTTGGGTCTCCCACCAGTAAGCTGGATTCCCGAGGTAGGGAAAAGTTTCCCTTTAGGTTCTCATTTGCATCTGAATGATGGTCCCCCACCGAGTGCTAAATACCCAAGAGCCTCTAGGGCCCTTCACTAACTGCTTTCCCTTTCCTAGTAAAAGCTGACTTAAAACTTGGGCCTCAGAGCAACTGGCCTTATCTAATTAGAACTGGCCTGGGGTAGAGTCTTTGAGTTTATTTCCCTCACAGGTGCGTTCTTTAGGAATCTTGTTGGTGGGGAGAATTTAACGTTATCAAAAGTGAGCTGACCGCAAGGGGGGGCGGGGGGTAAAGCCCTAAGCCGGTGATGGGAGAAATAGAAGTTTATGAGTCTGAGAACACAAGGACAGTGAAAGCTGTCATCTGAGATCCCTTGGTCCAGCAGGAAGGTAGAGAGAGACCTGTGGTTAAATCCCACAGTACTCCTTTTCTTTTAGAGACAGTTTTATCAAATTGTGTATGTGTGTGTGTTCATGTGGATATGATTATGATCACAAACATGTACGCAAGCATGTGGAAGTTGGGGGTCAACTTTAGGTATTGTTCCTCAAGAATTTCCCAGCCCGTTATTATTATTATTACAATGATTTTATCATCATGATCATGATCATCATCACCACCATCATCGAGATCTATTCTGGGGATCTGGGACTCACTGATTAGGCTAGGCTGTCAGACCAGCAAATCCCAGGGAACCTCTTGCCTCTGCCTCTGCAGCCTCAGGATTATGAGCCCATGTCACCATGCTAGGATTTCCTCATGGGTTTTGGGGCTGGGACACAGGTCCTCCAGTGTGGGTGTGGCAAGCGCTACACTGACAGAGCTATCTCCCCAGCTCCTAACTCCCTGATTCCCTTTCATTTCCAATCGCTGGCAGCCATGTCCTATGCTCTCCCCCCTTGGAGAGCCTGGTTATCTGAGCATCCACATAAACCCTGCAGAATTGTTCTCTCTGTGTTTTGTCTACTCAGCCTTAGGTTCCCCAGCTCCACTGAGGTGCTCAGATTTCTCCTTCCCTTCTTCTTCAGAGTTTTTTTTTTTTTTTTTTTTTTTTAATGTCTGAGTCTATACCTCATAACGTGGCCACTGCAAGTCACAGTCGTCAACCAGGGGCTGACCAGATACTCAGGAGCTGTGAGCCAAGAGGAACAAAGTGTGCTGTGTTGAGCATCTTCCAGGATGACTTCCTGCATCCTGTTTCCTGTTTTCTCCTTTAAGCTGGGGGTAGAAAAGGACCAGCCTCTAACCCGTTAGGCACCTCCAAACTGTCTCTCCTACGCAACACAAACAGGCCTCTGGGGCACACTTCTAAATCCAAGGTGTCTGCTTAGGTGAGATCCCACTCTGCATAGGTAGGATCCTCTAAGGACCCTGAGCTTGGAGAAAGAAATATTTCTGTCCTCTAAAGACATTTAGGTTCCCTGTACACGGCATGTGGAGGTCAGGGGTCAACTTTGGGTATTGTTCCTCAGAAATTTTCCAGCATCATCGTTGTTGTTGTTATGTCACAATGATTTCATCATCATCATCACCATCACCATCACCATCACCATCACCATCACCATCACCATCACCATCACCATCATTACCATCGGTGGGATCTATTGTGGGGATCTGGCCCAGGGTTATTCCAGTCTCCAGCCGGATGGCTTGACATTCCCCATCTGTCAAAACCACTCTTGCGTAACTCCGACCTTGGGGGGGGTTAATAATATTAATCCCCCCCACCAAACCTTTTACTGTAGCCCTCCAACTCTCTCACACAGCCACACATGGGAGGGAATGCAAGCTAGGAGCAGCTACCCCAGTCGCTCTAAGTGACCCATTAATTTTATCTTAATATGTAGGCTCTCTACACCTGGGGTAGGAATCAAAATACTAACAGAGTTAGGGGGACACTGGGCACTGACCAATCACCGTGGATAGAGCACGCTGTGCAGTCAGAGGAAGACCCTGGGGACCTCCAGTTGTTGTAAGGGAAGGAGGTTTAGGGGTCCCAGTGACAGACTTTGATCATCAACGTGTTCGGTCCTCAGAGAAGGAGGTTGCAGAGTGGATCGAGTGGGGAAAGGGGAGAGCCTGCTGTAGGCAGCACCGTCCCATAGCTGCGGGCAGGGGGCACAGCGGCTCAGGCCAGTCGCTGTGTAGGCGGCTCACCCACCAGCAGTTGAGTAGCTATACCCTCTTTAGCAACCTCAGGCATTTCTGTCTACTCACTGAATTCCCAGAGAGAGCCGCTTTCTGTGAGGCCTCAGAGGAAGGGAAATCCGAAGGAAATGGGTGTGTTTCATTTTGTTTGAAACAGGGTCTCACTATGGAGCCCTAGATAGCCTTTATCGACTGAGGTTGGCCTCAAACTTATGACATTATTCCTGTCTCAGCCTTCAGAGTTCTGGGATTATAGGTGTGAGCCACCATGTCCAGCTTTGAACTCCCCCCCCCCTCTCTGTGTGTGTGTGTGTGTGTGTGTGTGTGTGTGTGAGAGAGAGAGAGAGAGAGAGGAGAGAGAGAGAGAGAGAGAGAGAGAGAGAGATGTGGAGGCCAGAGCAGGACATCAGGTGTCTTGTTCATGCAGTGGTGTTAACTCTCTGCCTTGTTCCCTTGAGGCAGGATGGCTCACACGAAGCTCGACATTCCAGCGAGGCTGGCTGCCCAGTGACTGCTCAGGATCTGCCCTTCTCTGCTCCACAACAATAGGGCTACAGGTTGGTACGTACAGCCATGGCTGGCTTTGCACTTGGGTGCTGGAGATCTTCCTGCTTACAGAGCGACGCTCTTACTTTCTCATGCCCTGGACATTTCTGAAGATGACTGATTCTCCAGGTTCCCTGCTGGATCTTTTTCTCAGCTCTGCCCTGTTTGTGATTCTGTCCTGAACCTGGGTCTGGGCCTCTGGAGGGCAACATTCGAATTCCCCCTCCCTCTCTCCCTTCTTCCCTCCCTCCCTCCCTCCCTCCCTCCTTCCCTCCCTCCCTCCCTCCCTCCTTTTCAGTTCTCTCTTCTCAGTTGTTTGAGCTGGAGGCTGAGTCAGGGAGAGGTGAGGGTCACAGATTCAGGCAAGCCAGTGAATGCAAGAAGAAACTTGCTAGTATTTGCCTGATCAGGATTTTTCCAAGGGCTTTCAAGAACCGTAGGGGCTGTGGGGGGTGGGGTCAGGGAAATGGACAAGATACAGACTCACATTGCTGAAAGAAATCTTTCTCAGCTGATGCAGTCTCTCTGACCCAGGACATCTTTGCTGTGGCTAAGATGGAGCTCAGAGACAATCAGGAGAATCGTGGTAACAAACCACCCATTCGAGGCCCCCTAGGAACATCTACCGTTTTCCGCAAGGATACTGGAGCAGTACCCCTTTAGCAGGTGGAGGAAACAGATCAGAGACCTGTTTGGAGCGGTGCTAAATCCTTACTATAGACCTCAGCCTTTCCCTTTCACCTACTGGACATTGACTTTCTCCAGAATACTCGGAGGTTTGCAATACATCTTCTTTCTGTCTTATACCTTCACTGCAGAGGTCAGGATGGGGATGGCTGAGAAAGACCTCAGGGCCAGACATACACCGAGTGATTGATACTGACCGGAAAGACAGCATGACAGGCACCTGAGCCTCTAATGCAGCCAGCATCCTCCACTGAGTCTTCTCTCCCTACAGGGACTGCCAGTTAGGGATGTGGTCATGCGTCATTCATTGAGCTTGGCTGCCTGCCTAATGCTCTCACAAGACCAAAGCTAACAAGAATCCCTCCCTTAAGTCAAACTGGTCCTTCCTCTAGAGCAGTGTCTCAGCCTCCAAACCTCCACAGCTAGCAAGAGTGATCTCAGGAAACCAGACACAGGAAATCAATATTTTGAGGCACATAGGTATTTCTAAGCTGTAGGGGAAGATAATCTATTTGGAGGGGCCATGGAGGCAGCTCCGTGTGCAAGCATGAAGATCTGAGTTCAAATTCTCAGCACTCATGGAGAAAAACAGGCATGGTAATATATGCTTGTGATCCCAGTGCTGTGAGGGGGAGGCAGGAGGACTGGTGTGGGCTTTCTGGCCACTAGCCCAGCTCTAGGGTCAGTGACTGTCTCAGGGGGTAAGGTGAGAAGTAATGGGGCAGAGCAGACAACGTCTGCGGCTGACCTCTGTTCAAGCACAAGGGACCATGCACTCCAGAAACATGCATACATGCATGCACGCACATATGCATGCACACACACACACGTATGCATACACATGTATGCACACACATCACATGGACGCTCATGCTCGTGTGTGCACACATAACAAAACACACACACACACACACACACACACACACACACACACGATTCTATCATAGCAGCTAGTAGGCTACAGGGTGCGTGGGGCTTACTTTGATGGCAATACCCTCTCCTGTCTATCCTCCTGGATGGACGATCGCTACGGTTCTCAGTGTAAGATGCATGAATCATTTTGCCTCTCTGTTCCCTAATGGGGTCAATGCTCTCCTCACAGGGCACTGAGCTGATGAGATGACAACCTAACCCCCTACTTGAGGTCCCTCAATTGAAGGTTTACTATGACAGTTTCTTCCCTCTCGGTATGAGAGCTCAATTCCTTGCCCAGGTGTGTCTCCCAAGAACCTTGGGTTCCACTCACAACCGCAATGCCTGCCCGCCCAAAGTCCACACACAAGGCTACTTACTGTATCTTCTTGGTGAAGTTCTTGGAGACAATCCCACCTTCCTGCTGCTTCTCTTCATGCTTGCCTGGAAGACAAGAGCATCAGCATGTGTTAGAATCTGCATCCCTTGGGCATCGTTCAGCATATGGGCTTGGATTCAAATCCCGTTCTTCTCCTGTTTTATGCAGCTTAGTGGTGGTTCAGAGTTCAGGCTTTGAGTCTTAGGATTTTGGCGTATAGACTCGAGCCCACCTCCCAGGCTGACTGAAGATGAGCTAATCTGATGGGCAGGAAAGAGAACCTTGACCACAGCTTGTTGACAACTCCCTGTTAAACTGGGACACCTGCTCCTTAACTTCCAGCCTCCCACTTAACCCCTAACCACTAGCCAGGAGCCACAGCAGGTGGCAGCGACAGCAGGTGGGAGCTTAACATCACAGATGTAGAAGGAAGAACCCTAACTGGCATCTGGGACTTCTTAGCTATCCAGCACCCTTCCCTGGTTCTGCGGATCAGATCACCGTCATTCTCCTGCTGTTATGGAAGTATGGACTGATATCCCAGAGTGGGGTTGGAGGCCACCCAGAAAGGTGCATGGCTGCTCTGGGGTTTGTTTGATTCTCACTGGATCAAGGCCAAATGTTGTGGCCTCTTACCCCTCTTGCTGTCAGGCTTGCGGTGAGCGAGCCTTCTGGACCACCTTAACCTAGAGAAAGGACAGACTTTCTTTAATGCTTCAAGATGCTGGACACACCCAGGCTCTCCTAAGGCAGCTCTCCTCCGAGAGGGAGCAACAGGGCCAAAGATTCCACAGCCTCACTTCCCAGGGCTCCTTCTCCCAATTATAGAGATGAAATTACAAGAAGGTTGGGACCAAGCTGGCTTTTACACTGCAATTCATGGGCAGCCTATAATGCTCTCAGCTCTCTTCATTCTTCCCCTTCCTCCCCCTTCCCCTCTTCCTCTTCTTCCTCCTTCTCTTCTTAAGTAAACCATCTTCAATTTCTCTTTGAACAAACAGGATTAGTGCCTGGCTCAGCCACCCTTCCCACTCCCTTTTGAAGCCGCATTCCAGAGCCCGGGAGCCACATCCATATGCAGGAGTCTCATAAAACAGACTATAAATACCCAGGAGGGTTACAGCACCATGTGGAGGTCCAAAGTGTCTTCAGCTTGTCACTTACAGGTGATTGCATTAGCGATACTCTGTACCAGTTAATCATCCCTTTAATAACATTTTCTGATTACAAGATAATGCATATGTATGTTACAAAGTGTAGGAAATACGTTTGCAAAAAGCACAACCACCATGGTCTCATCCCCGCCTCCCCAGGCTGTCATAAATACTGTGTTTACATCTCCAGACATAGAGAATGCTTCTCAGGAATGTATGGATTTTTCTAGAATTCAGCCGTACACGATACATTGTACCAAAGGGATCATTCTATGCGCTGCTTGGAAATCTGTCCTCATCTCACTAAGACATTCTGATTATTTTTCCATTTTCCCCAAATACTCCTTAACAGCTTGAGTGTGTGTGTGTGTGTGTGTGTGTGTGTGTGTGTGTGTGTGCTGAATGTCTTTCTCGTTTGCTTATCCACCTTATTATTTTATTGTGTTTTAAGTTTATTAACTTATTTAAAATTGTGTGCTCGGTAGGGACCACATGCCACGGGGATCAGAGGACAGCTTGTAGGAGTCAGGTCATCCCTACCTTGTGGATCTCTAGGGTCCAATGTAGACGCCCAGGCTGCCTTTTAAACTGAGACATCTTACAAGGGGGTCACCCAACCTTAGATTTTGAGGGAGGGACTTTCACTGAACCTGGAGTTTCACTGATTAGTCTGGGTGATCAGAAAGTACCCAGAATCCTCCTGCCTTTGACTCCCCAGTGCTCAGGCTGCTCTGCCAGCCTTTATGTGGGTTCTGAGGACTGGAACTCAGGACCTTGTCATTTTTAACGGCTGCATCGTATTCCACTTCAGGACTCCAAAATGTTTGACTCCGCCTGCCTCTGCGTTAAAATGTCTTGCAGACCGATCTTCACACCAAGCCCGGTGATTTCTGGGATTTGAGGCAAGCTTGTGACCTTCTAAGGCCTGAGCTACATTACTACATGGTCCTTAGGAAGGTCACAGTATTTACTCTTCCTCTACAGGGAGGAAACGTATACTGACCGGAAATCACTTTTGAAACTGCGGTGTCTGGAGGCCAGAACTCTCTTATCCTGTGGGTGTGCTATCAACCAAGAGGTCATTCTGTTCACCTCTGTGACAGTTACCTGCCCCGCCCTAGCACAGGCCTGTGGTCACAAGAGCATGGTCTGTTCTCTGGTCCCCTCCCTGAGGCCTGGGCCTCCGAGGAGCCGGCTTCCACTGGGAGCCAGGGCCTCTGACTCAACCCTTCTGCACCCTGTGTCTTCCTTCTGCGGGCCTCCCAACTGCCAGAGGCGATGATGAAGAAGATGAAGGGCTAACGGCCAGCTCGACAGACATCGACAACGTACAATCTTTGAATGGACTCTTCTCCCCTCTGTCTACCATGCTGCTGTTGGCTGTTGTGTGTCGGTTCAATAAATGACAGGAGGTAGCCAATGCTTGTAACAAAGTCAGCGTAGGGTGAGATAATTTTGCCAACAGTAAGCCTGTTTCAGACAGACAGGGCTCGGCCGTGGCTTTTGGTATTGGTCAGGCATATTGAATGCATTTCTGACTTGGGATACTTTGGATTTTAGATGGGGTCTCTGGAGCCCTGGTGCCATAGTAAGCCAAGGGACACCTGCCTAGGCTGGGCCCAGTGTCAGGCTCTGTTCTCAGCAACTTACTTACGCCACCTCCTTTAAGCAGGGACTTTATTGCCAGCACTGAGTGGGTAGAGAAATTGAAATTCAGAGAGACTTGGTAAATCTGTGACCACATCACCCTGAACACACCTGATCCAGTGACGTGCCTGAGACCAAACACCCAGAAGTCACGGAGCAAAGATTTGGAAGCAGAGGGTAGCAGAGTCCTGAGAGCCAGATGACAATCCTTGCTTAGACACTTCCTGAATGGGTTCTACCCTTCTCTGGCCCTCTGTGTATTCTTCCCTAAAATGTCGTGGAAACGGCCTTACTGGAGCTCTGGGAGACTCGATGGAGTGAGTCATGTGGTCCTCGCAAGCTGCACAGCTTTCATGTCGATGTTTAGGGAAACGGAGATCCTTAGAAGTGAATGGATCCTGTCCATGCTTTGAAGTGCAGGCTGGGGGGACGGAGCGGGGCCTCTGAGCAGGAAAGACTCCAAAATTCCCAGGAAGGAAATGTGTAATGAAGGCTCGTGGTAGGGGACAATAGAGTTTAAAAGAGGTGGGTCAGCCGTGTGCTTCGTTTGCATATCATTTGCATACCATTTGCGTGCGCGCGTCTTGCTTATTGTGCGTTTGATGTTATATCAGCAAGTATAACTTATTATGCTTTATTGTATAATTTATTTATATTATTGTTTATTAATACACGTATTTTATATATTAATATAAATATATTTTGTTATTGTTTACATATAATATGATTATTAATGTAAAATAAATATTATGATGAATAATATTAAATTATGTATCTATAACATGTAATTATTTATTATATAATAAAGTGTAACTTTATTAGCTTGCTTTCTGGTTCACATTTTACACCATCCACGTTTTATCTTTGTGCGCAGAAGGAAGGGAAGATGGCTGTCCGTACAGAAAGACGGTCTCTGCCATCCCACCACAGCACGGCAGTGATGTTTATCACGTGCGTGAGAGCTATGGCTGAGGGAGGAAAACGCCCTTGTTGGGGGAAGGATCGGACCCATCAAAGAAAGGTGCTGTTCCCAGGCACAGCAGAGGCCCTGGGGACAAGACTTTCCAGGCTTCCCCAGCCAGAGCCTGACCCGGTAGCCCTGAAGGGCCATGCCTCAGATCTGTGAACTGCAGGGACTAGGGAAGGCTCCAAGCCTTGCACCAGGAGGACGCTTACTCATGATTTTGGCTCATCTGTCATCATCCCAAACTACAAATAGCCTTTCCTCCACTCCCCAGACAGCCTGAAGAAGATGACGAGGCAAATCTGACCTAACCCCTTTGGGAGACCAGCATTGAAACAGAGACCAGAGGTTGGGGGTGGGGTGTCTAAGCAGGTTCACAGTTCCAGCTAGAGTCAGCCAATGAACCTCCAGGCAGGCCTGGCTTTAAGTATTAGGTACTGCCAGAGAAGAAGCAGGTGGTTGGTTGAGCTGGGTGAGTTAGCTTTCCTAGGACTCAGTTTCACTATCTGTAAAATGGGCAGGGGTGGTGTTACAAACCTATCCACACTCCTTAAAAAACCACTGTGAGTAAGCCAGCCTAGTTGGAAGTTGAGCAAAGGTCTGGCCTGAACTGCTTGCGGGAGGACAGGTTCTTAGTCTTGGCTCTGTTTCCCTGACTTCCCTTTGCTTTTGTGGGGAGCCCCTAGGTCGTTGTTCTCAAACCCCTTTCATGGAGAAAGGCTGGGGCCAAAGTTAGTTGTGACTGGATAGCTTTATCTTTTGTGTTAGTTTTGAGTCTCACAGACAGAGACAGCAGGGCTCCGAGGTACACCCGGAACCTCAGGATCACTAAGGCCCATAGCTGAGATCTCAGCCTGTGACTGCCAGACTCTACTTGTTAAGAAGTACCTTCAAATGAGGATGGAGAAGAGACTACAGGGTGTGGACGATCTGGAAGCCTCTGGATTATAATTAATTTAATGATAATTAACACAGAACCAGGGCGGAGTGATGATGAGTTCAGTCAGCAGGATGCACTATTAACTCCATTTTACAGACACTCTGGATATATCGTCTGCATTTACTACATCTTCCCATCAGCCCTGCTTGACAGGAATGGTCACAATTCCCCTTTCACAGATGAGAACACTGAGGCTCAGAGTGACGAAAAGACTTCCTAGTGTGCAACCATGCTGCTACCCCACAGGAAGGCTGGGATTTGAATCCAGGTCTCGAAGAGTGTTTATCATTTATTTTTACTAAGATCTTCCCATGTGCCCATACCATGGCCACTACTGTGACTGCTGTTAACAAGAACAAACTAACTGCTAGTACCCAGGTACCATCTGTGCATTTACCATGTAGATAAAGATATGTTGGGGGGCTACTACCATCCTTTCTGTGGACCCATAGGGACCTCAAGGCCCAGAAAAGGAACAAGCTATCTGAAGAAATGATTAGCCGTCCTGTTGGTTAGTGAGTGGCAGAACCAGTGTTGGCTCGCCAGCCAATGCAGGGAGCCCACACCTACGTCAGCACACGCCCCTGAGCGCCTGCCTGCTCCACCACACCCACACCCACAGCGTTTGATGTTTACAATTCTACTCCAAGTGACTTTAAAACACAGCCTCGCACACTGCTGGGGCTTGTCCCTACCCAGTCAGTGCGTACAGCGTGACTGTTATTGATTTTCTGGCTGACAGGCCTCTGCCAAGAACATGCTCTTTTTAATGGCCTGTTAATTGAGAGGGAGGCAGGAGAAAGCTTTACAGAGGCCCAGCTTACCAGGGGGGGGCAAGCTTCCTGTCTCCTTGGTCTTTTCCCCTCTGAGTATGTATTCTTTTCTCCCAGAGTGCAATGGGGTAAGGAAAGCCCTGGGCCTAGTGCTGTGACCAGGCCTGAGCTCTGCTCTGGCCTTTTTGCTGACTCATAGTATGTCCTGGGACTAGGCCTCCTCAGCTGCAAGAGAGGAGTAGACAGTCACGGGATGAAGGGCCAGAGGTGGGGAATAAATGTATGTGTGTGTATGTATATATATATCCTTCCAGCTCAATTCCCAAGGCAGCCTGGGTTTGAACCCTTTACTGTCTTGAGCAAATTATGCTAATCTTCTCTGTGCCTCCGTTTCCTAAAGTATGAAAGGAAGATGTGGACACAGGAGTGGTGTCCTCTGGCTGTACTGACACAGGTGCTGTCTGATGCTAAGGACGTGGTTCGGTGTGGTGCCTGGCAGACAACTCTTCACCTAGGATAGGAGCTGTGCTGTTGACATTACCACCCAGTTTTAGTCTCCTTGTCTGGTGACAGCATGGCAACCCAGCATTAACCCTGGCTCCTGTGCTCACGGCTTTGGAGTGTGCTAACCCCTCTCCCCATGTCTTCGGAAGTCTTACGTGCATCCATCTATTCTTTATATTAAATTATCCACCTCGAAACATCTAGCCTGGCTTCTGCCAGCTCTCGGGTGAGGACCCCAGCTAGTCCGTCACATTCAGACTTATTCTGTCACCCATTGAGAAACACTTGTCTCTGAAGATAACATGGTGGGTTGCGTTCTTGAGCCCTGAGGTCACCTGAGCCATGTTGTCTGTCATAGATCCCTTCTACAGAAGCTCTTTCTGGGCTGAACCTGCCAGCGTGTGCACGTGCGCATGCTACACACACACACACACACACACACACACACACACACACACGACCCTGTCGGCCCCTCACTCACCTGACACTTCTACGTATCCATCCTTGGTCTTTACCATCAGCTCTTCCGGCTTGAAGCTGTGCACGTTGACACACACTTTCCAAGGCTCCCCAGGGAAGGGTGGGGGGTTCCTGCCCTCAGCGGGCACCCCAAACCTGGCTGTGGCTGGAGGCCCTCGGGGTACCATGCCAGACCTTAGGGTTCCAGGCCAGGCAGAGGAGAGCCGAGGCAAAGCCCACTCGGGCCAAGGGGCTGTCAAGTCGTCTGGGAAGGGGTCCATGCCAAAGCCATCGTCCAGCAGGCGGGAAGAGAGCGGTGAGTCCCGGAAGGGGTCTCGGCGCAAGCGGCTAGGGTAGGAGCACGGAAAAGGCAATTGCCCGTCAGCCATGGTGTTTGTTGAGCTTACAAGGGGAAACAGAGGCTCAGAGAGACAGAGCCACCTACCCAAAGGTCACACAGAAAGGTGATGTGGCTTGAGATGGCTTTCAGAGTTTAGTCCTCCACTTCAGAAAATGCTGATCTTCCTTTAGCCACGAGACCAACCATCCGCTGCCCAGAATCGAGCTGAGGTCCTGGCTCACAAACGTGACCCCCTAAGCGGGCCCAGCAGAATCCCAGAGGGCCTCTCTCAGTCCCACCTCACCAGGCTATCTGCAAGCCACCGGCTGCCCTCCTCCCAGGCTGCCCTGGCTCCCAGCCAAAGCCTGCTGAGGTCTTGAGAGCAGCAGCCAGGAGTTTAATAAAGCTGGGGACGCTCGCGCCTAGAAACTTCTCCTGGCTTCTGGGCTGGGAGCCTTCTATTTATTTGCTGCTGGGGGCTGGGGGCGGGTTTTGCAAGCGCTCCTGTCACAGGAGTATTCAAAGGTGATGAACCAGCCCCTGAGAATCCGCTGAGAGAACAACTGGGCTCTGGGAGCGGGTGGGGAGCTGGGAGGGGCCGTGGCGTCCGAGTCCAGCCAGCCTCTCAGGCACTCTCTCCTCCTCCTCCCGCTCTGCTCCGCCCCGCCCTCCCTCTGCCTCCAGCAGAGTCCACTCCAGGCACCAGTGCCCTGCAGGGCACTAAAGCCAGACTATTAATAACCCTCCGCCTGGCTGAGGGCTCAGGTCACACTCTGGAAATACCATCTTCAGAGCATGTTCTGTCTTGCCTCCCACTCTGGGGACTTGCAAAAGAAGAGAGACAATCCTCAATGGATCGAGAAACATACAGAATCCCCCCTTACAGTACGGCCCAAGTCTTACAGCCTCAGACTTCTGAGAACGATGCTTATTTTTTTTAAAATGGCAGTTATGAAAAGAGGGACGTTGTCAGGCAGAGTCTATTGGGATAGATAGGTCTTGGGGTGAGAAAATAGATCGGGCTCAACTCCCAGCACACAGCCTGAGCCACTGAGGATTTACAGCCTGGAGGCAGAATGCGGGGTGGGGGCCGTCAACGGATAGGAAATGACTGAGGAGAATCCAGGGACCAGAGGGAATTCCGGATAAACGGATCTAACTGGATTCCTCTATGGATAGACTGGGGTGGCCAGACCTCGCTTTGAAGGCCAGTGGAGGATAAGCAACTGTTCAGGCCTGGGAGGGGGTGATCCTACATGGAACTATGGGGGTTGTGGCTAAACTGACATGTTCTTGTTAAAAACTGGGTGAAGAGAACGCAGTCCTGGGCCTCCGAGGAGGAGTCTGCCTGAAGTTTGGTCTCGGGAAGGGTTTCTATCCGAGGCAGTATGGCTCCCAGGCATGCCTGAGTTGCCGGCTTTCCACCTGTGGGATGGGGCAAGAGAGGAGCCTGCTCTGGGGCGGTGTCATCAGGAATGCATGGCGTCATAGACCTCGCAGAGGAGTCTGTGCTTTTAAGCTTTCGACTTTCAACTTATCGGTTGCCCGATGTTTGCTCTTAAGTGCTTCATAAACATGAGCCGGTGGAGCCCTCCCCTCGGCGCACTGAGGGCTACGACTGACTGTCCCATTCCGCAGGAGAGTTAACAGTCATACGTCATCAGAAAACTTTTTTTTTTTATACATGCTGGAGCGGATTTCACCACAGAGCTAGCTGCGCCTCCAGCCCTCCTCCTTCTGTAAAATCATTTATCATGGTGGGCTCACGGATGAAAACATCACACAGCGAAGCTAGCAGCTCCAACACCTGCACAGGCCCAAATGCTATCCATCCCTGCGAACCCCTGTACACAGAACAGCAAGGCCCTGGAGCCCCCCTTTGCGAACCCCTCTACATAGAACAGCCGCGCCCTGGAGCTTCCCTTTGTGAACCCCTGTACACAGAACAGCCGCGCCCTGGAGCTTCCCTTTGCGAACCCCGTACACGCAACAGCCACACTGGAGCTTTCCTATGTGATTTACACTTTAACTATCAATCACATCTTTATTCACAGGGGGAAAATATGTTTTCTAACCTCTTTCATGACTTATGCGTCCTTTGCCTACGTTCTATCCTTTCTCATTACCTAATATGGCCCTGTCTTGCTGTTTTTTCTAAATGTTACTGTGTTGTCCTACTATGCTATTCCTCATAGCGGTAATCCTAATCTGTAATGTCTCTCTGTGTCTCTGTCTCTGTGTCTCTGTGTCTCTGTCTCTCTGTCTCTATCTCTCTGTCTCTCTCTTTGTGTGTGAGATATATGATGTGTATGTATGTGTGTAAGTGGGCTTATGTAAGCAGGTAAAGAGACTCTTATTTCCTTCTTTATTTTCAAATAGCATCTCATGAATCTACCTAGACTGACCTTGACCTCACTCTTAGCTTAGACTGGCCTTGAACTTGTGAGTTTCCTGCTTCAGTCTCCTGTGCAGGCTGGACTACAGGCCAGCAGCACCAGCCTGGGTTTATATCTTTATGCTGAATAATAACAAATATCTAGATGCACCCAGGTGGGATATTCTGAAAACCCAGATCCAAGGAGAACCATTTCTAGAAACGAATTTATGAATCTTTTAACCTACAGGTGCCTTGGGTTTGGGGTTCCAATCCTCAACAGGTGGGGAGCTTTGGACTTGTCATTTTCCCTTTGAGAGTCTCAAAGAGTCCCTCCCAGCTCTGCTTTCTTTACAGGGTGGGCTTGTTGAGGAATTTGAGTCCCAGGTTGAGAAGTCGTTTTGATAGAGAGCCGTCCTCCTACAAGGTACTTTACTCAAAATAACGATACAGAGAAGGATCACTCCTGTGTCTCTCTCACAGTGGCGAACTGCTGCAGGCATGGCATGAAATGTTCACAACCATCTTTGTTACCATCAACCCATTTTTCAGATGAGAACTGGCCCATGCACACAGATGTCCTGTGCCAGGAATCCTGGTGGGAAAGCTGAATGGTTTGAATCTTAGATCTGTATTGTGAGGGTGGCTGAGACCCCTGGCTTTTGCTCCAATGGGGAGAGGGTCCCCCTGCTCTGGTCTTGATGTGTCCCCAGAACCTAGGTGGCCTCGATACGATACGGGATGAGCTCATCGTGCCTGAAGACTTAAGCTGACGTCATGGCTGGGCATAGACAGCAGCTGGGAGGGGCGGGTGAGCCTGCAGCTAATCATGAGGAAAGTCACCGTGTACGATGAACAGGGAGAAATCTGGCCCTGCCTGGGACCAGGCGGGGGCTGGGGCGAGGCTCTTCAGTGGGTGGGATGGGATGGGGGCAGCACGGTCTCTGGCTGGGTGCGTGCGGATTCCGGTGAGCGTTGTGGTGTGTGTTTATGTGCTGCTGAGCTGTATTGATTTATGGGTGAGTCTGTTTGGAGGATGTGTTAAAAAAAAAAAAAAGAAAAAAAAAAGTTTTTCCTCTTCCCTCCCAGGCCTCTTGGCACATCTTCATTGAAAATTTCTATCTGGAACCAGGAAGAGAGAAGGCTTGACAGCAGCGGATGAGCATCTAAGGTGACCTGCGCTTCTCCCCCCCCAGCCCCCCCCCCCCCGCTCGCCCTTTCTGTCTCTCATGTAGCACGGGCAAACCTTGGGCTCCTTATACAGCAGACGGGGACGACCTTGACCTCCCAACTCTTCTGACCTCAGCCTCTTAAGTGCTGGGATTACGGGAATCTGCAAATGGAGCCCAAGGCTTGACGTGTGCTAGGTAGGCCAGCATTGACCACTTGACTCAAACAAACCCCAGACCCTGTATTTTCTTTATAAGGCTGAGGACCATATGACTAGGAAACCCAGGCGCCTGCCTCTGCCCTTGGCACTTTGAACTTCCTGCACACTCATCGAATCTGCCCAAAAGCCTCTGAGGAAGGGGCTTTTAGTGTCTCCTGGAGGACTGAGGCACACACGGACTTGTCAAACTCTGTGTGTCCTTCAGTGACAGAACTGGGATTTCAGCCTAGGCCTTTGGCTTGGATCCAACTGTCATACTCGCTGAAATCAGAGTCGCAGATCATGTTTGCACAGTACTGACCATATACAAGGCTCTAGTTCAGCAGGTTTTTTGTTAGTTTGTATGGATCTTTCTATGTGGCTCAGATTGGGTGGCAATTTGATATCTTCCTGCCTTAGCCTGCTTAGTGCTGGGATTATAGCTCCGGGCCATCACATCCTCCTTTATATTTAGTCATCATAGTCCAGAGAGGTGAAGCCACCTGCTCCAGAGCCAGTGGGATGCAGGTTGCTCACAATAAGCACAAAGGGAAAACATCACCCAGGTCTTGTGGTCCTCTGCGCCACCCAGCATGCTTCTCTGGGATCTTACTGCATCCTGGGTGAGGCCAGCTTTCTGCCTGGGGAGACTGAGGAGTGAGGCAGCTGCTAACCCTGCTGACTGAGCCACCGGTTGAGATGTAAGATGACTTGTAGGGAAAGCAATCAGTAAACACCCTGGGCCATCACTGACCAGCCAAAAACACGGGGTCAGACTCGGAGAGACTGCAGAGAGGGAGAAAGCCTGGGCTGGTTCTTCCAGAAAAGGGGAAACTCTGGGAATGGGGAATGTGTATGTGTGTGTGTGTGTATGAATGTGTGTGTGTATATGAGTGTGTATGTATGTGAGTGTATAAATGTATGTATGTGTGTATGAGTGTGTTTTCTAGTGTATGTATGAGTGTATGTGTGTATATGAGTGTGTAACTCTATATATGTGTGCATGAATGTGAGTGTGTATATGAGTGTGCATATGTGTGTGAGTGTATAAATGTGTATGTATGTGTGTGTATATGAGTGTGTATTTTTGTGTGAGTGTGTATATATGTGTGAGTGTGTATGTGAGTGTTTTATGTGTGTATATAAGTATGTGTATATATGTGTGTGTATGAATGTATGAGCATGTATATGTGCGTGGAGTGTATAAATGTACGTGTACCTGTGTGAGTGTGTGTGTTAGGATGTTAGATCCCAGGACCCAGAACAAACATTGTCTCACCTGCCTGCCATCTACTTAAAACTTTCACACGGGAAATACCACAGTTAATCTCCCAAAGAGACAGACAGTTCAGGGAGAAGATGACATCATCCTGCATTCCAGAACTGGGGCCCCGGAGGCAGAAGCAGGAGCCATAGTCACACAGGTATTGGCAGGACATCTTCCCATTCCTTAACCCCAGCACCGTCATCAAAGACTGAGGGAGAGTCTCTCAAAGGCAAGGTTTCTGGTGAGAGTTTTCCCTCCTGCTGCATCACGGCCCCAGGGCTCAGAACTCTCTCTGGGGAAGCTGGGTGGCTCCTGGGCTCTGCACCTTCTCTGAGACTCTAGGTCCAGGGCGACCTGTGTCTTCTCTCCCTCCACTTTCTCAGAAGCCTTAAAGATGTAATAGAATCTCCAGCACACCACACCTCACACAAGCATCATGCTTGGGTGTCCCGTTTCCGCCCGGGTTCTTGAGGATAACAGCCGTAGCACAGCAGAACCTGTGTGAACCAGCTGATGCTCCCTGAGTTTGGTTTGTCCTGCCCTGCATAGCATGTACAAGTCATAGCACTTGGAAATGTACTGAGATAGACATAATAGGAAAGGAAGGTTTCCAAGCAACCCCCATTTTACAGATGAGGAAACTGAGGCTAGTACCATCACCAATTTGTGGATTCTCAATGCAAGTCTATGTAAACGTCAAGCGGGGATCTCTTTGATCTGCACAGTGAGGTCATGATACTTGCTCCCTGTCCCCTCCCTTCCCTATGCCTGGCCAGATCCCAGCCCTCCAATTCCAGCCACGCCTAATAATCACAGCTGACCTTTAGCTTGTCACCCCATCCCTTCATCCTTCTCACAGGACCGGATTTTCTGGAACCTTCTTCTAGTGGAACAAATGACAGTACACATTGAGATTGAAGAAATGGGCAGTGGCCTGGGATGAGCCAGAAATATGGCCACTATGGGCAAGTATCCTTAGTGTGAGGTATCAGCTCTCAACTGCACGGGGAGAGCCTGTGCCAACTCAGAGAGATGAGTAAGGTCTAGATGATTAGGTACCCTGATCTTGTTCACAAGCCCCTGTTCCGTGATACTCACAGTTACCCTCTGTTCTTCTGTCCTTCTTGCTGTGATAAAACACTTACTTTGGAGGGAAGAGTTGATTGGTTTAGAGGTCACAGTCTGTCACTAGGGGAAGCCAAGGCAGGAACGACATGGTGGTAGGAGCTGATGCAGAGACCATGGAGGGTGCTGCTTACTGGCTTGCTGTCCACGGCTGGTTCAGCCTGCTTTCTTATACAACCCAGGACTACCTACCTGCCTAGGGGTGGCACCGCCCACAGTGGGCAGGTCTTCCTCACATAGATCATTAATCAAAGTATGTCCCATAGACATGCTTATAATGGGCCAGCCTGGTGGACGCAACTCCTCAATTGAGTTTCTGTCTTGCCAATGACCCTAAGTTGTATCAAGTTGACAAAAAAATTAATCGAATGTGGACAGAGTCACTAGAAGGATCCCAGGGTCGAGAGGGAGCCCGTCAAACACAGGACTTGGATTTTAGATCTGGAAGGGTGGCGAGCCACTAACCAGAGGGAGGAGGAGGTGTGGCCTGCTCTGGTGAGGAGGGATGTGGCCTGCTCTGGTGGAGAGGGGGTGTGGCCTGTTTTGGTGAGGAGGGGGTGTGGCCTGCTCCTTTTCTCATCCATTCCTTTCTCCACTGCCTGCTTATGTGCACAAACGGCTAGCCTAAAGAGTAGAGATGGAGAAGGAGGAGGGAGAAGCCCTGCCTCTCATGAGTCTCTAGAAACAACCAAACAGCTCATTAAAATGGCTGCCGGTACCGAAAAGCTTTGTGAAGGCGACAAGCAAGCTCTCGGTTAGCGACCTTATTTGATTCTCACGATCTTAGCTCTTTAGCCACAGAGGCCTCCTGCCTCTCAGACAGAAGAGTTAAGAATGTTTTCGCCCAAGACCTATGCTGCGTCTATTCCCACTGCCTGGAACAGTGTTCCTCGGGTCTCTCGACTCATTCAGATCTTTACTTACATTTCATCTGTTCAGAGGAACCCTCCTTAACCGTTGGTGGCAACAATCTCTCATGTCTGGTGACTTCATTTTCTTTCCCGTGCTTGCCACTAACTGAGATCTTTATTTTCACCTCTAATTCTTTGTCTGCTCCCCTCCATCACCATGGGTATGGTAGGAGGGAGGAGAGAGGGGACTTTAATCCAATCGTTCACGGCTGTGTCACCAGGACCTGATACACAGTGCTTAAGAAAACGTGTTGTGGTTGTCATTAGGGCCTGTTTGTCAGGCATTTCCAGTTTCTCCTTCTGTGGTGGTTGGTTTCTCATCGCTGTGGCCCATTACCGAGCAGAGGCAAAGCAAGGGACAGAGCTTGGCTTTGGTTCACGGTCCAGGGATGCTGTCCCTTACGGTGGTTGCAGAGGCTGTGGCTAGGACAATGGAAACACGTGGTATGCTATAAGGCACACACCAACAAGCTCAGAGAGCTCAGCAGGAAGTGGCTCCACCCATAACACTCAAGTCCCGCCCCCTTGGGAACCCACTTCCTCCAGCAAAGCCCCTAAAGGCTCCGTAACCTCCCCCAAACACCCTACCAGCTGTACGTTCCAGGGCACGAGCCTGTGGGAACGCTTCATATCCGACTGCCTCGCAACTCATTGAAACGTCAATGCCTTTCAAAGCATTTAATAGGCCAGGGAGCCTTGACTCTGCAGGCAGGGATCCTGTGGTTATCAACGTTATAGTCATGGCCCTCAAAAAGGATATGAATGCGACACAAACCTTTGTTCTTTGGGGCTCATTCATGACGGTAGCCTAACCTAGCTGATTCTGACAGGCAGCCCTTTCAACTGTCTCCCTTGGCACGTGTAGGTATAGCTCTATTCACAAGACCATTCTCAATACAAATGACCCTCAGTCGGGTGAAGCTTTCAGTGTCCTCATTTGAGAAGGTTTTGTCTGGTAATCTCGTGCCCATTTCTTTCAGTCTGGGGCATTTATGATGCATGCTGTGTTTGTCCCTTCAGCAGAAGGGTGACTCTGGGTTCCTTGGGAAAGGGAGACCTGGGAGGTCCCTTCTCCCAGAAGCCACTGGGGGTAGAACAGGAGCTGGATTGACCAGTTGGTGACCATGACACCGGGCAACAGCTTTGGACATTTCTTTTTTGGGGATTGGGAGTGACAGCTCTTGGGAGTGTGCAGCCGGAGGAAGTTCTCCGAGTCTGAGCTTGGGGCGGGGCCTGGGATAATGCAGGGAGAGGAGAGGGATACCAGGAAGATGGCTCTGCTGGGGTGGCAGCCCTAATCTCACCCTGGATGAATGAGAATTAGCCTTCTCTGTGAATAACAGCCATACAAAGGGTCACCCATGAAAACTGGAGCAAAGCTGGTTTCTTGCCACTGCCGGTAGTCCAGGGATGTCTATCCAGTGCTGATGCCCACAAAGCCCCGTGAGAATGAGACATTTATAGTACCTGTTACACATGTACCAGCTCCATCCTCATCCCTCATCATCACCTCACGAACCAGGGAGCCACTTGAGTGCCAGCCATCACATCCACATCCTATCTCGAAAGAAAGATGGATGGGATAAATATGGGATAAGGTTCTCTCTAGAAACCCCCGGGGTAAAGATTCTGCCCTTCTCTGATTGGCTAAAAGTAGTCACCTGGGCAGAACTAACAGAGAGGAGGCTTCGTTGTCGTCTTTCTGAGTGGCTAAAGCCCTAGTTAAAAATGGAGGGCCTGTATTATCATGGATGAAGGAGAAAGAGATACTGGGGGTGGCATTGGAGAAATCTTCACTATCCCAAGAGAGGAGAAATGTTGTCCAACCACCCTAAAATTTCCTTTAAGTTAAGCTCTTTTAGAAAATAGGTGAGAAATACATAGATAGCCCCTGTGCTGATACCTTCACACATTCTCTGTGGAGAGCGTCAAATGATTGAGAGACTCTATACAGTTCAAATACTGGATGTCATGGATTCTCTTTGGTTAAGATACCTTAATGTAGAAATAAGGGCTGAGGGGAGAAAGGTTGAGGAAAAAACAAACTCTCTCTCTGTTCTCTCTCTCTCTCTCTCTCTCTCTCTCTCTCTCTCTCTCTCTCTCTCCTCCCTCCTTCACTGTGTGTGAAGCACTTCCATCCTATTGTCATCTTCATGCCTGTTTATTGCAGGCGTGTGTGTGTGTGTGTGTGTGTATGTGTGTGTACTCGTGAACATGTGTGAGTGAGCATGCGTGAGTGTGCGTGTATGTGTGTGTGAGTGTGCATGTGAGTATGTGTATGTGCGAGACCGTGTGTGGGAGAGTGTGTGTGAGTGTATGTGTGAGTGCGTGTGAGAGAGTGTACAGTGAGTGGGTGTGACTGTGAGTGTGTGTATGTGTGAGAAAGTGTGTATACACATATGCACAGGTACACACAAGTACACACACACACACACACAGCCCAGAGGACAACCTTGGGTGTGGTTCTTCAGTCTCCACCTTATCTTTTGAGACAGTATCTCTCACAGGGATCTGGGTCTCAGCAGCTAAGATAGGTTGGTTGACTAGAAAGACACAGAGCATCCTCCTGCTTCCGTCTCCCCAGTGTTGGGGTTACAAGCACACAGCACCCTGCCTGGCTTTTACATGGATACCGTAGGTTGAACTCAGGCTCTCAGGCCTCCATGGCAAACACTTACTGACTGAGCTATCTCCCCAGCCCCCTTTCTGTTACATAATGTGACTCTATTTAATATGGTTGGTATTACTCATTTCAGGCTTAGATGTGAGAGAGTCTATTGCCAAAGAGACCCAGTGTTTGTTGCAGTTTGAGAGAGCATTGGATAAGTTTCTATGGCAAACCAAAGAAAAACAAGGTGAAAAGAAAACGCAGGTGTGAGTCAACCAATCGCTGGTTGGTCCCAGCTATCCCATGATGTAGGGTTGGAGTCTCTGGGTGTGGTAGAGTTGTCATTCCACATTGATGGACAGGCTTGGACAGCCCACAGTCTCAGCTTTCCACAATAGCACTGAATGGCCAGGGTAGAAAGCTTTGATGGAATGCCAGGGGCAGTGGAGAGGTGCCAGAGCTCTAGAGACTCTGGATTCTTCTGAGTGGAGGATACACTATGGAAAGTAACAGATAGGAATGCTTGCTCTCCCAGCCTAGGGGGCATGGAATCTTCCAGAAACTTCTTGTGCGTTTATCTTGGCATTTGGTTCTCCTACTCCCCTTTCCGGGGGTGGGGAGTGGGGTGGGATTCTAAGTCAATCCCTCTCCCTGCTGAGTGCCTGGTACACACCACCTCCTCTAAACTCCAAGGTGATTTTGTGAAGTGAGTGTTTCATTACTCTCTGCAGACAGTAAGAAACTCGAAGCTCAGAGAGACCACGAGACCCACATATGGACTCACAGGTATGACGAGTCTTTGCTTCCAACCACTCTGTTCAAGATCTGTGTCATTCGTAGCCCAGGGGTAGGTGTCCCTGTGCCTCAAGTAAGACCAGGGACGCATTTGCTCACGTCTGCTCTACCATCTGTGATCCCTTCTCTCTTCCCAGGGTGGATCAGTGACATTGCTCGGGGGACATGTCACGACTTTACTGCAGCCTTCCAACACACACACACATACACACTCCATATATATACACACACACTCCATATATATACATGCATGCATACACACACACACACACACACACACACACACACTAATCAGCTTCAAAATGAACAGGCTTTGGGAGGGAGCAGAGCTGGAAGCCCTGGGCAGATCACTTGACAGCCAACTGCCTACCAGGCAGTGTCCCTGCAGGACAGAGAAGGCTCTTGCCCTCAGAGATGGGCATTAAACAAAAGTAATAATTACAGGTTAGCAGTGAGTACTGAGGTAACCCCCCACCCTCCCACCCCACCCCCGCCCCTGCACAACGGAGAGAGGGGTGGGGATGGAGGTGAGGTGAGGAGCTGACTTCAGGCAGGCGCAATCACCACCCTGCTCCCACCCCATGCTCGTGATTCTCCGTGGTTCCTCCCTAGGCTTCCTTTCAGTTCTTGGCTAATTCTCCTCCTTACCCAGCTCTGCCCTGAGGGCACATTCCTCAGCCCTGTGACATCTTGCTTGACCCTTCTCTGCCTTACTTCCCTCCCCCACCAGCTGGCCATGTCACTTACTCCCAGGGAGACCTACAGCAGCCATTTGTGTCCCAGTTTCTGCAACAATGAAATTGACGCTAACATGGCCTCTATCTCCTGAGGATGTTGTGGAGATGAATATGTAGGTAATTTATGTTGACACAGGTGGAGCTCCCAGACACCTGCCTGGCCCTTGATTGGCACCGGGGTGATGCTGTCTGATCTTAGTGTTGGCTTTATGGTCACCTAGATGTGTGTCTTTCACCCTAGAACATCGATCAGCTCTGGGTTGTGTTGTGGGTACCATCTTCTTCAGTGTTTTCCACCCTGGCTTCATAGTGGAATAGCCTAGGGAGACTTTTAGAAGCCCGGGTGCCTGAGATTCTCCCTCAAACACACATATTGTCTGGGGCGGGCTAACAATTCAAAGCAATTTCTTACCCCTCTTAATAGGTAGAGCAGCTGTGTCCTAAAGAAGGGCTTGACTTGCTTAAATGCTCAAGCTGCAAGTACAGCCGGCAGGAGTCTGGGTTCTATCTCCTGGAAAGTTCTGTTTCCTAACATCCCTCCCACGTCCTGAATTGTTTCATCGATTGAACCCAGCAGAGAGGCTGCACGCATCTCCAGATCACCAGAAGCGGGAGTGTTGGAGGCATGCTGCCTCACTCCATACTTGGGCATCTGCCAATCTGGTAAGGAAAGAAGGCATCTGAGAAGCAGCCTGGACAGCTGGGACTAGGGGGGATGGGGTTTTAAGGGGCTCGGGGGTGGGGCATCTGTCCAGACCAATGGCTAGATAAAGAAACACGTGGATTCCTGGTAACTGGGAGTCTGGGCGGAAGACAGAAAGGTGAAGGCCTGTCCATGAGTCAGAGAGTGATGACATTAGTCACAGGGACAGACTCCTAAAAGACACAATTTCTGACAAGTCATCTAATTGGAACTATTGGGGGAGTGGGGTGTGCTAGCTCTGCATGGATGGGGTTCACATACTCGGGGATAAAAAAATAAAAGGTGTTTAAGAAATGCTCCTGAAAGTCTCAGACCTGGACCCAGATACCCACTAGCTATGTGAGCTTGCCCCTGAAGCCTTAGCAGTATCTTCTGTCAAATGGAGCACTCCAGAAGCGATGTGTCAGTGTGGGCAAAGGGCAGGTGACCGTTAAGTCATCCACGAGTCTTAGTCACTAGACAACGTCAGAAGAGGACATTGGTTACAGCTTCACCACCAACTATTTAGGAAGAATGAAATCAATGTGGGGTTGGCAGGGGCTGGTGGGTGGCACAGACTTAAGCAAGGCAGGTCACCCCACCCTCAGGATTCCCAAGGCTGGTTTTCATTGGATAAGAGACAGAATGAGTGATGACAATAACTGGTTCTCTGTGTGTGTGTCTGTGTGTGTGACTGTGTGTGTGTCTGTGACTGTGTGTGTGTGTGTCTGTGACTGGTGTGTAACTGTGTGTGAGATGTGTGTGTGACTGTGTGTATGTGTCTGTCCGTGACTGTGTGTAACTGTGTTGTGTGTGACTCTATGTGTGTGACTGTGAGTGTGTGTGACTGTGTATATGTGTGTGTGACTTTCTGTGTGACTGTAAGTGTGTGTGACTCTGTGTGTGACTGTGTGTCTGTGTGTGTGTGTGTATGGCTGTGAGTGTAACTGGCTGTGTGTGTGACTATGTGTGTGTGACTGTATATGACTGTGTGTCTGTGTATATGTCTATGTGTGACTGTGTGTGTGTGTGACTGTGCGTGTAACTGTGTGTGTGTCTATGTGTGTGACCCTATGTGTGACTGTGTGTGTGTGTAAGAGACTGTGTTTATGTATGTGACTTTGTGTGTTTGTGACTGTCTGTGACTCTGTATATGAATTGTGTGGCTGTGTGACTGTGTGTGAGAGACTCTGTGTGTGAGTTGTGTGTGAGTATGTGTGTGTGTAGTAGTAGTAGTGACTCACATGGTATTTGAAAAACATGATGCTATGAACATCTTAAATATAAGACTTTCAACCTGAAATTCAGGTCCCCTTGAGAACTGGAGTTTGTAACAGTGCTGGGCTGAGATTCTTGCCTGGAAATGTGTGTACTGTGTTCTCCATATCTAACCCTATCCACTCCCATCTATTCCGTGAGTGCTTTCAACTTGTCCTGGAGGGGGACAGATGTTGAATTTTATCTTTGGAACATTCCCAGAAATGTGTTCCAAGATGTCTCCATCGGGCTGACCCCTGGACTCCCGCTATCACCCTTCAGACTCAGTGCTGGGAATGATAATTTTGCTCATTAGCATTAACTGAATGCTATCCCCACGTTACAGAACTGACTATCTCATCTTGTCCCCACAGCAACCTAGGGAGGTAGCTGCTGCTAACCCATTCTACAGATCAGCAAACCAATCACCTCCAGGTGCAATCCTTGTCCAGTGCTACACAGAGAGCAGTGGGATTGTCCTAGATATTTAGGATCTAGAATCTAGTGAGACCATGAAGGAAGAGGTTATGTATTTACAAACTCTGGAGCTATAGAAAGCAATCGGCAACCCAGGGTTCTGAGTCAGCTTGCTTGAATTCTTTCCCTTGATTCTGGAGACTGTGGCTCTTAGGCAGGTGACTTTGCTTTCTAAGCTTCAGTTTCTGTTAGGAAGAAAATCTAATGTTGGGATTGCGGCGAAGGCTAAGATAAGGTGCACAGTGAGATGATTTAGAGTATGTTTTCCGAGGAAGAGAATAGAAGGTACTACTGTCTGGGCACCGTGGGTATCCGAAACCCAGGCAGGGTAGAGGACGCAGTTGACAAAGCACCTGCTTCATAAATATGTTCCCCAGAACCCATGTAAAAAGGCTGGGCAGGGTGCCCCACACATGTAACCTTAGCATTGTGGAAGGCGGAGACAGGCTAATTCCAGAGCCACACAGCCATCAGGCTAATTCCAGCCATCAAGGCTGGTGAGAAACTCTGTCTCAAAAAAGTAGTTGGGCAGAACCTGAAGATTGAGACCTGAAGTTATCCTTTGGCCTCTGCATGTGTGTGAACACACACACACACACACACACACACACGCACGCACACTCGTGCACACACAAAAGTACACAAAAGTAAAATCACCCAAGTGTTTACAGATCTGTTTGGGAAATTAAATAAATGCACTGAGCAGTGTGGATGTATGTGCGATGCACAGCCCGTAGGCCGTGAGAGCTCCCAAATACCCTGTCTTCCTTTTCTGAACAGCCCCTACACAGAAGGCACTGGACCACGTATGAGAACACCTTAGCACGGACCTTAACTAGAACGGAGGTGTGAATCCTACAGGCAGAAAACCTGGAAGCCCTTGGGAAGGTGTGTTGTGCTCACTGTAATGCTCCCAGGACGCTGGAGGACACAGAAGCTTTCCCCTCTCTAGTGAAGACATTCTGGGCAGATGCTACATGGTCGGGCTGAGCCGAGATAGTTGAAGGTCTTCTACTTTGACATTTTCCAGGTGGGAGTCCTAGCCCCTAATGTAGAGACAAGGCTTTAAGGTGTATGTGGACAGAATTAGCTAGGCCGTTGGCCAGTGGAGGAAATAGCTTAGTCTTGGAGAAAAGAGACACAGTGCGGAGTCCTCACAGTTTAGGTCTTCCTAGAAAGGTTTCACAAGGGACACGGAATCAGGCAGATGACAGTTCTGGGAGTTGGGAGTGTCAGTCCCCCTTCCACAGGCGGGCCTTAGCTCCTCCCACAGGCGGGTCTTAGCTCCTCCCATCTGAAAAGTAGCAGTAGGACCTTTGTCACCAGCTCATCAGAATCATAGAAGAAATGGCCTGCCAGTGGACCAAGGTGAGATTCAGGACAGCGTAGAGCCACTTTGCTTTCCCCCAGCCTGACTCCAGGGAAATTAGACAGGAGAGTTTAAATTGGACACAGAAACCTTAAAGTCAGGCTCTGGGATTTTTATCACCTTGGTGCATCCTGCATCCCAGCTATTCCTATTCCAATGTTGCCCTGCAGGAAATTCCAAGCCCTACATCCTTTTGCTTCCTTCCTTCCTTGGTTGACGTCCATTGATCTTGCTGTCTATTGTAACATTAACTGTGGGACCCCAAGACCTGGAATTTGCACGTAGACCTGTAACCCTGCTCCTCCCCCCAGTTATTTCTGGTTTGCAAATAAAGATGTCAATAGCCAACAGTGGGCAGAAGAGACATAGATGGGGTTTCCCTGGGCTTGGGGTCGGAGGAGAACCACAGGGGAGAAGAAGGTGCAGGAGGAGGAAGGAGAAGCCACCATGAGTTAGGAGTCAAGAAAACATGGCCCTGAGGGAGGGCCAACTGGAGTTAAGAGTATCCCAAATGAAACACAGTAAGTAATAACTTGGAGTTATCGGTAGGAAAGTAGATTCTAATAACATAGAAGGTGTAGGCGGCCGAAGAGACGGCGCCGGTTTCCAACATGGCTGGTGCAGCATCCTGTATAAGCCTACTGCGCATGCGTCAGCCTCAAGCCCCTCCCGAGAGGGCTTATGCTAATGAGGCACGAGCTCACAGTGCTTATGCTAATGAGGCATGAGCCCCAACCAATCACGGGGCTTATGCTAATGAAGCATGAGCTCTAATCAATCACAGGGCTTATGCTAATGAGGTATTGGCCCTAACCAATCCTGAGAGAATAGGCCGCCTGGCCCGCCCCCTTGAAAGGGTATATAAGCAGTGCATTTCTGCTGCTTGGGGCCCCTTCGATGGATGAAGATTGTGCCTAAAATAAAAGAGCTGTCAAAGAAGAATCCAGGCGTGTCCTGTCTTACTTGCCGGCCAAGAAGGACGCGACAAGAAGGGTAGGTATCTGCCTAGCTGTTATGCTGATTAAGGCTTATTGTAAATATAAAGGCTGTGTGTGTGTTTTATCTGGGAACTAAAGGGTCAGGGATGAGGTAGAAACCTTGGGTTTGGATTAAAATGTACTACAATATAGTACAGCCATAATATTCACCAGGATGGAGTTCACTGCACCAGAGCAGAGCTCTCTCCCATGCCCTCCCCAGAACATACTGGCCAAGTCCATTGGGTTTCAAGGACAAGACCGAAGCCCAAGACCCACTCCTATTATTTCCAAAGGCAAGAGAAGCACACAGGAATCTGGTGGCTTTCTCTTTGAGCTTGTTAATACACAGACACAATTTCACTCGGCCAGGGAAAAAGGATTCTCCGTGTTTCAGTTGTGACTTTTTTTTTTTAATAGAAGTTGGTTCGAGTACAGGCATTTGAGTTCCTCAATTAATTTCCATCTAAATGAGGTTTTTCCAGAGAGAACTAGTGATTTAGCTCCGTTTGGACTTAATTTGTATGACAGAAGCCTCTGTTTCTGTGGTTCCAATTCATCTGATAAGTCTAGCACTCATTACCTGGGTGATAACTCCCCAACACAGACAGCAGCACCCAGAGTTGAGAAATGGATGGGTTTCCAATAGCAACCCAGCAGGAGGGCTGGTCCCCTCACTTCCCAATACCACTCAATAAATAAGAAATAATAAATTATTAAGTAAGCCATGTCTCACATCATGGTATTTACAGTGCAAAATGACAACCACCAAAACAAAACAAAAACAAAACCACAATATCAAAACAGAGATGAATAATGAAACGAAACAAAAAGCTAAAATCAAAACCCAACACCCCCCCCCGTACACAAACAGGAATAAAAGTTAAAGATAGAGGGATAGTGACCATGGTGTCACTGTCATTGGCTCATCGGTACAGAACAGAGAAGGCATAGCGTTCTTTAAAGTGTTTGTCCAACGATGTTGTGTTTGGCCACAGTGTCTCTGGTGGGCTGGTCAGTGGAGGGAGGTATGTATAATATATACATCACCAAATAAAAATTTCAACTCAGCAGAGGGAAAACCAAGGTGGGACACAGATACCCACGTGAGACTATTCAGAATATTTGCAGAAAAGGATGAGGTGACAGGAATCTAACACAGGGCTAGGGTGTGGCACGTTTGCTAAAATTCTTGCTTAATGTGCATGAGGTACCCTCAGCACCACCAGAAAAGAAAAATGCAGCAGAAAAAACAAACAAAACAAAACAAAAAAACCAAAAACACACAAACAAACAAACAAAACAAAACCCACACCCAAAACAACAAAAAACCAAAATCCAAAAAAAAAAAAAAACCAAAACAAAACGGAAAAACAAAAAGTTGGAAGTCAGTCTCAAGAAAGACAAAAACCCACTGCTTTCTTCAACCTTTGGTAGCATCCTAAATCTGTACTTCTTTAAAGCAAACTCTTTTGGGAAAGAGACTGGATAGGAGAACGTAGGGATGGGGGCTCTCTGAGACTGAGCCCCAATTTCTTTCCCAACATTTCCATTTTGTTCTGCTCCAGAAAAGCTGGGTCACCCTCCAAGGAGGTCTCAAGGAGAACCTGGAACATAGTCCAACGTAGGTGGACATGAATGGTCTTTGCTGGCAACTCAGGTTGTTCTCGTGGGAATTCAGATGCTATTTTTAGTTTCTTCTCAAGAATGGGAACCTCTTGTAGCATTTCAAGATTCTTCTCCTCCCTGAGTCTCGGGACACCTATTGTGTTTGTTGACTCTCTCAGGCCTCAGGCCAATGTCTGGAATTATTGACCAACTACTCTACCTCACTAGGTGGAAACACTGGCCCATAACAAAGTAACAATTAGCCGGGTTTCACTCCTGTAGAGCACGCCCACAGCAGGAGGTCAAGGGGCTTTGGCAATGTGTTGCTTAACCTCAGGCTCTACCCATTTTGGATGTGGTGGTTCACCCGGAATAACCTATCTACCCAGAGTGCTAGCCGCTGTACAAACACAGCTGCAACCCGCTTTCAGGTGGTGTTATTCCCTGGAAGCAGAAAGTAATGAGGAGGGTACAGTGAGTAGATACACCTGAGTATAATGGTTCTACTAAACCAAGGTTATCAGTGTCCCAGAAAGAGTTCTATGTTTGCTTGGAAAGAGAAGCAGTATAGAGAAGAAAGGGAATAGGGGATGAGAGATGAAGGAGGAGGGAGGGGAGGAGGAAGAGAGAAGAAGGAAGAGGGGGAGGAGAGATATTGAGGAGGGGAGGGGGAGAAAGATGGAGGGGGAAGAAGAAGAGGGAGAGAGAGATGAAGGAGGAGGAGGAGGAAGGGGAGGGAGGAGCAGAAGAGCAGTGTATCCTAGCCTTGGAGATATCTAAACAACCTTCTGAAAACTGTTCCTAAGGGAAGAATATCCCCTTGCTTGGATTAAAACATGACAGCCACACTGATGGGAAGAGCCAAGGATGTGCTGGTGAATCCACAACTGGACCAGGCAATCTGGCACCAGCAAGGCCATGGAGAATAACTTCTGAAAGGACAAGAGCTCTTTGTAGCCGGCAGGCAGAAAGTCACTGCCAGTTGGTTAGGAAGGCAGAACTGAGCAAGGTCTTTAGGTCTTAGATCCCAGCATGAGCTTAGAAGTGACCTTTTTTGGGGGGGACATCTGACTGTCCCTCCATCTGCCTTTTATTTTCTAGTTTCAGAAAATAAAATATTTCTAGTTTCAGAAGTAGCTTTGTGCTATCCCTAACGGAACAGCTGCTGATCACAGCAAAAGGAGGCTTGATTTGGGTTGTGGGTTTGCCCCAGGAAGGCCTCTTCACAGAACAGTGTTTGTCAACTGCGGACAAAGCAGAAAAGCTTTCTGATCTCAAAAGCTAGGAGTGAAGGAGAAGCAGATGGGGGTAACTTACATAAAACCTACCAGTTTTGCTCATTGGAAGGATTGGATCCCTTCCACTGATATCGAGATAAGCACAATGCCTTCCTTGGGTGAGCCATTCCTACCTTTCTCTCCCGATGTGCGAGCATTAGTCGAGCAGCATCGGAATGATACTTTGTCTCCAAGAGCCATGCTAGTATCAAAGTGTTCTTACCCACCTGGTTCCCCAACCAGAAGGGAACGGCTCTGTCATGTATGCCACGGGAACTGGCCGTCTGGCTAAGACATGGCACTTCTGATGCCTGACAGTCATTCAAGGAGTTCTTCACATCCCTTTTAAATTTGTGTAGCTTTACGTGCTAATGTCAGGCTCCAGCCCTGGATTGAGGTTCACAAGGTCTGTGGCTGACTTCATCTTTCTTTTATCTCTGTGACAGCAGTAAAGCTGGTGTACACCGGGTTGAGAAACAGGTCCGAACCTCACTGTCATTAAACTGAATAATAAGCCTTGGGACTAGTACACTTCTGGGTCAGTCCCGGGATATTCAGGGTTTAGAGCATTCCTGAAAAAGACCGAGATGCCTCTAGCCCCTCCCACTGCAGCCATAGCAACAGGATTAGAAAATAAATAAATAAAAGATACACCAATAATTTAGAAGATCCCACCGAATACACAAATGACCACATACCAAGGTACACAATCTCTCTGATAAATACATAAATAAATAATTAAATACTGCTAATGGTGAGGAAAGAGGGCTCAGCACATAAAAATAATAAATAATAATAAAAAATAAATAAATCTAATAAATAAAAAAAAAAGTTTGCTAGGAGCCCCAGGCAAAATGGTCCCCTAGAGTGGTTTGAATGAAGATAGTCTGTGTCTTCCGGACAGGCTCTCCTGCCTTCATAAGCTGTCCTGCTGAGGATGGTTTATTGGCTCCTGGAAGCCTTTGTCTCCATGAAAAAAAAAATGAGGCTTGGTTGGCTTGGTTGGCATCCTGGGTGGGGACGAGGGTTATTTACAGTTGCTGCACATGCCTTCCCAGGGCATCTACTCCTGTGCCAGGCACCTGCCATCCGGCCTCCTGTGGCGTCAAGCATAGGCATCCATGAGTTTCGGTGGGTGGAATTTCCGTCTGGGCCGGAAGCCATGATGTGACCACTGATGCTCCTCCCACTCTCCTGATGGATGAAGAACTTCCCCGGAGCTCACTGGACCCCCAGGCATCGCGATAGACCGGGAAAGCTTGGCATGGGGAGATCACTGCTTTAATAATGGGGACTCCTCCCCCACCCCCAGATGTTTGCCTTGAGGCACGAGGGCTAAGTAACTGCCCTTGCAACTATCCAAAGCTGGGAGAGAAGCTCTTTCTCCAGGTGCCCTGGCCCTGCTCAACTGTTGTCATCACAAACTTGACACCCACAAGGCTCAGGAAAGCCAGGCAGCTGGTGAGGGGATGCCCATGGGTTTATTTTAAGGACCATCTCTCTTGCCTGTCTGTTCCCAGTATCTTCTGCAGACAGAGCAGCTGGTGGCATTTATGTATCAGAGGGCAGCTTACCCTTGCTGGTCAGCCCTGGGCGGGAGGGTACTTCTATAACCTTCCTAAGTGTGGTTCTTCTCTAAGTTTGATTGCATTTCCCTTAGCTGACAGCAAACTCAGAAGCTAGCAAGAGCCCGAGACAGGGATCATTTAAGTCCCTCTGTCACAGACTCTCTGTATCTGAGTCTTTTCCTCACAACACTGATTTTACAATGCAGTGTCCTGTCTTGGCAAAATTCCTGAGAGGCAAAGAGAGTGGTCTTCATGTAGGACAGCAGGTGCCAGGCTGCCCCGGGTAGAATCCAGGGTGTGGCAGACTGGGCAATGTGGAGGGGGGCTGGCAGGCGCCAACTGGAGGGCAAGGGCAGACTGGCTGGCGCTGGGGGCTGGCTGCTGGCCACTAGCCACAGCACTGAGAAGGCTCAGCAGATGGTCCCGTGGATTCAAATCTCTGCCAGCTCCCGGGGATGAGGCAAATTTGGGATGTAGGGCTATAGCCCAAGGTATGTTGACTGTTCCAATGTCTCCTTATTATCCCTGGGGTGTCACGGGGCCCTGTGTAATGGACTCCACAGAGCTGGAACCTGCTGGGCTCCCTTCCCTGACCATGCTAACACACTAGGAAGGCAGATGACCTGACTCTTTGCAGCTATACTTTTAACTAGATAGCCCATTTCCAATCTTCCCTGAAACCTACCACCAACAACGCTAACATCCACCTTCCCTGCTCGTGTCTGACCTCTCATAGCAAGACCTAGGAGTTGGAGGTAAAAGCTCCAAGCTCTTATCTTGGATTTCAACCACCCTCGCTCTCCTCTTTTCCCAACACTAGTTCCAAACTGTGCAGCCATGAGACAGAATTGGGGGAAGTGGGGGAAGGGAAGAGGAGACAGGAGGGACAGATTAACTCTGGCCTCTAGGAGATATCCTGTGAGCAGTGGGGTGAGCAGAGCAGAGTCGTCTTCAGTCTTGGCCAGGCCCACACTTTTGAGTCATGGATCATAGCTTTCCACAGGTGGCCCTCTCTATCCACCCTGGTGAGCCCCAGGATCGTGCTGTGCTGGTAGAGAGGCTCCTAGCAGCTTGGCAAAGGAATAGAAGTCCCTGTATTCCATGCCACCTTCCCAGGAGAGCATGGAGGACAGCAGCCAGGAGCATTCCGAATCCGTCACCCGGGGGGCGTGGGGGGAGATGGTCTGAAAGGCAGGTAGTAAAGGAGACTGCGGTGTACAGAGGGGTCCTCCCGGTGGGCAGCTGGCTCGACGGAGGGCCTTCGCTTAGCGCCTCGTGCTGGCATAGCTCTCTGCTGAGCTGTAGCTCAGGCTCCGGTTCCGACTGCGGCTCCGGGAGCCCAGGCTGAGGCTGCGAGAGCTAGAGCTGCGGCTGGTCCGCGTCCTGCTCCGGGTCTGGCTCCGGCTGCTGCGGCTCCGACTGGGACTCCGGCTCCGGGAGTAACTGCGGCTGGCGGAGCGGCTGCTGCTGCTGCTGCTGCTGTACCAGGAGGAGGCGCTGCTGAGGCTGCTGCAGGAGGACGGGCTGGGTCGGTAGTAGGGGATGGGACGTTTGCGGGCGCTGTAGAGAACAGAGATAGGAAGCATGAGGATTCACTCAGCTCTCTGGGAGCCCAAGTGCTGTTCCAGGGAAAACAGTATCTTTCTATCCCCCAGTCTCTTAGCGAGAGAAAGCAAACCAGAAAAACCCCAACCCCCAACAAAACAGCACACTTCATCTCTTTTTTTAAGCCCCCTCTGGTAGTTGAGACAAACAAACAAAAAACCAAAACCCAAACAAACAAACAACAACAACAACAAAAAAAAAAAAACCTAGCTTAATCCTGCTCTATTCTGAAAAAGTGATAGTGTCACTTTAAAAAAAAACAAACAAACAAACAAACAAACAAAAAAACAAATCAGACTTGGGGCTCAAGCGTTCCCAGCTAACAACAGTGTCTGCACTGCCCCTTCTGAAGTTTTGGTTTGCTGTTTTTACTTTTACTAGAACCTTCTATTCCTAGTAGGTTCTGTTTCTAGGCGGGAAAGGCTGGTTTTCCACTTACTGTAGTATATTGTTTCATTTTAAAAACAAGTGCATAGGGGATGTGTGTGTGTGTGTTGGGGGGTGCCGTGAAAAAGAACACACTGATTTTTAAGAAAATGAAGTACATCCATGATCAGTTAGCTGACAGCATGGGTGACCAGCAATCAAAATGTTCATGGATGCCCAGATGCTGGGAAGAGAGCATTGTCGGTTTTTTGAGTTGACAACTCCATCCTTCACTTTGGGTCCCCTTGTTCTTATTCTGCCTCCTGGTCCTCTCCAGGAAGGATACAATGTGTTTTTCCAGGATCCCTGTTGGTCTCTGGGGAGAGTGGAAATGTCTAGAAAGATAATGGGGGAGGAAGGTGTTCTCTATTCTCTCAGCTTTCAAGTTCTGAGAAATTCAATTTCTCTCAGTCTTTACCCTCTCTCTCTGCCAACAGCGCTTCTCCTGAGTCCTTAGCCGTCACAGGTCACACTTCCACCTCTTCTGACCACTCAGTCAATAATGATAGAACACGGTGGGTCCCGAGTTTTAATTTGCAAAGAGAGGTCACCTCTTCTCGTTCTCTTTCATCTCCTCCACGTGACACTCTTGGAGGTGATGCCTTGTTTTGTAACTGAGAAACAGCCTAAGGAGAGGACAAGGCTCTGGGTGCCCCCAGGAACCAGAGCTCAAAATCTTTCCTCGCCAGAGCTCCATTGAAGCCCTTGGAAATCCCAGGAATAGGATTTGCATTCTCTGACCTTGGTTAAAGGTATGATCACAAATAGCTTAATTTTAACCTGGCATCGGAGTATTCTTGGTATCAGACTATCTCCATCAAGGTTGGCTTTACTATCAGGCCAATGTCTTGCCCTACGGGAACAAACACCCCCTAGGCTACACACTGTTCTTCAAATTAGCTCATTGTCTTCCCTCCAGTCTCCAGGACAAACTCTGTCCACATGCTATCTGGGTCCTTGCCCAACTCCAGGCCTAGCAGATTGGAAGCTTGATAAGATTCCACACTAGGGAAGGCTTTGAACCAAATATCATTTTGGGGGTTGGATGGAAGGGCCATTCTGGAGCACCCCCCTCACCCCAATCCTTAAGTCCAGTTTCAAGGAGGCAAAAGAAGATTTAGTCAGCGCAATTGTCCATATTGACAGAGAGGAGAAGGCTGGAAGCAAGCAATGCCAGCTCTTGGGTCTCACCTGGTTATCCTCCGGGCCTCCAGGTGGCTTGGGGAGTCTCTCCGGCGCTTCCTCATGGGCGAGTAGGACCGTCGCCTCCTGCGCGCACGTTCTCGGGGCTGTGGGTCCTTCTCACCATACTTTGGGTCCCGTTCCCTGAAGGGGAACAGCAGCAGGCACGAGGCAGGGAGTTAGGGTTACTAAGTAACTAAGGCTGGGCTGGCTTTTCTACAGGTGCGTGCTGTTTGAGACTCTTAGCTGTGTCCACTGAGGCTGGGCTACGCTAGGGGCCCCAGAGAAGACAGGAAAGGGAAGATGACCCACTCTGGGAAGAATCTGCTTCCGTGAGCACCATGGGGTGAGCTGGCCATGAGCCAGAGTGGCAGCCTCTGTGCGTGTGAGCGAGCGTGTGCATGTGTCCGTTGGTAGAGGCACAAATATTGGTGGGTGAGGAGGAACATATCAGAAGGCCCTGGGGTGGGCAAGAATCGGGCGGTGAATACAGGGGCAAGAGGACGCAGTAGGTCAAGCAAGGAAACCAAGCACAGGGATGGGATAGGACAGTAGAATAAAGGGCATATTGAGGCTTTGTTGCCACTCTTGATTGGACAAAAAGGACTGCAAGAATTCCCGTCCCTACCTTTGCAGGGTTAGGGCTGGGACAGGGCTTGAGATATTGGTACAGAAAGGCAAGGTTCACGGGATGTGGCTCAGGAGGTGGGCATCGGACCTGGGGTAGGGTGATACCTGCTGGGGCTGTAGCGGAGTAGCTGGGACTTCGACGAGACCTGGAGCTTCTGCTAGGTGGGCTTCTCTTGCCAGACTTGGACGAATAGCTGGGAGAGCGAGAGTAGGACCTGGGGAAGACAGAAGAACCCCTAAGGAGCCTGCAGCCTGCGGGCCTGTGTGTTAGGGCTGTGCCATCGGCTAAGGCTCTCTCAGGGTGGCACTCTTTTCCTTTGCGCAAGTCTTGTAAAGGAATCTGTCCCTTAACCAGAGAATGAAATCTCCTCCTTTTTGAGCAATTGATAATAATACAGACAACACCCTGTTATTTAGTGAATGCTTGTTGTCCTGACCACTGTTTATCTGTGTGATCTTGGGTAGGTGATTCTACTACTGTAGGCTTCTGTTTTCTCATCTGTAAAATGGGGCAATAGTACCAACCCTACAAAGTTGGTTGTAAATCTAAGAGTACCCTTTTATACATTTTATTATGTGCATGACAGACATTGAACTGAAAATACATGTATCTCACTTAAGAATTATTATTAATTTCATATTATGGATGGAGAAACAAAGGCACAGAAAGGTGATGTCACTTGACCAGGGTCACAGAGCTAGTAGACACATGTCCAAGAGTTCCTGGCTACAAAGTGCTTTTGCCTTTGGGAGATTACAATAGTCCCTCCTCTCTTCCCCATGGCCTTGCTTTTTCTGTGGCTTCATGAATGATTTGAAAAAAAAAAAAAAAAAGAAAAAGTAGAAAATTCTAGAAACAATCCACAAATTTTACATTTCAGATCATTCTAAGGAGCATGGTTAGCATGGTGGTCCTGTTTCACCATGTCCAGGAAATAGATTGTTTCTTCGTGCAGAGTACCCATGCTGTATGATCTACTTGCCTGTTACTAAGTAGTCTTCTTGTGATTAGATCTACCATCATTGTATTGTTTGTGTGGCAACAATCCTTACTTATGCATGGTTCACAATGATGCTAGTAACTCCCACATGTTAGAAAGCTGCAGGGACATGCTTGCCCTAAGAAGAGAGGATAAGCATCCCCCTTCAATAAGAAAGAAAGATTGGACACAGAGTGTGCTGAGACTGTGGTAAGAACTGAGGTCTCCAGGTAACTGAAGGAGAAGGAGAGCAGAACTCATGTTAATTTTGGTATAATACCTTGAATTGATAGTATTCCCATCATAGTGCAAGACAGATGCTTAGTTACAAAAGGAGATGGCCAATGTCATTACAGGGGTTGGTACTGATCCAGGGGTTGGCTACAGGCATACATTGAGTATAACAACTGTATCTCCTATGGGCAGAAGGGTGGCTCTTCACGATGCATCTCGGTTACTAATCCCGTGGTCCATCTCTCATGACGGATGGTCCTACTCTTAGGGAGCACCATAGAGGAAGGAATGACTCTTCCCTATTGAATAATGTTGTGGTCCCCAGAAAAGTGTCCCACCAGTTTGCTCTTTGTATCCGCATTGTGAATTCTTACAGAAAAAAATATGGAAGTGTCGGTTTTGAAATAACAAAGGAAGCAACTGCGTTTGATTATATAGTTGTGGAAGAGGAACGGCCAGCTTGCTGTTGGGAGTTTCTGTTTGAAGAGGGAAGCTGGGATCAAGGAGGCACGGAGGTGGTATCTATTGGATGCTCCAGCTCCTGAGATCTTGTGTCTGTATGTTCCATGACATAGTTATTCCATATAAGGTAACCAAGTAATACCAATGACTGTTGCAATTGGAGTGAGAAAACAAAACAGCTGCAGTTCTCCTCTCTCTCTCTCTTCTCTCTCTCTCTCAGCCTCTGAAATGTAACTCTGTAACTCCTCCCACTAAGGGAGAATCTTCTGGATGGCTCTTGTGACTTACTATGGCTAATAGAATAGCAGGACAGACAGAATGGAATGTTACTTCAAGCTGAGAAGTAAGGAAGCCTTGTACATTACTGTTCTCTCTCTGTGTCTCTGTGTCTCTGTGTCCTCCTCCCCTCCCCTTCCCCTTTCCCGTCTCCCTCCCTCTCCTCTCCTTGTCACTACCATGTGTACAAGTAGGTAGTCTTGCTGGTTGATGAGAGACAACAGAGTGCAGAGACAACTAATCACTGGATGACTTTCAATTCCCAGCCCCCAGTCAACCCACCATCTGGTCAAAAAACACACGAGGGGGCTAACAACCGAGCCAGCCTGCTGAGCCCAGCACAAATCGCTAATCCACAGAGTTACAGCAACTAAGTAAACATTTCATTTGAAGGATGGTGTTGGTTACTTTTCCACACAGCACGAGTTAATTGATGCTTAACTCCTCCTCAGTGCCAAGGGAAACAATAACAATGAATGTTCTTGTGTTCTAAGAGCTTCCACCCCCGGGGAGGAGTCATGGGGCCCCTGAGCCAAGCATTCTTTTTTTTTTTTTTTTATTGGCTACACAAGGAAGCAGGATCTCAGAGATGTTGGTTGTTTTAACCAAGGCTGTCAGAGTAATGGCTGGAGCCAAATCTGACTCCTCTTCCCTGTGTGTGTGTGTGTTGGGGGGGGGGGCATCGCTAATTACCAAAACTCCCTGCCAAAGAAGGACATACAGTAGATCAACTGCTAAAGACACACTCACCTTTTTTCAGAGGAGGTGGACCGGCTCCGGGTGTACCTGGGGGAGGCTCTGGGGTTTGGGGACCTGGATGAGGGACTGGAGGATCGAGTGCTGGTGTAAGAGGAGCTACGGGAGCACTCTTTGATGGGAGAGCTCCGGGCTGTGGATGGGACCAAACTAGACTTCTTCACCTCTGCACACTGGAGACACGGGGACTGAAATCCTCTGCGGGAGGAAAAACATCTGCTGTTACCCAGCCACCCTTATTCTGGGGGCACCTTGACCTGACGCTCCCTCCCCTACATCTGCCCAGGCCACAGTGTCCTCCGTTCCCTTTTCCATGCCCTCCTCCTCTATCCTTTCAGGAACAACCTGCAGGTGGGAATTTAGAAGAGCAGAGATAGAGAAGACCTCACAAGTAGATAAATATTTAGTACAATTCAGCATCCTCAGGTGAGGGACACAGACCACACACCACAGGGGCAGCTTCAGAGCATACCAGGAAGCCCTCCTGGGCACAGTGTTAATTAAATAACATCAAATCATGTGGTGAGAGATTCCCGCCCCTCCCTTTTCTTGTCCTAGTCTAGTCCTTCTGCTTGCATGAATGAGAAAGCCCTGGCTGGTGCTCTTGGGATTTTAGCACCTCTCTAACACTTTGTAATCTCCCCAAGGTAAAGGAACAGGCCCCGGGGTCAGGGCCTTGAGCAGGGAACTGTAACTGACCAGAGTTAAAGACACTGTCTCAATCACAGTATCAGAGGTGCTTTCTATTTAGATTTTTGTGTTTCAGAAAGTGATACACATTTCAATACACAAAAGACATGATATGATTACAATAAACAAACCAGTGTGAATATAGTTGTTTTTTTTTTTTTTTTTTAAATCAAGAAAGTGACCGGTGATTAGGTTAAGTTTGGGCAACTTTGATGTAGCCCATTTTGCAGATAGAGAGACTGAGAGAGACTCCCACAAAACAGATAGATGGTGGCTCGTTCATAATCAGACAAGGAGTAGGGGGTCTCTGCCTTACAGTCTCTCTTGTCTAGGGATGTACTGAGCCCCTGTGGTCCTCACGCAGGCATGTTCATTTCAAGATGAACAAGAGTCAAGTTCAAGGGTCAACTTCACATCGCACTGATAAGAGTTTTCTAGATTCGTGACGACCTCCGTTCACCTCCTGTCTCGGCTCTTGGCTGGAACAGGCTCTTCTCTCCTATGCAATGTCCTCTGCTGTCCTTTGTCTCCAGACCTTAGGACATGTTGGCATAGACTCCTCTGTCCTTGTCACCTAGCCATGCCTCTACATGAGGTTCTTGTTTGACCTCACCCGGTCTTCTCTGAAAAGCCTTTTAGGACATTCTCTCTACTGCCAATCTGTGTTGAGAGTCTCCTCTGTGTTGCCATGGTTTTTCCTGCTTAGCCCTCCTCCCATTCCTTCATGACTCCTCCAGTCATATAATTCCACATGTCTTTTGCCCTGGATATTGAGCTCGTTGGAGAAAGGGCATGCGCTCCTCTGTGATACCCTCCCCACACGGCATGTCAAGTGTCACCTTGAAGTCATCCTCTAGGTCTCCCGTTCTTCATAATCATCACTACTTTTAATCCTCTCAATAGCTGTATATCTGTATATCCTTTAATGACTGAATTACTGAAGTGGCTCAGAAGGGCTAGTGACTCTCTCAATGTCACTCAGAGTTCCAAACTTGGATCTGTCTGGAGGCACACACACATGCCTGTCACCGTCCCAATCCCTTCCCCTTCCTATCTGGGGTGCCCTTAGTTTCCAGTTCACATCTCTTCCACTTAGCCCATATTTATTGAGCCCTTTGTCCAGAGCTGGCAGGGCATACACAAATACCCATGATTTCACCATCATTTACATTCCACAGTGAAAGGCTGCTTCTAAATTATTTAATTGGGCTGTCTATGTATATCAAATTAAGCAGGTAACGGCTATATATCTCTTGGACTTGGAATCTAGTTTTAGAGACAGGGGGTCTTCATTTGAATGCCGCTACTGTTGCTTATTAACTGACTTTAAGTCTTCAGGTCTGTGCCTCAATTTCACTACTACTTCACAAAAAGGTTATAATATAGATATAGATGTAAGGTTGTGGAGACACTAATAGGTGCTGAGGAAAGCTGCTCACGGGAAGCATTTTTAACAGTGTCTAGCATGTTATCTGGCTCAATAGATGTTAATGGCTTTTAAATTAATTAATACGAATATCATTGTTATTGTTATCACCGCTTTCCTTTCTCTCTACTCTTCCAAATGACAGCACTTTAGTGTGCCTGTAGATATGTATGGTCTCCCATATGGGACTGTCACTGTCTGCTCTTGGAGAGGTGGACCTTTGCTCTGACACAACTCTGGCTCTCAGGAAGGGATCAGCGCCAGCTGAAGACAGGGATGTCCCAGAGAAGGTAAACCAGAGGCCAAGCTACAGGCAGCTCCAAGCTGTTTGTCGACACTGAAGCCCGCTAGGTCTTATGTTAGAGATGAAGGGCGCTGTGTCCCTGAAGAAGCTGCCAGCTGCTTCCATGCTTGAACAGCATGTGGCCATCATTTGGAAATCTTGACCGCTTAAAACAAAGGTGGACTTGAAGCCTCAGCAGGAGGAGAGCCCCAGTGTTTCTCTGGGTAAAGCGTGCTAGCCAACTTTCCCTCTAGGGTATCATCCTAGTGAACTATAAACTAAGGACAGGGGCCCGCTATTTTCACCAAGTCCTAAGGGTGTGTCTGGTAAGAAGTTGAGGCATCAGCGACTGAATGGACGGTGCTAATGTGGCCAGGAAATTTAAACAACACTCCTGTGAGAGCACTCTAGTGCATACTGTACGCTGTGATTCACTTTATTTTTTCCCAGATTCTTTTCATGTGTCTGTGCGTGTGTGCAATACGTGCACATGTTGCACAGATATGGGTTGAGTGTGTGTGGGCGTAAGTGCTAGCTGATGCCAGAGACTGTTCTCCACTACTCTCCTCTTTCTTCTTTGAGGAGGGGTCCCTCAGTTAAATCCAGAGATTACTGATAAGCCTTAGTCTCACTGGCAGCTTGCTCTGGAGAATCCCTTGGCTTTGCCTCCTGAGGATAGAGTTACAGACAGGCCTTCGAGCCCACCTGACATTTATGACTGCTTGCTTAGTGAGCGAGAGGTTTAACCGCTCAACTATCTCCTCAGTTGCCATCTGCTGAGATTGCTTGAGCGACAGAGCTGTTGGTGAAGAAATGGTGGCCTTGTCATTGGCTTGTGAAGGAACATGAAGCTGTGTTTTCTGAAGGAAAAACAATGCAGGCAGCAGGCATAGCACCCAACAAAAAGGCTTCCACCTAAACTTCACAGTGGCATCTAGTTGTGTTGTCATGAATAATCTTTATTTTGGAGCACCTTAAATTTCAGCCTGGCCTCCAGGGCCTCATCCCCTATACACGACATCCCTCATCAAAGTGGTCCATGTCTTAGGACTGAGGAGCCAGCATCTTACATCAGCATCCAAAGCCTACACTGACCCTTGACTTTGGGTGAATTCCTGGATGTTAACTCATCATGAATGTATCGTGTGTTAGAGTTTCATGGCCCTAAAAATGTCATGTTCTACCAGTCATCTCCTCCTCGCAGCCCATGCAAAATAATATTTCATACGAAAAATTCCGTATTTTCCACAACTGGAGTCACACATGCGTGCATGTACGTGTATGTGTGTTTAAATGTTTCTTTTGGGTTTTTGTTGTTGTTGTTGTTGTTGTTTTTAGAGCCAAATAATATTCTAGAGTCTGAGGCAGGGGCTGGAGAGATGGTTTTGTGGTTGAGAGCACTGGCTGCTCTTCTGGAGGACCTGAGTTCAATTCCCAGCACCTACAGGACAGTTCACAACTGTCTGTGACTCCAGTTCCAGGGATCTGATACCCTCTCACAGACACATGTAGGCAAAACACTAATGCATATAAGATAAAAATAAATAAATTATTTTTAAAAAGAATTAAAACATATTCTAGAGTCTGGGTATACCACAGTTTATTCACAAAAGACTTGGCTGCTTCCATAGAAATATGAATAATACTATTATAACCATATGTATGCAGGGGGCTTGGGGGTGTATGTTTTTAATTTATTCTGGTCAGTATTATGGTAGGTTTTTAACTGACAGTGACTCAAATGAAGCCAAGGAGAGCCAATAGTACCAGACTGGGTATTTTTGCTAGGAGTTTTGGTGGGGTGGGGTGGAGGTATTCTTCTAGTTGCTGGCCAGAGAGACAAGTGCTTAGCATATTTATAAAAGTTCAGGGAGGGTCTGCCTGAGAATGAAGCTACCAGAGTGTGGGAGCAGAGCTGAGAGTTGTAATTCAAAAAAAATAAAGACACAGTAGCAAATTTTGAGCCCCTGGGTTGTGTGTGTGTGTGCTATATACATATGTGACATAATTTATGCTATATACATAGCATGCATGCATACATACATACATATACATACATACATACACATACATATATATATATATAAATTGAATGGAATGTCCTGTCTCCTGCAAATAAAGACACCTGGGAAGAAAAGGACACCATAATGAGACAGTGTAATGGTGCCGCTAAGATGGGGAACCCCCGACCCACAAATACACTGACCTTGACTCACTGTTCCTGCAGGCTGGAGAGACATTTTCCAAGACAGCCCCCTTGTTCTGGGGGGAGGAGGTGGTGAAGGAGTTCCCTGAATCGGAGGTGTTGCCGCAGTTGAGGTCCCGACTCTTGCTCAGATCCCCACCGGGGCTCCCCTTCTCCTGGCCCTGAGACCTGGCCGAGCTGGTTTGCGTGGAGGGCGGCGAGGACGTGTCATTGCCGGAGTCGTACTCCTGCGAGCGCCCTCGGGAGGCGGCGGCGAGCGGGCTGGCCGATTTGCTAAAGAGGTCAGCCGCGGACCCCGACCCAGAGATCTGAAAGCAAAAAGACCCGTCGGACACTGCTGAGCTCCCGGGCTGTGTGTCAGTAACCTAGAATGTTAACCGTCATGAGTCACTGTAACGAAAGCAAAGAGAGAAGGGAGAGAAGGGACGCCAAAAAACAAAAGCACAAATTCCTGAAAGAATTCCACAGAAATAGGAGATCTCTAGATCTTTTTTTTTGTTTTGTTTTGTTTTTCTAAACCCCCTGCTAGAACTGGAAGATTTAGAGGTCATGCAGGGAAACGGCATGCGATTCAGAGGAAACGAAAGTCAAAGGAAATCATACAAAAATGGAGTCTTCAATAAACTCAAACAAAAGAGACAAATTAATAGAAAGGGGAGGGCTGTAGACACCCTTAACCTCAAACGATAATCAAAAGAAAGGAAAGGGGAACGGGAGAAGAAAAAAAAAGAAAAGGGGCTACGGGCCTCAGAAATTATATCTTGGAAATTAAAAACACAAAGGGTCAGGATTTAAATTTTAACCAAAATCCTCAGCTACCCTCTCTCTCTCTCTCTCTCTCTCTCTCAAAAAAGTTGCCTGAATAACATCCTGAAGAAATGTCACATGGGTCAAAGAAATAAAGATGAAGGTTGGTGTCTTTTCCTTCCTCCCCTTTCTTCTTTCTTTCTTTCTTTCTTTCTTTCTTTCTTTCTTTCTTTCTTTCTCTTTCTTTCTTTCTTTCAAAAAAGTCATGGTCACAAACTGATGGTTCAGCAGTTTCCAACTAAAGGAGTCAAGAGAGGGAGGGGCAAAATAAATGTAAAGTCATATAGTCTGACTGAAAACAAACAAACCAAAAATAATAACAATAATAACGATTTAAAAACAAAAGTCTCTACAGGCATTTGTGCGCGTCCTTCTCCCTTGTAGGAGGTAGCTAAGCATCCTGAGTGGCTTCTAAGAAAGTCTCTCATGTCTTTGCGGATTACATCCACTTACCAAGCAAGGACTCCTCCTTTAGTAGGAAAGGTGTAAGAGAAAGGGAAGAGTGGGCAACGTGAGTCCATCATCAGAGTCGTAAATGACAAGAAAAAACACACACCTTCCTGCACAACTTGAACCTTTGCCCTGACCTTTGGGTTTGGGGGGGGTGCTCAGTGCTTTGAGTAGTGGGTAGCTCATACCTCACCACTCCCTTCCTGCCCAGGTTGGACGGGGAAACCTTCGCTGCATGGGTACCTGAAGCTACTGTAGAGACCTGCGCATTTATTTCTAGAGGACACCGGGAGGGAACTCATGATCGCGGTGGGGAGATTTAGAAGGACGCATCAGGGATCGCTGGAAGAGAGGCCTTGGAGTCCTGCTTGAGGACTGGTCTAGGAAGACTGAGGGCTTTGGGAACCTGTGAGCTCTTGGGAAGGGATTTGTATGCTGAGAATATGTTTTTCTTCAATGTTCGGGTCAGGCTGTGGCTGAGAGGCTCCTGGACATTGTACCATGTTCAGCTGATGTGGGCAAGAGGGATCCTTGCCCTGCACTTTGCTAGCAAATATATCTCTATGAGGAGAGAAATCTGTGGGGTCAAGCGGACACTCCCTGGAAACCTCTCTGGGCTCTTGGGATTCCAAAATTCTCTATTTAAATGGCCACTGAGCCTCCTGAGGTATATGTCTCCTCAAGGTAAATGTCCCAGAAGTAAACCATGACTCAAGTGGACCAATCTTGGCAGAATCTGCATGATCATGCTAAGGTGTCCAAGTGCCTGTGTGGGGCCTGTCACACTGTTAGTGACAGAGACAGGAAGCCTGAGACCTTGGGGCAGATTCTCTCTCACTGTCCCATTCTAGTGCAGAGAGACCCTGAGATTCTGGATTCAAAGGTGACTTTCACATCACCTTGAAGACATATTTGCTAAGAGAGGGAACATACTTTGTTACTTTATTTATGAGCATTTAGACATCTTGGCTAGTATAGCTGTCCTATCGTCTGGCTCTGGGCCTTATGTACTAGAATAGGCTTTCCTATTTATTTATTTATTTTTTTTATTTTAAAAAAAATAAAAATCTGCTTTCTCCCTTCTCCTAGAGAAGGGCCACCCCAGCTTTCCTAAGAAACCACTTCTGCCTTAAGAGGAGATGTGCACACTTTGAACTGACAATCACAGAGAGAACCCCCAACAGCTTGGGATACCAAGTCCTGAGACTAGGAGGTAGGGCTTTCTTTACTGTTCCTCCCAGAAGGCTTTGCACATGGGCAAGGTAATGGTCTTAGTAAATCCTATAGGCACAGTGTAGCCTCTGCATTAAACACATCAGGTTTACCTGGCTAGCTTGCCTTGAAGGTGAGACCTCAAAATAAGGCGGCCAGGTGGAATTTTCTGGAGGGAGACCTCGTTTTTATAGAAATCGCAGGCTCTGTTCCTAGTCGGCTCCTTTTAGATTGGATGTCGTTTCTTTTCCACCTCTGATGTCCAATGGTTCCATAACCAGTCCCTTTATCACCTCTATCAGGAACCACCATGATAGGGAGGCCGATCTGAACTTTCAGGCTGGGGTTTGATTCAGGGAAAGGATTAAGGGATTTTTGAGCTTGAGTGAATGGTGGGGTTACCAGAGTATCAGAAAGGAAGCCAATCTTGGAGGGAACAAGAGCTCAACGGCAGGTACCTGCGAGTTCAGTGTTGTCGGGTATCTTGTGGCTAGACCATTTATTTTTTTTTTTTTTCTCTTCCAAATACTTTCTCCTGATATTGACTACAATCTAGAAATGTTTTATTTTCCTGATGTCACGGTTCCCTGTGCGGAAAGATGTTGAGTATGAAGTCTCTCTAGGCTCGTGCACGCATATAGAAGGGGACCTTGCCTTCTGTGCATGCTCAGCCCCACAATCTGAACCCACAGGAATGTGTGCAGAGTGTCTCTCCCTGGCCATGACGTAATGCACATATGGCTTGTGTGTTTGACTTTACAGCGTAAAAAGGCTAATACTTTTCATCACCAGGAAGTAGAGATGAAGTCCTACTGGGATGCTTTCACTGGGCAAGAGCGCCAGGGTACACAAACATATCGGCCCCTCCTATTTTCCTAAGAGTCCCATTCCTTTGGTTCACATGAATTACAGCGTTCTTTACAAATCTCCTTCACCTACTTCATAAACCAACCTGAGATCCTCACCTATCACCACTACTCCATGCCTCCTTGAGTAGTCTCCCACAGTCCATGCTGACCAGCGTGTTTTCTTGGTTTTGCTAACACAGGCCACACCCCCACCCCAGGTCATTTGCATATCCTGTTTCCTCTGGAGGAGATACTCTTCCTTTCTCTCCCATCACTCTCTCTGATCACTTAGCCCAAGCCAGTACAGCACTCTGTAATTAATTAATTCAATCTTTCAAACACCTACTAGCTCCAGATTAAAATGTCTTGTTACTCATTAGGACTTCTTCAAATGGGGGTCTCTTTGCCCGCTTCTTGAGGACAGGGGCCTTGCCTGGTGCAGAGTTGTACAACAGGACCCTCTAGTGCTTGCCTCAGGGTAGCTGCTCAGCAAATAATGGTAAATAATCTAAGCTCCTCCATGGTTCCTTGGGAGTCTCAGGGACTCAGTCTTTGATAGCTGTGCCCAGGTAATGGTAAAATCTGCTCAGATAGATACCAGCTTTAGAGAATCGATTTCTATCATAATAAAAACAGCTCCATAAAAGTCCAGGGGTCTTGAAGCCAACGTGAGGCTGCATGTGTTAAGCCAGAGAGAACCGTGGGGGCCAAGGATTAAGTCTGGACCATGGCAGAAAGAGGGGTTTCTCCTGGGTGTCTCTCCTCCTGATTCCTCTGCCTACACATTCCTGCCTGGACCTTCCCACCTGTGCATTCCCACCAGCGTGTGCTCCAGTTCTCTGGTGAGGATTTTGAGGTATACAGAGCCTTCCGCAGGAGACCAGCTACCATGGCCCCCTTCACTGTTTTTTTTGCTTGCTCTGCTACTTTGAAAGGTCAGGTGGAGCCTGTAAACTTGTATACAAATGGTTGCTAGCTTCCGTTTTAGCTAAGTCCCTCTGGCTAAGGAAAAACTTAAAGTCATCTCTTTGAGCCAGACAAATCAGAAACTGTATCCTGGTCTCTGGGCTTAAAGCAGGCCAGGTTACTTCACTATCAAGGGCTTGGTGAGTGGAGGGTCAGTGGGGTCTCACTTCTCACTTGCTTTTTATGACATTGCCTGCATCATCAAATGCCCCCCTTTGGCACATACCCCACGTATTTGTCCTATTAGAGGATATTGTGGCAGTGAGAAAGGGTTCATCTGAAGACATTTCTATTCTTTGTTCACAAGGACACTGTTCTGTTTTATGTCTATAGGTCTTGGTGGTCTCTACACTTTCAGGTAGGAGGAATATTTTAATAAACCTGTCATTTGGGGACATCTGTACCCTTTAAGAACCACCCCCAGCCCCAAACTCCATCTTTTCAGAGTGTTCAGTTCACTCTGGGAGAAGAGGGCTTGAAGTCACAGTGAGAGCAGCCAAAGGCAGAGTTAGTATTGGGGTAGGAGCTGGTGGAACGGGGAGACTGCATGTTGTGATGAGTGACAAAGGGGGCTTCTGTCTTCTGGCCTTTGTCCTCTCATCTCTGAACAGCTCCATAACCAGATACCCCACTCCTCACCCCATGGCACACAAGATACAAGTCCTCTCTGCTCAACATCATCATGATTGGATGGCTTCTATTTTTTGCATTGTTGACACATGTTTGAGCTAATAGGCCCCTTAAAATCCGTCTTTGAAGAGTTCTTCATCTGATAGTGATGTATACATGTACAATGACTCTCTGGTCATGTATAATTGGCTAAACAATGGCCTCATGTCTCTCACAGATTCATCACTATCTAGTAATAATGACCCCATAGTGTCCAGGATTCCAGAACCCTCACACTAGGGTTCTCTTCTTTGGGCTGCCCTTACCTAGTCCTTGACCTTAATTCTTCCTGTTCTGTCTTCATAAAAGTGGATCTGTGGCAAATAGCAAAACCAAACCAAACCAAACCAAACCAAATCAAACCAAACCAAACCAACCAAACAAACAAACAAACAAAAATCCCTGAGTCCAAGAGTTGGCCAATTACCAAGTAAGAAAGTCTTATCTAACCTGGAACCCCAGGAATTGAGGGAAGAATTTGAGGGCTAATGGTTTATTTTGAGAGATGAAAGCCTCGTAGAGAAGAGAGAAAGAGAATCAGATTAACAGGAGCCTGTGAAAGGTCTATTGTTAATACACAGTGGGCAGTGGAGCCCAACCCCAAGGAGGCCTTTGGGAATTTGTGTAGCATATATATCGAAGACATAACATTAACCCGAGAGGGAGTGGGCTGGGGACTTATGCGGTAATCATTCAATACTCATGGGAAAGACTGTCCCTAAGGGATGCCGCTTCCCTTCTGTGTTCAGACTGTCACATGGGCAGGCAAAGTGGACCTTGGCCACCAGAGGATACCATCTGAGCTCCACGTCAGCTGTGTGCCCTGAATTAGGGAGAATGAGGAGGGAGATATGGAAAGTGTTTGCTTCGGTACATCAAGTCAATCATGGAGAAGGGTCAGGCCAACTTGTACTGTGACACAGCTAGGCTTTCTTTAGCCCATTGAACGTGTTGGAAAATAAATGTGAATGGACTTCCAACGTATGCTGAGCAGCGAGGGTTCACACAGCAACCCCACTTCTGGTTTTTATTGGATAATTAGATCTGGGCCCATATTCCTTGGGAATGCTCAGCTTCACAGCAATTGCAGCAGTGTGCTGGGTCCTTAGGGTCCCTTCCATTCACATATACTAGTACTGGGGCCCTTAAGATATTTGAGACTTTCTGTTCTAGAAGTCCAAAGGCCTCAGAAGAAAGATGGCCACAATGAACCTGCTCTGTCTCCTTTCTCCCTTTTAGACCTAGGACATGTATTAGGCTTCTCTTTCACCTCAACCCTTTAAACCCTTGTTGTATTGTTGCCAATCAAAGGAGCCAGGAGACCAGAGGCGCTAAGCCACAATCAGACTCCACAGTGACTCTGGGTCATATGAGTTAACCTCACCTACTCATTTATTGCTACCATTTGTGTATCTGTTCGTGCTGCTGGAGCTCAGAGGTCAACAGTGGGGGTCTTCCTCATTCATTTTCCACCTTAGTTTGGAGGCTCTCGATGGACCAAGAGCATCAGTTCAGCTACACAGACTGACCAGCAAGCCACAGGGATCCTCTTGTTGATACCTCCCCAATGCTGGGGGTCACAGGAAGGTACTGTAGCACCCGGCTTTGCACGTGGGTACTGGCTATCAAACCTGAGACCTCGCACCTGTGTAGCAGGTGCTTTTCCAACTGAGCCACCTCCACAGTCCTTACTTGTTAGCATTATTAGGACGAATTGCTTTTTATGAATTCACAGCCACTGCAGGGAGAGGCTAACAAATGTCTCCCCTCTATTCTTCCATCAGTCCTGATGACATAAACCCTCCAAATTCTTCTCTTCCTCTCAGCTTAGGAGTCATGAGCTCTCTTCATCTCCATGTTTCTTAACACACTTGATGTTAACACTTGGGGGTTTTCTAATAATTAATTAAATCCCCTCACCAGGAGCTCCAGCTCTCCGAGTTTCTCTGGAATACCTCAGCCCTCCAGGGGAGCCGGCACAGTTATTTATTGTTTTTGTTTCAAATCATTATTTAATCAAGAATGGAGAGGGGAAGGCAACCTCTCACTTACACTTCAGAATTTAATTTCGGCTGAATTCCGAGATCAAGAGGCAGCTCGGTCTAATAGGTTACAAAAATACAATCAAGAAGAGAATTTCAATTAAACTGAACAAGTCCATTTACGGGGCTTCAAATGGCCCCATGGAGAGCGGCAGCTATAAATTTCTTCTTGCCTCCCTGCCATATGGGGAGCTGGGAAATCTCACATGCTACAAGGCAGAGCATGCAGCTAGAGAGTCCCGTTCATTCCTTAAGAAACCAATTCCTTTGTTTCTCTAAGACAGCGGGGCTGTTTTCCTTGGTGACATTCCTCTTTCTTTGACACTAATTAGGAACGCAGCAAAAGAATAGACTTGGTGACCTGATGAGGTTCATCTGGGAAGCAGGGGAGGAGAAGAGGAGGCTGGGTTGGAAGAGACTGATTTTCTGAGGAGAAAGAGAAGACAAGAGTTTCTACGACTGAGGCACCTCCAGGCCCTGCAGTGCGTCTGACATTGGGTAGGGGGAGCTAGCTGGCCTCAGTGCCCCTTCTCTTTCAGGAGGACCCTGAGAGGAATGATCACACCCAAATCCCCCATTCTCAGATGCCGAACCCAAGGTTTCCATGTCTATCAGCTTTCCAAATCCTCTACATAAACTTGGCTGGATATCCCCACCCCTACCCCAGCCCAGGTTGAAAGGAAAAATAGTAAGCTCAATAAATGAATTGTGCATCCAGGTAAATTTCATTCAGTTTAAAGATGCATCTTATTTTATTCGCCAAGGTAATGTGCTTTTCTACCTATTCTGGTGGTGAAATATCTCTCAGCTGATAAAAAAAAAAAAAAAAAAAGATGGCTGTTTCTTCTTTTCTTACACAGCAGAGACTATGCTATGTCATTTCTCATTCCCAAGTTCCCAAGTGTCACCTCCCTCTTCTGGATTGTGTCTCCTCTCCACTGCGGTGAAGGACTTTGGGTGCTAAAGCTTCCCTTTCTATAGAATGAAAGGCACGTTTCCATCCTGTCTTTCCTTAAAGGTTACTATCAGGTGCATCGGTGGATTCTGAAGCCACAGGTCATTGCTGGGTTTATTAGGAGTGAGTCAGTCAAAAGCTTCCGTGGTATTAAACCATGTTAGCAGTTACCATGTGATGTCAGATTCCAAGCCTTGAAATGAGTTTCCGTAGAGCAGATGCCTGGCGCATGGTAGTTCTGCATAGTTGTTGTTATTATTATTGTTGTTATTTATATATTTGTGTACACGATCATGCTCATGTGTGTGTGCATGCCTATGGAGGTCAGAAGTCAATATCAGATATCTTCCTTAATCATCAATCTCCACCTTATTAGTTAATTGATTAATTTTTTTTTTTGAGATAGGGTCTTTCAATGAACCTGGAGGTCATAGGTTAGCTAGACTGTCGGGGAAGAAGCCCCAGAGACCCTATTGTCTCTTCCTCACCCGCCCTGTTCTGGGGTCACAGGTACACACCATCGTGCTTGGCTTTTATATGGGTGCTGGGGTTCCAAACCTAGGTTTGAAGTAAGTGATTGAGCTGCCTCTCCCGACTTTAATGCGTATTTTAATAAGTGAATAGATACCTTGTCTCACGCCATAATTGTATCGACCATGTACATAGGTTAAGATAATTATCCCAAGGTACAGATGATGACATTTACATGGATAAGCACACGGCTCTCCCGCTCAGGTTCTCTGGCCTCAAATCTGAGTTTCTACAATGAGGAGCTGCCCTTTGTTGCTCTGGGCCACAGCATCCTTATTCTATAAAACTTCGAATTCTCCTTTCATCTGTTGGCATCTGTGTAACCCGTGGCCCATAAATGATATAGGACTGCATTTGGCCCTGATTACAGTACAAAAAAGCAGGAAGAGGTGGCTTGGCTTCTCCTTGGTTCTGATTCAGTCCTTTTCCTAGATCCCCGCTGCAGTTATGAGAGGCTTGATGGAGAATGTCCATACAACGGAAATAGAAAGGCCACCGCTAAGCACCTGGGGCCACCAGCATCCCCCCACTGTCCTGTCTACCCTCTGCTGACATCACAGTAAGCTTCTAATGTACAGTATTTGTTCTTGCTGTCTCTCTTCCCTCCCAATTGTTACTTTCCTAGATCATGGTGCTCCCAGAGCCTCACTTTCTCCATCTGCAAAATGGGGATGATAATGATGCATGCCTTTAAGAAACGGGGTTGGGGAATAACTATGCAAATTACGTGGTGGAATAGTGATATTCCGTTTTCTTCTCTACATGAGTCATTTCAAAACAATACATCCCACCCATCCTTCAGTGCCCAGCTCAGATATCCTTTTATCATAAATCCCTCTCAGACATCAAGACAAGAAGTGTGACACCTCCACGGCATAGTGTGCATGCACTCACCACTGCTGAGAGTGACACTTTGAACAGTCACCAACTGCTAGAGTGTTAAGTACACCCCATTAGAAGGCAGGCTTGACACGGAACGGAATTAGCTATTGTAGTGTCAGGGGACTGTAGAGAAAGTGTGAGGGGAGGGATAATTGGCTGGCAGGGGATGGGATGAGGCAGCAAAATAACCAATTTACCAATCCGTGTGCAATCGTTTGACTGTTTCAACAAGCTCAAGAAAGGAATGGTGCCCACAGCCAAGATCCTGCTCTAATTAAACCGACTGCTATGTTCTTGAGATGCTCAGCGACTAAGCAAGAGCGTCTCTGGTCATGTTTAACCAACCAGGATCCAGTTCGGAGTCAAGACCTTCATTTACACAGGCACAGATGCAAAGAATTTCCAAAGAGCTCTGCGCACCGGAACATTGGGGGCGGGGCAAAGGAGGCTCTCGGTGCTTGTAGAACTTCCGTTTTCCTTCTCATTGGCTAAATCCTGGTCATAGTTTTCTGAGTTTTCATTCTCGATCTGCCCAATCCTAACGCCTTTTCCCGTCAGCCAACCTTCTGCCTCATCTCGGAGTCCATCCTTTGTCATGTTTGATCCTTTCTTCTTGTCACCTCATCTCTGTTCTCTCTTAGCAGGCACAGACTTTCTTCCCTGTTCATCAGATGTCCAGAGCAAAAACCGAGCCTAACCCTTTACTGATGCTCAGTAGACATGGGTAGACTTGAAGAAATGGTTGGTAGGTGATTCTGTGCAAATGGCCCTGCTGTTCTATCTAATGGAGAAAGATTTGGGGGGCTGGAACTCTTGGGACACCTGGATGTACCTGGTATCTTCTCTCATTTCTGCCTTTGTAATGGAGAAGACAAAAAGATGGACAGAGGGAACATAGAATAAGATTTTGGAGTGTATCTAATATTTCCAGGAGGCAAACAACCTCTAACGGGGTGAGTGCAGCCATATTGGATCTAACCAGTATTTATGATGGAAAGGTAATCCTGTAAGAAGCAGGATTGTGACTCTTGTTCCAGTTTACCCATTGGCTTACCCAAGCTCCCAGTATACTTTTGTTATTACTAAGTCCTCTGATAATGCTTTCTACCTCCCATGCTGTTGTACCTATGATATCGCTGGCACCATCAACAAGCATTGTATAACATTTGCCTCTCACCAATTGCATTCTAAAATGTTTACTCACAACTAATCATGGTGACCCCATGACAAGCTTATGAACTACGTCTCATTGGTTGTCATGTTTTTCAGAATTTGAGGAAACAGAGACTCAGAGAGGTAACGTGACTATCTCAAGTTTCCACAGCAGGAATCTAGAATGTTATCCAAGTTTTGTCCCTGGACCAAGCACTGGGATAAATGATTATCTTTTGAAGAAGACACTGTATATATTGTGCATGTCTGCATGCATGCATTTGTGTGTGTGTGTGTGGTGTGTATGTGTGTTTGCACAATCATAATGCCATATTTTGTTTTTTAAACAACTCCACCTTGAAAAAGCCATTATTATTCTCTTATCCTTCTCCATTTTTGTCCTTCATAATCAATTTGTTGGAAAAGAGATGAGCTCTTAAGGCCTCTTCCTTGCATATAAAGATGAAGCCTGGCTTTTGGTTCTTCTGGGATTAGACTCCTAAGGGATATGGAGGCTTCTGGGGTACATGGAGGCTGCTAGGGTACACAGAAACTCCTGAGTCACATGGAGCAGCCACCAAGAGCCTGTGTTCTAGAAAAGAAACTGCCAAGAGCTAGTCTGGTAACATCGCTGGTAAGTAAGGAAAGACAGATGCAGTTTTTGGCAGCATCTTCACACATGTGAGTTTCTTAGGAAGCCATTTCAGATAGATAGGAAAAGATAAAGTCAGATTTTGCCATGGGGACACTGTAGCTAATGTCAGTTGGGGCTACCAGGTAGGCTACCACAGGCACAAGTACATGGGAGACTCCGCAGTCATAGCTCACTCGGGAACTTTGTTCTGTCTCTTACTGCTCATCATTCAAGTTTACTTATACTTTTTCTATAAGTGAAATAATCACACCCATTTCCCACCTGAGAAAGCTGAAGCTTGCGGAGGTTGGCAGGTTAGTTGATTAGTAAAGACTCAAAACTTGGCCCCTGTTGTCTTTGCCGCACATGAGATTTAGGGCATTTATAGGTGAGACGATGGTAGTGGGGAGAACATCTGCAAGTTCTCAGTAGTCGCAGACATCTTGAAAAGGAGGTACTTAGGCAGAGTACTGCCAGCCATACAGAAGACTGAGTAAAATTAGATCTAGTGATACAAGGTACCTTGATGTAAAGAAGAGTTTCCCAGAATGCACTGCAAATACCTATTGTGTCTACCAGGCCACGGTGTTGCTATTATCAACTCCTAACCCTGATCTTCTCACAAGCACCCCTGAACTCCTCCTTGATTTCACTGCTCCCTTTTTAAGAAGAGCACCCCCTTACAACATCCAAGTTCTCACGGATCTGGAAGACAGACACCTTCAGGGCTGCCGACTGCAATCTTGTGCTATGTCAAGGCTGATTCTCATCCTGTTTGTCTCTGTGCCCTGTTAGAGTCCACAAAGGGCCTTCTCACATACTTTCTCTTACTGAAGAGATTCAACCACCTCAGACGGAATCAGTTTACCCAGTGAGAAAACTAAGGTGATACAGCTCACCCAAAGCCACATAGCTAGGGCAAAGCTGGGTCTTAAATTCAGACCCATCCCACACCGAAGAGTTTTCAGTCATACCAATTACTTCTTGTTGACCTGAAGGGAGGAGGGTTTTATGCTTTTATTCATTGCTGGTTCACTAAGTTGGATTCAACATTGTCTCACTCTGTGACTTTGCCCCAGTTCCTAACCTCTCTGAATTTTGCCATTTCTGCCCCATCTGTGGGAGGGATGAGTGATAGCAGCTTAGCTCTCAACACCTGAGATTCTGTGCGTGAACAAGTAAGAAGACGCAGGTCAAGTGCTACAAGCTCACGTTACCAGGAGGAACCAGATTCCAGCTGTCAACTGATGCTGCCAGCCAGCTGGCATGAGAAACGTAGACTGTAAATAAAAGCCATAGTGTCTTTCCAATGTCAGAGGCCCCTTTCTCCTGCCTGACCTTAAGAAACCTATATGCATCTCACACATGTCACCCAGAGGCCAGTATCTGTGTTTCAACACCCACCCTGAAATACGATTCTAGGTATTTTAATTTTCCTTCCTCTGCCTCCCGAGTCCCCAAGCCAAGTGCTGTCAAAGGCTGGTGAATGACCATTTGGTGAGCCAATAATGAGATCTAGAGCCAGTGGGGAATTTTACCCAGAACTGAATTAAAAGGTATCACACACTGCCCTGAACTTGGACCTCCACCTCCCATAATGGTCATGTTAAGGCTGGCAGAGGGGCTGTGCGCAATACTTACTACACCCCTGGCTGACAGGAAGCCGAGCCTCTGGAGGGGCTGGCTGGGCAGGTGGCTGGACCGGGCCTCTGGGCTGACCTTGCAGTGATTCTTGGAGCAGCGGCGGGAGTGTGTTCGGCGGGATTTCCGCCCTTCCTCAGGAGACCGTCCTCGGTGCCTGGGGATCAAGAAAGAGATACCTAAAGGCATTTTGAAGTGAGCATAATGGAAAGACGTTTGGGCAAACCAACAGGTCATCTGAGAGTGTCAGAGAGTATGTTTCTGTATGTTTGTATGATTTTGTCCCTGGGTATGTCTGTGTATGTAAGAGTGTCTCCTGTTTGCCTTTGGATCAAGATGTAGAACTCTCAGCTCCTCCTGCACTATGCCTGCCTGGATGCTGCCATGTTCCTGCTTTGATGATAATGGACTGAACCTCCGAACCTGTAAGCCAGCCCCAATTAAATGTTGTCCTTATGAGAGTTGCCTTGGTCACGGTGTCTGCTCACAGCAGTAAAACCCTAACTAAGACAGGGTTAGGGCTTAGGGTTAGGTTTAGGCTTAGGCTTAGGGGTTAGGGTTAGGAGCTACTCAGTGTGGGACAAAAACTGCATCAAGCATCCTCAGGGCTGCAGGATGAGGGGCAGGGACAAAGGGGTTACCTGCTCTCGCAGCTGGGGGAGCGCAGTTCTGAACTCTGAGACCTTGAGGGGCCACGGTGATGTCTATGTCGGTGAGACTTCCGGCCTCGAGATCTTATGGTAAGGACAGAGAGAGAAAGAGAGAGAGAGAGAGAGAGAGAGAGAGAGAGAGAGAGAGGCAAGACATTGATTTTGATCTTGTGATACATAATGCCTCTGTCACTTTGCGATTCCCCAGACTACTTGCCACTCACCCCAATGCTCTCTGACAAGTCACAGTGACACCTTTTATAGTTGGGGTAGGGGAGGGTTCCAGCTTCTTATAGAATTCCTACCCAAGAGAAGTCTAAGAGAGAGTGTATCCCAGGTCTAAGTGGATTCCTACCTAAGAGAGGTCTAAGGGACACACCTCCCAGCTTCTCAGTCTCAGCCTCCAGCTGGCATCTTAGGAGGTGTGTGTGTGTGTGTGTGTGTGTGTGTGTGTGTGTCTGCTCAACTGTGTTTATCCCAGGGAAGCAGAAAGGGACCTTTGTGAGATGTGGATGATGGTTAACATGAGACTTGCCCTCATGCTACAAGCTGTCCTGGTACAAATGGCACCCCAGGCAGGAAGTCACCCCCAAGTCTCCCTGTCTCTTCTCAGGGTCTGGATCTGCATTTCACTCAGTTCCAAAGGCTAGCCAGGTTCTAGCAAAATACTGATCTGTGGCCTGGGCTGAAGCGAGAGGGTCTGTTGAGCTTCCAACCTTCTGCCTACCAGACCCTCAGATGTTTCAAACTCACTGAGAAACAAGTGTAGACTCTTTAATGTAAAGTATCCCTAGCTTACAGAGACATTCCTTTAAAACAAAAAGATAACCCTCCACCCACACAAAACACTTTTGCAGAGTCTACTGGGCCTTTCAGCTGCCAGCTCGTGACCTTTGACCCAGCACATGAACTCCATGCCCTTAGCATGGAGTCAGGAGCCAGTCAACACTGGTGGCTGCCATCAACATCCATAGTCACCACCCCGCCATTAACAGCAGGCTCACCCTGCCTTACTTCAATCACTCCCGAGGAGGGCTCCGTCTGCCTGAGGACGAACAAGGAAATCAGATGTGGTAGTTCACACCTGAATCCTAGTACTTGGAAAACTGAGGCAGGGGGGTCACCATGAGTTAGAGGTTGCCTTGAACTATATAGTTCAAGGTTTGCCTGGGCTCCATAGAAAGACCCTCCCCATGAAACAATTAAGACAACACAAAATGAAGGGCGTGTGGAATGCTGGTGGCTTAGGGATCTGCTTGTTTTTCTCAGCAAAGGAACTGGATTCTTTGGATACAAGGAACAGGCTACATCATTTCCTTGCTTAAAATCTCTTCACTGTCTTTATGCTCACTCTGTCCAGACTCTGGTCTTGAACCCCAAACTCCCGCAGAAGCTGGCCCTGCCTGACTTTCCATCTGGCTCAGTCATCCAACATGCTCTGTACTGACCTGTCAGACTCAAGCAACAATGGATGGATAACTCACTTTTCTGGCTCAAGAGACCTTCTGGCAGTGATGTCAGGCCATTCATATCTAACATATCCGTCAGGCCCAGGCACTACATTCTAAGCATTTCTCTCCATGGATTTTGCTTTTTTTTTTCAAAGGATAAAAGGGACTTCTCTTTGACTCCACTCTCTAGTCTCATGGTATATGAGGAAATGATTCCAGAGAGTTGAAACCATGTTTCTAGCATGTAGCCTCGGATCCCCTTCTGCAGGAAGCCACCCCCACCATCAAGCCCCATTTCTCCCATGGCGTCATCACCATGTCCTATGTTTTCTTCCCCCACTACTCTCCCGTGCTATCCCCTGGCCCACTGCCATGTGCCAGGACCTCGCTAAGGCAAGTGGGAAGGAAGCCAACTCTCCGTCAGCTTGGTAAAAATAATCCATTGCTTCTTTGAAGCCCCTGGGATTCTTGCTCTCCAGCCTGCCTTGTGTGCTTTGTCTAGCTTTTTGATAGTGAACTACCGGCCATGGCTGGAGCTCCTCTAGCCTTTCACACCAGAGAGTGACAACCTCAATGTCACCATTATTCCTCCGAGAGCTCTTGAGGTTGACTGGCCCAAGGCTACTGGTACCCGAGACCATGTGGTATATGCTGAGAGTGAGAACCCCAGAGCAAACTCCAGGGTTACAACACACTTAGGTCACCAGCTCCAGTGACTCTGTTTCTTCATCCTCACAGTGGGATGATAATAGAATCTATTTCAGGGGATGGGGGCAGGGGGAGTCATGCATTTAATGTTTCTCTTGATGACTTCATTTAAACGAATTGGCCAATGGGGAAGTTCTTCCCTGAGCTTACTGGAGTCTCTCCTCTTTCCTTCTGGAGCACGGTCCATGTCTGTGTGGTACTGACTGAAATGTCCTCCTCTGGGATGACCTTGAAGGAAGGGAGCCTTTGAGGCAGCCACTCTGAGCGCCCTCCCCCTGAGCCCTGCCTCTTCTTCTCCCTCCTCAGAAGCTGTCTCCTTTCATTCTGCCCTCTTTGATCCTCTCTTTAGATGCTTCTTGGTGGGAGATAAAATATTAGTTGATTGGAAAACACATTGCACTAACATTTACAGGGTGTAACCAAATTTACTTTTAATTTGATGAGGAGCTGAACTCCACAGGCAGCACGGGCTGATTTGAATTTCTACTATCAGCTATAAACGGTGACACAGCTGGGCCTGAGACTCGGGACTCATGGGGAGAGTTAGACTGTATGCCAGAGTATGTAAACCAGCAGTCGGGGTATAGGCGTAAATGCTCACACACACGACCACACCCCGCAGTCCATGCACACACCACACAGACATGTGCACAGGTCAAAGACTGCCACCCACACAGCCTACATAGAATGCTCAGAATGCTCAGACATACAGTGTGCATGCAGAGCGAACAGAATTCATACACGTGGATCCACTGCGGAACCACGTGAATGCTGTTTGCTTTCATGCTCAGACACACAGGAACACAAATGCATTCATGTGCACACAGCCAGATCCCATGCACACATGCAGCGCGTTACATGCACTGTGCATACCATGTGCACAGAAGTTTGCATGGCATAAAAAATATAGACATTTATAAATGAACTGTGCACTACATTTGTACAAGCTACATACAAATATAAACATGATATACATACATGTTACACATATGTTGAGCACTTCAGACATAAAACACATATACTGTACATCCTAAGCACACAAAGCACACATGCACACGTCCACATATCCTATGCAGTCTATCCATGCATACTCCAACCCTTACTTTCAAAGTGAGCATAAAGCCCTCTCCCTCCCTTTCTCTGTTTCTTCCTTCCTCCCCCTCAGCCACTGTCCCTTCCCTTCCTGTCCCTATTTATTATGTAACTAAAAGTCCAGCTGAGGAGAGGCCAGGCCTCCACTTCCTCAAACTGCACAGTGTTCTCCAGGGGTGCCTCTGGGTACTCACTGTTTTTTGTGCCTCTTCTCTTCCCGTCTTTTGCTTTTAGGGCTACAGAACTAAATGAGAAACGGCCAGTTAATTGAAAGATAAAAACAAACTAAAGCACTGAGCGCAGTTCAAGATTAAACACAGGCAGGTTGTTCCTGGCTCACACCCCTGGGCTGAGAACAGAGCACCAGAGTTCACTCTGGTAAGCGAATCACAGCGGCGGCCATGAAGGTCACAGCAGTGGCACCTGACACACTGAGGCTCTGTGCTAAACACTCTGTGTGCACAATCTTCCTCTGTTGTTCCCACTTCCTATAGGTGGAGGCACGGCTTGTAAGAACCCATTTTAGAGATGTAGAATTTAAACATCTGATGGGCTGAGACACTTTGGCAGGACCACACAGCTGAGCTGAGGTGTGAACCAGACCATGATCTCCTGCGACTGCTGGCCAATCAGGTTATGAGGGAATAGAATGCCACAGAGATTGACAAAGGCAGATAGGCTTTGGTAGATTATGAAATACTCTGCCCACAAACACTCAAGTACCAGAGCCCCCGTGTGTAGACAGAATGAGACAAGCCAGGCTCCCAGTGTAGACCAGCAGAAGACTGAGAAAGTGAGCCAGCTAGCTCAAGCCAGACTGGCTTCACACATTCACCAGACCCCATTGCTGCCTACTGGGGTTCCGGAAGGTGGCGTGCACATTCATTTCTTCTAGTGGTACCTCACCAAACTTGAGTCCTGCCTCTCATGTGACATCAGACAAGCTACTCAATATAAATTATATAAAGTCATTTGCCTCAACTATGGAAGGAAGAAGTCATAGCTTGGGCTGACTGGATAGTACTTGCTGGCAAGCTGGGACATTGTTAATGACCATTCATTAATGAATACATGGGGGCTTTGCCGTCTTCAAATTCCTCTGGATGTCCCTATTCTTACAAAAGAAGTCACCGTTGCCTGTCTACATCCCCTCTCTGACAGATTTGGCTTTGAATTTCAGTCGTGGTCCTGGCCTCTTTTGTCTTAGTCTCAGTTTCTCCATCTGTCCAATGGGAGCCATCAGCATGCCCACTGCTCTATAATGTAAGGAAATTATGATGGATAATGGGGTTTGTGTTTCCTAAGGGCCTTGACTTCCAATGTCTGGGTGGAGCTTGGTCCAGGAGCAATAAAGAACCCCATGGAAGTTCAAAGCTGGCTATAAATGTTCTGGAAAATCAACATGGGCTCTCATTGCTGAAGGAACTAAGGCCAATGAAGTCTGATGGGCATGCAGTGCTGGAAGCTGAGAGTCCACCCGGTAGCTACCCAGAGCTCCCAGGAGCAGAAGGCTGAGCACGCAACCAGAAGCAGCAAGAGTCTTACCTGTGTCTCCTTTTCTTGGAGAAAGACCTGATTCAAAGGAAAGAGAGGGGGAGGAAAGACAAAAGGAAGGGAGGGAAGGAGGAGGGAGGAGTTAGCGGGAGGAGTGGCGGGAAGAGAGAATAAACACAGGTGAGTGAGTATCTCTTCTGGGATGATGCCTTAGTGCGATGGGATCTGCAGGACTCATGAGTCCTCCCCAAACCTCCTCCTCATCAGAGTTTGAAGAACATGAAGCCCCCCTGGGAAATGCTGCCTTACATACTCAGCTTCCAGACAATGATTATAAAAAATTGCGGCAAGCTTCTCCAGGATGAAGTTGGGACCAAGAGGGCATGGGAAAGTGTGCAGTGCTCCCCGGTCCTCCCACCCCTCTCCTTAATTGTAGATTTCCTCTCTTCTGCATTCTAGTCTTTCTCCTCTTGGTCCTCCCCCTCCTTCCTCCTGCTCCTCCTCCTCTCCCCTCTCCCTTATCCTCTTGCTCCCCTCCCTGTCGTCCTCCTTGTGCTCCTCCTCTCCCTCCCTCTCTCCAACCTCTTCCCCTCCCCCTCTCCATCTTCCCCCTGCTCCTCCCCCTTCCTCTCTTCCTCTTGCTCCTTCCTCTCCCCCTCCTCCTCTCTGCTCCTCCCCCTCTTCTTCCACATACAAAACCCCTGCTGTACATCAGGCTCTGTACTAAATGCTCAACACGTACAATCTCATTCTGTCCATCCCATGCCACACTACGGAGGGCAGCGAGGTTCAAAACTCACTGTCAGATCACCTCTGTGTTTCTCCCTCTCCCAGGCTGCCCTGCTACTGCCCTCCCTACAGCAGTTTACAGCAGGTTCTGAGTCCGGTGGCTCATCCTTAGTGGGTTGCAGACCTCTTTACCCAATAGTGACCATTGACCCAGTGGCTGGGGAACAATTTGTGGCAGCTGGATTTTGCTCACTGTTTTGTTTCTGGGGCTCAGAATCTTGAGTGTGAATAGAGGTCAAAGTGAAGTGTTTGTATAAGGTCTCGAACTCTGATATTAAGGGAAAGAAAGGCTCAACCTGTCTCCTAAGCTCGCTACTACCTCCAAAATCATCAACTGTCATTAACCAAACATTTCATGAACACGGACTCTGAGAAGATGGGCTGGGGGTGGGGGTGTGTGCCCAGGATGGGGCTTTAGGGTGGGCCAGAGTATTTATTCTTATTTCTCCCCACCCTCCTCTCTCTCCAGAGTCTCACTAAATTGACCAGGCTGGCCTTGAACTTGTGACCTTTGTTTTTTTTTTTTGTTGTTTGTTTTTGTTTTTTGTTTTTTTTGTTTTTGTTTTTTTTTTGGTTTTTTGAGATAAGGTTTCTCTGTGCAGCCCTGGCTGTCCTGGAATTCACTCTGTACACCAGGCTGGCCTCAAACTCAGAAATCCACCTGCCTCTGCCTCCCAAGTGCTGGGATTAAAGGCGTGAGCCACCACCCCCAGCAACTTGTGACCTTCTTGCCTCGGCCTCATAAGTGGCTGGATTACAGGCCTTGAGTGAGAAACCACCTGGCTTTCAGGATCCAGGTGTGGGAAAGTCCCCAACACTGGCACCAGCTGCTCAGCACAGGCAGGTGACAAACGTCTGTCCATACTCAAGGGCATGCCCTTGCCTTTGGGCTCTGTGGTGGAAATGACTTATGACTCTAAATTAACTACATGTCGCCAATCACCCAGGATCTCAGCTTAACTAGAGACTGTGGACGGGTCGTAGATGTAGCCAGTGAGACCAAACCAAGCTTGAGAACATTCTAGCAACACAGGGTGAGATGTGGCCAAACCCCTAGACTGAAAAAACTCTTATTTGGTGCCATTTTGAAGATGAGGAAAATCAAAATGACCTCTGATAACTGCACAGGATTAAACCTTATAGGGGCATTGGAAGAGGTGGATAAATTAGAATAAACCACAAGCATTCTTTCCCTAAAACCCACAGCCAACTGCAAAGGCTCAGGCCGTGTGTAGAGTAGAGCAGGCTGACTTGCAGACACAAGGTTCCTCTGAGCTGCAAGAGGCTCCATAAACATGACTTTCCTTGCAGAAGAAAGGTAACATGGAAGTTTTGTATTGCAAAATTTCTCAATTATAGCATGTTGGCTGGGCCCATGTTATAATTTATAATTATAATTATGTTATAATGGGCCCATGTTGGTTTTACTGGGTCCTAGTCTTTTTCTCCTTTGTAAACATATATGTGCATTTGACTCCATGTGTGTATGTATGTGTTATATGTTTGTGCACATGTGTGTGCATGTGTGCACTCAAGTGTGTTTAAATATGTGTGTGCATGCACATGTGTGTATCTGTCTGTCTCTGTATATATGAGCACACGCACTTGAGTGTGTTTAAGTATGTGTGTGTGTGTGCGTGAGTGCGTGCATCTGTGTGTGTGTGTGTGTGTTAAACACCAGGACTGAGTCCAAATCCCATGATTTCCCCTGTTCCCTAGCCAAGATGGGGATCCCTGGATGTCCTGTTCTTCAACATGACCCTACATCTAGGACATAACTGGACTTTGATATAATGACCAAGGCATTATTGTCTGCTTTTGGCTTGGCCTGTGATGTGGCAGAAATGGGACAGAACGCACCCCCCACCCCCCAAGGACCAGGAAACAGGAGGAACTTCCTGGGTTCCCTCGGCTCTCCATTCCGTATTCCCATCTCTCTTCTAGGCCTGGTTGGTCCCCAAACCCTCCTGAGTTCTGACCAGCTCTGCTTTCTGGTCCTAGTTAGCTTTAATGTCTCGGTTCCTCACAACTCACACCGAAGACAGAGATAAAACACAGATAGAGTGAGCACGCTGCAGAGATGACCTGAGGTTCTTCTGGTGACCTTTGGGCCCCTGACCCCTGCCACGCCTGGGACATCCCTGTCTGCAAGGAGGAAGGACAGACAGTACCTGTGTCGCTTATGTTTCTTGGAGCTTTTCTTCTTCTTCTTCTTGACTGGTGATGGGCTGTAGGACGGAGACCTGTGGGAAGGGAGACAGGTTGCCATGGGCCCCTTCTCCATGTGGACATAATATCTCGGCTTTTGGGGGTGACCATATACAGGGACAACCCCCATATTCATAGTAGCTTGCATTTGTGTTGGATATTATGTTCTCTACACTTAAGTAGATATAATTGCTATTCTCCCTTTTCAGACACGCAGAGAGAGAGAGAGAGAGAGAGAGGAGAGAGAGAGAGAGATTCAGAGAGGTAAAATGACCTGCCCTGCCCAAAGACACACAGCCCAGATCGGGATGATCTGAGACTTGAAGAGAGTTCTTTTTGTTCCCGAGATTTGTTCATTATAACAACATCGGCCCATGGTTATCCTCTTAGTTAAATCTAAAAGACTTTCTTGATCTCATCTGTGGCTTTCCTCAAAAACTGCCTCTTCCGTATTCCGCAGTCTGTTCTCTGCTATTTCCTTGGTAAGCCTGTGTCCCTGATGTCATAGCCCTTGGGCCACGGTGCTGACTCAGTCCAGCAGGGGAGGTGAGGACTGAGGAGAGCAAGCATCAGCCACTCAGAGGGGGTTGGGGTTCGGTGTGAGAGTGCAGCCCCAACTTTCCACCCACCTTTCCCAGAGAAGATTCCAGAAGTTTGTACTTTTGCATAAAACACTTCAAATCTCAAAGAGCTAAATTTATTTTCTTAAAAAAAAAAAAACAAAAAAAAAAAACAATAAGACCGGGAGGGCTTAACAACAACAACAAAAAATATCAGCGAAGAGAATTGGTTGAGCAACTCAACACCTAGGGAAGTGCATCTGGGGAAATAATTAGGGAGCCCTACGTTCCGCACACTTCTAAAATCGGGAAACTCGATTCACCCCGAGTCTATCCCCTACCTTAATAGCTGGGACACTGGGGTTACCACCCTCCCCCATCCCTATCTGGGCCCATCCTTAGGCAGGTGAAGGAGAAACCCCCGGTAAACCCGGGCCCCAGGCCAGAGCGGTCCAGCATTGCTCTCTGCTGCCCCCTGCAGGCGTCTATAAACACCGCCCGGGAGATTTGGTGTGATCCCTGCTCCCCTGCAGCCGGTTTTACACAAGGTTTTACTGGAAGTCGACAAGGGAATCCGGAAATATTTTTAAAAATAAAAACACATGAAAATAATTGTGTCTAGCAAGACATTCAAGAGGCCTAAAAGAACCACGAGTTGGTAGTCATATGGAATGCTAACCCCGGGTCGAGAGGATCCTAGGAATCAAGTCCAAGGTAGATTCTGTCATTCCATCCTAGGAGCCTTTATCTTCTCATCTCTGAAATGAGCATAATGTTTCCCTTTAGAGCGAGGCCAGGAACGAAAGGAAGGTCGTACCAAGGTGCTTAGCACAAAACCCTGCATTCCATATGCTTTAGCCATTGCAGTTCAACATCTGCGGTAATAACCGCTTCTTATTAATAACTGCTTCTTATTAATAACCGCTTCTTATTAACTGGTCACCAGTACATGATTCTAAACACTGTGCCAGCTGCCTCCATATTTCCCTCCGCCTTTTCCTCTTTTGTGATACAGGGTCTCACTTTGTAGCTCGGGCTGACCTAGAATACACCATGTAACTCGGGATGGCTTTAAACTCACAGCAATCCTCCTGCCTCAGACTCCCAAGTGCTACTATTACAGACATGAGCTCACCATACCCAGAGATATTTCTCTTCTAATTCTCACAAATCCCAAGAGGTTGGCATAATTACTATCATTTTAAGAAGAGGGTGAGGGGAAAGAAGCCACAGAAAGGTGAAGTCTAAGGTGGTGTCACAGTTGGACTTATTACTCCTCCCCTGTCTCTTCTCCTGTCTGAGTCTTATCTCTCTCAGGACCCTTACCTCCTCCTCTTTTTCCTGGTCGATTTCTTCTTTTTCTTTTTCCCCCTGGAGGAAGGTGGTGGTGTCGGGTCTCTGTCTTGAGAGGCACTGTGGGAAAGGAAAAGCCAAGCCAATGTGAGAGTCCATTGGCTCCTGGGCTGTCACAGCCAGAGAAAGGGAAAGGACCCAGCTCCTTGGAGAGTCAAGGACCCATGGTGAACATCTAATTGTCACCTCATGGTTGATTTGGTCACACCTCAGATTAAAAGTCTCAAAGACTTAATGCACACCTAATGAGACAGACACTGTAGTTACCCAAACACCAATTGATTATTTAAAACAAGGTTTATGGAGGTTAACTGCCCCTTAATAGATTTATTATTGAATTTGCAAATGGCTCACCTCGGTAAATAAATCACTTTAAAAATAATGAGTTGGCAGTCCAGCCCACTCCCTTCCCAGTCTGCCTCGTCTACACTTCCTGCTGTAAATTTCAGGAGGCAGAAGCTGTGTTAAGTAGACGCTGATTATTAAAAGGGTATTTGCTCGGGTCTAATGTAACAAGATGCATATCTTACATCGCCTCGCAGAACCTCAAAAACCTCCACTCTTCAGGAATAATTATTTCCCGTTCAATTAAATTCAAACGCACAGGCTGCAGTTAAATGAAGTCAAGTTATCTCCTTTTATAATTGAGGCAGGCTCCCGGGATTTAAAAAACCAAAAAAAACGAAAAAAAAAAAAAAAAAAAAAACAAAAAACAAAACCCACGCTATCCTATAGCAAAGAGAGACGGTTGTGGATTGAAACTGCCTGAGAACGGAAATGTGAGAGTTCATTTCACCTTTACTGGAACAGCTAGTATTATTCTTATTATTTAGTAGCAACAAACCCAGCATTAGTATGTTTCTATATCTTGATGTAAAGTAATTAGAAGGCAGTGAGTTTGAAAGACATCACCACCATTTTTGTTTGTTTGTTTTCATTAACTTTTTCCCCTTTCTTTTTCTTTTTTCTTTCTGAGACAGGGTCTCATTTTGTAGACCTGGCTGTCCTGAAACTTGCTATATAAACCAGGCTGGTCTTGACTACATAGAGCTCTGCCTCCAAAGTCCTAGTAACACAGTCTAGTGTTCTTTATCTGGTTCGTTTTCTCTGCCAATTAAATAGCTAAAAGGCAGGACGAACCTCAAGCACAACAGGTGACGGTGGAGAAATCTCCAATCTGAGACAGCAGCAGACAGAAGCAGCAGTGGAGGACAGGCATTTATCTAGGGTGAGGAGGAACACAGAGAAAGACGCTCTGCAAAGCCATCACCACCGTGCTTTTGAGACAGGATCTTTCAGTGGCCTGGAGCTCACCAAGTAGTGAGGCTGGCTGATTAATAAACAGTCAGAGACCCCTTGTCCCCTGGCGTCACATGTGGGCTCCTGCACCTCATTCTTTGGTTTCTTAAACCCAGCCCCTGGGACTTTAGACTTACAAGGCAGGGCACTTTGTTGACAAAGCCCTTTCTCTGTGAGACCAGTATGATTCTTGTCATTTTATTTCACAGGTGAGAATAATGGGGCCCAGAGAGTCGAGCTTACGCACCGGTGGCCACACAGGCAGGAATCATTTAAGCTGGGATTTAAACCTGTGTGCTTCCTGCTCTGAGAGCGACCTCAAAACAACCAAACCAAACCAAACCAAACAAACTCCAAAAAACGAAAACAAAAACAAAAAACAAATAAAATAAAAACAAAACAAGACAAAAACCCCAGCTGCCTTCTAGAGTCTTTTGTACAGACAGTCAGATGGCAATGGCTCAACTCGTTAAACATCATAAAACTCTGTCATATTTAATTCCATTTGAAGAATCTGGATCATCAGGGTTGGCAAGAGGGAAGGTAAGGGATTGGAATGTATGTTAAGGCCTCTGGCCCACCAATAAGTGCTCGCGCACACACACACACATTTAAGAGAACCGCTTCCAACAAGTTAAAATATAAACATCCTAAGAATTGAATCCCCGGCTACTGATTCACACCTACATCTATAAAGCATGAAACACAAGAGGCTATCCAGTGAATGAACTGGTTGCCTTTACAGGCACGGTGATGGGCCACTTCCAAAGAGTACTCAGCTTACAGCAGGAACCTGAGCTTTTTTTTTTGCCAGATGACCAAGGGTGGGTGAAGGATCCTGGCCACGTGCTGGGCTGTCTTGTCCCATGAGAGCATGCCCCAATGCAGCAGCTTCTGGGAATTTGGGGGTGGCGTGGGGAGTTTAAAAGTGTGTCAAAAATGAGGGAAGATTCCATTGTTAATTCCAAGAGCTCTGACATCTAGAATCCTAAAGTCTAAGAGACAAGGGATCTGAGAACTTTATTTAAATAATAGGACACTATTGCAAAGACCTGAGAGTTGTGAGGTGATTATAATTAACCAGTCACTCCATCCTGTCCCAAAGCCTTCACATACGAGAATCTACATTTCTCCATCTCTTTCCCGTACCCTTGTTCTATGAAACGTATCACGGACTAGGAGTGAAGCACAAGGTGGTTAGCTTATGCTCAGGGAAGGGCTGGGTACACAGTGCTTGTACATGCTTCAGTTCCTGGTATGATAGTCAAACACAGTGGTCAGTGCTGCAGCTGCTACAGGAGTAGATAGTTCAAGTGGCTAAGTGTGTAGTGGTCGAATCCAGACTGTATAGGGGCAGGAGACAAGAGCACCCTGGCCACGTGCACACACTGTGGAGGAGGCAGAGGATGGGTTTGCAGAGGTTCAACACACATGGATGAAGATAAGAACTCAGTAATGGGGCTGGAGAGATGGCTCAACAGTTAAGAGCACTGACTGCTCTTCCAGAGGTCCTGAGTTCAATTCCCAGCAACCACATGGTGGCTCACAACCATCTGTAATGGGATCCGATGTCCTCTTCTGGTGTGTCTGATAACAACTACAGTAGACTCACATGAATAAAACAAACAAATAATTCTTTAAAAAAAAACCCTCAGTTATGTGTATAGTTTTAAAATGTGCAGTGGCCGAGGAGGTGATGATCGTGCCTCCTGCTCTTGTGGCTGAATCTGCAGAGGTCAAAGGTAAGAGAATAGCATAAGAAGTGATTGTTCTAGAAATGCACGGACCTGGATGTACGTTTTGGTTCCCTCTCTAGCTCAGAGATTTTTTTTAAAACTTGGATTGTCCTCATGTCCTCATCTCAGAGGCGGGATCAAACCAGGTACCCGGGTCATAAGTTTGTTGCCATGTGCCTCGGCCTGGCACTGGGTACATTGACAGGTAAGAGAATTGTGTGACAGCCACACATCACGTAATGTCGCTCCAATTGATGAAATAGTTGTCCCGTTAGATGATAATGGACCTGAAAAACTCCTATTGAGGTTGTAACTCATGTGTGTGGTGGTATTGGAGGGGGAAAGTCACTGCAAGCCAGTGTTTTCAGTAGTAAGACACAGTGCAAACAGTTATCTGCGGATCCTATCTGATCCTAATGCTTGGTCATGCTAACAAAGGGCCGGGGTATGTAGCCACTGTATTTTTATTATCAGAGTATAGAAGACTCTTTGTTTTAGGCAGAAGCCTTTCTACCTCGGTGTCTGATTTCATACCTTGATGTCATTGTTGGTTCTTGCGCTCCATTTGACCTAGGCTGTTTTATTCCACATTGCCCTCGGAGCTGTCAACTACACGGAGAACTGTGTAGATGTGACGCACAGCTGAGGTGCAGACTGTGCTACGTCTTCTGAGTTTGTGTAAGTCCCCTCTGGGTGTTCGGACGACAAGATCTTCTGAGGACAGACTCTTCCGAACGTGTCTCCGTCATTAAGTATAATCAGTCTGACTTCTCTTATCACTGAGATGATGGTTATTAATTACCATCATTAGTGTGCCTTTTAACTCCTCAGAGAATCAGTCCCAGACAGAGGACAGGAGGCCCTACTCACTGTACGGCTTAGTTGATAACATGGTGTCATCTATTTTGGGGACCTCCTGTGTCCTACACCCACTGTTATGGTTTGCATCTGAAATGTCTGAACCCTGCTTCCTGGTGTGGCTGTTTTGGAGACGCCGTGTGAGCTTTAAGAATTGGAGCTTGCATGAGGAAAGTAGGTCAGTAGGTCATTAGGGGTGGGCCTTTGAAGGTGACACCTGTCCTGGTTTGGGTCATGCTCTTTCTGCACTCTGTCCTGGCCATCAACTCACACCATAACCATCACTGAAGGTGCAACTCCTTTAGCCCTTACCCCCCTGGTCATTAGAAATACCCCTGAAACCAGGAGCCAAAGTAAACCTGTCTTCCAATTTCACACACCCTGTTTCTATCAGGTACTCGGTTAGCAGTGCAAAGCAAACCACCACAGGATCGGACCTGTTCCAATTCTTGCCTCAGCCTTCAGAAGGAGATGTCTATATTCCCATTCACAGCTGCTGAACTAAGGTGTGGACGAGAGCTCAAAAACGCACCATCCACATTTAAAAAAATAAAATCAAGCTTCCTGGTGTGTGCTTATAGTCAAGACACTGGATGCAATGAATGAGTATTGGGGGCTTGCTGGGCAATCAGCCTAACCTAACTTGTGAGCGCTGGGTGCCTGTGGGACACCCTGTTGTGGAAAACAAGCAGTGTCTGAGGAATAGCACCTGAGACTGACCTCTGGTTTCCACACAGCCATTCACTACCCTAACATGTACTTACACACACACATACACACACCCCTGCACATGTGCTTGCACTCTCACTCATACTCCTACATGCACACACTCATATGCACACATGCATGACCACACAGTCGTGCATGCGTGGATAGGCACATGCAATCACATACACACAAACACACACACTCATACACACATGTATGAACATATAGTCGTGCATGCGTGCAAAGATACACACACATGCATGCACACACATATACATAAACACATGCATGAATGTATTATACCTTCCCCCTCATGCACATGTGTACACATACACACACATGCACACATGCATGTATGCACACTCTCACACTCCCACATGCACACACTCAGCTCACACACACACACACAAGCATGCATGCACACCCACATACTTTCAGAGTTGCACATGCACACACTCATAGACATGCATGCACAGTTGTGCATGCATGCACACACATGCATACAGATGCATACAGATGCATACACATGCACACACACAAGCATGCACGCAGCATGTATGCATACTCTCACACTCCCACATGCACACACTCAAGCATCATGCATGTATGCATACTCTCACACCCCCACATGCACACACTCAAGCATACATGCATGTATGCATGCACACCCACATACTTTCATAGTTGCACATGCACACACTCATACACACAAACATGCACACATGCATGCACACCCACACCCTCTCACAGTTGCACGTGCACACACTCATACACACACATGTATGAGCACACACTCATGCATACATACATACATACACACACACACGCACATGAACACTCACACACATCCAATGGTGTTATGAGCATATTTGTATGAGACAATCATGGACTGGGCTCTAGGTATGTAAGGTAGAAAACTACACACCAGGGGGTAGAGAGTGTTGGGCCCTTCATTATCAACTCTAGGCTTGGTTTAGTTAAGGTAAAAAGACTGGAGTTTATTCATTTAGTTAGTGTTTATTATTTATCATGTCTGTGTATGGGCACACACACATGTGTTGTGGTGCACATGGAAGACAACTTGAGGCAGTTGGTTCTTTCCTTTTACCACATAGGACCTGGGAATCTACTCCAGGTCGTCAGCTTGGCACCAAACATCCTTATCTCTGGGCTATCTTGTTGGCTCCAGGTAGCTTTCAAGATAATCAGGTTTAATTACTGGCTGTCATATGTTGGTCACCATGTCCCTTTAGGAGCCTCAGTAAAACGCCATTTATGGGTGCCTACCATAGTACCTGTCATCTATCGGGACCAAAGAGACAGTGGCTGCACAGCTGACTTAAGGAATGAGTACAGCAGTCTGAAACTCAGTACACAAAAGTGAAATTATGATTTCAGAGTCCTAGACTCCTAAAACTTCTGTGTTGGGAGGAAACTGAATCATTAAATGTCAGGATCTTGTCTGATCAATGACCCAGGTTGGGGTGAAGCTAGAATATCAAACTGACTGGATTGACTGATGCCCAGGAGACAGGTAAAGTATACTTTTGGGTGTATGTGTGTTTAAGGGTATTCCTGAGATGAATGACATATAGATCAGCCAATAGGGAGGGAATAGGGAGGGACGACCTGCCATTACTGTGATGATCTGATACTTGGTGGGCTTTCAAAGAAACAAAAGTAGGAAAAGGAATAGGCCCAACTAGGGAAAGAGTGAAAGTATTCCTTCCCCTTCCATCTCCTTCTCCCCTTCCCCCTCCCCTTCTCTTCCCCCCTCCCTTCCATCTCTTCCTCTCCTCCCCCTCCCTTTTGCCCTCCTTTTTTCTTTCCTCCCCGCCCATCCTGCCTCAACACACACCATCACAAAAACAACAAAACCGAGTTACCACGGAACAAAGATTCTGAAGCCAAGAGCTAAGAATCATCTTCCTCATTTTCTTTCCATAAGCTTTGTCACACTGATGGAAAGCTAACTTCATACAAGCCGAGCCTAGCTTGCCCCCTGTTTTTATAAATACACAGTCACAAGAACTCCAGTACATCCACTCAGTGCTGGGATCTAAAGAGTTGTGACAACAACCATTGGGTCCGCAGACCTAAAACCCTGGCTCTCTGGCCCACTACAGAACATGTAAGCACACACTTACACTCCCAAAGAGAAACTTGGGAAAGAGGAGGGGTCAGAGAGGGCACACTTGACTGCCACACGCTCAACTCTGACTTTACTGTCACACACTCAGCTCTGACTTCATTGGTTTGAGGGAGGCACAGCATCTCACCTGTGTGCTCTGGCAGGACCCAGCTCCCTGCAGGCCTTCTCTCTTCCCCAGCTGTTGGTACCAAGGGCCTCAGTGGCCAGACGTGGGCCCAGTTTTTCGGAAGGTCCATCCTGATCTGGGAGCAAGAGACTGCTCTGGGGCTCTGTCCTGCAGGGGAAGAAATAAGGAGGTAAACCTGTTAGAGCATTTGGAATCATCTCGTTAGATGTTCAAACCTATGATTTTCTAGCCCCTTGCTTGACTGAGATCATTTAGATTATCATTGACTTTTTTTTTCCCCTCTGAGTGGAGTGTGATGGTGGGGTGTGGGGGTTGTGGGAATGTCTAGTTCAAGGCAGCCAGGGTCTGCGTGTCATCTCCACAGTTCTCTTTCTGCCTTGGTGACTTGAAGGCTACAAACTCTGAATGTTGAAGCCACTCGGAGGGAGGGAGACATCAGAACTATAACAATTTTATAAGAAAGAGGTGAGCGTCATTGAGCGGCTCAGGTCTCAGAGTTTGTTACTGCTGCGCACACATTGTCCTTCTCAAATATGGACGTCTTGGAAACCAGAATTCACTTTCTCAATGAAGCACAGAAGGAATAGTTTAACCCCCTCTGCCCCCTCCTTTGCTAAAACTCTATGTCTCTGTATTATCTGCCCCCTCTTATCTGTAGGATTTTTTTTTTTTTAAATTAACCAGTACCCATCCAAGCTCCAAAAGTATTAAATGGGAAACTTCTATAAGCAGATTACAAGCATAAACGTATAGTTCTCTTAGTAGTACGATGAAACCTTGTGCGGTTCTACTGTCCCCTGCTTGGGACATGACGCATTCTTTAACCCAGCCTATCCATGCTGCGTATACTACCTAATTGTTAGTCATATAGTAGGTATCTTTAGCAGATTAACTGAATTGGTACTAGAGCACTGTCTTAGTTAGGGTCTACTGCTGTAAACAGACACCATGACCAAGGCAACTCTTATAAGGACAACATTTAACTGGGACTGGATTACAGGTTCAGAGGTTCAGTCCATTATCATCAAGGCGGGGACATGGCAGTATCCAGGCAGGCATGGTGCAGGAGGAGCTGAGAGTTCTACATCTTCATCTGAAGGCTGCTAGCAGAATACTGACTTCCAGGCAGCTGGGAGGAGGGTCTTAAAGCCCACACCCACAGTGACACACCTATTCCCACAAGGCCACAGCTACTCCCATAAGGTCACAGCTACTCCCACAAGGCCACACCCACTTCAAGAGCCAACCCATTCCAAGGCCAAACCTACTCCAACAGGGCCACACCCACTCCAACAGGGCCACACTTCCTAATAGTGCTACTCCCTAGGCTGAGCATCTACAAACCATAATAAGCACAAGTGAGTACAAGTCACCCCTTTGTACTCACTAAGCCCTCAGGTACAGGGGAACGAATGATACCGGGCATTTGACTACGCCAAAGGGAAAACATAGGTGTTCATTTTATGAGACGGTAGAAGCACTGTATGGTATTTTAAGAGAGAGAGATCACATTCGTAGTATGTTATTTCCCCATTCCCTTAATTATTATTATTAACCTCACATTATATCTAATTTATAAATAAAACCTATTCATAAGGCTCACCTGTAAAGTGAAAAAAAACCCATAGTACATAGTATCATAGTATGTGCAGTGCTTGCTACTATCCTGGGCTCCAGGAATCCACTGTGGTATTTGATATTATTCATATTGGATATGCAGGGAAGATTGGATGTGTGAATATCTGTAGTGCATCTGCAGTGCAGCTGGACACTGGACTACTGAATTCCAGGTCCCTAGGCACTGAAACAGAGAACTCTGTCGGCCCCGGGACCATTGATGTGGCATGAGGAAGATGGTAACTTATGCCAATCAAAAGATCTAGAAGCTATCATTCTATATTGCCTTTGCTTTCTTGTAAATCAGCCAATCTGGTGTCTCTCGCAGGGGTGGGGCCACCTACTTGGAATAGCAGTTCCTATGAAGGTTTAAGATTCCTTCCTCCTGCCAAACAATACCCGGGAGTCCCTAATATGCCTGATTTGAGTGCTAGGAAGGGACAAAAAGTTGCCTAGTCACTCAAGCCTTTGAGAGTCCTGTTACTCAAGGTCCTGGATGCAAACTAAGAGGATCCAGGAGCTTGAGGGTCCTGAGTGTATCTGAGCTCAACCTGCTTCCTGACTTCTGGTCAAGCATCAGTCAAAGTCATCGGCTCTTCTGCACCAGGTTCCTGCATCTCCTGCATCTCCTGCATCTCCTGCATCTCCTGCATCTCCTGCAGCTCCTGCAGCTCCTGCAGCTCCTGCAGCTCCAGCATCAATGCTGGTTTTATAACCAAAGAATGAACGGATCTGATAAGTTCCCCGATCCTTAGGGTTTCCAGAGAGTGAGCCAAGCCCAGTCCACGGAGAAGCAAGAGAAGAATAACACATCCATCTCTGCCAGCCATTTATTAGTGTATCTTCAGAAGCAGAGCAGCAAGTCGCTGCCAGCCAAGGAGGAATGGAGATTCTAATCAAGGCTGCCTCCTGTCTGGTCCAGGGCAACCTGCGTTCATTAACTCCAACTTCAGTGCCAGTTCTCAGTGTGGGAGTGCAGTGACCCAGTCAGGGATGCTACTATGACCATGAGGTTTATATCCAGATGGCAAAGGTGATCATTGTCATTGTCACATAAGTATGTGTGATGATTTGTAGATGCTCAGCTAAGGGAGTGGCACTATTAGAAGGTGTGGCCTTGTTGGAGTAGGCGTGGCCTTCTTGGAGGGTGTGTCACTGTGGGTGTGGCCTTTAAGACCCTCATCCTAGCTGCCTGAAAGCCAGTCTTCTGCTAGCTGCCTTCAGATAAAGATGTAGAACTCTCAGCTCCTCCTGCACCATGCCTGCCTGGATGCTGCCATGTTCCCACCTTGATGATAATGGACTGAACCTCTGAACCTGTAAGCCAGCCCCAACTAAATGTTGTCCTTGTAAGAGTTGTCTTGGTCATGGTGTCTGCTCACAGCAGTATGGTAAATGTGGCTTATTGGACGTGACCAGTTAGGATGAGGACTGGGTAGCCTAGAGAATTGGGAAGGTGGGAGGTTGGCTATTACTTCCGAGTCAGAAAAGACTCCTTTGACGAGTCACAGAGGGAGAGGGAACTCACAGGGCTAACATTCAGAATGAGGTGGCCTTAAATGTATCCAGAGATTGATTGACACTATTGTCAGTCATAGTCCCTTCTCTGGAAATGGCGAATGGAGCCAGCAACTTGCTTGCTATGAGTAAGCAAAACATTTGATCACGTATGACTCTCAGACTATATCACTAGGCAGCGTTTGCCTTGCTCTCCTTGAGAGCGACTGTTAGGGACAAATCGTCTGCCATGTTGTAAGAACACTCAGCCCCACGGAGAGGCCTGCTGCCAGTAGCCAGCACAGACATCCAGCCACGCAAGCAAGCATGTGGATCTGAGCTCTCTGGAACAGAGCAAGCTTTTGGCAGAGGACGCAATCCTTGTGGTATCCGATGATGACCTCCTGAGATGTGCTGAGCCACAACCGTACAGCCACATCCTCAACTCACCGAAACTAAAACACAACTGTTTACTGCTCCGCCCCGCCCCCCGCCCCGCCCCGTCCAGCCCTGCCCCGCCCAAGCAAGGATTAGGAGTGGGTTTTTTTTGTTTTGTTTTGTTTTTCCCATTATAATGCATCCCTTCTGTACGGGTATCTGCAGAAAGGGGTTGTGTGTGCCAGGCAGAAGGATTCAAGTCGAAAGACCTCGGCACCTGCAGGAATGGCAAGAGGTAAGATCAGAGACGAGCCCTTGGCAGTGAAATTTCTATAGCTATGCACCGGGAGATGTGCTAGCCTAGCTTGATCTTTTTCTCAATAGTGCTACTCCAGCTTTCTGGACTGGGGTACCCCACTGGGAAATCTGTGGTAAAACAAACAGGACTATAATAAATACTACAGAAAGTGCTGAGAGGAGGCACAGGCTCCTCCATGATAGAACATTCAATTCTTGGCATCATAGCATTTTGTGCCTCAGATCCCCACTGCCTCCTGGTCTCTGTCTGTTGCCTACGGATCCACATATACACGTGTGTGCACACGGAAGCCAAAGGTCAGCCTCAGATACCATTCTGAGACAGAGTCTGTCTATGAGACTTAGGTTTGCTGAGGTCTAGGCTTGCTTCTCAGTGAGTTTGAGATACCTTGCTGTCTCCACCCTTCCAGACCTATGATTTCAAGTGTGCCACCACACCCAACTCCCTTCATGGGCACAAGAGATTGAACTCAGTTGTACAGCAAGCACTGAGCACCTGACCTGTCTCCTAGCTCTGTTCAGCTTTCTTAAAACTGGGAGAGTGACTTAGAGTTGTCCCATGTTTCCCAAGTTTGGCATGATATTAAAGATTCCCAACGAGGTTTCCAAAAAAGACCCTAGGACCTGCTGTAGATGCAATGATTGGGAGTTGACCCAGGAATCTACACGCTAAAGAAACATCCCAGATAAGACAGCCATTTGTCAGACCAGCACACAATCCAAAGATGCCGCAGGATCTGGCCTCAGTCCCATCTCCTGCTTCTCTCCCCATCTTTCCATTGTTCGAGCCATATGGTCTTCTTGCTGTTTCTCAAATAGGTCAAAAGCTTTGCCTGCCCCAGGCCCTTGGCACTTGCTGTTCGTGCACCTGGCATGCAGCTCCTGCAGCAGCTCGCCTGGCCACCTCCTCATCCCTCTCAAGGGTCACCTTTGCAGAGAGCTGTCCCTGACTTCTGCGTCTTGTCCCTCTTCACTCTCCTCTTCCCCCGTGGTAGGGACCACTGGGCTTGCTGTTTCCTCACTGATAATTTTACTCGTCCTTTAACTGATAATCTTCTGGGTGAGCACATGAGTTCTCAGATAGGGACTGGTCCTCTGACGGTCAGTCATCAGAACGTCTGATGCATCTGTTTGCTGCTGAAGGGATGGAGAGATGAACGGAGGGAATTCTGGTGACTGATCCTATGTGCGGACTGTAGATCAGACTTGATCGTCTTTTACAAATCAAGGTGAGGGGACTTGAGGACTTGACTACAAAGCACCACAGCCCTTCAAGGGAACCAGACTTCCAGCTGCAGCTCCCACCATGCCTTTCTGTTTCCAGTCTTGCATCTTTTCAGGGCCTTAAGGAAAAAATTCCGCTCTATTTCTGCTGAAGCATGCCCTCAGCTGCTTTGCCCTTACCACAGAGTTACTCAATGTTGTAATGTCTTTCCTTTTCTCTCTTCTTTAAAAAAAAAAATTACTTAAAAGAAAGCAAGATCTTCAGGGGACAGCTGAGACAGAGAGTCAAGGGCCGTCACACTCCACTTCACTGAGGAGGAGAAGGGTAGTGCTTAGTTCCTTGAGGCTTCTCCTCTCTGCATCCCTGCTAATCAGAGGCCCTGGCACTGCTGCTGCCTGTAGTCATGGCAACGAACAGCTGATTCCTAGCCTCTAATAAGAGTCAGGGCTGAACTTTCTAAAAAACTGGATCTCTAGCTGCTTGTCTCCATCAAAGCATCCACAGCTGGAGCAGAGTTTCCGGCCGCTCCCAACAACAACAACAACAACAAAAATGCTCATTTGGCCTGGAGCCAGAGGCTAATCCTCATGACCCTAGCCTTAGGCAGAGTTAACAGGATTTTGGAAACAGATAAACAAGGCTTGACCACGAGCCAAGCCACCTCTGTGGAGAGTGGGGAAAAAAAAAAACAGGGTCTCAAGACACACGGGGAGTTGCCCAAGTCTACGTCTTCATCCACATCAGAGCCAAGCCTGATGCTGTGGCCTTTGTCCTCTTGGCCAGTGCTTTCTCTGCAATTCCTTGGTCATAACAGCAGTTTGCATCTATTAAGCACCTACTGAATGCCAGACACTGGATATGGACCGGTCTTTCTCACCCTTCAGCACCTGTAGTTCCAAAGAAACACACACACAGGTGCAGCAGTTCCACTGAGTGTGGAGAAAACTGAGGGATGGAGATGGAATGAATACCCAGCCAGCATGCCAGAGGAAGGGAGGGAGGGAAGTCGGGGGGGGGGGGAGAGAAGAGAGAGACAGAGAGACAGAGAGACAGAGAGACAGAGAGGAAGAAGAAGAAGAAAAGAAGGAGGAGGAGGAGGAGGAGGGAGGAGGAGGGGAGGAGGAAGAAGAAGGAGAGAAGAAGGAGGAGGAGGAAGAAGAGAAGAAGAGGAGGAGGAGGAGGAGGAGGAAGAAGAGAAGAAGGAGGAAGAGGAGGAGGAGGAAGAAAGAAGAAGAGGAAGAGGAGGAAGAGGAAGGAGGAAGAAGAAGAAGGAGGAAGAGGAGGAGGAGGAAGAAGGAGGAGGAGGGAGGAAGAGGAGGGAGGGAGAGAGAGGAGTACTCAGAGACTCTGAGACATATTTTAAAACTACAAGGAAGTGCTGAGCAGAAGCATAGAACATGCTGGATAATTCCTCTAGTGTCTGCAGGACAGGAGCATCACAGACCTTGGCACGTATCTTATGCCTCACAAGGAGAAGCAGCCCTTGGCTGTTGGCTCGAGATACTCCTGACTATGACTTCCCCCATTCCCCCGTAGCTCTGCTTGCGATACAGAGTTTCTAACTCAAGCCTTCATGGATGCTGAAACCCTATACAGTGTGCAGATTGGTGAACTTCCTTCCTCGTCCCACTGCTGAGGACCCAGACCTGGTGAGGAAAAGGACCTGCTTCCCAGGCAGTGCCCAGCCTCCCCCACAGACCTCCCCCCCCACGCTAGTTCTGCCTCCAGGCTGTGAATAACCCTGTCCCCGTACTGGCACAGGCCTGGAATCTTCTGTCTTCCATTCTCCCATCAGAACCATCAGACTCCTGAGGCTCCTAGAAGTCCCAGAATTCATCCTGGGACCTGACCCAGTCCACCAATAAGATGGATGTGGCTAATTTGTGCCTCGGCTCCTGGGACTCTGGCCTGGAGTCTTGGAACTCCAGGTCTTTTTCAAGGTTAATCTAGTTAATTAAGCCCGCTTGGAGGTAAGCTACAGGAGCCTTGACCCTTCAAGCTTTCTTATAGTGGCTGGAAGAAAGCAACAAAGCCCGAGAGGAGACTGGGGATTCTGTGGTGGCGAGCGTTCCTTTGGATACGGGCACAGTCATGTGCATTTTAGTAAAGACTGAGTGAAAAGCAAGAAAAGTTTTCTAAGATGATGTTCCCTCTGCCTTCCGTTTATTGCCCGACAGATGTTCACCAAACATCAGCTTGATGGTGCATCACAAGAATACAGAAGTCCGGACCACAACACAGTCCCTCAGGGAGGCTTCATCACGGAAGCAGAGGGAATCTCTAAACTAGTAAATGAAAGTCAGAGGACTAACGTGTAAGGGGCTGAGGTGCCTGCCACACACCAGGCTGGAAAATGTGGGCAGGAGACTGAGGTGAGATCCCTGAAGCGTGAACAGAAACTGGTCAGGGAAGCAGAGGGGGAAGGGCATCATAGGAGCAGAGAAACTTCTTATAACTACACAGGACACAGTGTGTTAGAATAGACAGATGGGGGATGTGCCTGTGAGCCACTAGGAGATCCTGTCCTGGTGAATGCTGATTCAGTGGGGCTGGGGTGATTACACCCTAACTCATCCCTGGTACTGCTGTTCCTGGAACACACTTGGAATAGCTGAATAGTCAGCTTGCAGAATCTACAATGGATTTAGGTTTGATCCTAGGCTGACCTCTGTAGACAGTGGTTTTTAACCCGTGGGTCACACGGCCCATTTGGAGGCAAAGCAACCCTTTCACAGGAGTCGCCTAAGATAGCAGAGATCTCAGATAGTTACATTAGGATTCAAAACAGTAGCGGAATTACCGTTATAAAGTAGCAACGAAAATAATTTTATAGTTGGGGGGGGTCACCACAGCATGAAGGGACTGTGTTAAAGGTCGCAGCGTGATGAAAGTTGGGAGCTGTTGAGACAGGCAGTCTTCCACTCTGCTTTCCTGAGACAGTGGATGAATGGTTCAGGGGAGAGAGGGAGAGAGAGAGAGAGAGAGACAGAGAGAGAAGAGAGAGAGAAGAGACAGAGACAGAGAGAGAGACAGACACACAGAGAGAGAGACAGAGAGAGAAAGACAGACAGAGACAGAGGCAGAGACTCATAGATCAAGTGCAGGCTATTAAACCAAAAGAATTAAACATGGAAATATCAGCTCAGAGTTTCTGGTCCAGCTTAGCCAAGCAGGTCAGTCTCTCACCTAGGTCTGGGTTTTCAACCCTCATTACAGAGCATACCTCTGTAATGGCCCTCATCCCTAACCCCAATCAACCCCCAGTCAACCTAGTCATGCCTCTTTCCACAGGCTGGCCTGTTCGGCTGCTGATCTGCAGTGAGAGATCAAACTGCCGAGCAGGGGATTAGAACTCATGGCTGGGCTTGCCGAGAAGGAACAGTGTCCCACTTGAATGTGTCATGAAATAGTTAGGTGACACTGTAAAAACATTAGCTCAGGAGTCCCACTGACCTAGGTTCAAGCTCCAACCCTGCCACTGTCTGTAGCCATAGGCAAGAGTGTCATCTCTCACTCCAGCCTGGGACCTTGGCATCTACCAGGATTGTAGACCCAGGCTTCTTCTGAGGAGAGTGGCGTTGATTATATAACACACGGCACTCCTGGAGAGATCATGCAAGATGGGTCCCTTTAAGATAGGGTTTCTCACCAGTCTTAATACCACGACCCTTTAATACAGCTCACACTGTGGTGCTCCCCAACCATAAAATTATTATTTTCGCTGCTACTCCATAACTGTAATTTTGCCACTGTTATGAAGCATAATGCAAATATCTGTGTTTTCCGATGGTCTTAGGTGACCCCGTGAAGGGTTGTTCGTGACCGTAGGCTAAGAACCACTGCTCTAGGGGATCATCACGGCTGCTGCTGGGAGGAGGGATGAAGTGAGCAGAGATAGCTCTCCTCGTGAGACCTTTTCAGCCTCAAGAGGGAACCTGGGTCCAGCGTGGCGGGGCGAGAAAAAACTCCTGATCGGGGCTACCAACAAGCATTCACCTCTTCTGCATTTGGGACACAGTTATTGAGTACCTACTGTATGCGATCTATGTTGTCAGTACCGGGAAGGCATCTGGGCACAAGGGCAAAGATGCCCCTGCTGTGTGTAATTTTTATTCATTCTATTGAGGCGGGCAGAAGAGTGCGGAGAACAGATATAACCACGCGATAAACACAAAGACCATCGGATGGTGATGAGAGACGCAGAGAGAGGAAGCAGAACATAACGCAGGAGGCAGAGTGCTCCCAGGAGGGATGTGAAGTGCTCCTGGGAGAACACTGCAGTTTCAGATGAGCTAATCGGAGGTGACATTTCAGCAAAGGCTTGAAGGTGGTCAGAGAGTGAACCCGGAGCATGCCTGGGAGAACGTAACAGACAGAGGGCACAATCAGTGCAAAGGTCCTGAGAGGTAGGAGCACATCAGAGCTGAGGACCAGCAGTGAGCTGGAGCTGACTGAGCCAGTGGTGAGTAGGAGGCGTGGTTTCAGACAGTGAGGGGTCGGCCCATAAGGGTCTGCAGAGCTCTTGCAAGGAGCTGGGTTCAGTGGACTCTGAGCAGAGGAGTCATGATCTGACTCAGATATTAAAAATTCTCCTTTGGCACTTATTCAGTGGAGATCTCAAGGGAGCTTGGAATCCACAGTGAGACATAGGGAGAACAATGGGCAGAGTTAGACAGAGGGGAACGGTGGGCGGAGCTAGACGAGGCGGGAAACGTGGGCGGAGCTAGACAGAGGGAGAACGGTGGGCGGAGCTGGTGCTGTTGCAGCCACTGTGCTTGGCAGGGCCCGAATTCTCAAGCAGCTAAGGCAGAATCAACCGGCTCTGCACATGGATTGGACATGGGGCATGAAAGAGAGGCCAAAGGTCATCCCAAAAGTGTCTTGATCTGGGCTGTCTCTCACAGAGCTGGGAGGTAGAGACGTGTGTGAAGGGTCCTCTGGAGCTCAGTCTTAAAGATAACACTTCTTTTAATTAGGATCTATGAATGACACGCCACACCAGGTTTCCTTGTGGTGTTTTTATAGATGCACATAATATATTTTGATTACGTTCACTGCCATCGCTGTCTCTCAACCTCCTGCCACTCCAGCTGATCCTTTCCTCGACCAGCTACTCCGGTGTTCTCATATATTTTTATGTACTTCCTTTGGTGACCCAGCGAGTCCCATTAAGGTTACGTACAGAAGTGTGGGCCTCTTGCCAGTCACTATACCACTGAAAAAAAATATTTCTCCCTTCCCTGGCCACTGCTAACTGCTTATGGATCCTCAGGGAGGGGTGGGCCTCGTGAGCCAGTCCCCCAAATGTTATTTTGAGATGCTAGTTAGATAACCACACTGGGCTGGTCACCGAGCAGCAGGATATAGGAGCTTGGATGTCAGGCAACTCATAGGAACTGAGAAATGCATCTGAGAGATGCTACATTCGGTACAGTAAAAGCAAGGGTCTGGATCATCTGAAGTTGAGTCTAGCATCTGGCTAGACTTTGGTGGGGACTGGACAGGGAGGCAGCTCTGAGGTTGTCCCAGAGGAGTTTAGGGATAATAAGATGTCTTGGTAGGAGTGATCCATCTGGATGGACCGGCTCCTAAGACACGCGTGCAAAGCACAGAAAGGTCCTGTTCTCCTATTTATATTCATTCATTCATTCATTCATCCATTCATTTCTTCATTTGTTAGCAAGGCATCCCCTCACTCTCCTGCTAACCCTGTCATTTTACTTCCAGTAGACCCAGACAGGAGTCCTTCCCTTAAGTTTGAAGTCCAGCAGGAGAGACAGGGCCACACATATATTAAATCATCCCACATGAGAGAAAAACATCCGAGAAAGGAAGTTAACGGGGAGAAGAGATGTCTGTCTGCAGGAATCAAAGCCAGGTGGGTGCGGGAGGCTGAGTCCAGTCCAGGAGGATGTGAGGAGGCTAGAGAGGAGCTGTCAGATAATCCGCCTGATCGCTCACCCGCTCACCCGCTGGGTGGCCTGGCGCAGTCCCTTCCTTCCTGTTGAAAGTGCAGTCGCCTGGCAGAGCTGCCGCGGGAACAGGAGAGACATGTGCCCGGAGCTTAGTGGCTCTTAGACTGGCTCTTGGTGGCACTTTCAAGCTTGCCTCTGGGGACACGCTCGTGGCTGATCCTGATGGCTTTTCCCCAGAGAGGAAGAGAGGGAGGAAGATTGGGGTGCCTTTGGGGGTATGTTGAGAAGCTTCATGCTGGGTTAGCTTTGGTGCCCACCAAGAGGAGTATCTGGTTCAGTGCCTGTCAATACCATGTCCCCATTCTTCTCTGTGTCCTGGCTTCTTCCTTAATAATTCAAGGATGGGATTGTCCTATCTCTCCATCCAGGAATAACTACAGAGCTCCTGCAGGTAGAGGAATCCTGAGACAGACACACACACACACTCACACACACTCACACACATGCACATGTGCGATGTGAGTACACATACACATGCACACACCCGTATGCACACTTATACACATGCACACATGTGCACACATGTGCACACACACATACATACACGTGCATGCAGGCACATGTGAGATATGAGTATACACATGCATGTACACACACATGCACACACCTGTATGTGCACTTATACACATGCACACACATGCACACATGTGCACACACACACACACACACACACACGCACGCACGCACATGCGCACGCACATGCATACACATGCATGCATGCACGCACATGCAAGATGTGAGTACACACGTGTGTGCACACTCACACATGCACACATACACACGCACATGCACACATGCACACCCACACGGAGACACATGAACATGTACACACAAGCACGCATGCACATGGATACACACATGCACACACAACCACACATGTGCACGTACACGCACACACATGCACTCGTATGTTACCCATCCACCTCCCCATTCACACACACTAGTGCTGCCCCAGGCTGCATGTAGTTGGGGACAGTGTTCTTAACAAGCAGAGGATGAGCAGCTGCAGACATCTTTGGAAAGGACAAAGCAGACAAGCCACAAATCTCTATGGCAGGCGGCGAGCAGGCGGCGAGCTCCGAGGTCTGGGCTCGTTAGTTTTAAAAATAACACAGCAGAGAACTGAGATAAAGGGTTTCCATGGGGGAAGCTGTCAGATACGGCGTCCACATGCTGCAAACACCAGAGGGACCGCTGGTCTCTCTCCCTGGCTTGTCTGTATCACTAGATCCTCATGTCAGCGTTTGTTAGAGCCAGGCTGGCTCTGAGGACACTGGGCCCAAGCATGGTAAGCTTATGTAGTCTGTGATGGGGGCACGGCACGCGGGGGCGTCAGGGGCGGGGTTAGGGGCAAAGCCGAGCTTGGGCTCATCGGCTCCCAATGGAGTGGATGCCACCACTTGGTCAGACTCCTGGTTCTTTCGAGCTGTCTTCTCCCACGCTGACCTGCCGCTGCCACACTTCTGTCCCGGGTCACTCCCGCTGTGCTGTCCGTCAGTCAGGCATGCTGGCTCCCATCGAAGACACAGACCCAAGGCTCTTCTCTACTGAATGCAAGCGAGATGAAGCCTGTGGTTGTCTGGGGCCATCATCTCTGCTTTGCTTCTTCTTGTGTTTATGACCCATAAGGAAATTACGAAATACGGTCAAAGTCAAGCTTTCTCCTCTGGAGATGGGAGATGTTGGTCTGGATTACCTGCCTTCTAAGGGGTGATGACATGCTTAGCACATTTCTGGACACCCAGTAAATGATTGATACGTGGTTTGTTGCTGTTGCTGTTTGGGGGGGATGGAGGTGAGGATGGTGATGATGGTGATGGTAGTGTTGGTGGTGATGGTGGTTGTGATGATGGTGGTGAGGATGATGATGGCCGTGAGGATGCTAAAGATGATGATACCGATGCTGATACTGACAGTGAAGTGATGGCAGGATGGATGCATGTAGCAGCGGCTCCATACCAACCCCACCAATCAACAGAAAGCTTTCAGAAGATTCTACCTATGTAGCCCAGGAACCAATCACCAGTGTGCTTTCAAATCACCCTTTCTCTCCTCACCCCTTAGGCTTATCCCAATCCATCCTTTGTCTACACCGCTCTCTTCCTCCCCATGGGAGAAAGGGAACCCTGGGGAAACCCAGTGTCTAGCTTTGCAGGGCAGTAGTCATTTCTCAACACCAGGTCAGACGTCTAGTCTTCTCACTCTTGGGAGTGACTCCTCCACACAGATTCTGAAGATGCAGCTGTTGGCAAAGGTCTGGTCCTCCACAGAGGCATTTTACTAGCCCTTTAAAAGTCAAACCCATTACCTGAGGATTGTGAGCTTATTAGGGAAGTTCATCTTTATTAGGTAGCCAGACTCACAATCACCTCTCACTGGTTTTTATGGGCTCTCCTTGGCCCCAAAGGGGTTTCAAACGTGTGTGCATGTGTGTGTGCATGTATGTGTACCGGGACACCCTAGGAAAGCTCCCTCCCGCACACGTATGAACAGCCATCTCTTAAAGCTCTGTGGTTTCTCAACTGATAACAGGTAGGAATTTAACAGTCAGAAGCCACTGGGGCTTTGGGATCAAGCTGACTGGAGCTTAAAGCTGGTTCTGCTGTTTTCCGGCTGTGATCTTGGATGAGCCCTCTCATGTCCCTGGCAACACGAGTATGATTATTGCATCTGTGAGAAGACACAGGCAGGCAGTGAAGGCACTCTGTCAGTGTTAGATGCCACTGTGGTTGCAATTATTCATTGTTAATAGCTACCGGGCAGTTGGAGCCTTCCTGTCTTTGCTAGAGCCCATTTCCTTACCTAGACTGTGTTCTTAGTCCCTGGCTCTGCCAGGAGAGACCTCACTCATCCTTCTAGGCTAGAGCAGCCATCATTCTCAACTTCTTTCACATTCTTCTTGCTCTGGAACTGCTGAGACCCCGACAGCATCCGCCATCCGACGCTGGACAGGGCCACTCGTGTATTCAACTCTGTTCCATGTTTTAAAGATGGGGCTAATAATCCATCATGTGTTTAGATGCCGATAGCAAACACACGCTTATTAGGCTGAACACAATATCTTATCGTAATTATAACTGCAATTACGATCTAAAGAAGCTTGTTAAATCCAATATGAAAAAGAATTTCCACGTGGTAAGAGTCCTGTGGCTCTCCTTTCCTATCGAGCTTAGAGACTGGCATCTTACCTGTACCAGTTTGGGGAGCCTGAGACACACTGCTGTGACCTCTAAAGAGCCTTTCCAGTGTGGAGACCTTTGCGGATCTGGTTCTTCTCAGGCTCTAAGTCACCCACATCTTTTTGCCTCTTTCTCAGTACATTTGGGGGTAACACAGTGAGTTATTGGTCTTCAAGCCATCACCCCCCCAACTGCAGTGTAAGAGCGAACAGTCTCTGTATTGAATGAGACCTTACAAGCATGCTATCAAGGTATCTAAAACCCACACTGTCATTCAAATCCCCAAAGCTCTTGAAGGAGGTACTACAAGAGCCTCAGAAAGGTATAGTGACTTACTTAAGGATCCACAGTAAGCTGCGAGCAATCCCAGCATCCTAAACCATAGGCTGGTGCACTTGACTTCCAGATAGAGCACGGCCCACAACCCAGATGTCTGGAGTAATCACATCCCTTTCTACTTCGGTCCCCTAGCCCTGTGTGACCGCCTCCTTCCCCTCCCCCTGCTGGCTTCTGCTGGTTTCTCCTCATTTTCTCGCCTGAGCCCAGCTCCCTGGCTGCTGGTACTTGGTCTATTGACCAAGTCATTCAATCAATCAGTCCGCTCACGCCCTGACAGCTAAAAAACACCCCGTCCCCAATTTTCCCTTCAGCGCCTTTCAGAGGTCCATGGAACCTCACTAATTTGGAATTTGCAATGATTTCTGACAAGACCCTACATTTCTCATTCTGGTTAAAAAAAAATAATAATAAAGTCTAGATGAAATGACATCGTGCAAACCCTTGGGGGCTCCCGAGAAAGAACCCTGCCAGCAGCCAAAGGGCCGTGTTCTCGATTCTTTCCCCTTTGTCCCTCCCCTACTCACATCGCTCTCACTCAACGCTGGGTTATGATTGACAGGGACGTCATTATCCACGTTAATATCAGCAGTAACCACAGCGGACACCCTCGCTGGCTGTGTGCTGTATGAGGTGCCAAGCGCTTGGCATGGGTTTACTCCGGTCTGTCCTCATCACCATGACTACAGGCTAGCACACGTGTCAACTGGGCCCAGGGGAGAACTGAGGCAAGGGAGGATCCTGCTAATGAGTGGTAGAGATGGGATTCTAACCCAGAACTTTAATCAACCCTTCTGCTTCCATGTCTCTTGGGATGGGCAACCCCAGCGGGGGCAGATGTAGTTTCCTTCATACCCCACTAGAGTACACCCCCAACTTTGGGCTTTGTAGTACACCACCCACTAGGGCCAGGCATCTTCACGATCTTCTATGTCTGTGTGTGGAAGCCACCAGAGTTAGACTTAAAGAGCGCTGCTGATTCAGAGTCACACAGGGAGTGGTAAGGATTTTGAACAACATCTCTAGGCTTCAATCCTGCTCGGGGATGGTGATGTTTTGCCCTTGGGGACCAGCCATTGATCTAGAACAATTCTGCTCTGTGCTGCTGATCATATGAGAAACACACAGCTAGCTCAGTGTGTGAAGCCCCACTCATTCCTCTCCTGCAAAAAGGCCCCCGTGACATCTTTTGGTCTACTCCAGAGCAGAGATACCTCTATGGGTATGTGGGGAGGCCTCCTTCTAGTGTGAATGGAAACATGGCCACACTACACAGGCCTTGAACGGATGCTTTGAACCGGGAAGGCCAGACCACTTAGAAGAACTCACGATACTGCTTCCCCCGGCAATCACACATTTGACTGCTAGGCGTAGACAGAGCTCTTGTCTCTACAGACATTCTGCAGTCTGAGGAGACTGGACTGAAACCAGAGACAGACACATGAGGAACTCGCCCAGATGCACAGCTCTCAGCCTGTGACTTCCTCTTTAGGAGCTGAACATTACGGCCTTATATATGTAGCTGAGAATGCTCGCAGTGTTTATGTGAGTGCACCAGAGACGCGGAGCCCAGTCCTAAGTGGCTTTATATCTAAGTACTGACCATACAACCTATCGTTCAAAGCAAACAGGGCGTTGGCAGTCAAACCTCAGGGGTGCCACCATTTGTGACCCTGCTGTTTCCATGCGCAGGCTCCCTTCCCTCTCTCCTCCAAGGCTACTCAGCCCACCCCCCTCCTTTCCTGTCCTTGCTTCCTGCTTCATTCTATTGCTCAGCTGGAAGGACAGTGCCATGGGATTCACCTCTGACCCTGTCCAGTCCCAAGTGTGTGCAGACAGCGGGGCTACCCTTGCCACTGGGCCCTTTTCTTCTGCAAGTCCCGAGAAACAACCCGGAAGCTCTCAGCAAGGCACCGCACTCACCGGAAGCCTTCGAGGACTAGCCCCACACCACTCCCAGCTCTGCTGCTTCTCATATACTGTGTTCAGGCCTCCTCGAAGGCTCCCTGAGCCCTGAACAACCCTGCACTTGGATGCCTTTCAGCACGCTGTGGAATTCAAGGGCATGGCCCGGAGCCAGACTGCTGGGTTCAAAACCGAGTCCAACACTCTGGAGTAATTGACTGGCTTCAGCTCTCTGGGCTCCACCTATCAGCTGGGATTGGTAGTACTGTCCGTCTTCTAAGGCTGTGGGAAAGCATAAAGCGGATATATGCAAAGCTCTTGGGGACAGTGCCAGGCGCAAAGCGCGTGCTCTGTGTCAATTTATTTTATGATCCTTCTTCAGTTGGGTCGCTTAGTGTTTGGGTCACATCTTGCTTAAGACACCTCCTCCAGAAAGCCAGGAACACTCGTATCCCTCGGTTCTTCGTGGTCATCATCCCCTTCCGTTTTACCTGTCTGTTTAATTCTTGTTTCCCACAGCAGGATGGACCGCGTGGAAGATGAGTCTGGCGCGTCTGCTCTATGATGCTCTCATATCTAGGAGAGTGCTGGGCTCCTGATGGGTCTTCAGAAAGCATCCACTGAATAACAGGACCGATCAGAAAGGCAGTCCCATCAAGATAGCAAGGTACAGGCGACAGCAGCGTGGAGTCACGGCAAGGTGTAGTGTTCAACAGAGCCACTAGTCAGCATGGGATCTTCCTCCGGGTTCTAGGACAAGGCTACTTGGAACAGATGTTTCTACGTGATGGGCACATGCCAAGAGGCAGAGAATTACGCACACATAGATGGAATTTGACTCTCCCCCATTCTCTTGCTGCTGTATGCGGACACTCCCCTGCCTCCCACTATCGTTCGGTATCCAAGAGTCTTGCTCACACCACCTTCCCTTCCCGTGTGCCGTCCGCCAAGCGGGTTCTGAGCTCACAGGTTCAAATCTCTGCTTTGCTGTATACTGATTATATGACCTTGGGCAATCTCAGCGCTCTCTGCCTTGATTTTTGGGACGATGCCAATTTCCCTGGTTGTGATGATTCTGTGAGCTAATGTGCCCCTGTCACGTGGGTCATGGCAAGACTTGGCTATGCTCTTCAACACCTTTGAACAGTAAGATTGCAAGCCCCCCCCTGCCCCCCCTCCTCGCTTTTGTGCTGTTCTGCCTCTCCCCATGTCTGTGAGGTCCTGGCCTTACCACTTAGGTTCTTCTGTGTCTCTAGACACTTCAACCGCTCCTTCTTATCTAGCTCTGGCCCAAGACAGAGCGATACCTTGTGGTACGCCAGGCAACTACACCTTCAGCTCAGCTCTACGCAGTCTGGATTACAGAATCGTCATCTAACTGACGCAATGTCTCTGGTCATCTTAGCTATGGACCCGTTCCCTTTTATTTAACCTTAGGAGTAAGGACAGAGGGGTAGCGTGTCTGTGGCAAGATGCTCTATAGGGAAGTGGAAGAGACAGGGACAACATCCGTTACCAACCACAGAGACAACCAAGGCTACCCCTCCAGGGGAACACCAGGAGCCAGTGCAGCCCACGCTAAGTCTCTCCACCCATGCATGAAGAAGCTGGGTATGGATCCATCAGCTATGTTAGTTGTGAGTGGATGGGTGCTCCAAAGGGACATTAATCCCTCCGTTTTGCGACCAGGCAGCCAAGTCTCAGTAGCCAGAGGAAATGATCAGGGGAAACTTCTGGTCTCCTCTACTGGAAACTAGGTTGGCACGTTCAGAAATGATGTGGAGGAGATATATAAGAAGTGACAGCACCAGATACTGAGGATGTATCTGAGCTTAGAATATAGTTGGAGAGAGGGCTGTGGTGTGTGCCTGTGTCCCTGGAAAATATAACCAGAGGCAAACAGCTGGCTTGCCCGAGCTTTCACCAGTGGATCCTAAAGTCTGGATATAAAATCACCTGGCTTATCAAATCTTCTTTTGCCTTCTCCTGGTGTTGGGCTGTATCCTAATAAACATTCTTGGGCTAGAACGATCCACCAAGAGGCTATGACCCTCCAGGTCTATATTAGTCAGATTACAATGTTACAGCAAACGTCTGAGGCAAAAACTTTATGAAGAGAGGGCTTTGGTAGCTTCAATTCGTAATCCATTGACTCCCTTGCTTTGGGAAGAGAATGTATCTGAGCAAAGCTGCTCCTTTCATGGCCAGGATGGCAAAGGGAGAGGTGGAGGCAAAAACTGCTGGCCCCTCCTCCCCAAGAGCCTCTGTTCAATGCTCTAAAGGATTCCCATGACGCTCCAGCTGGTAAAGACTCCACCTCCTCAGAACTCCAAGTTTGAAGATCAATCCCATCATGTTCAGATTTAGACTAAGGTTAGACCTTATATTATTATATATTATATTATTATATTATATATTATCATATAACATATTAACACATTATTATATATCATACATTATATAATATATTTATATATATATATATTATATTATATACTATATATTATATATTTATTATATATTATATATTATAATTATGCATGTAAGGCCCAGAGAAGGGATGTCACTGGCTCCCCGTCACATCAGGCAAGTCCCTATAGAACATGGTCCCAGACACCTCGCGCTTCTGTCCCCTCTGCTCAGGGTTCCCTTGGAAATTCCACTCATCCCTCCAGTTTCTTCCTCTGGCTGTTGGCCAGAAGACTGGCTGGAGGACAGAGAAGTCTATCTAGATGCTGGATGCAAGACTGGCAATTAGTAAAGCCTTCAACCCTCCATGGCCTCGGGCTGAATCACCAAGCCAACTGGCTTGACTCGTGTTAAAAATGCATCCTTATGCATTGGACCAGTTTCAGGGAAAAACCGGATTTTGTCTTTTTGTTGTCATTTAAAAGAAGGAAGAAAAATCACAAAGCACATTCTCCCTCTCACCAGAGAGGAGCCCATTTAAGACAAATCAATCAGATGTGTTCAGCCAAAAACCCTACAGGAGGAACACATTTCTCCAGATTACACAAGTGGAAAGGAGCCCAGCTGAGGCTGGAGAAGAGGCCAGAGGCTGAGATGGCCGAGAAATTATCCACTATGGAGGGCTCACATGCAGTGGAAGAGGCAGAGACAGAGGTCACATGTGACACAGTGTTCTTTTCCTTTAGTAGAGGGGCTGTTCCACCACTGAGCTACAGATTCTCACAGTCCCGTGTAATCCGAGGTCTATCCAGACGCTACAGGCCTCCTGGAAGAAGTGTCCTTGAGAAGTACTCAGCAGTCGTGTGTGTCCACCCGTCACTGTGAGCGCCATCTGGGTTTGCATAAGGTGACTATAATCTGATGCTAGAAGGTTCTAATATAACCAGAGAAGTTAAACATTATCACTCGTTGGGCGCTCCTTCGATAACCTACATACGGTCTCCAGATATTCATTGCTCTCCCATTCTCACAATCCCGTCTGGCCCAGCTGTTCCCTGCCCACGTTCTTCTCAGACTCTCTCGCCATAGCCTTTTTAGAATCAGCTCCTCAGGTCTCCTGGCTTGCCCTCCACATCGCTTTTGACGGAGTAGTCAAGGACACACTAATATTTGCATGTCTAGTACACTTCCCCTTTCCAGCCCCCACGAGGATTCCTAAACATAAGTCAACCATAGTGACCACAGTTCTGTTACCACTCGGATGGTACCTTGTTTGTCTTTGCTCTGTCCCCTTCTCTGGCCTCTTTGTGTTTCCGATGTGGACATTCTGTTTCGTCTCAGGACTTGATGCTGTCCGATACAGAGCTACCCAGCAGTTGTAGGACTTCACCCCTCAAGTTCTGCAGACCCCTGCTCTGAGTCACACTTCATTCTGACAATGTTAGATAAACTCTTTTTTGCAACCAAGCCCCGAGGTGCAGGTGAGGAAACTTTATGAATCTAAGTTTCTCAAGGGCCCTGGTGTTACCTGTTTGGTTTATAGCTGTTTCCTGGTCCCTTGCTGAGTGCCTGCTCACAGAATGACTTGACGAATGAATAAGAGATGGATGATAAAATAATATGTGATTATTCAAGATACCTCCTGTAGCAGCTCTCTGCCCACGGACGGATCTTGTCATTCTTTCTCCACGGCAAGAAAGCCACGAGGTTAGCTTGTGCACTGAGAATGACACACCGTGTGACTTTAGCCTCACACATGGATGGGTCTTTATGTTGAGTGTGAGTTGTTCTGTTAGACTCTCGAAGAAAGGTCAGCTCGAGTGACACCAACGAGCGATCCACAGCAGCACAGACCTTCTACTTGCTGTGTGGCTCCGAAGGAGTTGCCTGCCCTCTCTGAGGCACTGAAGGAACAAGGTGACAGTCATTGCACCCAGGGTGATTTGGGCTCAGGTCCTTGACTCAGAGAATTTGTTTCAAAAGCCCATCTTTTCTCAATATGGAAAGAAGAAGAAGAAGCCACAGGCTAGGAGGGAAGACAGACTTAAAACTTCAGAACTAAGACTGAAAGCCTGGCTGTCAGCTCCGGTTCCCCCTAGATATTAACAACTACTTGCACCTGGAGAAGTGAATGAATTCCTGTGTAGACAGAGGTGTGGGGTTGTTAGCAGCTGGAACTTCTAGTGATTTGGATTCCAGGGTTGTTGTATAACATGCACATGCCTCATTCAAGCCTGACTAGGATGCAGCAAGGACATATTTTCTCAGTTATTTTAGAAGCATAGAGTGGCTATATAATTTACCCAAGATAACACAGCAGAACCAGATTTCAAAGTTCTAAAATCGCCATTTCTCTTTCCCCTCTTTCTACCCCTAAGCACAAACACCTTGCTTCCTGGTATCCAGACACTCTCTGCCCCAGCTAACGAAGTTTAGGCTTGGACGGAACACCATGTTTTGTAAGAGTCCCCCCCCCCCCATTTCTAAGTATTAGAGCTCCCACATCAGAGTCTGAGAGGGGGCTCTGGGTAGCTGAATTTGGCTTGATTAAACCATGGAGAAAAATCAATTATTTTTAAATAAAGAGAGGAGATTGGAAATCAGGTACAATGCCTTCTTAATTACGGCACCTAATCACTGGCTGAAAAAAAAAATAGCTGGAGTGTTTGATCTCCTATGCCGCAGCCTCACGCATCTGTGAGGACGGGTTTCTAATGAGATCGCATTACTGCACTTGACTAGTAATTGACTAGGCGATCCTGACCGCTTCCTTAGCAGACACGATCAGGTATAATATCCAGGGCTTTCTCAGGACGTGACAACACGGGACGCTTTGGTGTAAAACAGCAGCCCGTCCCCAGATCCCACTCTGCTGCATGAGCCACAGTTGTCCTGGCAGTGGACATGACCACTGGGTAGGGCTGTGCTGCGGCACGCGGCGTAATTAGATGGCTTTTTCTCTCTACAGTTCAGTGTCATTACAAACACTGGGGAAGATCACCAGCAATCAGTGATCAAACGGCCCAAAGAGATCATTCCAAGTCTCCCTGCCACTCCGCTGATGGAGTAGGGCCTTCTAATTGGCCCTTCTGTCTCTCCTGCCTCGCCCTTCCAATCTTTTGCCTTCTTGGCAGCTAAGTTCACGGTTATAAACCGCTTTTCAGTGAGTCACTGCCTTGATTAAAACGCTTTGGCTTCCTCTTGAGACTGGAGCCATCCAGGCACCCTGCCATGGAGGGAGAGGGCAGACATAATCTGGTTTTGGCTATCCATCTCTCTCCTTCATCCTGCTCCCGGAGTCCTTGTTCTGAGCATCTAATCTGACCGAGCTCCTCATGTCTCTCTTGCTCTACCCGGGGCATCCTTCCTTCCCACTAACTCCTGTATCATGTCCCTCTGGACCACTTCTCACCTGGCTGGTCCTCCAGGCCTCTATGGTTTAGGGTAGCTGATTTCTTCCACACTGCCTAGCTTCGCTGGAACAGACATCGTCTGTGACGTTTGGGAAGGTCTAGAGCCAACTCTGCTGATATGTTTCGTCCTCAGAACCCAGCACACTGTCAGCCTCAGAGCACACAATCCTTTGAGTGAGTGAGATAGATTTGACGACGATGCTTATTGCTTGCAAGCACCCAAATGGCTTGAAGCCTCTAATTTGGCACCATCGTCTCCCTCTGGAGACGCCTCCCAGTCTCCTTGATTATGGACATCTTTGCTAAGGCTCACAGTCTTCTTGTTCTTATGGCCTTGGAGGATACATGCAGAGGTGAATGGAGCTCTTGATTGAAAAAAAAAAAAGACATCACTGGTCCATCACTGATCCAGTTGCTAGCCATTTAGTCATGCATGCAATGCCAAGGACTTGAGCATCGGAAGTCTGACCAAGCCAAGGCCTGCTCCTCTGCAGGTGCCCAACTGGATACTCAAAATTCTAGAGCACAGGGTATTTAAAAATTCTGTTTCCAACAGAGAAGACAAAGGCATAGACATATGCCATGGTTACCCAAGGCCTCAAAAGATGGTGCTCAGTTGATGAGTGCTAGGGCACGTCTCGCCTGGCTCCCCTCAGGATGCCCATGCCATCTTTGGGGAGAGGCAGATCTCCAGAGACATCAAATAATCTGGATCCAACAGAATATGTCCCTCAGCTCGAGTGCCTTTGGCCTGAGTGAGGTGTGGGATAGCATTACATAGAATGAATCCCTAAGAGGCCAGGCTAGCCCAAGAGAAGGTGTAGAGATGACTGGTCTTACACGTGGAGGCGGTACAAAAGCTGCCACCTTCAGAGTGTTTGGGAGACAGAAATTTCTCCCCACATTCCTTCACCATCTATAAATGGTATAGACGTGTGGAAATTGAGAACTGAGTGAATCATGGAATTTGCTCATTCATTGATCGAAGTGATTATTTATGAACAAATATTGATGGGATACTTAACTACGGACCAGGTGATGAGCTAAGGGATTTACAGGCATTTCCTTATTTAATACCTGGCCCTTAAAGTTAAGTTGATTTAGAAATATTAAAAATAATTATCCCCGTGGTACAGATGCAAAACCAGGAGTTAGAAAAATAACCTGTCTGGGTAGTTATAATTAACCAATAATGAGAATATTTGACATTTGTGGGTCATTTATTACGGTCTTGGCACTCTGCTAACATAATATGTCAGATTTAATCTTCACAGTGAAGTTATAGGGTAGGTGTCATTAATATCCAATTCTACATGTGATGGGGATTAGCGCTCAGAAAGGTTAAGTGAGTTGACAGGGATGGCAGCTCAGGTCTTGATGGAGCCAGAATCTTAGCTCAAGTCGGCGGGATACTAAGTCTGCTGTCTCTCTTTACAATCGCCTCCATTGGATTCTACGGACACAAGATCGAGGCTCCACACCAAGGCCCAGGAATCCGAAGGCATACCCAAGGAATGTACATCTTATATGGAATTACTGCATTCATTAAAGCATGAGAGGTGGGATCCTGGGATGCTACGAGGGCTGTAAACCAAGGCAGCTAAGACATTTTCCAACGCCCTCCCGCACTCCAGCAGATGTGTTTACGCAAGTCGATTTGATTGCAGGTACTAAAAATAACCCCCCTTCAAATTTAGGAGTCCTCAATATTTCCTCATGTCTTACCAAAAGGCAGTTAAAAAACCCAAAGCCCTTAATTCAGTCCTTTCCCCCAATGCTTTCAACAAGTTATTAGTACTGATGTCGGAGTCCCAGAGTTTGTTATCAAGAAAGATAGAGGCAAATCGCAGAGGCATTTTCTCTGATTGCGGATTCTCTGCGCCCTGGCCTCACCGTTTCCTGACAGCCCTCTCTATGAATCAGCAAGGCGCAGCTGTAACCTTCCACTTCCTTGAGGTGGCTGGAAACCAGACTTCAACAACTCCCCAAATAAATCTCCATCTCCATCCGGAGTAGCCAGCCTCCCCGACCCCCAACTCCGCGTATGCTTTGCATCTTGGGTAGGACTTTCAGAACTCAAATGTTCAGAGACTTAATTCACAGATGATGGAACTGAGGGACAAAGGGTGTGATGGGCGGGGCAGGGGCGGAGCGGGGGCGTGGCCAGGGCTGGCGGAGCGAGGGCAGGGCAGGGACCCAGCAAGCATCTGCCTCTTAGAGGCGAGGCCAGGCTCTTCCCAGGATCTCTGCCACCTCAGGGAGTGAAGAGACCTCTTAGAGCACACTTTGTCACCTATACAGTGAGTTAACACTGCCCAATTCCAAGGGCTACTGGAGGATGAAAGGGAGGACTCATGGAAAGCGCTATGCACAATAAGTGGAGTTTCATGCACTACCACATCAATGCCAGTCAGCACCATAATCATATTAACCACTGCTCCATCACCATCGTCATCCTCCTCATCCTTATACCACTATCATCCTCATCACCACCACCAGCATCATCACTCTCATAATCCTCCTCCTCATTACCATCATCATCATCACCACCATCATCATCATCACTAAGAAATCACCGTCATCAGCATCCCCACCACCACCAGTAGCATCAGATAGTTCATATGACAAGCTGGTGAAAAACAGTTATGGGGGGCGGGGGGAGTTCTGTTTTACAGCTTACCTTTCTCTAGTAAGGAAAAAAAAAGGTATCTGCCACATAGTAGGTGCCCAATAAATACTTTTTAGGTGTTCTGTGAATGAATAATAAATATTCAGAAGGATTATCTTCATCTGAGAGTTTGACCCATTTGCTACTCATTTCAGTCAATGAGTGCCCAGCGGTGGTGACCCTGTTCAACCTCCCTGTGACCTGCAGAGGGCGCTGCTCGCCATGTCTGCTCATCCAATGGGACTGTCTTCAGTGTCTCCTTCCCCTAGCCCTCCCTCCCATCTCCTTAGAGACAATTCTCTCTTCTATGTGTGCTCGGCATCCTCATGAGGTCCTGTTTAACATCTTGGGGTTCACAGGGCAAGCCCAAGCCCTTCCTTACAGTAGGTGCCAGCCTTGAAGGAGAGCATCCGTTTGCCTCTTTTAGAGAGTTACTCGGGCCTTTTAAGTTACCAGTTAAGTCTCTAGAGCCACGGGATTGTTAAAGCTGAGGATTTTTTTAAATGTCATTGTTCAGGCCAATCACATACATGGAGTAACTTTTAGGTTAAAGTTTCAGTCACTTTTTTTCTTAGTGGTCCTTTCCAATATAGGGCCGGTGATAATTTAAAGCCATTTAAAGTATATGTGTGTGTTGTGTGTGTATAGTATATGTATTGTATATGTATATGTAATGTAGATGTATATGTATATGATGTATATGTATATGATGTATATGTATTATATTATGTTATGTATTGTATATGTATATGTTATATTAACATTTAATATAATACATTTCACATATAATTTGTATTTATATATAATAAATATATAATTTGTAGTGTCAACATATAATACATTCCTAATTCACATGCATACAAGTCTCTAGCCCACTCGGCTGGAAGTCCATAGGTTCAGATCAGGAATTGATCTTTGCTGCAGTGCCAACGTGAGACGAACAGGCCTCCAATAAATGTTTATGGAATCAGATTGAAATGACCTTTTAAAGCAAGCACCGTGACCTTCATTGATCTTCAAAGATGGAGCCTCTGATCTCTTTAACCTCTCGGAGTCTCTGCTGTGCCGCACACACACAGGTGAGAATAACATCTGTTTCTCCGAGCTATTTATGGTAAGCCTTGAGTGAGATTCCAGAAGGGAAGACATGTCCGTTTAATATGTATATGATGTATATGTATATGCATATGTTCACACCCCACCCTGGCTTCTTGAGTTGCTATGACCTATATGGCTGGTGATTGAAGGGGAAACAGGCAAGAAGTGCTATTGATGGGTTGAGAGATTTTAAACAGCGCCCGAGCTGTCATATGCTCACCTTTGTCACTCTTGACATCAGCAGTGCTGGGGCTAAAAACAAACCAGATTCTGTGCTGGGCTCTAGTGGACACAGTTTGTATGTATTCCTTCCATTAATCTGATGGCAACCCCAGCAGGTGTGTGTTATGAATAGGGTTTGCCAGGGAGATAGTGACCTTGCCTGAGCAAGGTCACAGGGCTATGAGGGGTGATGCCAGAGTCAGATTCAACGGTGACAACAGAATCTTTCACACATGTCACCAAACTCCCTCATTTTTCAAAGACAGAAAATTCAGTTTTGCAAACTAGACTCGTTTTTGTTCTTTCGGTTTTTTCTGTTTTGTTTTGTTGTTTTTGAATATCCATTCCATCCTTGTCCGTGTGTCCGGCTGACACGTTGAACCTGCTTCTTCATTATCTACTTGATTACATCACTACAGATGGCCAACTCGGCGACTCACTATTGACCCTGTCTCTCTTCTTGGTTCTTTTCAATTGCAATAAGTGTTGCCCGACAGGCCTCTGCCTAAGTTAGATACAGATCTGAACTTTGAAGAATGCTTTGGACAAAGTCTCGAGGTAGCTTAGCCTCAACTGTAACAGGGCACGGATGGCGGTTACTTCATAGAACAACAGGTGACCAGTGCCTGGGTCATGCACCTAGACCCTAAGGGTCCTCAGAACATGGAAGCACGTGATAGTAACTGTCCTTATTCTGTCTTGGAAATGTCTTGGCTGCCCATGGATCAGCCATCGGTGCAACTGGAGCAGACTGGATGCCCGGCAAGATCTGGAGATGGCCAATGTCTCTGTTCAATTACCTCCATCTGTGGGTAAAACAGCCCCTGTGTAATGGACTGATTAATCTCCTTATCTCGTGGAGCACACAGTGTAATTACATCAGAGAATTCAGATTCCCCAAGTGCAACATCAATCAAATCAGAGAGAACAGCTCCCCGACTCCTTCCCCCAGCAGCTTGGGGAAGAAATACATCTTTCTTCCCTGCCCCCTTTGATTCTCCTTCCCTCAAAGAGGAGACCTGGGCCCACGATGCTGAGCAAATAAATGGCTTCTTGAGAAGCAGGTAAGGAAGGAAGGTGGGCCAGATCTATTTTTAGCCACCGCTGACATTTGGTGACAGCTGCCACTCTCTTATCAAATAAACCTGGGTGTTGCTTGAGTTTGGAGCGTACACACGGGAAGAACAGAACCCTGTTTTTTAAAGGGTGGTTAGAGCAAGCACTAAGGACCAAGACTTGGGGGTCATCTCTTACAGAACTCTAACAATTATTTCTACAAAGGTGTCACCTCTACTCTCTTTACAAGTCTTCGAGGAAGGATCTTTCATTGGCAACCATTCTGCAGATGAAACACTGAGGTTTACAGAAACCAAAGCATCCCGGTTAATAAGCAGCATGAAATCCAATGCTGGTGAGTAAGACCCTGCACCCCAGGCTTCCAGACTCTATTTGACTTGTAGACCCCAAGAGCTGGGTTTATGCAAGGGGACAGCCACCTCTTCCAAGCTTTCTCTGGGAATGAGTGTCAGCCACGCCCATATGCTAATTTCTCACTAGGACTCATCTGCTCATCTGATGATTTCTGAGTGTCTGCTGGACACGGTTGCTGGTGAGACGCCAGGAGAGGAAGTCTCTGAGTCTCGTTCCTAAGAGTGATGGGGTGGATGCAGACAAGACCAGGCGCCGGAAATAGTCACCATGGCAACCATAATAGAAGATGTGATTCTGTTCTCATCAAGTTCCGAACCAGGAGAATCCAGCTTACCATGGAAATTTCTCAGGACACTTGCTGGTTACCTCCAAGGGCTGACAGCAGACTGAGGAAAGACCAGAGGGAATTCTCTAGAACGATGAACGTATTTTCCACTCGGAGTATTGTTTCCAGAGTGTCTGTATTTGGGAGGTAATTAGATATGTGCATCTCACTGAATAAAAACCCTCTCTGAAAGACTTTGGGGCAACTATGAGAAGACAGAGCTTACTTAGGTAAGAGCTATGTATTGTGTGCCTACTGTGCGTGGTGTTTGCAGCACTGATAAACATCATTTTTATAAAAGCCTTAGTGGGACACAAAGGAGGTGAAGCTAAGATTATGAAACCAGGAGGAGCCAAAGCTGGGATTCCAACCCAGGATTGTGTCTGACAACGAGAGAAGCCTGGGCCCCAGTCCACTGCCTTAACCAGTATCGTCTGCTTTCCTTCTCACGTGGAGAACCATTTCTATCTAACCCTCCATCTCTAACTAATGTTCACAACTTTGTATTGTAATTTCCTCTGAGTTAAAATGTTCCATCTTGGAGGGAAGTAATAAGACACAGGATGTTCAGAAGCAAGGTGAATACACCCTATCCTTCCAGGAAGTTGAAACATCTCTTCTGTTAAAGAAGCCCATTAAGCCATGAAGTAAACAACTCAAAAGCTCCAGGAAGTCCCTGAAACTGACCAGATTCACTATGCCCTGCCTTTTCCAAGAAAATACAAGTAATAATGACTCTCAACCAGCTGAGCTGCCTAGACATGGCAGAGACTTAACCAAGCTGCCTGGAGGAGTCTCAGATCAACTGATTTACTTGCAAAAGACACTTTCCAAGCTGCAGGTTGTGCAGTGTGCTCCAGGTCTCTGGCTTTGAGGAGCTGTCACCCATGATGGTCTGAGATTTGGGTGATGCAGCTGTCTTTGAGTCATTCCTGCTCCTATAAGTAACCCCTAACCCATATTCTTGAAGTAACTACCAAAACCTCATTGGTTCACCAACTGGACTTGTTAGTGTTTTGATCGATTGTGGGTCCCTTATCTGGGATGTTCATGGCTCCCTAGGAATAATGTCACAAATAGTCACTAGGCACATTTCAGGGCCTTATGATTAAAACACACTACAGAGTATGAGTTGAGGATTCCATACACAGCATGATATGATCTACCCTTCGAGGCTTCCAGGCCTGGGGATGACTCTCGCAAGCTTCCTGAGGGAAGGGCTAGTCAAGCACTCTGCAACACGAACTCATGACCCATTACATGCTCAGTTGCAGTATTTCCACCTCTGTTTCACCCGGGAAGCTCTGACACAAAACATCGTGGGCTTTGACATGGCTGAACTAGGGCGATGTACAGTAAAATATTCCCAAGATGCTCCACTCAATCTCTCACCAGTTGTTCCCATTCCAGGCATGAGAGAGATACAGGGTGAGTCTAGTCCGACTTCCTGGGGTAGTGGAAGGTACCGAAAGAGTATAGATATAAGCAACAGCCTAACCTTGCTTTTAGGAATCTGGAAGATGGAATTCATCATGATGATTCATGGAGCAATACGTATCACATCACCTTTGAAGTCCTTGTCTTTGCCCATCTGTAGATGGAATGGTGGCCCACACCTCCCCACACAAAACAACTTAGGAGAGTTCTGTTTGAAGCAGGGCATGGCTACATGGGAGGCCGAACGCTCAAGTTCTTATTCCTCTTGTGAGATCTGAGATGTGCCATCAGAACCGTTAGGAATGCATGACACGGTCGGACCCCAAGACTCCCCAGTTCTGAAATCCAAGGAATGGCTAAGTCAGGCCGAGTCTGATTTGATCCTAACCAGTCCTTCCTGCTTACAGCAGTGCCAAGCCTAATAGATAGATGTTGAGCAGACAGGTGTTGGCAGTCAATTAATTTAGGAAGCAGACAGATAGTTTCTCTCCTGTGTGAAGAAGCTTCTGGAAGGCTTGTATCTGAAGATCCATTTTGTGTATGCTGCAGCAGACTTCTTAAGAATTCCACCTCAGTGGGAAGATTTATTACTCAGATAACCCCCCCCCCCTTCCAGAACTTTAAGTTCTGACAAGAACCAAAATGGAAGATAAGGGTTTGGGGGGTGGGGTGTGTACTTCCAGGCAGCTATCTTATAAGCTACATCTGGGGGTGCCTCCCCTGATTTACCTCGGTCCCTGCCTGTACATTTCATCTGCTTATGGAATCTCTATAACCATGTTAAGGGTATGTTTTGTGATTCTTTGGTTTAAAAGGTCAATTTCTTCTCTTGTTCTTATAAAGTATGGACATGTACAGAGCTAGCCTTAGCGAGGTCCGCTCTTGACTTAAAGGTCTGAGAAACGTGGACAGCTTTGTCAATGTAAGCATCGTAGAAGAAATTAACTGACCTGTATGCAGATGATCCGGGAAAGTGCAATCTGTCACTGTTCTGTGCAACTAGCTGGGAACTAAGAGAGGATACAAATCTCACTGGCTAGGGGTGTGCTCCCAAACAACCATACAAGTTAGCGCCCCATATCATCGTGTACACAGGAAACATGTCGCCAGCCATCAGAGAGCTCTCTATTCCCCAGTCCCCAAATGATGGCTGAGCCCTGGTCATGTTTAGAGGGCACTAGGAGACTGCCACTGCGCCCTCAACTACTGAGGATTTTTAATCATCGAAGTTCAGTTTCCTCACAGGTATCTGCGGCTCAAGCAGTCTGGGCTATTCAGAACCAGAGAAGAAAGACCTTCCTGTCAATACAGATACCTCAGCCCCATCGTGCTCTTGTGTTTACCACAGAGCCCCCAATTCCAAGTTATTCAGTGCTATCGAGAAAGGTATGAATATACCCCAGAACAAAAGAGCATCCTAGCAGAGGGACATGGAATGCGTGCGTGCGTGCGTGCGTGCTGTGCGTGCGGCCAGTGTGTGTACGTGCTGCGTGAGTGCGAGCATATGTTCCTGTGGCAGGCGTGCATCCGGGCTTGTGGGCCAGGAGTATACGTGCTGCGTGCATGCATATGTGCATGCGTGCGAGCAAGCGTTGTTACCTGTACCGTGCTGTGGGTGTGGACGTTAGAGAACAACTTGTGTGAGTCAGTGCGCTTTTTCTACCATGTGGGGATCAGGAATTGAACTCCTGAGCTCAGGCTGTCAGGCTTGGGTGACAGGTAAAGGCAGCTATGTTTATGGGACGCTCTGCAGGGCCACCTCATCGCCCAGGCACGGGTGGGAACAAGCTAAGCAGCTCTCTTTCCTCCACCTGCTCTGCCTTGCAGTCCCCTAAACGTTGACTCTGCTATTTGGGACACTCTCCTGCTTCTATTTTTTATTTCACCTTGAATTCCCTCAAGGATAGCTCCCAAAGCCCCATAGCTCTTTTCCTGATTTTTGCCTCTCAGATATTTGCAGTTATTTCCTATATTTTTTTTTTTTTTTGGCACAGATACCCCCAAATTCCAACTTATCCAGTGCTATCAAGAAAGGTATGAACATACCCAGAATGGTACCTTACAGAAGGAGCTTTAAATATGAACCAAAGACACCCAGATCATCCCCCTTCTCACTCCCCACCTCAGTAACTATTTCTGGCAGCTTCTTCCACACTTCAGACCTTGTTTGCTTTTCCTATTAGCCCCCCCCCCGTTTCTTTACCTCCATTTTCGGATCAATTAACAGGAACAAACACGGTTTTATCTCGGGGCTTTGGATATCATCAGAAGCGCCTAGCACCTCTGTGGCAGGTGACTGGGAAGTGTCCATTTTGAGCAAATGCATCAGAAGCTCTGTGGCATACAGAATGTGAGGCTCAGAGGTTAGGGGGGGGGAGGAGGGGTGGTGGTGGTGGGAGATCACACCGGAGAAACCCCAAAAACCACGGGGCAAGAGGCACCTGGAAGTGATTTTGCACAGACACAAAAAGAGGAGGTTCAGGAGACTAGGAGGACTGGGAGGGAGGATCCACCCGATGCAGAGGCACTATGCACAAAGCCTGAGGTATCTCCATCTTTATTTTCAGCTCCCACAGGGCCACCAAGTGGTGATGTTTGTGACAAAGTTGACAACTGACAGGTTTGAGAAAATGTCACATGCCAGCTCAAGCCACACATGGGTTTCTATTCTCCACGTAATGCATCTGGCTTTTGTCACAGCTGTGTGACACGGGCCCTCTGTTGCCATAGTTGGATTTTCAGACGACAGAATGGAGGCATGGGGGAAGTCAGAAACATGCGGAAGCCCCTGCCACGCCCAGCTGGAGGGTAGAGGAGCCAGGCATGTTTCAAGACTGAGCCTGGAGCCTGATGCTTAAACACCAGGTTACTTACCATGATTCTAAGCTGTGTCCTCATTTGAACATCCAGAAAGCACATCTGCTGTGTAAGATGTGAGTCACCAGAAGCTCAAGGAGCCAGCAGTGAGCTGCAGGCCCCGGGATTTAATAAGAATGCCTGGCTCCATCTATCAGCAGGCAGAAGAGTAACAAACTGATACACTGATTCACTTAACCCTTCCCGCTACTGTATCACCCCATATTACAGGTAAGCCAGGTACAGAAGGACTGAATCACCTAAGTGTGGGAGTTGGAGGAGGGAGAGAGTCATTATGCAGGCTTTTTATCTTCAGGAGTTCAAATTCTGATCTGATAGCCTCATAAAACCACCCAGAGGGCGCAAAGTTAAAAACCACACAGGGGCCATCCCAATACAGTGTATAGTAAAAGCACTGGGTTCCTAGATATTATTATTATTACTCTTATTATTATTATTTGGTTTTTTCGAGACAGGGTTACTCTGTGTAGCCCTGGCTGTCCTGGAACTCACTTTGTAGACCAGGCTGGCCTCGAACTCAGAAATCCACTTGTCTCTGCCTCCCAAGTGCTGGGATTAAAGGCGTGCACCACCACCGCCCAGCCCTAGATATTATTTTTATGACTGTTTACTGAGCATCTTCTGTGACATTGATGCTAACTGCCAACGTAACGGAACCTGAGATCACTTGACAGACGGGTTCTCATGCACCTGTGAGGGATCTTCTAGATTAGGGTTAATCTATGCAAAGTTAGCGAGGGACTGTCATGTTAAGGACATGGGAAGACCTATGAACCATAGGGCCAGACCATTCCCTGGTCAGGAGATCCTCATTTATATAGAAATGGAAAAGGGAGCTGATGAAAGGCCATTCATAACTCTCTACTTCCTGAGTGTGGAGGTCATGTGACCAACTCATACTTTCTGAGTGTAGATGTCATGTGACCAGCCCATACTTCCTGAGTGTGGAGGTCATGTGACCAGTCCATTCAAGCTCCTGCTGCCTTGATTCCCCTACCAGGTTGGACTGGATTCTTAAACTGTGTGGTAAACCATAGCCTTTCCCCCTTTTAAACTCCTTTTGTCCTAGTATTTTAATCACACTAACAAGAAAATAAATTAAGATACCTACTGTGTGTCACATTAAGAAGTAGGTATCAGACATCAAGGGGGGACATCCTGTTTCTGTGCTCCTGAGAGACACAAATGGTGAGCATATGTGTGCGTATGCAACAGAACTAGCGAGGAATCCAGACAGGGCAAGCAGGTGTGAGAGATTATTGAGAAAGAGCATATTGGACTACAGAACCCTGTATTTGGGCGTTATGTCAAGAGAAATGGGAAACCATTTATAGTTATTGAACAAGAGAGAGGCATGATCAGGTCCACTTTTAGAATGGCTCTTCTGGCTTTGCTGTGTGTGTGTGTGTCTCTGTGTGCACATGTGTGTTCCCCCATCTCCCCACCTATGCACATATGCATGGGTGTGAGTACGTGTTCAGTACTGTAGAGCGCAGGGTACATCCAACAGGAAGCAGGCCAGAAGGCTCTCACACTGATTCTGTGAATGAAGAGAGAGAACCTGATGACTTGCTTCTGGTGGAAGTTTCTACCCAGCCCCATGGGTGCAGTGGCCCAAAGCGTACATGGCGAAGGACGTGGGTGGCTCAGTGTATACGCCTCTCCAAAACCCAAGGAGGCCAGGGTTCTAGACAAGCACAGTGATTCCAGAGCTGGAGGGGGCATAGATGCACCTGGCAGGCCGGTGGGGCTGATTGCCAGGCTGGTTTAGCATGCCTGGGCTGAGACCCAATCATTTGCATCTCTAACAAGCCGCCAGATGATGCTTATTCTGCGGTCTTGGGGAGCCATCCAAATTGCAGCCATACTCCCTCGAGCTGAACCCAGTTTCTATCCCTACTTAACCCAGTTAGAATGGAATGACCTCGCGAGCACCCTTTTGGCGGCAAAATGGGTGGTCACATTAACACTGCGAGTTGGCTGTGTACTTCTTCAGTAAGTCAGGTAGCAGGCTTATTCCAATACTTGGCACACAAAAAAAAGAAGACTCAGTAAATAACAGTCTATTATTATTATTATTATTATTACTATTATCCGGGCAAAAGCTTGAACTGGTACTTGGGTAATAACACATTCAGATGAGAAGAAAAACAGTGTCTTAATGAGCACTCAGAGCCTGGGGCCACGGCAGTGACAAGCAGGTGATGCCGGTGAATAATAACAAGATTTGGTAGCACATGTGGAAGGGTTAGATTTGTCAAGCAAGACATCAAAGGCAGACAAGAATCGGAGGCTCTTACTTTACAGTTGCTAAACCAGCCTGTCCTTTGATCCATCTGTTAAATAGGGAAATGCCTTTTTAAATCCACCCAATCCAGTTCTTCAACCTATCTCCCCATATCTCACTTATTATCCCACCTACTGATAAATGTAGTAACCCATCCATCCACCCGTCTGTCTGTCCGTTTGTCCATCCGTCCATCCACCCACCCATCCATCCACTCACCCATCCATTTACCCACCCACATGTCCATCCATCCATCCATCCATCCATCCATCCATCCATCCATCCATCCATTCATCCATTCATCATTTCACCTACCTACCCATCTATCAGTCTATGCTCTCACCTACTCATGTGTCCATCCACCTGCATAACCCAGTATTTTTCCAAGCTTCACTCTTGACTGGAAACTATCTCAGGTTGTTCAATGGCAAATATCCTCCGTCAAGTAGACCTAGCATTTGAATCTTCTTCGTGTTGGCTGATGTTTCCATTTTCCAACCAGGAGATCTAATGATCTCAGAACCATTCACACGTCTCACAGAAGTGGGTAAAAGGCAAATCAGAACGGCAAATCAAATCTGAACCAAAATAAGAACCAAAGAAGAGAGGTGGTTAAGAGCTGACTCTGTCACCACGGTATCTCACTGCTGGCTAACCCAATCTTTAGTGGGTGACATTGAATGAGTAGCTTCCTCCTATGAGTCTCGGTTCCCTTTTGTGGAAGATAGAAATGTTAACAGTAGACATCTCATTGTTAGTTGTCAGATACTACATAATATGAGTATCTTTATACACACTTATATTATAAAGGAGTTGGGATGATTCTTGGTATATTAGGTAAATTCTGGATAACTCTTGCCTGATACTGGAATACAGGACTGAATTATCAATAGGAAAACTTGTTCAGATCCCCCCTTGCTAACACAACACTTTGCTGATGCCTCCCCTGAGAATACATGCCTAAGATGAGATGAGGGGAAATCCTTATTTCTTTAATTAGATGCACTTTCTGCCAGACAGATCGGTGCTGGGTGTGGGGATCAAGGGAGAGAAGTATTTACCAGCATAAGCTACCTTGTAGTGTTTCAAAGCACATTTCTATCTTGCCCCTCACTATATCCTGACAAAACAGCATGCTTTAAATAAGCAAGTTGTTATTAGCTTCATTTAGAGAGAAAGGAAGAAAGAAAAAGAAAGAAAGAAAGGAAGAAAGAAGACCAAGAAGGTTGGGTGGTTTCTCTGAGGTCACACAAGTAAATGGCTTGCAGTACCTAGTTGTTTTTTGTTTGTCTATTTTATTTTTCCCATTTTTTTTCCCACTATACCATGTCACAAACTAAATTCAACTTCTCTGTTTCCTGTCTTTCCATAAGTGGAAAATCAGGAAACTTTAGCTGACTTCTCCGGTTCTTTATACTTCCCGATGCCACCACTGAAAAAAAATATGTATGCGCAGAGGTTTGGGGCTACTGTAAATTATGAATGACAACCTCTTTAGTGTGTCAAATCCGTCCCTTTGTTTGAAACATTCCTTTTGGCATTGGCATCAGCGCCGAAGTAAATAGTTTATTTGCCAATAACATAGCTTGTTAAATTTTAATCAAATAGAGTATTGTAAGCACGTAGTTACTAAGATGGACCCCTTGGGAATGAGAGAGAGATCGCTTTAGAAATGAATTAATAATGGGGCCCTTGGAAGCCAAAATGAAATGGCCAATGAAGCCTTGATGTGAATTAGGAGAGTTTTAGTTGCAAATTAGTGGAGTTGGTCTCATCCTGCTCCTATTAAAATTTCCTTGCTAATTATTTTTGTAAGATAATAAGACCAACCCGATGTGTGGTGTTTCTCTGCCACCTTTCTCCTGAAAGGACTCAGGCTTTTCCCGGGGTGATTTCAGCATGCAGCCCATCATCCCAGCAAAATGAAGGCACCATAGTGGCCCCAAGGAAAGTATTAGAGTGGCTAATCCATTGGGTGAATCTCCCTCCAGGCACACAGTAGGACCGCCTTCCATCCACTCATGAAGCCATGGCATTCTTTAAAGAGATGGAAATGGAATCAGTATGCATAAGTTTTGGATGGAAGACTTAAAGGTGGGTGTGTGGTCAGCCATTTTCTCTCCTCTGTTATCCAGTAACTGCAGAGAGTACAGATGTTGGGTCTCAGTCAGTCTGGACCCTTCAGAGAAGACAACACAAAGCAGAACCTACATTCAGTTTGTGATGGATACAAAGAACAAGCCGGGAAAGAAACTATGGTTAGTTTAAATCTCTGACAGTTGGTCGCTGGCTGTTACCATTGCAATCCAAGCCTATCCATACAAATACACAAGACATAGTCTTACGCACATTTCAAACAAGCACCAGGTTTAAGGCTGATACTTCAGGTTTGGGCACCAGAGCCTCTGTCTTGTTCCTCTTTGAACTTTTGTTGCCTGCCAGATTGATGAGTGTTTGTGAGAGACTTGTAATGTCTTCTTGACTTGTCTTTCCGTTGTGTGTGTGTGTGTGTGGTGGTGAGTATATGTGTGGTGTGTATATTGTATGTGAGTGTGTATATGTATGCTGTGTGTGGTTTGCATGTGGTATGTGTGTGGTATGTGTGTGAGTGTGGTGTGCGTGTGTGTATGAGTATGTGGTGTGTGAATGTGTGTGATATCTGTGTGAGTGTGTGCGTGGTGTGTGAGTGTGTATAGTATCTGTGTGAGTGTGTGGTGTGTGTATAAGTGTGTATAGTGTGTTTGGTGTATGGTGTGTGTGGTATGTGTATGTGTATGGTATGTGTATAAGAGTGGTATGAGTGTGTGTGTGTGTGTGTGTGTGTGTGTATGTGGAAACCAGAGGTCAACCACAGATGTTACTCCTCGGGAGTTTTCCATCTTATTTTGGAGACAGGGCCTCTCCCTCACTAACAAGGCTAGCCAGGCTGGCCAGCAATCCTGAGACCCTCCCTTCTTTCCCTCCACAGTGCTGGGACTATGAGCACGCATCAGTGTGCCTGGTTTTGTAAATGGATGATGGGAGTGGAACCTGAGTCCTCATGGCCTCTCTCAGTTCAAAAGCACTTTTCCAATGGGGCCATCACCCCAGCCCACCAATAATGTTTACTAAACAAGTTATTTAATGTGGAACATTATCCTGCGGAGTTAAGTGGCTGATCTGGTGATGCTGATAATGGAGAAAGCAGCCTCACCGATGCCATTGACATCTACAGAAGGCTCACAGTGAGTCTACACTGTGCTAAGTAATTCAACAGCAATAAATTCCAGTCAGTTCTGATGCTGAGGCAGTACTAGAGTTGTCTCAGTATTGAGAACCATTGAAAACATTAGAGCCACAGATGAGGTAAGACACTCTCCAGAGCTGTTACTATGTGTCAGAATCGGGACTCACCTCCAATCTGTCCATCCCACATGCTTTTAACAGAGTCAGAGATTTGTCACCAAAGGGAAGTGAGCAATGTTTTAAGACATCCTGTGTGGGGTGACAGGCACGTATCAGCTACAGACCCCAGATGCTTTATGTATTGCTCCAACACACATGCTGACCTCCCTCCCCCAAAGTGATTCCATTCAGCCCCAATGCCAGCCAGAAGTGCCTTTAAACCCCGTGTGTGCCAGCAAGGCTCTTAGCCACCTTGTAATTCAAAGTTTCAAGACTGCCACGCCATCTTGCCTGAGACTGCCGGAAATAAATGAATGCACTCCGAGTTGATCTCGTTCTACATTAGAGATTTGCAGGTGGCTTTTCAGCAGCACATGCATCTCACAAAGAGAGAGACAGTTGGAAGGTGATTGTAACCCTAGAAGTCCAGAAATGCAACAGGTAAGGACGGTCACCTTTGCAGCCGGGGTTCTGAAGCCTGAGCCACTGTCCGCGGTGCTGAACCAGCAATCGGGCAGGAATCAGCCTAGTCCTGGAGCCTCTCATGGAAGACTTACTCACCAAGTATGGATGCAGGGAGACACCTTTCCCCATTTCTAACCTCCACATCTCAAGGACGCTCTGCCCCCACCCTTAGAACAGGTTAATTAACATGCAGGAAGCGTTGCTATTTTTGTGTCCATCTTGAAAGGATTTTCGGTCTGAGGCTTGACAGGATGGCGGTTTCCTTTACATTATACATTCCCTCAACCTTCAAGGTCTGCTGCTGAGTCTCTGCCATATGCCTGCATAAGCATACACACACACACACACTCACACACACATACACACACATTCACACAATACACATACATAGACATACACACGCACTGGTATGCACACACATGCACACACTCACACACAAGCAGTTCAAGAAGAAAATAGCCATACTCAGAAGAGATTGGGACATAAGATATCTTAAAAGATAAAACAAGAAAATGGCCGAGCATGGGACTCTGTTGTGATTTTACTTGATTAATTGACAATGTGTGTGTGGTGTATGCTGTGGCACCTGTGTGGTGAACATATGTAAATGTGCAAGGGCCTGCACCCAATGTATATGGAAAGGCCAGAAGAGGACATTGAATGTCTTCCTATACTATTCTATACCTCATTTCCTTGAGACAGAGTCTCTCACTGAACCCAAAGATTCCCATTTCAGACAGGCTCGTCGGCAAGCTAGTGTCTAAGATCTGTCTCTGTTCCACAGTTGTAGGTATTACAGGCATGAAAGGCTACGCTTGGCTTTAATGTGGCTATCAGGGATTTGAACTTAGGTCCTTATGCTTGTGTGGCAAGCACTCTTACCCACTGATCCATCTCTCTAGATTCAGAGCTCCATCCTTACAGCAAAATCGCCAGTGACCGGATGATAGGCAGGTGAGGATTCCGTCCCTCCCTCCCATCTCACAGGATGAGTTAAGTTGATAAGATGTGTCACAAGAGGAGAAGCAAGCTGACCTCCTGCTAAAAGGCTGTCTTTAGGGGTCACGGTGTCCTTCAGGAACTCACAGTGTCAACACTGGTGGACGTGGCACAGTGGGCGAGCCTCCAAGGCTGAAGACAGAATGGGGATCTGATTACTACAGCTCAAGTGGGCACTCTTACGCTCACGTTCCTGTGAGTCCTGCTTGGAGGAAGGCTGGTCAAAGAAGTTACCGATCATGAGGGATGTCTCCCCGATCCTGCAGAAACACTTGATGCAGAATGGCCCTGGGGGAGGAAAAAGGAAGTGTGTGTGTGTGTGTGTGTGTGTGTGTGTGTGTGTGATGACATACACAAAATGTTATACGACAAAACATTTAAGAATGCTGGTATAGATACACTAAAGATACTTATGGACATTCTGCACCATAGGTTGAACTGACATATCAATATCCACTCCTTTGGATCTGGCTCACCTGGTAGACGGTAAATTTATTTTTATTTTGTTTTGTGTTATCTTGTCTACCAAAGTGGAGAAGTGCAAGAAAAGGGTTTTTTTTTTTCCCCCTTATATTAGCACACACTTTGTTTTGAGGCCTGTGTCTTCCTGGACAATACGTTGATAACTTGATTTTAGATACACATTGTACCCACAGGACAGCAACTGTTGATAAGCCTCCGACATCTTCATGCCATGAATGGGGAAACTGGGGACTATAAATGGTTAAATCCTCACAAAGTCATGTGACATTCAGGACTGTGCCTTGACCAGACTTCATGACTCCTACCATAGAGGTCACTCTCTATGCTGTGAGCCATGGTTGGCTACTCAGCACCCAGGGTTGGCTTGGGGTATGTGCCAATCAACAGATATCCTGCTGCTTGACATAAAGGAGTCTGAACTTCTTTCTTTTCCCAGAGATTCTGAACCCTTTAGTCACAGACTCTGAAGTCTTCTGGTAATGGGCTATCCTGGGCTAACAGTAAATGAAGATCTGCCTAGCAAAATGTTGTAAGAAAGTGATTGAGAGCCAGTAACATGTCACATAAAGATGGTATGACTGTCTGATACCTTCTGTGCCCTCCTCGCATACACCCTCCTCCTCTAGGAAATATAAAAGTTCCATGTGTTGCATACTGATGCCTTCTTGTCTGCCATGGCATGAGATTCCTGACTCCACTTTCAGTATGTTCATGATGGCATTTCTCTGTCTGTATGGGTCAGCTTTTTTCTTGTCTCCATCTTTACACATACCAGGACACACACTTTCTCTCTCCTGCTTTCTTATCTCATCATTTATCAGAACCACCAGTCCCTCTGTAAGCTGGTCCTCAGGTCTTTGATCAATTCAGAGCTTCTGTTGCCTCAGCATGTAAGGAGAGACACAAAGGTAAGTTTGTATCTAGAAGGTATGTCTCCCTAGCTCAATGCCTGCCACAGAGCTGAGTGGAATGGATGGATAGATGGATGGATGGACGAATGGATGGATGGATGGATGGATGGGTGGACGAATGGATGGATGGATGAATGGATGAATGGACGAATGGATGGATGGATGGATGGATGGATGGATGGATGGACAAATGGATGGATGGATGGGTGGAGAAATGGATGGATGGATGGATGGATGGATGGATGAATCAATGGATGGATGGATGCATGGATGGATGGGTGGACAGATGAATGGATGGACGAATGGATGGATGAATGGATGGGTGGATGGATGGGTGGACAAATGGATGGATGGATGAATGAATGGATGGATGGATGGATGGATGGATGGGTGGGTGGATGAATGGATGGATGGATGGATGAATAGAAAAAGGAAAAGGCACTTCCTGAAGCTTTTCAACAGTTGGCAAGGGACTGAGTGTGATGTTGGAGATAAGAGTGTGAACAAAGAAGAGGACATTTAATTGATAGAGTAAAGCCAACACCAGAGCAGAAACGGCTTCCAGGTAGATGACTCCCTGTTAAACCCAGATGACTGCTCTGCTGCCCACTGGCCTTGAGTTGGCTACACATGGAACAGAGCTGAGCAGAACCTTCAGCCAAATAGTTTCCATCTAGGGAGACATCACTGCGGGAGCTGAAGGCAATGTTCTTCCCTGGCTCTGCCAAGGTTAGAGGGGTGGGTCATCAAAGCTTCTCCGCTGGAGAGGTTTGAGGTCACTAGAAACTGCTTCATGGCAGGGCAGATGGTTCCCCAGTGTGGCTGCTACGGGTAGGGACATCGTAAGGGAAGGTGAAGGGTGAAGGAACTGTGGGTTCTGGGATAAAGAGGGTGGGTGGAAGGAGGATAAGGAGTAGGGAGGTGGCCGCGTGTGCCCCTGGGCATCTCCGAGTCCAAGGGAAAGGAGGCATACAGGAGGGAGAGACTTCTGACAAACATTCTAGAGGATAATAGCTCCTCCAGAGACGAGCTGATGACTGGCGGGCTGTGAACTTGGACTTTTGCCTCAGACTGCCTGACTAGCTTTATCACCAGCCAACGGAGGGACCTGGGAACGTTCTCCAGTTTGTTAAGCATCCATCTAGCCTTCAGTAAGAGTCACAAGTCTTATGCCAGGTGTAGGGAATGCCCATATTACTGACTTGATGGTTAAAACTCATTTGGGTATTCCATAGGACAGAGTGCCTGGGACTCAGTACAGGCTCAGGAAGGGTCGACTGTCAACTACTGTTAATACTAACTGACTGTTAGTAGCTAGTTTGTTGAGAGCTCAGGAATGTAGCTAGGCTAGAAGAGTGCTTGCCCGGTGTGCACAAAGTCCTTAGTATGATCCCTACCCTACATAAAACAGGTGTAGTAGCTCATATCTGTGGTCCTTGTACCTGGGAGGTGAAGGCAGGGGGCTCAGAAGCTCAAGGCTATCCTCAGCTACATAGCAAGATCAAGGCTAGCCTGGGCTACATGAGACCATGCCTATAAACAAACAAGCAAATATATAAATAAATTTAGCATTATTGGTGGCTCAAGCATCATTTGTCTATTGACTTCTGGTGACCCTTCAAATGTCACCACATGGTGGATATCAAAGAAGTAGATTCGTGTAAACGGACAGACAAATGGGAAATTGGAGAAATCTTTATGCTCTGAGCTTTCTATGCAGTTACATACTTTGGACCTTCTGTTCCCTTCACTTGGAACACCATTCCCCATATTTCTCCTCCACGACTGCCCGCATTGATCAAGAATCAGCCTGAATGCTTGATTTTTCTAGGGACAAAACCCCCTGACATCACCAAGGTTTTGTGTCTTTGCCCTTAAAAGCAGCTGGGAGAGACACAAAATACTCCATCTAAGAAGTCAAGACCTGGATTTTCAGTTCCGTTGTGTGGAGAGCCTTGAGCGTGACCATGGGGGCGGGGGGTGGTGGTGGAGAGATCTCTTGGTATTTTTGTGCCTAAAGATAGAACAAATGAGAGAGATGCTGTTCTGAGCACGAACAGGCTGACTCCCGCTCACTGCAACAACAACCATATCGGAGTGTAGATAAATCTTAGTAAACATGACCAACAGGAGATGTCACAATTTGGCGTGGGAGGCAGACATTAAATAGATAAGTGTTACAGAGTAGAAGATATGGAATTACGATCTGTGATGTAGAAGAGGCGGAGGCACAGCCAGAAGAGACTTCCTGGGACTCAAAATGGTAGGAGGGAACAGTCATTCAGAGGAGTTTAGGTAAAGCACCCGGGGGCCCTGAGGAGTGGCCGGTGCAAAGGGGAAAAGGCGGGGCAGAGACCTCAGGTTGAAAGAATTTAAGGGCCTAAGAACAAGCGAAGTGGGAAAGGAAATGAGAGATTGAGACCAGTGGAGTGGGCGGGGCCAGCTCCCGCAAGACAAGCAGACCACAGAGTGGGCGGGGCCAGCTCCTGCAAGGCTAGCCCACCGACCACAGAAAGTATAGGATCCCAGGTAAGGGCAGGAGAGAGCTCCTTTAACAAACCACAATGGTAAAACCACAGAAGAATGCTAACGACCTTCATCCTGTCACTAGCCTTTGGATTTCCTCCATTCACGCGATAAGATGGCATTATTTATCCGACCACCCCATACCCACGTCTAAAGATGGTGGCAACTCCTTGCAAAGAACATCCCTGCGTGACCGTATAGCATAGCTGGGCTTCGCTCTGGCTGCACCAGGCACTGCGGGCCACGGGTTGTGCCAGAGCTCCGACAAAGATGAGCTATTATCAAAGGGGAGGGAGCTTCCTGCAGGCTGTATAGAGCCATGATGTATGAGGCTATTCCGGGCCTGGTGGGAGGGAGGCTGGAAGGGGGTTTGGCCGGAAGAACAGTTATTTCAGGACATATCGGCCAGCAGTTTGTAGCTTGGGTGTGTAGAACGGATCTGAATAGGGAAGAGACTCAGAGAGTCTGCAGTTTCTGGAAGCCAAGCCCCTCTAGGGCTCCAGACAAGAAGGTGGGCTCCATTGTAATTGTGACAATAAGAGTTCTGGAGGGAGAAGGTACAGCGTCAGCACCTGCTGTGTAATCCTGAGCTGGCACCTGTCAGGCCCCAGGTACATGGCCAAACACCTTACACATATTCCTCCCAATAATTTAATCATGGCTGTGACGAGGCCTATGAAGAAACTGACCCTCGGAGAGGTTAAGCTGGTTACCAGTGTCCTGCAGGTGTGAGACTCAGCTCTCCACAGACACCAGGCTATTTGTCTTGCGTTTCACTCCCTTCTTCGTATCAGGCATGACAGAGCAGGACCATGGGACAAACACGTGATACAATGTGTTTAATACTCAGCTTGGCCACCCTAAGCCCACAGCATAGCCAGACTTCACTCTTCGTATGTGGAGGTGGGTGATAAAGTCAGGTCTTAAATTTAGCTGGGAAGGATGAAGTTGCGATTTTAAGAGCATCTCTAGTCACTTGGGTAAGAATTTTGTACCCAAATGTGTGTGTCTACAGAAGCCTAGAAAGGGACAAAGAGCTACAATGTTTATTTCACTTGTAAATAACACCCTTGGCTACAATCTTTAGGATAGTTCTGCTTGGGAAGTCTAGGGAAGGTCGGGTGCCAGGTGCCAGATGCCAGGTGCCAGGTACCAGGTGTCTGTGGAAGAAGCAGTGCTGAGGGGTGATAGAGGAATCCTATTCCCTCCACGAAGATTATAAACATGTCTTCACAGGGCACAGAGTCCCCACTGCTGGGTATCCCTTCTCTCCTGTAAGGATGAAAGCTAGATTCTTATACTCTCTGTGTATCTGGCTCAGACAGACATGTGGATCTGCCCTCTGGCTCCTATGAACACTAGATCTGATCCTGGCCCTTAGCTCATCACATTCCCCTGGCCACAGCAACAGGTTCATAGGCAGGTGTTTAACCAAGGGAGGATGGGCAGAGGGAAGGAAAGGGTGGGGTGTTCTTTGGTAGAGGCTTCAAAGGATGAGACTGCGGAGCTCTGGAAACCTTCTTGTCACCAGAGTTGGAGAGGTTACCTGAGGATGGCTCCAATGCCATACAGAACATGTGTTGAGAACACTGAACAAGGTTGCATGAGCTGCTGGATCCAGCTGGACCTGAAGCCGGTTAGCATCTTGCATACAAAATCAACACTGAATCCACCGTGTGTGGTTGGTATTCTTTCTAAATAAATGAGTGAGTATGAGTGTGTGTGTGTGTGTGTGTGTGTGTGTGTGTGTGTAACTGTGTGTGCATGCATGAACAGTGCAGAGACCAAAGGTTGAATTCAGATACCTTCTTTGACCATTTATCTACCTTGTTTTCTGGTGCACAGTTTGTCACTGAATTGGCTGGACTGGCACACCAAGAAACCTCAGAGACCATGCTGTCTCTGCATCTCTGTGTTGGGATTTCAGCATGAGCTGCCACGCCCGGCTCTTTTCCTGAGTACTGGGTATCCAAACTTGGGTACTTGGCTGACATTTCCTCAGGTCCCAGCTGGCAGGCTCTTACTGAACAAATCACCACTATCACTAACCATAAAACGTTACAGTGGGTTTGGGACACACAAGCCCGCTGTGCCTGAGAGCAGCTTGCAAATGGGTACGTTAGTCCGGTTTACGGCTTGTCTGCTGCTTTCTCCAGTCTGAGATTCTTGGTAAGTCATTCTTCCCCCTTGTGCCTCTATATGGTACTATAAGAATAGCCCCTGTGTCACTGGACTTAGGAGGGACTTTAAATGAGATCATACATGCCTAAGGCTGTGACTGCTGACAGGAAGAACTCTGCCAATTTGGGTCTCTCCGAGGCACCCTGTGTGCAGATGGAGATGCTCACTGTAAAACAAGCACAAGGAGAATTGCCACTCACTTAGCCTCTGTTACGGAGCCGATAGGGTCATATCTCACACCCACTATGTACAGTGAGATACTTATTGTCCCACTGATTGATAATGACCCTGAGACAAGCAGATGCCAGTAAAAATGTTCAGGACAGCACAACACACACCTCTGCACACCATACAAACCCCCCCTCTCTCTCCTTCCTTGCCTCGGCCACTCACAGACTGAGCTAAGTTCCCGTCCATGCAAGCATGTTCCCTACACATCTACTTGCTTATCATTATTCTTGAGATCGACTTGCATTTTTTAACCCAAGAGATTTAATTAAAGAGGAAACGTCTTATCACCGTTGTAAGTGGGAGAGGAGCACCTCATTTGCAGAGTGGGGAGACAGTCTTAGAAACGGATAGGACGAAAACAAAGGGGTGTCATAAAATTCCAGCTCCAGCAGCTGCCTGCCTGGGCTCAGGCCTGACACCTGGTCTCCTTTATGTTAATAAAGGATGAACAGGTGTTGAGAGGCCTTAACACCAAAACTGGAGTGAACGCCACCAACCAGGAAAATGAACCAAAACAGAACTCTCCTCTTTGCCTGTGGTTCCTTGGTGTTCTTACTTGTGTTTACAGAGTCATGTAAAATCTTTCTGTGCACAAAGTGGGCCCTCAGCTTTGGAAAACACTGAGTCCCTAATCTATCTATCTATCTATCTATCTATCTATCTATCTATCTATCTATCTATCTATCTATCTATCTATTTATCTATCTGTTATCTTCTGTTTATCTATCTGTTATCTTGTTGGATTCTTTCTATCTCTCTCTCTCTCTGCTCTCTTTTGAAATCCTAAATAATCCCTATGTTGGGATTTGGTTGAGATTAAGCTAAGCACACACACACACACACACACACACACACACACACACACTGGAGGGAGAATAGGAGGAAGACGAGAGACCTTGTGGGTCTTCCCCTAGGTGAGTCTAAGAAACCCTGAACTACATTCTCAGAGATGCTTGACTGTCAACAGACAGACACATTGGAAAGCTAAAAGCTCACTGCCCCATCCCTCTCTTCCGGGTGAGCCAGCTCCCATTCCCGGCTCCACAGGAGCCATCTGTATCCACACAACAAGAGCAGCCACAGTTGTCATGGTGATTCCTCTAAACAAGGTAGGTGATGTAATTCTCCTTGGGAGTGTGGTATCAAGCAGGAGAATCAAGCACATGCTGCACGTGATCCAGACTCCTGAGGAGAACGATTTGTGCCCATCCTAACCGTCCCCGTGGAGCCAGAAAACCATGCTCACACATCTGGCCAAGCTATAAAAAGGCACACGCTAATGTATGGCTACGGGTAACTCACTTGGTCCAAAGTCAGGCACCCTATCTGTCCCTTTCCAACATTAAGCCTTGTTTTTGGTCATCTAGATGCCACAAACGTACAGAGAGACCCGGGGTGGGGGACTCGAGAGGCGGGGGCACGTAGAGACTATTAGACACACAGACTACATTCCAAATCTGACTGTACTGTGAGGCAGAGATTTCCAAAACATGTTCTAGTAAGCACAGATTCTGCCACACATAATGTTCTTCTGCCATGCGCTGAGGGTGGGCTATATACCTGGAGAACACCAAGAAATAACACATTAAACAGTAAACAGGCACGTTTATTACTGCACTTGCTGGAGTTTTTCATAGGTTAATGCAATTTGGAAGTCAGGATGGACATATCTTTCACAGGTTTTCTTTAAAAAAAAAAAAGGTTATAGAATTTTTGTCCCCCATCTAGTGTGTAGTGGGCACTCCATGTGCCCGTGGGGAGCACACTCAGGGAGCACGACTCTGCGAGGTGCACTCACGTGGAAACCTTCAGTGGGAAGGAATTCATTCCCTCCACTTTCAGCAAACAGTAGCCAGATTTTCCCTGGACCGAGATGAAATGGCTTTCCTATGACTTACATACATCAGTTTCACTTCTGGCCCTCCTGACATGCATTTCTCTCCTTTTCCTTGGGGATAGAGAGTCTCTGTCCCTAGTGATCCCCTAAGGCTTGGGGGATTGTATAGGCCAATGACAGCTCTCCTTGAAACACCATGGACTGTCGTTATATGAGCTGCCACCCACCAGTTAGCATCCCAATCTCCTGTATTTGTAAATTGCCCCAGTTAGAAATCCCGTGGACCCCTTCCTGGAGACAGACCGTGTAAATCGTTAGTTCACAGCCTTGTCACTTTTGCTTTGAGAATCTGCCCTGCACACTGAATCCTATTGAAGCCCTTCCCAGCCTTTATCCACCAGATGCCTGTAGCAAATCTCCAGCCTGAGAACCGAAATCATCCCGAACACTGCCAAGTGGCTGAGAATAAAATCGTCCCCAGCCAAGAAGCATTGTTGTAGATCAATCTTTCTGTGGTAATGGCTGGTCTGTGTTCTCCAATATGGCAGCCATAAGCCATTTAGCGAGCAGCTGAAATGTGGCTCTGGTGGTAGTGGGAATCACCATGTCTCTTTTTAAAAATAATAATAATGGAACAATGAGGTTGGGTAGCTTTGCCCCACTCTTCCTCTGGAATGGTTTCTATCACTGCTGCTCTGGAAGCCAACATTCCAGGGTCTTTGGCATGTGGGCTCTAGGATTTACACAATGCTACCTACTTCCCAAGACTTAGGGTCTTTGCTTTTGTGCAACTGGGCTTTTTGTCTCTGATCCTGAAGACTCTGGCTTCTTGAGCTGGTCCTTCTTTCCAGTGTGCAGATGGCTGACATGTGACTTCTCAATCCCTGTGATTGTGTGAAATTATTTCACACACACACATATGTACATATACATATGTATGTACACACACACACACACACACACATATATATAATATATATACACTACATATGCATCTTAATATCTCAACAGAATATAAACATATAGTATATAGAATAGATATCCAATTAGGTATGTATTTGACCTATATATAATAGTACAATAGAAAACATTTAAATTACATCAGGCTCCAACACCTAGCATTTTCCATACAGTGTCATGTTTTTGTTTTGTTTTGCTTTGCTTTGCTTTGCTTTGCTTTGCTTCAACCTCTTCACTCTGCCAGAGAGAGCCTTCCTAGCAGAGGGCATATTGTATCATCTGTCTTCCAAAACCTGGGCTCGCCCAAGAGGAGAGGAGAAATTAAAACCCTCATGCATTGCCCCAAATAAATTAAGAAAAAAACAATCCCCCCACAGCTGGCTTCACACCCAGGTATCTTCTGAGTTGTTCCCACTCCTTTTCCAAACTTTCTAACGGAGCGGCACGCCTCCAGTGAGCTTCCCTAAGCACTGGGTACAAAGGACAACTGAGAGTCTCCTCAATGCTTGTCTTCCTCACTGTTTACCATGGTCAAATCTTCTCCTGAGTTCAGGTCAATCAGTCACATTTTGGTCACCGACAGCCTTCACCCTCCCCCTGAAATGTAAGCCCCACCCAGGGAAAAGACTTCCTTACAGTCCCTTCTATCCATCTGGCACCCAGTAGGTGCTAAATGACTGAATCATCTCTGGGACCTCTTCATGCAACTGCTCTTGTTATTTTTACCCTCCTCTTGCAGGTAAGGGAGAGGTTAGTTCACAGACAAGCGAGTGCTAGTGTTTGGGATTGGAGACCAGTTCTCGGGTCCTCAGAAACCGGGAGCGACTCAAACAGTAAGTCACGTCTAACATGAAACATTGTATCACTGGACTTCCAGGTATTTCAAAGGACTGGGTAACAGAGAGTTCAGTTACCATGGTGACATGAAAAACAAACACACAAATCACAACAGCCACAGAACCAGTAACATTCTAGGCCCCCGGAGAGACCTGGGTCATATCCTGCTTTCGTTGCAAACCAGTCCAGCTGTGTGTCCTTGGTCATGTTCCCTCCCCGCTCTGGTCCTAAACTGCTCAGTAATGATGTTAAAACTGAACCTTACGAAACTCGTTCTTGAGATGTCCCCCGAAGCCCAATTCATCAGACCACGGTCTTTCCAGGATCTGCAGCAGGCCCGTCACTGGCTGACAGGTCAGACGTGCTCTGTCCGCTTGGAAGCTCATTCAGGAAGGTGGAGCCTGCTCCAGTGTCAGTCCTCTCACCTCTGAGAACCCGTCCTGGGGTAATTAACGATGTTCAATGCAGACCCCTCTGCCCTGTCTCTTTCTGCAAGGGTAGGTCAGAGGGAACAAACCATGCAGTGTTGGCAGTGGGGAAGGGCTGCGTTGGTGTCTCATTCTTGGAAAGCTGGACCAAGTAGAGAGAGTTCCAGACAGGGTTTATGGAGCCCGGAGAAACCCTGAGTTGGCACACACCTAGATCACATTGCAGCTTACTTTCCACTGACTGCATGTACTCTAGGTATGTCCCCTGCTGCCCTCACCCCCATGGAGCTGAAATTAGAGATGACCTTAATAATGACAGCAACTGTCCATCCTACTTGGGTGTGGATCAGACCCCATGGTAACCATTTCTGTTGATCACCACGAGTAACCTCAGGAAGGTGGCACTAGTTCCACTCCTACTGAACAGATGAAGAAACTGAGGCACAGTAAGAGAAGCCACTGGCTCAAAGACACTTTAGCAGGGATAGACCCAGGAATTTCTGGTTTATGGGATTCACATTCACTTAGAACCACAGGGATGCACATGCGTCTCAGAAACCAGGAAAGGCTCAAAACACCACCACTGGATGTCATGACTTTTCTTGTGTGCATATGTGTGTGTGCCTGTGTGTCATGTGTGTGTTCCTATGTGTCATGTGTGTGCATGTGTGTATGCACATGGTAGGGTATGTGTATGTTTGTGCATGTATATGTATGTGTGTTGGGGTGTGTGCATGTGCATGGGTGTGTGCCTGTGTGTCATGTGTGTGCATGTGTGCTGAGGTGTGTGTATGTGTGTGTGTTGAGGCGTGGCCATGTGTGTACACATATATCTATGTGTACGTTGGGGTATGTGCATGTGTGTGTGCATATGGTAGGCTGTGTGTAATATGTGTGCATGTGTTGGGGGTGTGCATATGTGTGTGCTGGGGGAGTGTGCATGTGTGTGTGCATGCAATGAATGCTTGTGTTTGCCAGCTCACTTACCATTTGCCACACACATTTAGAAGCCAGAGACAGGTGTTAGATTTCTTGCTTTACTGCATTCAACCTTATATTTTAGAGATAGTCTCTCTCTGAACCCAGAACTCAACATTTTGACTAAATTGGTTATTTTGACTAAATGGGTTCATTGACTAAATGAACCCTCAGGTAACGCTCATCTCTCCTTCTCTCAGAGAAGGGACTACAGACTCACATCTCTGTGCTGGAGATCTGAGCGAGGGTCCACAGGCTTATGTATTGGTTCCCACTGGGCTCTTTCCCAGCCCTCAGCCTCCTATCTCTGTCTGTGTGAATCCAGCAACTCACAAGCATTAGGAGAGCACTCTCACACCGACCCACAGCTTCTGTCTCCCGTTAATACAAAATGTCATAATGACCAAGCACGTTGTATGTGGAAGTTTTCATTAGATAGTTCCTGTTCTGTCCAGTTCCTCATGGCAGCTCTGATATGCTCTCAGTCAGACAGCTAAAAGGACTTGGCCAATGCTGCAATCTGGCTATAAATCATGTGTCTACAACTGATATCCACAGAGAGCCTACAGTGGGACCTCCAGGGCTGGATAAGCACATTTGGTGGTGTTGCCTCTGGCTGCCCATATGGACTTGCGTCTGGTTACATTCCTAAGGAAGAGGGTTTGGCTTCAAGTGAAATCTTCAGACCTTTGGAGTTTGGGGATGTTTCCTCAGCCCCACCCTGTGAGTCTCCCAAGATATCCACTGGGAGCTGCTCTGCCAAACATCCCTGGCATCCATAAGGTTAGCGTCCCTGACACAGAAGGGACTGCAGAATAGCCTAGAAGGTGGTGGGCTCCTAATGCCACCATAGTATCAATTACCAGGAGATGCCAGAATCTGGTCTCTCTCTCTCTCTCTCTCTCTCTCTCTCTCTCTTCTCTCTCTCTCTCCACACACACCCACACACACACACACACACTCACACACACACACACACACACTCCCCTGTCTGCTGTCTGGGTCTCTGATTTCTTTTCACAGATTCACATCTCGCAGCAGCTAGGTCTTCCCTTATTGTCTTATTTTTCTTTCCCTTCAGTCTGTCCGCTCTGACTCTCCCTCTGCCTGCTTTCTTTCTTTTATCTACATCTTTATTTCCTAATGCTTATCTCCTATGTCTTCCCTTCCTCCCTCCTAACCTCTTCTTTCCTGCCTCTTCTTTCTCTGAGGCTTCCTTTCCTTGCCCTTCCCTCATCTCCTCTTGCTCTCCCTTCCTCCCTCCCTGCCCCCTCCCCCAGCCCCACGCCAGTCCCTCTCAACTCCTCCCCCAGCCCCACCCCTTCTCCCCCTCCTCTCCAGCCTCACCCTTGTTCGCCTCCCCTGAGCTCCACCCTGGCCCCTCCCCTCCAGCCCCACCCCTCCCCGCTGTCTCATCCTTGCTCCCTCCGCCCAGCTCCGCCTCTGTTCCCCTCCCCCAGCCACACCTTCCCAGGCTGGCCATTTATTGCTGTTTGTAGAAGCTGACAGTGCCCTTGGTGGGCGGTAGATCAAACACATCAGAGGTTTGAATCAAATCAAACTGCAACTGAATTACACTAATAAACCAATTAAACGCCATTCAAAACGTAATTTCCGTAGCATCCCTCACGTCTACTGCAAATCTTGTTTGGCTCTTTTCTGCCTTCCCAGCGCCCTCCCCACCTCTCCCCTTCCTCCTTTCTTTTGCCTTTTCCTTTGCATCCTTCTCACCCTCTGACCTTGTTCCCCCCTCTCCATCACCCCTGTGGACATCTCTCTGAGGACCACTCGCCCATTGCTTCACAGACATCCTCAACCTAGAACCCAACTCTGTGGCTCAAAGAAGACCACTGGCCTAAGGGGTTCCGAAAACTAAGATCTTGTGTTTGGCCCAGTCACCATCTCTCCGGGGAAGCCCCAGGGTGTTTCTAAACCGTGAAAGCACTGGACTGAGAGAGATTCCCACAGTAATGTTTAGCTCCAGCATCAATGTCACATGACATCAACAAGTTTGAAAGCTCTGGAGAGGGCATATGTACATCTTCATGCCTTCAAGCAAGGTAGTGCCAGGCTGTGTTCTTCCCCCTTCGGGGTGGCTCACCTGCTCTGTCTCCTGTTCTGCAGACAGGCATCTCATCACTGCATAACTATGTATCAAGAATCTCTGTTTGATCCTCTATACCTTGGCTTCCCTTAAAGCACAAAGCCATCCCACACAGGTTTTTATACACCCCAAAGATGTTAGCAGTTTTCCCATCTCTCATCACAGGATAAACAGTGACCTAGAAACACCATGGTTGTCAAGTCACCAGCTGGGTTTTGAGGCTGTGTGTCCATTTTAAAATTTTGAAACCCGAAACGACCTTGTTGCTGTATTGTGTTACACAAAAAAAATAATTCAAAAGAGACCGTGAACAAGATTCCACTGCCTCTGGAACTTCACTAGATTAGATAAAGTAAAGGGCTAAGCTAGAGTCAACCTAACCTTGCTAGCTTTTCTGTTACTAGGACAAAATACCCAAGTATGCCTGAGCCCCCCTCCAGACACACACACTATAAAAAGTAATCTAGTGAGAATGAAGATTTTGGCTCATGGTTTCCTAGATTATGGGGGCTGGAACCGTGTCTCTGGGCTGTACTAAAGCAGAGTGTCAGGGCAGAAGGTTAGACTGGGGCTTAACTGTTCACACTGTGATAGCCATGGAAGAGAGAGAAAGTAGTATTTGGCCAGAGATAAGACTTATCTTTTCAGGGCTCGCCACCAGGGATTACCCTCTGGTTGCAACCACTACCAAATCCTAAATCCATGAGTGGATTAATCTAATGATAAAAATCAGAATCCCCGAGAGCCAATCACTGCTCAGAAGCCTCAGTTATGAACCCTGATACAATGAATACCCAGCTGTCAACAGGGGGGGTGGGCGTAGGGGATATGTGAGCTTCTGGGTTGGGAGTCGGGGAAACATTTTATATCCAGACAATGACACTAGTTAAGATCTGAGCTGTTATCTGTCATTAGACTTACACAGGAATGGCTTTGAATTCAAACTCTGCACTTGTTATTTGCAGGTCCTAAGTAGCTTCTCTTCTCAGCACCAGGTCCCTACTTGGAACAATGATGTCATAACTGTTCCTCTTATGCAACCACCAAGAGGAGAAAACATATTGTTGCATGTGAAGAAGACAATGTGACCAATGAATGCCTGGACCACTGGCTCTGGAAAGATGTGCAGGTTTCCAGAATGAGGTATGTTTTCTCCTCTTTATGTTCAAGTAGAGAGTTATGGGTTACTGCTAAGACGTGCCTACCACTGCTACACTCTTAGGGTTATTCTGCCATGCTGGTCCTTGTGGTTCATAGGTGGCATAGTTGGGTAGGATTGTTGGTTACCTCTCTCCTTTGGATGTTTGCATGCCTTTTGGCAACATGAAAGGTTAGCCCCGTACCAAGGAGAAGGCTTTCTCAGCTCAGGGGCCTCTGAGAGCAGGGAGAAATAATCTCCTCTAAAAAGGAGCAAGCCAACTGGTTACCCAAATGGTCAACCCTGAAAACATACATACGAGTAACATTATACACACTGGGCAGGCCATTGTTTATGTATTTAGGAACATATGGAATATATTAAAATATCAACACATGCATATATCAACATGCACACACGTACACACATCAACATTTAATGAAAAAAAAAAAAAGGCCATGAATTTGAAAGAGAAATAAGGTGTGAGTTTGGAGAATGGAATATTTAAAAATAAAAATTATTTAAAAAAAAAAAAGCTTCTGTTTTTCATATTCTTATCACTATTGGGACCTCTTCCCTCTTTCCACTGAATCATGTCCTGTCTCTGGGAGATGCTTACCTCCACCCCGATCTCTGTCCACCCTGAGAAGGTGATGTCACCCCTGCCTTCTCTCTTTGCCATACCATCGCTCTCCCTGCCAAAGGTCCAACAAGCCAGCAAATGGAAAGAAGTAGCAGAGAAGCCGTGGAAGGTGTGGAGTCACTGCACACACAGAGGAAGTGTGTTCTGTGTCTGTTTCCTCCCCCAGTGCCTTGTGGGCAAGGAAAGCTCTCCACTCTCCAATCAGAAAGCTTGTCTCTGCGGTCTGGCTATCAAAGGTTCCCTCTCCAATCAGAAAGTGTGTCTCTGCAGTCTGGATTTCAAAGGTGAGTTTCAGCCCCCAGAGCCTGGTTGCATTTCTACGACGGCTCTCTGAAGATCATCTTGGGTACTTATGTCGGATAAATACCCACTGGATTCTCACTGGTGGGCTAGTACATG